>CM056576.1:76330165-77530165 GCA_029721435.1 Gymnothorax reevesii | reverse complement strand
CTGCGAAACAGTATTGGGACTTAATTCATCCATGTTCTAAATCGTTTTCAGGCGCCTCTTCCTCGTGAATATTCAATATACATTTTGGGTGTATGACATATTGATAGGATACTGCAACTAAGCAGTGCATTTGTACTGCATCATTTGAGCAGTTCCATAGATGCTAGCCTCTACAATCTGCACCTCTATGCAAACAGGTTAATATAGTCCCTCAGGTTGCTAAATATTTGGGCAGTGACAGGTTATTTTCGATATCTTACATTATTATAAATTTAAAATGAGCTCAATGTGCAGACTTTCAGCTTTAACTTGTGGGCATGTACATCCAAAGTGGGTGAATCTAGGAACAATTACAGTGCTCCCTATTCTTGCTTGCAATAATCCTACTCTTCAATCCCCGCTTTCTTTAGACCGAAAGTATTGATGCTTGATTGCTTGTGCCGATTATCTAAGTCCTACTTTGTGTTAGATGGTGAGAAGAGAGACATTTTCAACATTGAGGAAATGGAACCACTGGGGACTAGTAATTGTGCCCTGTTAGATTTGATGTATCTTGACAAATTTAAAGAAAACTCTCCTCAAAGGCTGGAATTTGTCTTTCATACTTTAACAAGAAGAGCATAAATTTTAGGACAAAAGATCCCCTGAATCTTCTTGATTGCGAGACTGACTGACATGTGGGACAGGTTCAGTGGAGTTATACTTGTATTGCAGGGTAAATTCATTCCAAATGTAAAATTAGTTGAAAGAGCAGGCACCGCAATGGATAATTCCAACTATTTGGAAGAGTTTGAGAGAAAGGAATACTTCTGATAAAATATGCTAAAATCACAGTAATTAGATAATTAGGGCCCGAGCACCGACCGGTGCCAGGGCCCGGAACGGGTCCTGGCACCGAAGGTGCGAGGAACCTATTGTTTTTGATGGGATTTTTATTATTCTTCTTCTTCTTCTTCTTCTTCTTCTTCTTCTTTTTATTCTGCTGCGAAAACGCATTTTTGAGGGCTTTGCCATGCACGAAAACTCACAAAAATTTGCCCACACGTCAGTCGTGGTGAAAATTGCAAAGTATTATTATTTTTGTGCTTGGACATGCCCCGGTGGCTCTAAAGCGCCACCAAACACGCGGCCATTTTGGAACGCACTTGCTCGGATTCTCACGAAATTTTATAGAGTCATAGTAGTCATCATAAATTTTTTTGTAAATTTTTTTGAAATTTTTTTGCCTCACAGGAAGTGAGCTATGAGCCATTTCCTGCGTTTTTTATGATTTTACGAACACATTTTTGAGGGTTTTATCATACTCGAGAACTCACCAGAATTGGCTCATAGACTAGAAATATTACGTTCTTTGATTCGATATCTCATTTGCCACTAGGTGTGATATGGTAGCTCTATAGCGCCCCCTAATACATAATTGCATTTTTGAGGGCCTCAGCATGCTTGAAAACTCACAAAACTTTGCAAACATATTAAGCAGGTCTTACTTTTAACTAGGATTTAGAGTTTACAGATGGATGTGGCAAAATTGCATTACAGCGCCACCTAGAAAATTTCAATGAAGCAGCCCTCGCAGCGTGTTTGACCTACATGTACAAAATTCGGTGGACATGTGTACTATGCCAAGACCTTAAAAAAAGTCTCTGGTTGCCATGACCTAGACTCAACAGGAAGTCCGCCATTTTTAATTGAATTTGCAAATTTTTAAAATTTTTTGCCATTCACAGGCTTCGTACTTTAACAAACTCCTCCTAGAGATTTTATCCGATCAACTTAAAATTTTGAATTTAACATCTTAAGACCTTGTCGATGTTAAATTGCGAAGCTTTTTTGGATTCATTGAACTTTGTATCTGTGGCGTCGCGGCGAATTTCGATGTTCCGCCATGAAACAGGAAGTTGGTTTTACGCGCACATGCTTTGTGAAATTTGCGCGAAACTTTACAGGCTTTATAGGAGTCCACTTCCAAGTAGACCTATATGTTGATATTAGATTGGGTGTGGTCAGGTGGCTCCACAGCGCCCTCTTGAAACGGCCATGTTGAGATAAAAGTGCTTGAATGTTCATGAAATTTGATGTGATCATTGCATTGTTCATGTTGAGTTATTTTAATTTTTTGAAATTTTTTGGCCAAACAGGAAGTGAGCTATGCGCCATTTCCTGCGTTTTTCCAAATTTTATAAACACATGTTTGGATGCTTTAGAATACTCGAAATCTTGCAAAAAGTTGCACAAATTATAATTGTCTTATTATCTTCAATTTTATATATCAATTTACACTAAATTTGGCACAATGGCTCTATAGCGCCCCCAATCAGATTTTTAAAAGAATTGCCATTTTGAGGGTCTCAGCATGTTCTAAAACTCACAAAATTTTGTAAATGTATAAAGACCATCATTCGTATTACTCTGACAAAAAACTTATATATATACATGGCAAAAATGTCACTATAGCGCCCCCTGGAAAATTTTAAATAAGCAGCCCTCGCAGCCTGGTAAACCTACATGTATGAAATTCGGTAGACATGTGAAATATGCCGAGACCTACAAAAAATTATCTTGGTGCCATGACCTACACTCAACAGGAAGTCCACCATTTTTAATTGAAATTGCAACTTTTTTGGATTGTTGGCCAATCACAGGTGTCGTACTTTAACGAACTCCTCCTAGAGATTTTATCTGATCAACTTAAAATTTCGCATATGACGTCTAAAGACCTTGTCGATGTTAAATTGCAAAGCTTTTTTGAATCAATCGAACGATGTATCTGTGGCGTCGCGGCGAATTTCGATGTTCCGCCCTGAAACAGGTAGTTGGTTTTACGCGCACATGCTTTGTGAGATTTGCGCGAAACTTCAAAGGCTTGATAAGAGTCTACTTTCAAGTATACCTATATGTTGATATTAGATTGGGTGTGGTCAGGTGGCTCCGCAGCGCCCTCTTGACATGGCCATATAGAGATAAAAGTGCTTGATTGTTCATGAAATTTAGTGTGATCATTGCATGTGTCATGTCAGGGAATGATAATTTTTTTGAAATTTTTTGGCCAAACAGGAAGTGAGCTATGAGCCATTTCCTGTGTTTTTCCAAATTTTAGAAACACAAGTTTGGAAGCCTTAGAATACTCGAAATCTTGCAAAAAGTTGCACAAATTTTAATTGCCTTATTGTCTTCAATTTTATATATCAATTTACACTAAATTAGGCACAATGGCTCTTTAGCGCCCCCAATCAGATTTATAAAAGAATTGCCCTTTTAAGGGTCTCACCATGTTCAAAAACTCACAAAATTCTTTAAATGTATAAAGACCATCATTTGTATTACTTTGACAAGAAACTTACTTATAGGCATGGCAAAAATTTCATTATAGCGCCCCCTGGAAAATTTCAAATAAGCAGCCCTCGCAGCCCGGTAAACCTACATCTATGAAATTTGGTATACATGTGGAATATGCCGAGACCTGAAAAACAGTCTCTTGGTGCCATGACGTAGACTTAGCAGGAAGTCCGCCATTTTTGATTGAAATTGCAAATTTTTGGGATTTTTCGCCATTCACAAGTGTCGTACTTTAACGAACTCCTCTGAGAGGTTTTATCCGATCAACTTACAATTTGGCAACTGATATTTCGAGACATTGCCGATGTTAAATTGCAAAGCTTTTTTGGATTCATTGAACGATGAATCCAAAGCGACGTGGCGAATTTCGATGTTCCGCCATGAAACAGGAAGTTGGTTTTACTCCAACATATACTCAGCAACAAAAGTTTCTGTGACACCATTTATGTGTATGTTATAAATGACACGCAAAGATCTCAATGCAATCAATATGTTTATTTAACAGGAGAAACACTGACTTTTCAGTGCCAACATCACTCAAAACGAAAAATGTCATTTTCATGCGTCATGAAGCACTTGTCTGACGTCTAACCAATTGTGACCTTCACACTTCAATTCCGGGTGTGACTTCCTCGTGCCATGATGCAAGCAACGCATGTCCGGCGCATGGACCGAATCAGATGTGCCAGAAATTGCTGTGGGATGTCCTTCCAAATCTGACGTAGACGTTGTTGCAATTCCTGGAGTGCAGCTGGCGGGTTATCCAACCGCCGCAAACGTCGATCCATCTCGTCCCAAAGATGCTCGATTGGGGACATGTCTGGGGATCTGGCTGGCCATGGCAGGACATTGACATGTTGTTGCATCAGATACTGCTGTACAATCCTTGCAACGTGTGGTCTGGCGTTATCATGTTGCAGCGTTATTCCGGGACCATGTTGCATCAAAAACGGTACCACCAATGGCCGTAGCACTTCATCGCGATATCTTTGACCTGTCAGATTTCCATCAATAACAAGCAAATCTGTTCTGTTTCTAGCCGTGATCCCTCCCCAAATCATGACACTACCACCTCCAAAACGATCAAATTCCTGAACACAGTTGTTGGCATCACGTTCTCCACGTCGACGGTATACACGTAAACGACCATCACATCGGTTAAGCATGAATCTTGATTCATCAGTGAAGAGTACAAGATCCCACTGACATTGGATCCACCATCGATGTTGTTGTGCCCACTGTAGACGCAGTCGTCGGTGTTGTACTGTGAGTATTGGACGTCTTGCTGGCCGACGTGGGACAATGCCAAAATGACGAAGACGGCGACGGATTGTCTGCGCAGACAGTCGCCTCAAACCAGGTATCGTTCTTGCAGTTATGGTTGCAGGTTGGAATCGATTTCGGAGATGGGTTGTTCGAATCCAGTTGTCCTGTCTGGGAGTGGTTACTCGTGGACGGCCGATGCGAGGACGGTCTCTGACATGTCTTGTCTGCTGATGACGTTGCCATAAGTTCCAAATGGTGTTTCGGTGGACATTCAGGCGATGAGCAACTTCCCTCTGCGAGGTTCCGGATTCAATCATCCCAATGGCCCTCCACCGATCATTTTCAGACAGTCTTGGCATTTAGAGGGTAGAGTTCCTGATCCGAAATGGCTGTGTTTTCGATAAGTGATGCTTCCGTCGTTCATCAGGCACAATGTGAACATTCCAAAAATTCTCCTCTTTTATTGCCATCCACAAGCATGATTTACGCACATTTTCACGTGCAAAGTCATTTTCTCGCATTTTCATGATTTCCATTTCAATGTTGTGTTTACGTGTACTGTTTCAGTCTGATATCATCATGTATGACAATTTCATAATTGCGTTATGAAAAATAATTAACAATATTGGTGTCACAGAAACTTTTGTTGCTGAGTATACTTGGTGGGATTTTCCTGAAACTTTCCAAGCTTCATAAAAGTGTCCTTGCAAATATAAATATATGCTGATATTGGATCAGGACGTGCCAGGTGGCTCCACAGCGCCCTCTAGATATGGCCATGTTAAGATAAAAGTGCTTGAATGTTCATGAAATTTGGTGTGATCATTGTATTAGTCATTCCGGGCAAGGGTTAATTTTCGTAAAATTTTTGGCCAAACAGGAAGTGAGCTATGAGCTATTTCCTGCGTTTTTCCAAATTTTACGAAAACACGTTTAAAGGCCTTAGAATGCTCCAAAACTTGTAAAACCTTGCACAAATTTTAAGTGTCTTCTTCTCTTCAAAGTCATCCATAAATTGGCACTAAATGTGGCATAATGGCTCTACAGCGCCTCCAATCAGATATATAGAAGAATTGCTCTTCTGAAGGTCTAAACATGCTGGAAAATTAAGAAAAATCAACAGACTCATGGAGCTGGGTATTACGATTACTCGGATGTAGATTGTGCACAGGCATGTCAAAATGGTACCATAGCGTCCTCGAGAAAATTTTTGCACGCCCCTCAGGATACCACATTGTATGCGGTCCAGCAGTGTCCATTGGCTGTGAATGGACACCTGCACCCATCAAGATCTTGCTGCCACCCCAACGTGCACGAAGGGGGCGAGGGCCCTTTCAACGCTGCTTGCAGCTTTAATTACAGTTGAATTTTATATGTGGAAAAAGAGCTTAAAGTAGCTTAAAGAATGTGAAAATTGCTGACGATACTTAAACTAATCTTAAAATTTTTTTCTGGCTCGATGGTGATGCTAAAAAAAAAGAAAGTAAAAAAATAGCATAGGTGTATAAGGAATGATCATTGCTGTATGATCATAAGGATACTATAATGATACATGAATGACCTTGACCACAACATTGAAAGTAACTTGGTTAAATTTGCAAACACTAAATTGGAAGGTTTAGCTAACTGCATATTTTGCCATGATGATTCAGAATGATATGAATAGAATCCAGGAATGGGCAGAAATTTTCCAAATGAAATTATATATTTCCCAATAGGGATGTTAACGATCAATCAGTAATCAATAAATTGCCGTTTAGAATTTAACCAGTAAAAAATTAATTAATGTTCTGTGTACCATTTCTGCAGAGCTAACAAAAATTAGATTTTACACCACAAAAAGAGAGCATATTTCAGTTACACAGATCAAAAAAACTGCTCAAGTGAAGTGAAGTCAAATTTATTTACACAGCACATTTAAAAACGGCATGAGCTGACCAACGTGCTTCACAGACCGTATATACAAATGCTCACTATATATACATGGACATACAGACACACACACACTCAGGCGCGCGTATATATACATACAAATGCACATATAAATGTATATGTACGTGCACACATTACAGTAATAAGAATAACAGTTAACAGGGGCAATAAAGGAAACACCAAACATTGAATAACGTTACATAAAGGCAAATCAAAGACGGTTTAAAATAATTTGAAGCCGAAGGAAAAAAAGGTGTGTCTCGAGCAGAGATTTGAATAAATTGAGTTAAGTGGGTATGCAAACTTTTGACCACAACAGTATACATGCACCTATACACACATACATGTGACATAATAATAATAATAGAAATGATAATAATAACAACAACAACAACAACAACAGAAAACGTATAATTGGAATAATTACACAGGTTCCATTTAAAAATCACTTGAGAACAATAACACCGTTCTGTTTGCACATAGATGGACTGCAGTATGTGGAGGGTATGAATGGGGGGGGGGTGAATTTGAATTTGTGTGTATGTGAGCGTACGGACAAAGTTAAGGTGTGGTTGTGTGTGTGCGTATTTGTCATTGCATTTGATTTGGACTTTTTTTACTTTCTAAATCTAAGGCTGAAAGTGGATGTATTGAAGGTTTCTATGTACTAATACTTGAATTGTGGATTGGAGGACAGGAAATAATAGAGGTTAATGTCGTTATAACTGTATCCAGGTTTTATTGAAATTGGATGTCTTGCGATTTCCAGAGGTGGTCATTTTTTTCCAGGCATATGTCATCCACAGGAATTTCTCTGGACCTGACAGTTTCAACAAATTCTCTACTTGGACTTCAGAGGACAATAGATTTTAATTGGAAATACTCCAGAAACTGAGGTACCATTCTGAATGAGATGGCTAAGACGGGTAATTCATTTATCCTTCCAGGCAGGAAAATGTCATGTTTTTAAATTAACGGTGAAGTCAGGTTTATTCCAAAATGGTGAGTGGAGGGATGGTGCAACTTTGAAGTTGGTGAGTTGAAGTTTTTCCCACCAAGTTGTCAGCGTTGAGGCCATGGCAATGTTTGTAAAACCGTGATGCTGCTTGATGGTTTAGCTGATAAATGTGATAAATGAAGTCTGCTGTAAGTGCATTTCGTTACAAAGTGCCTGCTAGGTTTTGAGACATAAGGAATGTAATTTGCTGGGATTGAGCCATTTTATGACATATTTGAGCTAATTGGCCAGATGATATAATTCAAAGTTTGGGGCATTGTGGAAGAAAGGCAGGAACATGGAACGTACAATTACCAAAGTACATAGAGCAACTGATGAGGTTATGGAGTGGGGGTATGATTGGGCATGTAGGTTTCCAGTGGAAAAAACACAAACAATCTTTTTCTCCAGAAAAAGAATGGAAGAAGAAATCAAGCTGAACATGTATGGTAGTGAGTTGGAAAAGGCTGGAAGCTTTAAATATGTATTAATTATTAATTTAATCCACAAAACTCCACTAGATGGCACTGTGGTCGTGCAGTACAGCTTGCTAATTACCTACCAACGAAGATGATCTACAATGCTAAAACGCTGTTGTTTTAGATTCCCTCACTGGAGACAGTTTTAGAGTTTAGTATGAATTTTTCATCTGACATACCTTCACAGGGTCTAAATAACATACAATGTCCCTAACATCTTTGAGAAAACGTTTTGGTTGCCTGTAGTAATTTTTTGAACACATCCTCAACCAACCGGATAAAAATACCGCAGAGGGTATTAAATGCTAATGCTGATGCTGAATTTTAATGCTTGTATGAATGAATGGAGGCAGGGCTCTCAATCTTACGCTTTTTTAACATCAAAATGGAAGAATAAAAATATGTTTCCGGATTATGTTGGGGTTTCTGGAGTATTTCATTACAATTATTGGGTATTTACATGAATAAGTCAATAAATAAATGAATGAATAAATAAATAAATAACTAAATAAATAAACCTGACAGGAGAAACAGGATTTGGGGTGGCCATACCAGGAAAAGAAAGCGGAATCAACAGAAGAACATCTAATGAGTGAGGAGTCCACACAGTGGAGATGGTTGCAGTGTTGGTTGCTCCAAGATAGGTGAAAAAACTAGGAAAGTGCCAATTTGTTCATATTCATCCTCAGTGTTTGCAATTCTTAGATCCTTTCATTCCGACAGCTGTCAATAGATATACTATACAAAGTTCTACAATCAAGACAAGAATAGCAAATCAGGGAGGGAAGATAAACTTTATGTGGGTCCCAGGCATGTAGGGGTGAGGGGGAATGAGATGGTGGATGAGTTGGCAAAGAGGGCTTTAAAGAAAGGAAATATAGACATGCAAAGCAGGATCAGTAAAGCAGGGGTTAAAAATCTACGGTGGAGGAAAGTGCATCAAATGGGCCAAGAAAGTTGGAATGGAGAGCAGAAGGGGAGACATTTGTACCAAATTCAATGGGGTATCAAAATAACAAGAGTAGGAAGAGGATATAGGCAAGAGGAAATGGTGATGGCAAGGATGAGGCTGAGGCATTATGCATTAAATAAAATACTGAGATTGTTAGGGAAGCACAAGACAGGTTTGTGTGAGGAATATCAGGAGGAGGAGTCAGTGAATAATGTAATTCTGAACTGTAGGAGGTATGAGACAGAGAGAGAGGTAATGAGGAGTAACTTGAGGGAGTTCAGGGTGCAGGAATTCACATTAAAAGGCGTGTTGAGGTGAGTAAGAGAGCACAGGTCAGAGGTTACATTACTTGAGGGACACGGGGCTCTTAAATAGGATCTGAGGAAGAAGTTAAGGAGGCTGAGATGGATTGAGATTTACAGGACAAGGTTGGAGAGCATTAGGGGTTTTTTTCTCGTCCTTGACGTAGGTAAATGATTAAATGTAGATTTAAGTCGAGCAAGAAAAAGAAGAAGAACAGACAGGGGCCCACATTTAAAGAGCGTCACAGTAGTCCAGGTACGAGTTTATTTGTTTGTCTAATTTGAAGGAGGAATCAAAAATTACAGCACACATTTTGCCGAAGGATTTTACACAGGAAGACAGCAAGCCAAATTTATTATGAATAAATTGGTGTAGTCAGGGGGGCCAAAGAAAACGACTTCAGTTTTTTGCTAAGTTTTAGAAAGTTTTGTACCATCCATTCTTTCATGTTCTGGAAGTAGTTGAGGAATGGCTGTAAAGGCTGAGGGCTGTAGCATTTAAGGGGAAGCTATATTTGCCAATCATTAGCAAAATAAAAGAAGGATAGGCCGTATTTCTAAATAAGAACACCCAGCGGCAGCATGTACAATGAGAATAAGAGAGGTGCTAAAACTGAGCCCTTAGGGACACCATACGGAAGGGAGGCCAAGGAAGTATTTTGCTCGGTCATATTAAACGTTCTGTTTTCAAAATAAAAATTGAACAGGGTAAGAGCAGTCCCTTGTATCCCAACCCAGTCTTTGAACCTGGTAATGAGCAACTTCTCGTGAACCAAGTTGAATGTGGCGCTCTGGTCAAAACAATTAAGATGCTACAGTCCCCATGGTCAGCTGCTATAGACAATTCATGAAGAACTTTTACATGAGCCGTCTCAGTGCTATGAGTTCTCTTATACCAGATCGGATTGTTTCAAATAAATTACTTTTTTTTTCTTAAAAATTGCGTAATTTGTCGAAAAACAGCTTTTTCAAGAATTAGAAATAAAAACGGCAGTTTGGAGACTGGTCTTAAATTAGATATAATTTTTGGATAGAGGGTGGATTTTTTTTAAAAAGGGCTGAATCACTACGTGTTTAAAATAGAGGGTGCAATGACGGAAAAAGAAGTCAGTGGGAACTGGTGAGGCAATATTAAGAGGGCAAAACATAGTCTCTAGTCGGAGCATTATGCTCGAAAAGAGGATAACAATGTAAATATTAGCACATCATCTTTAAATACAACTTCACAGCAACGTCATAGTTATACCACTGGAAAAGTGTGCAGTAATGAATATGCACCACCACTTTTGTCTAAAAGAAGTCCAAATAAAACCTTTTGATAATTTTTTGGTGAAAATACATTGAAAAATATGGGCAATACGGGCAATGAGAACTAAACAAAGTCAATCCTATAAATGTACTAAAAAATATGGGTAATAAACTAAAACATTGACAACATTGATTTTTTTCATAACAACTGAATAGTGTTGCAATTTTTTTTTTTTTCGACCCTTGCACAGCGTGAATGCATGTTTGAAGGCTCATTCCATGATCATTCATGCTAAAAATGTGTTTAAACTGATTGAGGAAACAATATTCTGCAGAATTTCCTCCAATGGTCAGTAGTTCCATTATATCAGGTGACATGAACTTTGAGCAGTCACAGTGTTATTCATATGATGGCACGACGGAAACAGCTCTCAGGGATTGTTTGTAGCCAAATTCTGGCCTTTTATGTTGCTGGTTGGTTTTTTAGAAAAATTTCTGAAGACATTAAATGCTGCCATGGCACTCTAAGAAACACCATAATGTGTTTCAAAGAGACTGGTTCACTGAAAACTAGTGGCAATACAGGTTCAAAACAGAGATTAAGTGCCTCTAATGTTCATTGTCCATGTATGACAAGTAGAAAAAGAAAATGGCGGTTGACAGTACAACAACTCCGTGATGACATTAATAGTACCAGCAGTAAAGAGATGAAAGTATCAACCATTTCCAGACACTTGCTTGAAAATGGTCTGTTGCCACAAAACACTTCTTAGAGCTGGGAGATCAAAGGAAGACCTGAATTCCCCAAGATACTCAAGACAAGGATTGGGCACCAACGGTCTGGGAACAAGTCTTTCTGACAGATGAATCAATAATTCAAAATTTTCTCATCCAGTCGCAGAACTTCTGAGTGCCGTAGTCGAGCTGGAGAACATTTCAAATTCAAAACCGACTGTTTAACCCCTTCAGTAAAACATGGACTGGTAATATTACGGTTTGGGGTTCATTCTGCTCGAAAGGAGCCAGTGATCTCATAAAAATTGACAGAATCACGGATCAAAAGAAGTATCACAGCATCCTCGTGAAGCATGCTTTGCCATCTGAGAAGAAACTGATAAGTCTGGGATTTTATTTTCAACTCAATAATGACCATAAACACTCTTCTAAGTTGTACAAGAATGATCTCAGATGGAAAGAATCATCTGGTGGCATTAAAGTTATGTCTTGACCTGCTCCAGACCTTAATTTGGTCGAGCAAATCTAAGATTTTCTTATTGCCGAGAGAAACAAATCTGTTGTGACTGGTAATATTGAAATGATCTCTTTGCAATGAACATCAAACCATATGGAATAGTTTAGCAAGTGAGAAATAAATAAATAAATGTGTGTGTGAAAACTTTGAAAGATTAAATGCTGTTATCAAAGCAGAGGATGGCCACACTAGATACTGACTTTTTCTCTCAGATAGATACTATTATTTCTGTTCACACAAAAATATTGTTATATATATAACATATATTGTTATTGGTTTACTTACTGTAGTATGTTTTAACAAATTTACAGGAAAATTCATCAGGCCGAAAATAAGACAAAAATATTCCGGACGACGGACGCCAGACCACGAAAATAGCTTATCGGCCCATAAGGGCCGGTTAGCTGAAAATTCTAAAATATATACCTACGCAGAAAATCTAAATAACATGAGAAATACTGTACAATATTAATTTTCTAATGGAACCAATCTCATTTATTGATTTAATAAAAAATAAATTACCTCCAAATCAAGGTTCCGCAATTAATGTCAGCCTTCAAGATTATTGTAAATAACATCGAACAAAATTCAACAAGGTTCCACTATTTAAGTTATATCTTAGTGTTAAGGAACTATATTGAGCCATTACATCACTTCCTGTTTGACAAAGGATTAAAAATGAGGAAACACGAATGTAATATTCCTTTGTCATCCAGCATCATGAAGAAAATAAAACAACTGTCAGTTCAAAAGAGTCAGATGGTCACAGACCTTTTTTTTAAAATGTACTGGCAAAAGGAAGATTCACAAACAATTGAATATGCCACTGAGTGCTGTCAGGGCAATTATTTGAAAAATTCAAAAGATAGGAAACTGTTGAAAACTGCAAAGGTAGAGGATGCAACTGCATTTTGCCCCCCAGGATACTGAGGGGAATGGTTAGTGAAGCAACAAAATCCCAAAGAATCACTGTGAATGAATTGCAGGCTTGGTGGCATCTTAGGATCGCCAGGCTTCAAAAAGCACCATCAGGCACCAACTCCACAGCCTCATGCTTTTTGGAAGGGTTGCCTGAAAAAAGCCTTTTCTGACCGGTTGACACAGATGTAAGCGCTAGGAGTTTGTCGAACATCACTTTAATAATGACTGAAACAACATGCTTTGGTCAGATGAGATGAAAATTGCATGTTTCGGTCAGATAAAGCCTTGGCATGTTAGGTGTTGAAGCAGAGAGGCATACAAAAAGAAGAACCTCACACCCACGGTGAAATGGTGAAATGGAGGATCAGGGGCACTGGTTAAGATTATTGGCATAATGAATTCCACCAAGTATCAGGATATTTTAGCCATAATCTAGTTACCTCGGCCAGAAGGCTGGAACTTGTTCGTAGATGGACTTTCCAACAAGATAATGACCCAAAGCATAACTCAAGATCCACACAAAAATGGCTCTGTTACAACAAAATCAACATTCTGCAATGGCCATATCAGTCCGCAGACCTCAATCCAATTGAAAACCTGTGGGCTGAGTTGGAGAGTGCAGATGATAAATGCAAACCCCAGAATGTGAAGGATCTGGTTAGAGGAATGGTCCAAATTTCCCCCAAATGTGTGACTTCACATTGTCAAAAATAACAGGAAAAGAGTCCATGTCATTATCCTTGCCAGAGGTGGTCGCACAGCGTTCTAAATGAAGGGTGCCAATTATAAAGAAACCAAGATTTTGTTGCAATTTACTTTGCATTAAATGATTGTATGATTTTGGCTGTTTCCATCGAAACATCAATTTTAAAAAAAGTATTTAACACGTCGGTATATTTCATTTCTCGATAATATTATTGTTTATATATGTATATTTTTGGATTGTTTGTGCCAGTCAGGGGTGCCAGTAATTTTGTAAGTTGTTGATTCTTAGTAGTGTTTCATTTTAACTTTTTAAATGACTTTGTATCATTTACTGGTTTTAAGCTATTCAATCTACAATTCAACATCACTATTTCATAAATGTAATTGTTTCCAGTCTTAATAAGTTTTTATATTTTCAATATAAGATTTAATTGAAAAATGGAAGCCCAGAAACTTTAGGCTGTACAGGTTATGCTACATTCTGTACCTCAATCTCTCCAAAACATAGTCTAAACCCATTTTCGTCACTCTGGCAGCCTGCTCTCTCTCTCTCTGTGCCTTCTTCTTCATCGCCTCCCTCTCTTCCCGCTGCCAAGGCTGGATGGGTGTAGACTCTTCCAGAACAAAGGGGAACTTGTTTTGGGAGCATCCATTCAGGGATGGAGAGGACTGCCAGTGACAGGAACCTTGGTCACTTCTCTCACAAACCTTAGCCTGATAACATGCTGCGTCCGTACTGACATGGGGTCTCTCTCTGGCCAGCTGTGGAGCAGATCCAGCTGGGGCATCATCAGAACTGCAACTAGGCGCCAAACTTGAGGTGACATCCCCAGGAAAAGTTGTCTTTCCAACGCCGCCCTGGAATCCGAGCTCACAAATCCTCCTCCTTTTCCCACTCTCATGACTCTGTGGCAGCATGATACTGCAAGACCTTGCCATGGGCTTTCGGATGAAATCAGCTTCATGTTTGTCTTTGGGAGGCTGTGCAGAACCTCTCTCTCTGGTTTTGTCCCCAAGGCAGTGAAATACCCTGATGGACTCTGTCATGCGCTCACGCAGCTGGCTCATGGGCATGCCCACTTGAGGCTCGACCCTCACACCTTCATCAGCTTCGCCCTTCGTCCTTCTCTTCTTCCTCATCCCAGGTATTCCTTCCCTTTTCCTCGTTCGGCCTTGTTTTGATGGTTCTGTCTTTTCCATTTCTGCCTTAACCTCCTTTGCAGTCTCAGTGTTAGGCAGTGTGGAGACATGAGGCTCGCTGATTTGGACCTCAGGACTGCCATGGACCTGGGCCGTTATTTGCTGCCTGGAGGGTCCTCCCTCTGTGTTTTCCTCCGGCTCAACTCCGTGAAAAGATTCAAAATCCAGGTCCGATCTGTGCCTGAAGAGGCAGGATTCGTCGGCTCTCCGTGAGAGTTGGTTGGGCACCTGCACTGGCTGCAGGATCTGAGGAGCTGCTGTATACATCATCATCCCGGAAGTGACATAAGGGTGGATGGTGTGTGGTATGGCGGGCTGCACCCAGACTGGCAGGGACCTCACTGAGTGCTGAAAACCTTGTGACTGCCATGGTGTCCAAGAGTTCAGCATCACAAAATGAGGGGGCCCATAATACCCTAGAAAAAGAGCAGAGTATTTTCCATTGGTTAAGCTATTGTCTAGCTCAAAAAAAAAGAATTCAACGAGGTGATATTTTTCAAAATTGTCAAACACTCGTCTCTAAGCATGGCAGCAATGGACCTGAAATCTATGAATATCTATGTTTACAAACAATTTTCTGGGAGATGACTAAACTAATTTATAAAGACGTATTGATCATTTGTGTTGTCATTTGCTATCGAAAATAAATTTGACTGTCCTACCAAACTGCTGATCAAGAAAAGTAAACTGAAAGGTTTAAGTCATTAAGCTTTGAAGGGCGAGGTTTTGGCTTCCCTTTGTTAGGGCCGACGAGCCACCACTGGTAGGAATCATCATGGCTCAGTGAGTGTCATCATTTGCAACTTCTATCTGCATTGGCTCAAGAAATTTACTGGCAATACAGTGAATCGGGAGTAATTTATAATTTTTCATGGTTCGCTCACTTTTTGCTGAATTTAGATTTTATGGTGTTATTCATATGGAAATTATCCATTGTCAGTCCTGTTTGTCTGACATTCAGCAATATTAATAGAAGTTAATTTTAAAACATTTGGTTTTAAAAATTCCTCACTCTGATCTGTTGAGTGAGTGCTATTCCGTGATGTCACTATGACTAATGTAGTTGTGGGAGGTACTACCCCAATTCCAAAATAGTTGGGACAAAGTGTAAATTTTGAATAAAATCAAAATGCAATGACTTTCAAATCACACCAGCCAGTATTTTATTTACAATAGAACAGAGATAACATAGCAAATGTAGAAACTGAGAAATTCAATTTCATCCACAAAATGATTTCAAATTTGATGGCTGCAACAGTTCTCAAAAATGTAGGGACAGGGGCATGTTTATCATGGTGTGCATCCCCTCATCTTTTTAACACAGAGCGGAGATGTCTGGGCATTGAGGAGACAAGTTTCTTGAGTTTATCAATTAGAATTTGATCCCACTCTTGTTTAATACAGGCCTGCAGCTGCTGGAGAGTTTTCGGTCTCCTTTGACGGACTTTTCGTTTAATTACGCGCCAAATGTTCTCAATCGGTGAAAGATCAGGACTGCAGGCAGGCCAGATCAGCAGATGGACTCTTCTACTATGAAGCCATGCTGTTGTAATAACTGCAGTATGTGGCTTTACATTGTCCTGTTGAAATACACAAAGCCTTCCCTAGAATAGATGCCATCTGGAGAGGAGAGTATGTTGCTCTAAAACCTTTATATATCTTTCAGCATTCATGGTACTTTTTAAAACATGCAAGTGTCCCACACCATATACACTAATGCATC
Organism: Gymnothorax reevesii; assembly: GCA_029721435.1. NCBI lineage: Eukaryota > Metazoa > Chordata > Actinopteri > Anguilliformes > Muraenidae > Gymnothorax > Gymnothorax reevesii. Next base: position 77,513,852 of record CM056576.1, on the reverse strand, counting down.
CCCATACCATCAGAGATGCTGGCTTTTGAACAGTACGCTGATAACAAGAGGGGTGGTCTTTCTCCTATTTAGCCCAGGGGACATGACCCTCATGATTTCCAACAAGAATGTCAAATTTGGACTCTCCTGACCTCTTCCACTTTGTTGCCACCTTGGCCCACAAAGCACAGCGGCGCTTCTGGATCATGCTCAACAATGGCTTCATTTTTGCATGATAGAGTTTTAGGTGGCATCTGTGGATGGCACGGCCGACTGTGTTTAGAGACAGTGGTTTCTCGAAGTATTCCTGGACTCATTTAGTAATGTCAATGACAGAATCATGCTGGTGAGTGACACGGTGGTGTCTGAGGGCCCGAAGATCACAGGCATCCAGTAAAGGTCTTTGGCCTTGTCCCTTACGCACAGAGATTTTTCAAGTTTCTCTGAACATTTTGATGATGTTATGCACTGTCGATGATGAGACTTTCAAAGCCTTTGTAATGTGACATTGAAGAACATTTGTTTTAAAAGTATTCCACAATTTCTTTTACACAAGCCTTCACAGGATGGAGAGACTCTGGACATTTTCACTTCTGAGAGACTCAGCCTCTCTAAGACATCCCTTTAATGGCCAATTATGTTACACACTTGATGTCAGTTAACTTAATTACTTGCTAAATGTTCTTTCAGCTGATTCTCTTACATAATAATGGCTTTTTCAGCCCTTTTTTTGCCTGTGTCCCAACTTTTTTGAGACCTGTTGCAACCAGAAAATTTGAAAAAAGCTCATTTTGTGGATAAAAATGTAAAATGTCTCAGTCTCAACATTTTAAATGTTATCTGTGTTCCATTTTAAATAACACATTAGCTCATGTGATCTGAACGTCATTACATTTTGATTTTATTCACAATTCACACTTTGGCCCAACTATTTTGGAATTGGGGTTGTATTTATTTTTAATTTATTCCTAATTATACAGTTTTCCATATACATGCAAAACATTTAACCCGGTATACATCAGGGGTCCTCAATCTTTCCCAGAAAGGGCCAGTGTGGGTGCAGGCTTTCATTGCAACCAAGCTATTACACACCTGATACTACTAATCAACCCCTGGACTCTTTGCTAATAAGCTTGATTAGTAGTATCAGGTGTGTAGCTGCTTGGTTGCAATGAAAGCCTGCAACCACACCGGCCCTTTCTGGAAAAGATTGGAGACCTCTGATATAGATAAAAGGTTTCCATGGAGCTGGGATGCCTCAGCTGATGTTAGAAAGATCTAAGCCATTAATTGGTTGTTGCAGTGTTTGGTATTTTTGTTGCTTTTTGCTTACATTTAAATTTAGTTTAGGGTATTGCAGGCATGCATACAGAATTTTTTTTCGCCAGCTATGGGAATTTCATGGTGCAGATAAGCTATATCAAAACCATTATCAAAGTTAATTCTTTCAGACAAAAATACAACTGCAGGAAATTTCCAAGCACATTCTCCCCAAAAATTTTGACCTGTTAAGCAAAACATATGCAATCTGGGCTGAGCGACACATTTTAATGCATAAAGTTTCTTCGTCCCTGGCCCGAAGAAACTTAGCGTCCTCTTGTTTCATACGATTTAGAGTTGCTGAAAGTTTGGCCTGTGAGAATTATCAAGTAGTTCAAATATAAATAAGATGTTCATTGTTTTAAGTTTTACACAATTGCTGCCATATATTTTGCCTTCCTTTTTTACAGCACTGCGCTAAGGTCTTAGCCCCAAAAATTCATTATTTTTTTTCAAATGTTTTACTTTAATGGAATACAATTATTTTTAAAAATGGTTAAATTTCATTATTGAAAGTTCATGCAGCCTTAACAGAGCCTGTAACTGAATCAATCCATGTCTGGACCAGTCTCATGAGCTTCGAAAAAGCTAATATTTATGGCTGCATTTTTACCTTAAGTTTGCTGGTATGACAGTACAATACAATTTTTGTGCTCACACATGAACTGTTAGATTTCTACCAACACCAGAAAATTAGATTGAGAAGTGAAAATCAGCTAATCAGGAATAAAATATAATTGTTCATGGGTTACTCACCTCTTGCTGAATTCAGATGCATGTCGTTAATGGTATGGAAATTGCTAGCGTCCATCGTCAGCGCTGTCTCTCCAAAATGAGATAACATGAAAGTGAGGATAATTTTAACTCAAAAAACGCTTCGCTGTGTTCCATGGAGCGTTTGTTGCTGCGTGATTGTCATGGTGACGAATGTAGTTAATGAAAGTTATTTACTTTCCAATTTATTTGGAATCAGCCCGTTGCGTGATGGCGTAGGAGCTGGGCATTGTGGGATTGAAGTGGGGTGTCGCTGTTGCAGATGACATGAGTGCTCGCTTGCGCGTCAATGTTATCAGCGATTCAGCCCAATTTCTATTTATTTATTTCATTTAACCTTTATTTAACCAGGGAGGTCCCGGCAAGTGAGCCCTGGGGGTTGAGGTGGGGAGGGAGAGGACAAGTTGCATCGCCAATTAGATCAGGGGATGATTCGGTGGCACCGTGGCAGGTAGAGAGAGCCAGGTTGGGTTGGGACTTAAAGCTATGACAACGGGGATCCCCCTACTCTTATTGAAGATCTGTTCCAGTAATGCTAGTCGTAATAGTGCTTTCGATCAATATACCCTTAGTTTAGTCTCAAAGTTTCAAAGTCATGGCTACACGTAATTGGCGAAGTCGCTTTCTCTCGGTTTATTTCCGTTGTTTGAAGCTCGCATGAGAGAAAAGTTATAGCTAGCGAGCGAATGTAGCAATCACTAGCTGTAGCATTAGCATTAGCTCGGGAAAATGACTAGTTACCGAACGGAAAGTGCAAGTCAACGCTAGCATTTGCGGACTGTCTAATTTCAACGGCTATTTCACCGTTGAAATATTAATATCATATATATTATCTTCAAAAAGTCTGAAGAATCTGACACCGGGGTGACAGAGGCAATATAACAGAGTATCAAAATCCAGAAGTATGAGAAATTTCACTGCGGAATATTTTAATCATGACCGTCTGAATGTGGTATGCGTTACAAATTGAGACAATGTGCTTTCTTACTCTACTGGGTGATCTGTGTAATTTCAATGGCTATATATCACCTTATTTGCAAAATGTCTCTATAATCTGACACTTTAGCAGTATAACAGAGGATTAAAATCCAGAGGTATGAGAAATTGTACTGTGGAATATTTGAATTACGACTCTGAATGTCGTATGAGTTACAATGATCAAGTTAATTAACAGGTTAATCTGTATCTAATTTCAAATAAAATTTGCTACCTGTATTTACATTTAGAATGGCATAAACTGTGGAGTTTACATGATGCTCTCCAAAAAGAAGAGAGACAGTCCTCACGCTTTTAACTTCAGAAGCTCGCTGAAGCAAGCCACAGATTAAAGCAGCAGCTGAAGCCAAAACAAGGCCATTTCAATGAGGTCCATGTAAGTAAGAAGGTAAGTCAGTTTTCTTTACATTTCAGAAAATACATTACTTTAAGTGTATTAAGCCCTGTTTAAGAACAGTTAGTGGAGTTAGTTTGACCAAATAATTTGCTTGGCTTTTCATATGCGCTGTTATGACAGCACTGAAACATTTTACGATGTGTATGTCTCTGATCACCATGATATGATTAAAAAGAGGGAAGGACCTCAAGTTTGTGATTTTTTGCGTTGTCAGACTATTGCCATCTTTACCATATTATGTCCTCTTTATAAATGGAACTAAAAGGCAATTATTTTGTCGTTATCATTTCATAATAATTATTTGCTTCACATTAATTTCGATAATTCAGCAAATAAGTACTTTCATTTTTAAAGTGAACAAAAATGGGAGTAATCATATTTTCAAAGCAGTTGAACAGTGAGTCCACTGCAGGCCTTTCAAACCCCCGACAGCTAGTCACTGTTGGATCACTGCGCTGCTGATATACAGTCTAATCACAATATCAAGCCTATAATAGCACAAACTCTACTGCTACTCAGTAGAAATTGTTTGATTAATGTAAGGCACATTTTGAAGCCATCTTGTTTCCTGACTCCACTCTATATCCACTCTGAAACAGTTTATGAGGCTTATTGAGAAAATAAGACAAGCCACTCAGTTGACCAATGAGATGGAAAACCTTGATTACTTGTTTGATGTCATGATCCCTTAGGTACTCTACTAAAGGGGACATTTGAAAGTCCATTTATTTCTAAATAGTTCTGAAATACTGTATTCATTGAAGAAAAATATTCAAAAGCTGTTTCAAATTAATCCATTAATGATTTGTCCTTTCCTCAAAGTTATCTTTGACATTTTCATGAGGCATAAGGCTGTGTGCTGCTATGGGGCAGAAGTTTTGATTGCTTCAGTTTGGTTATTTTTATGTAAGCCAAAGTTAGGTATGCGGCCCCCTCACCCAACATTTTTAGAGGCTGTAGCGAGACACCGCAAAAACAGGTGCAGACTAGGCGGGAGGAAGGGACAAAACCCCACCCGCCGATGGTATAGTTATTTACACCCACAATTCTGAAATGGTTGGGACGAATTGTAAATTGTGAATAAAATCAAAATGCAATGACTTTCAGATCACATGAGCCAACGTTTATTTACAATAGAACAAAGATAACATTTCAAATGTTGAAATTGAGACATTTTACATTCTTATGCACAAAATTAGCTCATTTCAAATTTCATGGCTGCTACAGGTCTCAAAAAAGTTGAGACACAGGCAAAAAGGGCAGAAAAAGCAATTATGTAAGAGAATCAGCGGAAAGAACATTTAGCAAGTAATAACATCAACTGGCTTCAGGTGTGTAACATGATTGGCTATAGAAAATATCTCTTAGAGAGGCTGAGTCTCTAAGAAGTAAAGATGGCCAGAGGCTCTCCAACCCATGAAGGCTTGCGTAAAAAAAATAGTGGAATACTTTAAAAACAATGTTGCTCAACGTCAAATCGCAAAGGTTTTGAAGGTTTCATCATTGACAGTGCATAACTTCATCAAAAGATTCAGAGAAACTGGAAAAATCTCTGTGCGTAAGGGACAAGGCCGAAGACCTTTACTGGTTGCCCGTGATCTTCGGGCCCTCAGACGCCACTGCATCACTCACCAGCATAATTCTGTCATTGACATTACTAAATGGGCCCAGGAAAACTTCAAGAAACCACTGTCTGTAAACACAGTCTGACCTGCCATCCACAGATGCCACCTGAAATGCTATCATGCCAAAAGGAAGCCATTGTTGAGCATGATCCAGAAGCGCTGCTGTACTCTGTGGGCCAAGACTCATGTAAAATGGACTTTTGCAAAGTGGCAAAGTGTCCTGTGGTCAGACAAGTCCAAATTTGACATTCTTGTTCGAAATCAGGGGCGTCGTTTCCTCTGGGCTAAATAGGAGAAAGACCACCCCTCCTGTTATCAGCATACTGTTCAAAGGCCAGCATCTCTGATGGTATGGGGATGCATTAATGCTTATGTAGTGCGGCACTTGCATGTTTTAAAGCGCACCATGAATGCTGAAAGGTATAAAAAAAGGTTTTAAAGCAACATATGCTATTCCAGGGAAGGCTTCGTGTATTTCAGCAGGTGAATGCCTGCAGTCCTGATTTTTCACCGATTGAGAACATTTGGCACATAATTAAACGAAAAGTCCGTCAAAGGAGACCCAAAACTCTCCAGCAGCTGGAAGCCTGTATTTAACAAGAGTGGTATCATATTCCAATGGCTCAACTCAAGAAACTTGTCTCCTCAATGCCCAGACGCCTCCACTCTGTGTTAAAAAGAAGAGGGAATGCTTCATCCTGGTAAACAGGCCGCTGTCCCAACTTTTTAGAGACCTGTAGCAGCCATCAAATTTGATAAAATTGTAAAATTTCACAGTTTGAACAATTGCTATGTTATCTCTGTTCTATTGTGAATAAAATACTGGCTGGTGTGATTTGAAAGTCATTGTGTTTTGATTTTATTCAAAATTTACACTTTGTCCAAACTATTTTGGAATTGGGGTTGTATAAAGAACACATATCAAAAGGCGTGCATAATTTTTTATTTATTTTTTTTTTAATTTGGCATCTCCAATCCCACCCGAATTTGGAATGCCCAAATGGGGAACTATGTACAAAGCTTGCTCGTATGCGACCCCTTGCTGCCAACTCAGGATAGTGAGACAGTTTACGGCTCTCCTCTGAAGCACGTGCCTGTCTGCCACTGATTCTTATACACTCATTGGTTGAATCTTCGCAAGTTCAGAACTAGGGCGGAGGATACCCGGACATGAACCAACCCGGAGTCTTCCTGACGAGCACCAATCTTGCCAACAGGAGGCGCTGGAGCAATGAACAAAGCTGATATATATTATATACCCAAATCCGGCAGTCCCTTCCCAATTTGAAACCCTGTAGCACGATAGCCAATTGTGCGCTACTCTGAAAAAGCTGCCGACCCCTGCCGGTGGGTACGCCGGGTCTCGAACTCGTGACGTGGTGATCACCTCTGCACTGCAGAGCAGTGCCTTAACCGTGTGAGCCACCCGGCAGCTTAGGCGTGCGTAATTTGATGCGGTCTGGTAGCAATTTAAGTAAATTAATTTTTTTTTTTATCTCGTGCTTCCATGGAGGGCTCTGGAGGAGGGCTTCATCTCTTCATAATCTGTGGCCCGAACCCCAGTTCTCCCCACCATCGGAATCTTAAAAAGGAGAAAAAAGAGAAACAGTTTGCAGAATATTTACGGTGCGCACGCCTTGCCTGCCTCCTCATAACTGCACGTTTCCTCCTTTTCAGCTCTGGCTTTGTCTGATAATTATGAGGCACAGCTGTGTTCCCTCATGCCTCTCTCCTCCAGGCCCGCCTAGCCTCATGACTTGCAGGTGGTGGGAACTGTCCACGGTCCTGCAAGTCTAGGGAGTGCTGCACGGACGTCGGCTCTCTGTCTGCTGTCCGTTGTGCTGAAGTTCTGCTCCGCACCATTGTTGAAAGGGAGGGGAATTGGCTGTTGTGGGTGTGCTGACGTGGTCGAGGAGCGTGGCCACGATCCGGTTTGCCACAAGGCTGAGCACTGAAGCTGCAAAGGTACCATCTGACATTGTTAGTTTTGATTTATTGTAACTGTGATGACCCTGGAGTGAATGCCTTCTGTTTTTCATCCAATTCAGTTACTTGGATGTGTATTAAAAGTGCTGTTACATTTCATTGGTTTACGTTTACGATTGTCAGCATAGCCATGTAGACACATTTTCTTGAGATCAGTGAGTCGTGCGTGACGTTATGACATCATAGTAACGTCATGACGTAATCTAGCGACTTTTTAGATAGCCAATAGCGACTTTTGGTGATTTGTTTTTGGCAGCACTACCAGTATCGTGCATAGTGCTCTGATCGTTCTGCTGCAAGTATGTGCGGTTGCGCGCGTAAATTAAGTCACACAGCTAGCATATCCTGGGCCTTAGGGCTCGCTGAAAGGACTTTCATTCAAAACCCTTTGTTACATTTCTTTTTTTACTATGTTGGCATAAACTTGGGGTAGCATGTAAAAGAAGAAAGGTAGTCTGCCTAAGGACCCGATCAGCAGGAACCATAACCTGCACTCTGGGTGTGGTGGTCAACAAACTAATGTCCACTCCAAAATCCCTTTAAAACTAACAAAGGATTTATTATTATTCAAGTTGGGTATGGGTACATGGAAAAACAAAACAAGCAAACAAACCCAAAAAAAACTACATAGGCGACTGGCAACAAAAACAGGCAGGAGAGGAGGTAGGGAGAAGGGCTCCGTGGTGGTGCCAAGAATAATAAACCTTAAGCCCTAACCTTCCCGACACCCTATTTTCCTACCAGCCTATCCACAGTCACTAACTAAACCTGCCAACTTACCTACCTGCTACAGCAAAAAAAAGGTACACCACTCACGTTCTTACCTTGTGTGTCTGACAAAAAAGTTACCTACGGGTGATATGTATACCCCAGGGTCTCTTGCCTAGCCCTCCTCCACTGAGAAAAACAATTAACACATCTGAGGATAAAGAACTTAAAATCACACAGTAAATAACACAAAATCACCAACTGAAGGAGTCAAAATAAAATCTACCAAACCCCTCTCCCACCCTGCTACTCTAAAATAGCTCTAATACATAGATGAAAGCAAGACAGATGATTAGTCAGAGGTAGATTGGGGAACACAGGATTTGGTAAGGATAATTGATCTTAATTGGCAGAATGCAACACAGTTGTGAAGGCTACATAGCTGATGATTAATTGACAGGAAGAGGGCTGAACAAAGGACCACAGCATGCACCACTGCAGGTCAGCACCTGGGGAGAAACAGGAAGGCAAAACAAAAACACATAGCACCACTTTTTTCCTGTAACACCCTTGGTAAATCAGAGGCCCTTTGTAAGAACATTTGTAAACAGAGGGCTCTCTTAACAGTATGCTCTCCCATTTGGGCTCTCCCTAGGGCCCCCACATAGCTAGAAATCACGACCCTTAGCAGGGGCTTTCATAATCATAGGGCCCTCTGAAACCATTCCCCCCTACTTCCTTGAACCCCTAGTTGGTAAACATTAGGGCTCCCTTAGGAGTATTCACGAGAGGCACTACAGTAGGGCCAGCCCAGGGGCCCTCTGACTGCCGTCCCCCATAGCCCAGGGGCCCCCTGGCTGCCGTATCCCATAGCCCAGGGGCCCTCTGACTGCCGTACCCCATAGCCCAGGGGCCCTCTTACTGCTGTCCCCCATAGCCCAGGGGCCCTCTGAGTGCCGTCCCCCATGGCCCAGGGGCCCTCTGATTGCCGTCCCCCGTGGCCCAGGGGCCCTCTGATTGCCGTACCCCATAGCCCAGGGGTCCTCTGATTGTTGTCCCTGTCCCCCCCGCCCAATTCATATCACCCTTCTCTCTCGGTTCTCTGCAGATATGCCCTATAACAGTGTGAGTAGTCCTAAGATCCTAGAGAATAGAGGCCCTCTGACATCGCAATTGGCATTGGCATCTGTGGGCCCCCCTCTGGGCCCCTGGACCCTTGGGCCCCCGGCCCCACTGGCCCGGTTTGTAATATGGCCCTGCTCATAGACTATCTGTTTTACAGCTTCATGAACTTGGCACCCCATATGATGAAAATCTGAATGAAACCCATTACATTTGTTTCCCCTTTGTTTGTGCAGGCAAAATGAGAATTCATTTCCTGCCGCTGCTATTCGTTTTGGATGGAAATCTTAATGTCTCCGGAATGGTGACAATGGATTTTGGACTGTGTAACCATACCAATCCCTTACAGGAAAACATTTAAATGCTTATAAAGTCTCAATCCTCTGAAATGGCAATAATAGCTGTTTTGCAGTTGCTACACACAATTATTTCACCCAAAAACTGCTCATTTTTTATTTATTTATTTATTTTACCCTTATTTAACCAGGGAGGTCCCATTGAGATTGAAATCTCTTTTTCAAGGGAGCCCTGGGGGAATAGGTGGGGAGGGACAGAGGAATTGCACAGCCAATTAGATCAGGGGATGATTAGGTGGCAGATTGAATGTGCCAGGTTGGGACTTTAGCCATGACACCGGGGAACCCCCTACTCTTATCGAAGAGTGTCATAGGATCTTTAATGACCACTGTGAGTCAGGACCTCGGTTTAACGTCTCATCCGAAAGACGGCGTCTCCTTCAGTACAGTGTCCCCGTCACTGCACTGGGGCATTGGGGATTATCCCGCCAGAGGGAAGTTCGCCACCTACTGGCCCACCAACACCTCTTCCAGCAGCAACCTGGTTTTCCTCAGTGGTCTCCCATCCAAGAACTGGCCAAGCCCACACCTGCTTACAGTGAAGTGAAACACTTTTTTTTGGTCTTGGTCTTGGTGTCGGTCTCGTCCTGCTCTGGTCTTGGTCTCGAAATGGTCTGTCTTGGTCTTGGTCTCGGTCTTGTCTTGGTCTTGCTACCCTTTGGTCTTGGAATTGTCTTGGTCTTGGCTAAGGCGGTCTTGACTACATCACTAGACTAAGCAATATGATGACCAATGCTTAACAATGTCATCGGCTTCTCGAAAATTCTCAGTCTATAATTACATTCTAAAATCCACAAGGTCTGAAAACAACCTATACAATGTACAACAGTTTATGAAAACATCAAAATGGCTTTTCTGAGAAATATGTGGTAAAAATGGCTTGAATACACTGTTACCGGTCTCGCAATTTAACAACACTTGCACATTATTTAGCCAACTATATGAGCCAACTTTTGTGAAAATATCTTAGGTGCGTTTTCATAGGAACCTGTGGTTTTTCAAGATGAACTTTACGTTTTACATGAAGACAGATGCATTTTTCAATGGAAAATTGTCTGAAACTTTTTCAGTTTTTACCCCTCAGCCAAACTTTGGCCAGAGGGGTATTGTTGTCACCTGCGTGTCTGTCTGTCTGTCGTCTGTCCATGACTTTGTCCGGGTCAGTACAACTAATGATCGCAGCTTCACCAAGTTTGGTATGGGAACTCATTATCACCCATAGATGTGCAATATCAGGTTTTTGCAGGATTTGACCTTTGACCTTGGCCAAGGGGTATTCAGCAACGTGTTATGTTTCACATATATACTTTTGTTTGCTATCTAAATGTCTGTCATGTTGTTGTGTAGCCATTTAAAATCATCTGGTTTTTTTGAACAATCATTTATGGGTTTAAAATATGGACTTTTTGAGGCCTTGCCCCACAAAAATCTTGAAATCACTAAATAGGTCACAGATCACTTCCTGTATGCAAATTTCACACTTCAAATCTATTTTCTGGACAGTCCCACAAGTAGGTAAATATTACTAGAAGATGGTTCAAATTGGGCTGCGGGCTAATTTGCCTATACCCTGCAAAACCTCCTTTTTATTACAATTGAAAGGTGTTACAAATAATTTTTTTGACTCTTGCATAGACTGAATGCATGTTTGAAGGCTCATTCCATGATTACTGATGTTAAAAAAATTGTTTGAAATGGTTTGAGGTGACATTATTCTGCAAAATTACCTCTGATGGTCAGTTGTTCCAGTATATAAGGTGACATGAACATTGAGTAGTATCGCAGTGTTAAACATGATTGCATGGCGGAAGGGCTCTCTGAGTTTGTTTGTATCCACATTGTGGCCTTACCTGATGCTGAAGACATTAAATGCTGCCACAGGACACTGAAGACGGTATGAAAGCATTTCAGAGACCGGTTCGCAAGAAACTAGTGGCAATGGAGGTGCAAAATGGAAATTAAGTACCTCTGGTGTTCATTGTCTATGTATGACAGATAAAAGAAAAAAATCTGCGGTTGACAGCTCAACAACGTGATATCAATAGCGCCAGAAGTGAAGAGATGAAAGCATCAAGATCTGCTTTTTCCAGAGACGCCTTTGTGAAAATAGTCTGATTGATCGCGTTGCTGCCAAGAGCTGGCACCATCAAAAAAAGACTTGAGTTTGCCAAGAAATTTGGCAAAAGATTAGACACTAAATGAAGGGGTCCTTTGGACTAATGAATCAAAATTTGAAATTTTCTCACCCAAACGCAAAACTTATGCATGCCGTAGAGTTAGAGAACATTTCAGAAATGAATGTTTAACCCCTTCAGTTAAGGCAGTGGTTCCCAAACTTTTTTCTGCTGGGCCCCCCTTTGGTACATAAAAAAATTTTTGCCCCCCCCCCCCCCCCCCCCCCCCAAAAAAAATAGGTAATACATACGCACATTTTGTTTTCAGAGACCATTGCAGTTTATTTCACTCATTGTAATTTATATAAACCTCAACCTTTTTGGAAAAAATGTAAGTAAACGGTCATAAACTGTAGATTGTCATAAACTAAAACTAGGCTACTTTTAGAATTGGAAATAGCAAAATAACAAACAACCACGGTGTAATTATTTTAAGTGTAACTGTTTTCAAGCACCTTAACTGTGTAATTATGTTCAGTGTAACAGGTTTATTTTTTTTAATATACAACAACATTGCTATTTATGCATTTTCCGGACACCAACAGAAACTTACTTGCATACAGCCAATCAGCAACCTTGTGCGGACCGCTGAAGGAGTGTCTCGAGACAGTTACACTTTCCTCTTTTCACTGGCCTCGCACTTTTAAGTTAAAATACGTTAACCGAGATCGCGTCAGCATATTCTAGAAAATATGAATGCTCTGCACAGATGATTTTTGTCCAGCCTAGCTGGGAACATTAAAAATGATTGGCACGTTTGGAAACGGCCACAGTTATTTTCCAATTAAGGACACGAAAATTTAATAATGCAAAATCTCTTTTAAAGTATAAAATCATTAGGCTGTATCACACTCCTCTGCCTGAGTATAGCCGTCTACTTAAAATGATGTTTCTATGATGCAGAAAGACAGCGAAGTACGAAAAAAAATTCATGAACACCACTTGCCGAACCTGCCGATATGTTTGTAACGTTCAGTTGGTGGGCTAGGTAAAAATAATCTGTCGGCATACAGAGCATTCATATTATCGAGAATAAGATGACGCAATCTCGGTTATTTCTGCTTTGTATTCATCGGATTTTGTTCGGTGTCACTTACCATTTTATTATCAATATGCCAGATCAGTGCAGGATAAAAAGCGGCGAGTTGGGTATCGCGAGACTACATTACCGGCTTCAAATATTTGAACAACTACATTCATAAATTATTGATGAAAATGGCAGGCTAGATGAATGATTTGGCGAACAGTTATGTTGAGAGTAAGGCAGGCATTTACGATGTAATCGCAGAATTCTGGGCAGCGAATGGACTGTATGCAAATGATTTTCTGTTGGTGTCCGGAACTCCCGCACCCCACGCCCCCCCTGCAATTGCTCTGCGCCCCCCCTAGGGGGCGCGCCCCCCACTTTGGGAACCACTGAGTTAAGGGGTGGTAATATTCTGGTTTAGGCTTCAGTCTGCTCCAAAAGAGCCGGTGATCTCATAAAAAATCGACGGAATCATGGATCAAAAGAAGTATCACAGAATCCTTGTGAGCCACACATTACCATCTATAAAAGTATTGAATTTTTTTTTGAAAAACTGTAAAAGGCAGTGAATAAATCTTACTTTTCACTTATCATTCTTCATTTAACCACTCATAGTCAGTAAGCTGAAAACAGGAGAGACGCATTGGTGTAAACCTGTTTTTTCCCGTTTTTTCTTCATTATCAGTACAGTGGTAGACTCACAATATACCATACTCCATTAGACATAGCCAGTTACCTTGATGTGGCCAATTAGCAGTGAATACGAACTTGTGCGCATTGTTATTTGTGGATACAGAATGCATCATGTGTTGGGAATCGCTGAGTTGTATGTTTGTCTTTAGTATGTTTTAGTAATTTTAGTTGCTATTTATTTATTTATCATATTTATTCTTTTAGAGTATGTATGTTTCTGCAAGATTGCGCTGTCTTTGGTCTTGAATGTTTTCCTCTCGTTTCAGTCTCTAGGTGTCTTGTCTTTTTCATCACACTCTCTTCCCTGTATTTAGGTGAGGTAATTCCACTTCCTTCTTTCTTTCTGTTCTCATCGACTATCCACACCTGAGAGTAGTTTCGAGAGGCGCAGATGATTAGTTAGATCAGAGTTAGAACTCCACCTGTTTCCCCTCTCTCTCCTATCACCATCCTTGCTTTTGTAGTTACGCCTCTCTCTACAGCTGTCCTGTGTTTCGCTGGGATTCCACTTAATTAATTTGTGTTTAAAAGACCCACTTTTTCCCCAGCTTCTTGTTGACTCGTTTCTTCCCTTAAGCTCGCTTTGGTTAAGTCTGGTTTCTGCGTTTTCTGGTTTTGATTGCTGATTGCTCGTTTCTTGTGTATCCTCCTGTAAGTTTTGTTATTGATTGTTTGTATTACGTTGTTTGATTGCAAGTTAAGTGAGAAGTACTTCGTTCTCCCTTATTCACATTTTGTACCCATCTGTTTCGATTCTCCCGTGTTTCTGTCCCTTATCCAATCCAACTCCCTTTTCCTTCCCCTTCCATTCCCTTAGATCTACCCCTTTTGTTACTGGCTTTGTGCGGATTGATTTCCTGGTTACCAAATATTTCTGCTTGTCCCCTGACTCTGATTCTCACTATTCTGCATTACCCTGTTTGCCTGGCTATCGATCTGTTTCTGTTTTTAACCATGAGCTTCGCTAATCCTAATAAACGCCCTGCCGAGGCTGAACTGCATTTGGAGTCGAAGTCCGTTTCTTTCAGTATGAGTCGACCAGCTCCAGCTCCAGAACCTTCCTACGCCTTTCCAAACACTTGGCCTCTGTGGACAACCGCTAAGTCAGGTGAGTCAGATTACACCCCCGCTCACACTCATTGGGCTCTAATTGCCTGGCGCAGCGCAGCTGGCGTAGCGAGGCGCAGCCCGCGCAGTGGTAATTTCGTACGGCGCAGCCCGCGTAGTGGTAATTTCGTGAGGTACGCAGCCTTCGGTAGACGAAGGTGCGCCGAGATGGGTGTGGCGGCGTAGTTGGGGGAGGTGTCACATATTCATCAAGACGCAATGACAATTTCGTAGAAAAAGTCTCCGCTGGAGTTGCGCAGAAAACTCGCCAGCTCCAACCTGGTTTAATTTTCGTGCAGTGGTAATTTGGCTGACCGGCGCAGAGTGCGCACACGTCACCGAAATCTCACAGGCAGGTTTACAGAATGTCAGGCACATTTCAATGCAAGAAAAAATTACAGGAAGCACTATTTAATGTAACTATCTGAATAAGGACATAAATTATTGTATCTATATCGATTGTCCTGATGTCAGGCGGTGGCCACGCGTAATGGAAACTTGACCTGGCTTAATCAACGCAACTGAATCTGTGATGCAAACTAAGGACTTCACATCTTTCTCAGCCAACCACAAACTGTATAATATATGTATATATATCGAATGCTTGCGTTCTATGCTCATTAAAGCCGCTTGCACACTGGACGCAAAACGAATTTTTCGACTGATTACAGACAAAGTCAATGCAAAGACGCAATAGTCGGACAGGGTTTTAATATAGCTCCGTGTCCGAGAGTCATAAAAGTTCTAGTTTTTCCGAGTATTCCAGGAATTATTAGACATGCAAACTTGGCTATGTTTGTGTTCGGCCTTCACAAAATGCAAATTGATAGCTATCGACTTTTCTTGGTCTTTTTAGCCTTTTCATCTGTTTTCTTCCGTTGAAGATAGACATCAGTATTTATTCGGTCTTTCTTTTGAAAATTAGTCAGATGGATCGAGCACATTATTATTTCCACAGCAGAGATAATATAGTGCGTGAGCAAATCAATTCCATGACCACTGACAGAGTGAAGAAATCATCGCATGCACGATCAAGACTGTCCGACACGAAATGCAAATTACTCCATGTCCAGCAGCCAGCAAAAAGTAAAAGTATTGATATGAGAACAGATTTATAACGAAATAAAGAATAAAAATATATCAGCAACAAACGTGATATCAAACAAAGATGACCCGCCAATAAATAAATCGCAGTGTTCATTGGATGCTCTGTTGTTAAAATGTTTCTTTTTATTCTTTATTTCATTATCAATCTGTTCTAATCGTCCTTTTTTTTTTTTGGCTGTCAGACACGGAGGCATTGTACATTGTCTCGCGCCAGTGTCGACTCACTTTATTGCGCAGAGCTTACACAGAAACATTGATTGAAATTCTCGGTACTCATCTTGAAGAACTGAACCCTCTTATCAAACATTAACGTTTAATGTCTGAAAGAGTCAGTAGATTTGAAGAAATTAAAAACAATAATAGACTGTCGGACACGACGATTTATTAAAACCCTGTCAGACCTTTGGACACAAGACGCAATCTGTCGAGCGAAAAATTCGTATCGCGTCCAGTGTGCAAGCGGCTTAATACTAGGCTACTATTATTGTCACTTATGTTTTATCGTCTTTAGTGGGGGAAAGGAATGCAGCCTGATTGCTATGATCTCGTACTGAGTTAAGATCACATGTTGGAAATAAATGTGTAACGTATCTTGCTTTGTTGTATATGCATGTTAATCCCAAAATTTTAAGCAGCTACAGTTTCTAATAATAGGAACACGCTATCCATCGTTTCTCTTGCCAGTGAGCAATATTTGACTCGGCTGGGTCGCCTTCTAGGCTATATTCTAACACATTAAAGGTGAGGTGAGGAGCTCATTTGACTGGTGAAGATTTGACTCGGCTGTGTTATACCCAAACACGCCTTCTTTGCCAACTTGCGCTGGAAGGAGGGGCAGAGGCGGGACAGAGGAGTACTTGCGCCAGGCTACGCCGGGCACGAAATTGCCACATACGCCTGGACACACCCCGTTGGCGCGGCGCACCCCCCATGCGCCGCGCCTGCGCCGCGCCTGCGCCTGGTCTACGAAATTAGAGCCCATTGTCTCTGGCAATCATCAGGAACAACTCCGGCTCCACGTCATCTCCTCCTCCTCTGCTCCCATCGTCCTGGGCCTCCCTTGGTTGAAACAACACCACCCCACCATCAACTGGAGGACCGGGCAGGTGGCTGAGTGGAGTACTCACTGCCTGCATTCCTGCCTCCGCAAGGCGCCCGTTAAGCAGACCGAGGGAGAATCCAGTGAGCCTCCATCCGCCCCGGATCTGACAAAGGTTCCCAGTGAGTACCACGACCTGGCCGAAGTTTTTTTTAAGTCACGTGCCCTGTCTCTGCCCCCTCAAAGACCGTATGACTGCGCCATCGACCTTCAACCTGGCACAGCGCCTCCTAAAGGGGGTCTCTATTCCCTGTCATGCCCTGAACAGGAGGCTATGGATAAGTACGTGGAGGAGTCCCTAGCTGTCGGAATCATCCATCCCTCTTCCTCTCCTGCTGGCTCCGGCATCTTCTTCGTTGGCAAGAAGGACCGATCCCTCAGGCCATGTATCAACTACAGAGGTCCAAACAACATCACCATAAAGAACCGATACCCCCTTCCTTTAATGAACTCGGCCTTTGAGTTATTGCAGGGAGCCACTACTTTTACTAAACTCGACTTACGCAACGCCAACCACCTAGTCAGGATTAAGGAAGGGGATGAATGGAAGACAGCTTTCAACACCGCTAGGGGGTACTACGAATACCTAGTTATGCCATTTGGCCTGGCTAACGCTCCCGCTGTCTTCCAGAATCTCGTTAATGACATTTTGCATGACATGATTAACCAATTTGTGTTTGTTTACCTGGACGATATACTAATATTTTCTCGTTCCAAGGAAGAACACCTTCGCCATGTTCGTGCCGTTCTGCAGCGCCTCCTGGAGTAGCAACTCTACGCCAAGGCTGAGAAGTGTGAGTTCCACTTGGACACAGTCCCATTCCTAGGATTTGTGGTCACTCCAGGAGGCATTCTAATGTATCAAGGAAAGGTGAAGGCGGTCAGTGATTGGGCTACCCCTACAACACGCAAGGAACTACAGTGTTTCTTAGGGTTTGCCCATTTTTACGGCCGTTTTATTCGTAATTATAGTACCGTTGCTGCCCCACTAACTGCTCTGACTTTCCCCAAAGTTCCTTTTGTGTGGACCCCATCGGCGGAGAAGGCCTTTCAGGAGCGAAAGCAAAAATTCACCTCTGCCCCTGTTCTCCAACAGCCATATCCTGAGAAGCAGTTCATCGTCGAGGTTGACGCCTCCAACACCGGCGTGGGGGCAGTTCTGTCACAACGCATCGGCAAAGATAATAAGATGCACCCTTGTGCCTTCTTCTCCCGCAGATTAAGCTCGGCCAAGAGAAACTATGATATTGGAAATCGGGAGTTACTGGCGGTAAAATTGGCATTAGAGGAGTGGCGTCACTGCCTTGAAGGGGCTAAGGTTTCATTCCAGGTCTGGACTGACCATAAGAATCTGGAGTACCTCCGCACAGCTAAGAGACTTAATTCTCGCCAATCTCGTTGGTCACTATTTTTCGATAGATTTAATTTCACCTTAGCTTATCGCCCAGGCTCTCTTAATAAGAAACCTGACGCCCTGTCACGTAAATTCACACCAGACGCTCCTCCCAAGGAGCCACAGACCATCCTGCCTGGTCGAGTTGTGGTGGGGTCATTAGTATGGGAACTGGAGAATTGGGAAAGAAGGTCACAACCTTCTGGGGGGCCACCTACTAACTGTCCGAAGAACTGTCTATTTGTCTCAGAAAACCTCCGGGCCAAAGTACTCCAGTGGGCCCATTCTTCACGTCTCGCCTACCATCCTGGAGCCAACGAGACCTTGGCTATGCTAACTTGGAGGTTCTGGTGGGCAACGGTCCGAAGAGATGTCAAGAGTCTCACCACGGCTTGTCCGGTCTGTGCCCAAAATAAAGTCACCCACACTGCTCCAGCTGGTCTCCTGCAACCACTTCCTGTCCCTTCCAGACCCTGGGCTAATATCGCAGTGGATTTTGTGACCGGCCTTCCGCCCTCCAGAGGTAACACCGTCATCCTGACCATTGTAGACCACTTCTCGAAGGCAGTACATCTCGTTCCGCTGGCCAAGCTTCCCTCTGCCAGAGCCGACTCGTCCAACATGTTATTAGAATACATGGCATTCCCTCAGACATTGTCTCCGATCATGGCCCTCAGATCATCTCACAAGTCTGGCGAGCTTTTTGTGAAGCCCTGGGAATAAAGGTAAATCTTTCCTCTGGTTTTGATCCTCAGAGTAACGGACAGACAGAGAGAGCCAATCAACAGATGGAGAGCGTCCTTCCGTGCCTCACTTCCCGAGACCAGGGGCGAACAACTGCCCTGGGTTGAATATTCTATCAACATCCTTCCCACGGCTGCCTCAGGTGTGTCCCCCTTTCAAGCTTGTCTCGGGTACCAACCTCCTCTGTTTCCCTCCCAGGAGGTTGAGGTCAACGTCCATAACATCCATGAGTTTCTCCGGAGGTGCCGAAGCACGTGGAAGGAGACTCGTTCCACTCTCCTAAAAGCTGCTGAGGAGATGAGTCGTCAGGCCAATCGTCGTCGCTCAATGCCGCTGCAGTACAAAGTAGGACAGAAAGTTTGGTTATCTTCCAAAGACATTGCCTTAAGGACTGAAAGTCGCAAGTTAGCACCTCGTTCATTGGTCCGTTTGTTATAGAGAAGATAGTTAATCCTGTTTCTGTTAGACTTAAGTTACCAGCCTCCATGAGCCGTATCCACCCAGTCTTTCATGTGTACTGTATCAAGCCTGTGCTGAGTTCCGTCCACACCCCTGCCCCGACCAATCCTCCTCCCCCGAGGCTCATCGATGGAGGAGAAACCTACACACTGCACAAACTGCTGGACGTTCATCGACGAGGAAGGGGTCTACAATACTTGGTGGACTGGGAAGGATACGACCCAGAGGAACGCCCTTGGATCCCCGCACCTCACATACTGGACAAACAACTCATCAAGGACTTTCATAAAAAGACTTTTAAGCCTAGGTTGAAACCGCAAGGTGGCGGTCATAGAGGGGGGGGGGGGCGTTCTGTTGGGAATCGCTGATTTGCATGTTTGTTTTTAGTATGTTTTAGTCATTTTAGTTGCTATTTATTTATTTATCATATTTATTCTTTTAGAGTATGTACAAAACCCAAAACCAGTGAAGTTGGCACGTTGTGTAAATTGTAAATAAAAACAGAATACAATCATTTGCAAATCCTTTTCAACCTATATTCAATTGAATACACTACAAAGGCAAGTTACTTAATGTTCGAACAGGTAAACTTTGTAATTTTTTGCAAATATTATCTAATTTGGAATTTGATGCCTGCAACATCTTTCAAAAAAGCTGGCACAAGTGGCAAAAAAGACAGAGAGTTGAGGAATGCTCATCAAACACTTATTTGGAACATCCCACAGGTGAACGGGCTAATTGGGAACCGGTGGGTGCCATGATTGGGTATAAAAGTAGCTTCCCTGAAATGCTCAGTCATTCACAAACAAGGATGGGGCGATGGTCACCACTTAGTGAACAAATGCGTGAGCTGATTGTCGTACAGTTTAAAAATAACATTCCTCAACGAGCTATTGCAAGAAATTTAGGGATTTCATCATCTACGGTCCATAATATCGTCAAAAGGTTCAGAGAATCTGGAGAAATCACTGCACGTAAGCGACAAGGCTGAAAACCAACATTGAATTCTTGTGACCTTCGATCCCTCAGGCGGTACTGCATCAAAAACCAACATCAGTGTGGAAAGGACATCACCACATGGGCTCAGGAACACTTCAGAAAACCACTGTCAGTAACTACAGTTCGTCGCTACATCTGCAAGTGCAAGTTAAAACTCTGCAATGCAAAGCGAAAGCCATTTATCAACAGCACCCAGAAACGCCACCGGCTTTGCTGGGCCCAAGCTCATCTAAGATAGAATGATGTAAAGTGGAAAAGTGTTCTGTGGTCTGAGGAGTCCACATTTCAAATTGTTTTTGGAAACTGTGGACGTCGTGTCCTCCGGACCAAAGAGGAAAAGAACCATCCGGACTGTTATAGGCGCAAAGTTCAAAAGCCAGCATCTGTGATGGTATGGGGGTGTATTAGTGCCCAAGGCATGGGCAACTTACACATATGTGAAGGCACCATTAATGCTGAAAGGTACATACAGGTTTTGGATCAACATATGTTGCCATCAAAGCAACTTCTTTTTCATGAACGCCCCTGCTTATTTCAGCAAGACAATGCCAAGCCACATTCTACACGTGTTACAACAGCATGGCTCCGTAGTAAAAGAGTGCGGGTACTAGACTGGCCTGCCTGGAGTCCAGACCTGTCTCCCATTGAAAATGTGAGGTGCATTATGAAGCGTAAATTACGAAAACGGAGACCCCGGACTGTTGAACAACTTAAGCTGTACATCAAGCAAGAATGGGAAAGAGTTCCACCTGAAAAGCTTCAAAAATTGGTCTCCTCAGTTTCCAAACGTTTACTGAGTGTCGTTAAAAGGAAAGGCGATGTAACACAGTGGTAAAAAGGCCCCTGTGCCAACTTTTTTGCAATGTGTTGCTGCCTTTAAATTCTAAGTTAATGATTATTTGCAAAAAAAAAAAAAGTTTCTCAGTTTGAACATTAAACATCTTGTCTTTGCAGTGTATTCAATTGAATATAAGTTGAAAAGGATTTGCAAATCATTGTATTCTGTTTTTATCTATGATTTACATAACGTGCCAACTTCACTGGTTTTGGGTTTTGTAAGATTCTGGAAAAAGTTTATCTAACAAATTACTTTTTTTCTTCTTATTTGAAAGAGTTAAATCTGGTTTTATAGAACTTGTTGCACTGAGACTGTTCTTAATGACTTGTTTTTGGCAGCTGACAATGGGGACTGTTGCATCTCACCTCTTATAGTCCTGAGCCCTGCATTTGACATGGTTGACCAGTTTGCTCATTACCAGACTCAGACTGGCTTGGGATACAGGGCACTGCTCTTGCCCTGTTTAAATCTTATCTCTAAAACAAAACTTATAATGTGATATGGCAAAACACTACTTCCTCCTCGGCCCCCTTTACCTACGGTGACCCACAAGACTCAATGTTACCACCTCTTTTATTCTCATTATACATGTTGCCGCTGGGTGTTCTTCGAAAAATGAGGCTTATTATTCCAGTGCTTTGCTGATACGTAAACAATCTTCCCCTAAAATGCCACAGTCTTTACAGCTGCTCCTCAACTGCTTCCAGGACATTAAAGAATAGATGGCAGATCATGTCACAAAACTTTCTGAAACTTAATGAACAAAAACCTGATGTTATTCTCTTTGGCCCCCCTGACTATACTAGTTTAATTCATAATAAACTTGGCTCACTGTCTCCCTGTGTAAAACCCTTTGCCAAGAACCTTGGTGTAATTTTTGACTCCTCATTCAACAAACAAATCTCTGTGGTACAAGCCTGCTTCCCTTAGTTAAGAACTTGCTTAAGTTAAGCCATTTTTAAGTTTTAATGACAGTGAGAAAGCCATCCATGTCCTTTATTACCTCATGCCTGGACAACTCTAACTCCCTTTACATGTGGGTCCCTGTCTCTTGTTTTATGGCAGTTGGTATCCCGCTGTTTGGTGCATTACTGCCATCATCTGCCCTGCGCTGTGGATCAGAGGCTCGACTTACAATCTGTATTGAATCATTTCCCCACATCAAGGATGAGAAAAAAACTCCTAATGCTCTCCAACCTTGTCCTGTAAATCTCAATCTATCTCAGCCTCCTTAACTGCTTATTCCTCAGATCCTGTTTTAGAGTCCTGTGTCCCTCAAGTAATCTAACAAAACTCTGACCTGTGCTCTCACCCATCTCAACACACCTTTTAACGTGAATTATTGCACCCTGAACTCCCTCAAGTTACTCCTCATCACCTCTCTCTCTGTCTCATACTTCCTACAGTTCAGAATTACATTATTCACTGACTCCTCTTCCTGACACCCCTCACACAAACCTGTCTGGTGCTTCCCTACCAATATCATTATTTTATTTAACACACAATGCCTCAGTCTCAACCTTGTCAGCACTATTTCCTCTCGCCTATGTTCTCTTCCTACTCTTGTGACTTTGATACTCCTTTGAATTTGGTTCAAATGTCTCCCTTTCTGCTCTCCATTCCACTTTTATGCCACATTTGATCCACATTAGACTTTTAACCTCTGCCTTACTGATCTTGATTTGCATCTATATTTCCTTTCTTTAAAGCTTCTTCACCAACTCATCCACCCTCTCATTCCCCCTCACCCCTACATGCCAGGGACCCACAGAAAGTTCACCTTCCTGCCCAGATTTGCTATTATTGTTGCTGATTGTAGAATTAAATTCTATATATACTGAGAGGCATTAAAAATGCACAATAAAATGTACTGTTTTAATTAGTGTTAAATAGTTTCTTTTGTAGTTGTAAAACACGGTCTCAGGAAACTGTGCTTTTTGTAGTGATCTTGCCCTCACTGTTATTGTTACATTTGCAGTCAATTCAGCAGGTCTTAGGCATTATCTGACATGGCAGAGGACGTTTTATGGAGTGTTTTTCTGGCATCACAGATGACGCACTTTGTCGGGGAAGACTGCTGACACATCTGGTCATTCTGCGTCATCCCTGCAGTCTGGATACAGTCATTTAATGGACATGAATGTGTCCAGAATCTTTTCTTTGATATTGTCTTGAGGTGATTTTTTTTTAAAAACAGTAATTATATAATTAATTCAGTTACATTTTCTATGATGATGATTTAAATGTATATCAATAATTTATGTATTTGTATATTTTTGTGCATGTATGGGTATG
Source organism: Gymnothorax reevesii (assembly GCA_029721435.1). Classification (NCBI taxonomy): domain Eukaryota; kingdom Metazoa; phylum Chordata; class Actinopteri; order Anguilliformes; family Muraenidae; genus Gymnothorax; species Gymnothorax reevesii. The sequence continues at coordinate 77,490,654 of CM056576.1, read as the reverse complement.
TATGTATGTATACTGTATACAGGTGCATGTATATGAAATGCGAACCCATTTAATTTATTCAAATTGCCGCTCATGGCACAAATTTTTTCCTTGGCCTTGGAATCATTTTAAAATGACTGTGTCATGCCATTATGTGTTAACATTATTCAATGTATAGTGTTTTATTCATAGACCCTGTTAACTGTATTATTCTTTTTACTGATATGTGTGCATGCGCATGGATGTGTATATATGTTAATTAATGAGTATGTATACATGGTGTGTGTATGTACAAGCTGATACATACACATGTGTATGAATTTGTATGTATATATGTATATAAATTCTGTCTGTAAAGCACTTTTGTCAGCTCATCCTGTTTTCAAATGTGTTATGTAAATAAACTTGACTTCACTTTACTTGAGTGGGTTTTATGAACTTGTAAGTCAGTGAAGTATGCCCCCTTTGTCATGTATAATTTAATTTATGGTTAGTTCTGTAAATATGGCACACAAAACATGGACTTTCCTAGATAATTTTTTGATTTGTTGAATTCTTTACATCGATAATGATCTCACCCACATTTGTGCTTGAGACATCCATGTCATGGCGTGTGGATTGGAAATCCCAAGAACAAATAGGCCCATCCAATGAATTATCTCAAAACAAAGCATTGTGTTCTTGAAGTTTCAAATTATGTCATTATGTCAGGAAAACAAAGTTACAGAATGTGACCTTCTTGAGAAAAGTTTCTTGTAAAATTCATGCTGTTGAGAAAAATTAAATTTATAATGGGAAAAGAAAGTGACTAAAATGTTTGATTGTATGGCCTCTCAGGGCGTCTGTTGTCAGCAATGATATGCCGTCTGTCGCGTCTGCCAACACCAAGAGAGCAATTTCGGTTAAATATAATTTGGTGAAATGGCGTCTTCTTGTGGGATATTTAAGTTCCTGCAATGCATTGAGGCATACATTAGTTCCTCAAACAGTTGCAGGTCAGTACTTGAAGCTTGGGGACGTCAGATCATGGACGCTTGAGTGCTGTGCATACAAATAAATGGTTCACTTCTTTATCCCTTCATGGCAAAATTTTAATTCTTCAATGAACTACAATACAATTTTAAGTGTCTGTGATGGAGAAAAAAATAAATGCGAGAACATTACTAACTTGGATAAACTCTTAAGCTGCAATGTGACATAGTATTTCTATTGTTGATGGAAGGTTTTAACTTTGAATAATTAAGCATGAAAAATGAAAGTTGCTGCTTGTTTAGGATTAAAACTTTGCATGAAGTGCTGCCAGGTTTTTGTACAGAGTTCATGGGTTTCCTGTCACTGTGGGCTGCAGGGCACAGTAGTACAGCGCAGAGTCTGTCACTTCAGCAGAGGAGATCTCCAGATGCACAAGACTGTGTGATTCTTCATGTGTAACAGTAAATCGATCTTTCTCTTCTCTGTCCTTACTTCTGTAGATTAGGATGAAGAATTCAGGTTTTGAACACGGGTATTGATGATACCACTGTAGACTGCCTCCGCTAAGAGACGTTGTGTAGTTGCATGACAGTGTGACGCTGCTGCCCTCCAAAGCATGTACTACATTAGTTGCTGAAGTGATTCCATCTTGAATGGTGTTACCTATAGGTGATATTCATATCAAATTAATTGCATAAATCACAATCAGATAAGCACCGTTTTCTTGGTCAAATACCGTAATTAAATTAATACATTTGGCTAATTTGGAAACAGGAACCCATAAATTAATAAATTAGAACCCTATAGCTTAATAAGTGTGACATTGTATAAGCCAGAATATTAAAAAAATAATGTGAAATGGAACTTACCGACCATTGTTGAAAGCAGAAAAACTGCACAATGCAGCATCATGATTCCTGTCTTGAAGATGTTATGACTTCAAGCAGAGCCAGAACAGGACTAGACTCCACTCCTACTCCCTGCGCAGAGTTAACAGGAAACTCAGGCACTCAGTGAGTATTTAGCCCCTCCTGTGTATAACAAAACATTGAACATTTTATTCTTGACAGATTATGAACAAATGTCCCATAAAAGTCTCAGGTTACACAAAATTATACCAGTGATTTGGTAATTGCACACCAAAGTAACAAATTAAAGCATCAAGCAGCCTTAGCAGAGTGCTTGGCATGGAGGACAGGAAGTTGAGGACTGGACTCTGGTGCAAGGATGGAGTTGGTTGTATTTTTTTATTATGCCGACAACAGAACAACAAGCATTCACAAAATCACAAAACAAACAGGAATCGCAGTTCCTGGGTTGAAATGCTGAACAAAACAATAAACAGCACTACGCTTTAAGAGTAATAGTAAATACATGCAATATACAGGAAAATGGGTCAATAAAAGACGAGCAATGCAATACAGACATGTGGCCTATGAGACTTTGCAAAGACAAGTGTGAGGCTCAGTCTTAGATAGCCCTAAACTACCACACAGTGGAAATAACAAACAGATGCAGGCAATGATTACAGGAGAACGCAGTCCGGGTCTCAATAGGCCGATGAGTTGGAGGGCTGAAGCTGTGGTCTTACAGTACCTGCTCCCCAGAGGCACGACTCCCAGTGTGCCTGATTCTCGGCCGGGAGGGCGCCCTCTGGGGCGCAAAGCAGGCTGGTCCGGATTGGCCCGGTGGAACTTAGCCAGGGGCTGCAGATCCAGGATGTCGTCACGGTCCACCCAGCTCCTCTCCTCCAGACTACAGCCTTCCCAGTCTACCAGATACTGCAGCCTGCCTCCTTGATGTCTGGAACTAAGCAGGCTGCATAACCAGTAGGCTAGATCTCCGTCAACCTCCAGGCCAGGGGGAGGGTGTTCGAGGGGGGTAGCCTCCGCCAGGGGTCCAACAATCACCTGCCGAAGCAGAGATACATGAAATGTGTTATTGATGTGGTAGTTGGACGGAAACTGTATATAGTATATGCAGACTCATTGACCTTCTGGAGGACACGGAAGGGGCCAAAGTGTCATGGTTTTTTGAGGCTTTGAGAGCTTTCTTGGTTGCTCTCGTCCGGGACGATACTGGTTTGCCCACTATCGGATTCTTGGGCCGGCTGGCATGAATTGGAGTCTCAACACACCAGCCATCACACCAATAAACCTTGCGCTAAGTTTCCTGCAGGACAGGTGGAGGTGCAGGTCCCTCGTGGAGAGTAACTGGGACCGACATCTCCGGTCAGCTTGAATTTTCTGGTGGCGTAGCGCCCTCCAGATCTGGATGTTGGTATTCTCCCACACTTTCTCCACCTCCCTAAACCAAGCATTTTTACTGGGGAGTACAGGGGATTGATAGAGAGCTTTGTCACAAGGGAAAATTATAACCACTTCAAGCTCAATATCAGCAAAACTAACCAGTGTTAAGTTTAGGAACAAACTTCAAGCTTGCTTGACCAATCCTGACCCATTTTGTGATTGTTGTCTTCATGTATGTAACCCTTTTCCAGAATGTTAACATCTGTTCTTACTGTTACTTTCTTGCTATTTTCAATGTTCTATATGAATCTGCATTTGCAAATTACTGTTTGTAGCCTAACTTAGTGAGGCAGTGGAATTACCAGTCCATTCAAAGCCAAATAAAGGGGGAATGTGGTGGCACAGTAGATTAGCATGTTTGACTTGGGATTGGAGGGTCCAAAGTTTGAGACCTTGTCATGGCTTTTGCATTGTGTTCTTAAGGAAAAACACTTCATTCCCACAGTACCTGACTTCACCCAGGTGTATTATTTGTTACTGGTGTAGGTACCAGCGCGCAAACATAGCTGATTATCGCATCTGGACATCAAACGTAGTGCAGCAGAGAAGTTTTTAATATCACTGGTTCAGAGCATTATAATGCGTTACGTCATTTCTATACGCAGGACCCCAAGCAAATATGGTAGTCTGAGCACATCTGGTACCTACACCGGCAAACTGTTGGGAAAACCTTACTAAGAACTGGGGGTAAGCTGTGATGGACTTGCATCCCATCCAGGAATAGCAACACACCTAGTCTCTTTGTGCCACAGAAACCGGAGTTAAGCACTGGCCTGATGAGGCTCTTCACTTAGGAGGAACTAAAGTCAGATCAGTAGGTAGTTAGCAAGCGGACTTTGCAGCAGTGTACGGGGATGCAAACTAGCTTGTGTTATGTTGTATCTCCTTTTGTTGGATATGTTATGGCCCCAATTTGTTATTACATTTAAAACAACAGCAACAGCAAGGGATGACAGACACAATTTAAAACTTAAACACATTTAATTAACAGACAAAGACTACTAACAATTAACTAATCTAAAGACCAAGATTGATTATAACGAAAAAAAACAGAAATAATTACAGTCCCTTTTTGGGTTGGGGTGGCTTGGTGATGTCCTGGGTGTGGAAAATGCTCAGACACAGGCAAAAATCCACTAAAGAAAACTTCACAGGTCTTGAACAGAAATGACAGGTCTGGTCACATGTATCCTTCTTCTTGCAATTTCTCCTACTACTTCACTGTCTCAATTCTCCCCCTTATATACTCTTTTGCAGACCCCACCCACATTTAGACCTCTTTTTTTTTCATTTACAAAGACTTGCCCCAGACATGTCTGGAAACATGTCCAAACATAACCCCAGCCTGAGTTTAATAAAAAAAAGGGAAATACTGCCATCAAGTGGCCTATATTCACATTACACCTCCATTCCAAAAGGGAAAAATTTTGACTCATAAAGGCAAAATTTTTCTTTTCAATACAAAATGGTTAAGTGGACACTTGTCTATATATACATATCATACAATATTCAAATAAACACGTGATATATATATATACATATTCAAATACGGGATATGCAATCAGCAATTACATTGTCTGTACCCTTCACATGCTTAGTTTCCAAGTCAAACTCCTGTAAAATCAAACTCCAATTCAACAATCTCCGATTCTTGTTTTTCATCTTACTCAAAAACATTAACGGATTGTGGTCACTGTACACAATCATTGGCTTTTCCCCTGTACAAACATAAACCTCAAAGTGTTGTAAAGAAAGGACCAGAGCCAACAGTTCCTTCTCTATTGTGGAATAGTTCCTTTGGTGGCGATTGAACTTCCTGGAGAAGTATGCCACGGGATGCTCAATGTCATCAGAGTCACTTCTCTGTAGGAGCACAGATCCACAAGCTTGGTCGCTAGCATCGACCGCGATGGAGAACGGTTTGTTGAAGTCAGGAGATTTGAGCACGGGGAAGTGACACAGCAGAGACTTCAGGCGATCGAAGGCTCTCTGGCATGCATCATCCCAGGTGAACTTTACGCCTTTCTTTTAGTTGGTTAGTTAGACTGAGAGCAATCTCAGCAAAGTTCTTGCAGAACTTGCAGTAGTACCCGATCATTCCAAGGAAGCGGCGCAAAGCTTTTTTGTTGTCAGGAACTGGAAAGTCCATGATGGCTTGGACTTTAGCATTTATGGGTGCCACCTTACCCTGGCCTATGACGTAGCCAAGATAGGTGACAGTAGCACAACCAAAGTCACTCTTGCTCAGGTTAACAGTTAGGTTAGCCTGGGTCAGGCGCTGGAACAACGTCTCTACATCTTTTAGATGTTCTTCCCAGGAGTCACTCCATGTGATCAGGTCATCGATGTACGCACCCGTGTGTGGCAATCCGGCGATTGTAGACTGTATCATCCTTTGGAACGTGGCTGGGGCATTTTTCATGCCAAAGGGTAGGACTTCATACTGGTACAATCCAGATGGTGTGGCAAAAGCAGAGATGCTCTTGGCCCTCTCGGTTAAAGGCACACACCAATAACCCTTCAATAAATCAATCTTGGTCAGAAACTTTGCTTGCCCTACACTATCAATACAATCATCAATCCTAGGTATTGGAAACACATCAGTTCTAGTTACAGCATTGACTTTGCGATAATCTGTACAGAATCTAGTACTTCCATCAGGTTTTGGAACTAGCACACAGGGTGAACTCCAATCGGAGTTGGAGGGTCTGATAATATCATGTTTTAACATGTACTCAACCTCTTTCTCAGCAATCTTTCTCTTTTCAGGATTCATCCGGTATGGATGCTATTTTATTGGTTTGGCATCACCAACATCTACATCATGAGAGGCAAAAGTAACTCTCTTTGGAACATCAGGAAACAAATCCTCATATTTCTTGATCAACCTCTCAAACTAATCTCTCTGTGAGGGTTCTAAGTGCTGGTGTTTTACATCAAGATTTTGCAACACTTCAGAATTTGACAATTTGCATGAAAGAACTTCAGCTTTAATTCTTGGTTCATCATCTTGAAACTCCCCCTCATCTTCACACGTTTCGACCATTGGAGAATCTGAAGTGACAGCTGCAACCCTAGCATTTCTGTCATGATAAGGCTTTAGCATGTTAATATGACACAATTGTTTTGGTTTTCTCCTATCTGGAGTCTTCACAATGTAATTGAGATCATTGAGTTTTGTCAGAATTTCATAAGGACCATGAAATCTAGCCTGCAATGGATTGGACTGCAAGGGAAACAACACAAGGACCTTGTCTCCTGGTTTAAACTCACGGCTTCTAGCCTTATGATCATACCAAGTTTTCATTTTTCTCTGACTTGATTTCAAGTTCTCTTTGGCAAGGTCACATGCTGCACGCAATCTTTCCTTGAACTTGCTAACATAGTCTAACAGACTGATATGCGGCTCTTTCTCTTGCCATTGTTCACTCAATAATAGCAAAGGTCCTCTCACATCATGACCAAACACTAGCTCAAATGGACTGAATCCAGTAGACTCCTGCACTGCTTCTCTAGCTGCAAACAACAGCAAATGAACACCTTCATCCCAGTCTTTCTCATGGTCATAACAATAAGTCCTCATCATTGTCTTGAGAGTGGAATGAAACCGCTCTAAGGCACCCTGACTTTCTGGATGATAGGCACTAGAAAGAATCTGCTTTGCACCTAGTTCATACACAACCTGCTGAAACAATCCTGAAGTGAAATTGCTACCTTGGCCTGACTGAATTTCCCTGGGAAGGCCAAACAACGTGAAGAACTTTATCAAAGCCTTTGAGATTGCAGTTGCCTTGATGTTACGTAGAGGTTTGGCTTCGGGGAATCTGGTAGATGCACACATGATTGTCAACAAGTACTGATTTCCAGATCTAGTCTTGGGTAATGGACCAACGCAAACAACAATGACCCTAGAGAATGGCTCCCCAAATGCTGGGATAGGCTGCAATGGAGCTACAGGTGGGTCTAACTGGTGTTTTCCAACTACCTGACAAGTGTGACAGGTTTTGCAAAAGTTGGAAACGTCTTTCCGAAGCCCAGGCCAAAAGAAGTGTTTCATGATCTTATCAACAGTCTTGTTAACACCAAGATGACCTCCTAAAGGTAAACTATGAGCCATTGTTAAGATCTCATTCCTGTAGACCTTCGGAACAACAATTTGCCTGACCACTGCCCAATCTGCATTGGGAGGGATATCAGGAGGGCGCCACTTCCGCATCAACACACCATCCTTGAGATAATACCCAACTGGAACTGCGTCTATTTCTTTATCAGGAAGGGCTCTCCTCTTTAGTACACAAATTTCAGGATCATTAGTTTGCTCCTCAATCAACCGCTTTCTGGACAGAGACAAGTCTCCAAACACATCAGAATCACCAGACCCATCCGGCTGGCTGAATAGAGGACTGATAAAAGTATCTGATAAGTCCTCAAACGGAGAAACCATAGTAGGCCAATCAGAGTCATGAGGCGAACCACCTGAGTCCTGACTATTCAATGTGCTGGACTGCACCACAACATCTTCTTCTTGAGCCTTCTTGGCCATAGCACGAGTCACTGCGCAAGAAGGATACAGAGATGGGTCCTCATCCCCATCTTCAGTGCTCGGCTGTGAAGTAAGATGTACAGGGGGAACTACTTTGCCCCCAGCCAGGTCATTGCCTAGCAACAGAGAAACACCCTTTATAGGTAGACTTGACATAAGTCCCACCTTTACCTGTCCTGTAACTAAATCTGACTTCAAGAATATTGAGCGCAGGGGTACAGATACAGTCCTCCCTTCAATACCTTGTACAAGTATGAAATCCCCTGAAGCGGTCTCATCACGTAACTCCAAGGAGTCCATCAACAAAAGTGACTGAGAAGCTCCGGTATCCCTTAGGATATATATGGGGACAGGAGTAGTATGCTCATTCAGAGCCACAAATCCCTCTGACACAAATGAAAGAAATTCCTCCCTCACGAAGTCAGCTGTATCAGGCTTTTTAGCTCCACAAGAAGCAGGCAATTTAGCAGATCGGTTATCTACTACAGGGGTTTCTAACCTTGTTTTCACAAAGGCATTTGGTTTGGTATCCTTTTCTTTTTCCTTCTTAGCTTTAAGGAACCAACAGTTAGTTGTAACATGACCAGATTTCTTGCAATAACTGCAAACTAGACCACTTTTGTCACTGTCATCTTTCACACTTTGATCAGACCTGTTACTGGATTTCTGAGCACCATCACCAGATTTGTCTTTGTCTTTGGTTGAGGAATCTTGGGTATCACCATAACCCTTTTTCTGAAATTGGGACCATCTATTATTACTGCTAGACTGAAATTTGGACTTGTGTGAGAACATATTCATCTGCAAATTTGGCAGCTGACTGCAAGTTCGGTGCTTGCTTCTCATTAAGGTAGGTCTTAATATCATCCTTAACACAATTCTTGAATTCTTCAACTAACACCATCTCTTTTAGTGAGTTGAAATCATCCTTGACCTCCATAGAAGTACACCAGCGCTCAAAGCAAACCTGCTTTTCATTAGCAAATTCAACATGAGTCTGATTTTCAGATTTCTTCAGACCTCTGAATTTCTGTCAGTAAGCCTCTGGAACCAACTCATAAGCTCTCAAAATAACCTTTTTGACAACCTCATAATCAGAGGAATCATCTGCAGACAAAGCCGAATAGGCTTGTTGAGCTTTACCCTTGATGACAGTTTGCAACATCAGAGGCCAGTGTTCCTTTGGCCACTGGCAACTCTTTGCTACCTTTTCAAAACACTGGAAATAGTTGTCAACATCCTTTTCCGAAAATGGAGGCACCAGTTTTACCTCCTGACTGGCACAAAATTTATTTTCAGTTGCAATTTTAATTTTTAGTTGCTCCATTTGGAGTCTTTCTTCTCTATCGAATTTCTCTAATTCAAAATCTCTCTGTCTTGCAAATTTTTCTAACTCAAATTCTCTTTGTTTTTCTTTTTCCTCCCTTTCTATTTTCTCTTCTCTTGCTAATTTTTCTAACTCAAACTGCCTTTGTTTTTCTTTTTCTTCCCTCTCAAATTCTCTTTGCTTTTCTTTTTCCTCCCTTTCTTTTTCTCTTTCCTCCCTTTCAATCTCTAGCATTTTTAATTTAAGTTCCATTTCTATATTTGGATTTTCCACTGGAAACTGTTCCAGATCTCCTGGTGCAAACACATTTTCATCAATGTAATATTCAACTATCTCTCTAGCCAGTCTTGCTTTTCGCATGGCTGGTTTTACCTCTGTCAGCTCTAACTGTCTGCAAATTTCTAGCAGTTCTGTCTTTTTAAAAGACTTCAAAACCCCTACGGTTGGTGATGCCAAGAAATCATCCATTGCTGTTGTCAATATATATGTATTCAATTAAAAAAATCAATTTTACAATTTGAAATGTTAGATTTTCAATAAATTACTCACAAAATGGTCTATCCCGGACCTTGAGCCCCCAATTTGTTATGGCCCCAATTTGTTATTACATTTAAAACAACAGCAACAGCAACAGCAAGGGATGACAGACACAATTTAAAACTTAAACACATTTAATTAACAGACAAAGACTACTAACAATTAACTAATCTAAAGACCAAGATTGATTATAACGAAAAAAACCAGAAATAATTACAGTCCCTTTTTGGGTTGGGGTGGCTTGGTGATGTCCTGGGTGTGGAAAATGCTCAGACACAGGCAAAAATCCACTAAAGAAAACTTCACAGGTCTTGAACAGAAATGACAGGTCTGGTCACATGTATCCTTCTTGCAATTTCTCCTACTACTTCACTGTCTCAATTCTCCCCTTTATATACTCTTTTGCAGACCCCACCCACATTTAGACCTCTTTTTTTTAATTTTCAAAGACTTGCCCCAGACATGTCTGGAAACATGTCCAAACATAACCCCAGCCTGAGTTTAATAAAAAAAAAAGGTAAATACTGCCATCCAGTGGCCTATATTCACATTACAGATACTTATCATCAGAGCTAAGGCTCTCATACAGTACACTACAATAATGTTAAAGTTAAAAATGGGAAAGGTTTTAATGTTATTTGTCGCCTGGCCGTATTTGCAATATGTACAGCTAGTTTCTAGGTTTTGTAGCTAATGCTAAGGTGATGTGGGCAACATTAGTTACCTCCCTTGCTTGGCCTTATATCTTCATGATGTTTCAATTACCAAGCACAATTACAATGATTTTGTTGGCATAGAATGTGCCTGTTAGTACCATGTAAAATGCTTAATGTTTACTTCTTTTCATGACCAGAGTTCCTCAGTTCGCAATAAGACATACTGCTGCTCCTCATGTGTTCCTCAATATGGCTCTTGAACCAAACTTGAAAATGAGCATGAAGGGTTTGTAAGGAGGGCCCAGCGGAGGGATAGAATAGGAGGGGTGAGGCGTTGGTGTTTAGATCAAAACTCTTTCTTTGCTTTTCTTCAAAGTAACAGACTGCAGCTTTAATGGCAGAATACATGATTATGTAAATAAGCACACTACATCTGTGAATCGTTTTGCCTCCCTTGTGCAAGACTTTCTCCCATATTGAATCTCCCGTGGTGATATCACAGCAAACATTTTGAAGTTGAGCTGACCTCTACTCTTGAGAAATCCACCGCTCGCCCGCAGGTATGGCCGGTAAAAATGAGAGGCCAAGTGCAGCGGCCAGAGAGAGAATGAGCAGTACGGACAAAATACAAACACAGTGAGTTATACAGACCACCAGAAAGTACGAAGAAATGGAAGCGACACAAGAGAGAACAAAATTAGAAAAGGTAAAATTTCTAAAGCGGAAGGAACTCCAATAATAACTGGAAGATATATACAAATCCTGACTAGAGGCATCTTCGGCTATAGTGCTTAGCTACAAACAGACACTCTAGCAAAGGAGGTGTGGTGGACTTTCGGCTTATATAGAGTCCGGGGAAGCACCGCACCAGTTCAATCAGCCAGCTGGGAAAAGAATCCGATGGAAAAGGAATTCGATCTCGTCCCAGGACGAGAGCCACAAAGAAAAATCCAAAACACATGCATGCCTCACAAACCATGACAGGTGCATGAGTCATGCACCAGCATAGCAATTTTCATGTGGACCTGTCAGAAAATTGCTTGTCACTATCATTTCATTGAAAATGGCCGACAGATTTGCACATTTGCGTACTATGTACTCAGCCTTTTATACAACACGGAAATAACTACAGTTTTCAGATACGGACTGAAAATACAGTACATTTGCAGTCTGATTATTTTAAAGTGCTGCTTTGCATGAAAAGAGAAAGCAAAAGAGCACCTTAACCTGTCTAATGCTCCATAAACAGTCTGAGGCCTAAAAACATAAACCATTTAATAAGGCCCATGTGACACAGGTCAGCTTTACAGTAGATCTCACACCCACCGAGAACAGTAAAATCTTCACACTACTGGCCATTCACACACACACACACACACACCCACACACACACACACACACCACTATTCTTTTTTTCCCCAGAGATGCTAAAAGATTGCAAATGATGATTAGTTTTGGAAGCCATTATCATTGATTTATCTCAGCAGTGGCCCAAAGTTTTCACAGCACTATAGCAACACATTTCAAAACTGAATGAGACCGACAATGTTTTTCTTTTACATTGTGTCAGCCTACCATTAGAATTTAGCATAAAGATTTAAATATTCTCTGATGGTGGAATACTATTATTAAAATCAGTTCAACTCTTCTGGTATGATCGATGTTTGGATTTTTGCGACTCACAGTGACAAATTTATACGTCAGAGAATATACCACAAAGAAGGATCTTATTAGCATTATGGTTGTACCTCAGAAGGTATTACACCGCATTTAGCATGAACAGATGGCAGGTGCATTGGAGTGGGACCAAATATCTAGATATCATGTCGAAAGACATTTCCTGTTGAGGCTTTATCACCTTTTAGGTTTTGATTAAAAACAACTTCAAAGCTGTAGAATCCTAACAGGTTTTTGTACAGGAGTTGGCATTAATATACCACTGTGCTACGCCTCAGTGCACAGTGATACATTGCAGTGCCTTGAGGAATTAATTTTGAAATTTTCAAAACTGTATTTCCACTGGATTTGTCAGCTGTTGCATCAAACTCTGATGTGCCAGTGAAGTCTCCCCTGCGTAGTATAAATTGAAGGGCTGACCCAGGGTACTGTCGGTACCAGTAGAAGGTATAGTAATCGGTTGAGCTGCCCGTGCTGAAGGTACATTCTATGGACACCTCTTGTCCTTCATTCTTGTTCTGTAATTTGACCTCTCCAGTTGAAATGCCTAAATATGATGCAAACAGAAAGAAAGAAAAAATATAAAAAATCTTTTGCAAGAACAGACCAGTTTCTGTTGAAGTCACAAAAAATTACTTACAGAAGGTAACTGTTAGCACCAGCCCTGCAAAAAGCTCCATCGTGAAAATGAACATTTAGGTTCTTACAGGATAAAGAATCTGGGGCAGAATTTGTGCTTTAGTTTAAATGTGAGGATGAGTGGGAGGGGCAGCAGTGCTCTCTCAAGAATATAAAAGAAAGCAAAACCACAAAATTTGTTGATTATTTTTGGTCCCTTTCCATTTATCCATATACTCTTTTGATAATATTGCCCTACAATAGTTAATTAATGAAGACATCGCTGTGGTAAATTGCTTTGACTATATAGACTGCGGCTTATACGTGCACTGTAAAATCGAACACATTGTTTGAACTTAAAAATAAGAGTGAAAGGGCTGCCTTAAAATTCTACGTTAAGTGAAAAAATGTTATTTGTTCTTCCAACATAACCTAAGGTTATCTTGATGAAACATTCCTTGTTGTGTAAACCTCTGCGTCATTTTGGTCAATTTGGATTTTTTGTTTGATTGAACTGCTTAGGATAGTTGTTTTAATTTGCAAGTCTATGTCAATACACTTTTGATGGCCAGTTAAGTTGATGTGAATTTAGTGTTTGATTGAACTGCTTAGGACAGGTGTTTTCACTTGAAATTCCATTTCAATACAATTATGATGGCTAGTTAAGTTGATTTGGATTTTGTGAATGTTTGAACTGCTTAGGATAGTTGTTTCAACTTGCAATTCTATGTCAATATAATTATGATGGCCTGTTGAGTTAGATTTATTGACTGATTGAACTGCTTAACAGTTGTTTTAACTTGCAATTCTGATACGAGATCAGGTAGACGCCAGGAGCGAGGTGAAGGGGAATAAGGAGTTTATTAAAACAAAAGAAAACAGGCACGAGGGCCAACAAAAAACTTGGCCTAAAGGGTTGCAAAAGAGAAACTAAGGAGAGCTTCACAGAAAAAGGAACTAAGGGTCAGAAATGACAAAAAAACAAAAGGCAGTGGAAACTCCAGGCAGGGGAACCATAAACAGAAGAGAACAATGATTCTTGGAACACAAAGGCTATATACAAAATAACTATGAAAACGAGGCTTGGGAACATGAACTTGCAAACAAGGACTGAGACACTGTCTGCCAGCCAACTTCCACCGCATCCAGATAAAGGGTGAGAAATCAAGACATGAGGGGCAACACCTGGAGGAGGAGAAACAAGAGGCAGGGCAAGATCATGACATGGACTAAGATTGGATGACAAGACTTGCTCATTAAGAGAATGAGCATGCTCAGCTTAAGTACCGATTAAGTATGCAGTTTGAATCCAGCATGAATGTTCAGAACAGAAAAGCACAGCACGATCTCGAAATAGCAAAGCAGGAATCATAACAACAAACTCCCTGTCTAAATTAGTAGTATTAGTAATGTGCCTATCTAAGAATTACACCACCCAGTGAATGTTAGTAAATGTTTGTAACTTAAAAACAGTTAATTGTCAATTAAGCTTAGACAGCCCCGAATCCAGCACAGAAGGAAGGGGGAAATACCAAAGCCAACCAGAGCTCTGAAATGTGCAACAACGAAGGCACGGGGCGGAACACAGACAAGCGGTGGAGTGGCTGGGCAGACCTGGCAAGAGACAACACCCGGAAAAGTAAAAACATGGACAACAAACATGAATTATGAAATGAGTAATCCTAATACAAGAAACTGTTAAAACTGAGACATGAACTGAGGCTATAAAACCAAGAAAAATATTGTCCTGACCAAAGGGCAGAACCCCAGAACACAACAGTAAAGGTTGAAATAACACATCCTTCTTCAGCATGTGACGCCAGCTGTGATATAACTGACAGTGTCAATTAGTTAGTGGCTAAATGCATTATACATGCTGTATAAAGCCTTTATGAGCAACACTTCAAATAAAGTGTGACCAATCTTTATGTTCATTTTTGTAAATTATGGTCCCAAATTGACTTGAATAAAGGAAAAAGTCAGATATGCCTTGGTGGTGTGGCTATCCTCTGCTCGTCAGATACGGTCAGATCCACCCATAGACAAGTTCAAAATGTATTTTAATTAACTGATTTAATATTTTCTAATACTTGAGAACCCAGTATAGATATGATTTTAATAAACCTGAAGGAGGGGGTTTAGAGGTTTATGTAAACAGTGGGACAGTCTGAAGCAGGGTGCCGGAAAATTTCCCTTATGTTCAAATCGTAATGTTGATATGACTAGTTATTGCAAACTTCTGATCACAGCACAACCATCTGTCATGTTTTGGGGTCAATTTTTTTTTCACATGGATGATATAGGTTTTGAATAACTTTTCACCTTCAGTAAATGAAAAAAACTGCATTTTACATTTACTCATTTACATTGTCTCAAATTGTAAGTTGGTTGGATGACCTGATCTGAAACATTCAAATATGACAAATGAGTAAAAAAAAGTAGAAATTGGGCATGGATCAGATACTTCGTCATAGCACTGTACAGTCCCTGTGCAAATATTTTAAGTAATGGATAGAGTTACAGTCCGCTAGCTGAGATTTTGCAGGCTCACTACGCAAAATGAAGCAATGCTCTGTGGTCAGTGATTGCAGCGCTGTGGACAGTTACATAAGACATCTTTATGGGATATTTCCCTCAGATCTTCCCATAAAATTCCATTACATGTGCATTAAATTAATATACACTGATATGCAGCAAAGTGCTAAATAAACACTCTCACCTTTGGAAAACATTTGAGGGGTTTTATGCAATGTCTATGGACGATTCCCTGACTAAAGGTAAAATATTTCCCCAAGTCACATATCTAAGGAGAAAACTTATGGAATTTAAAAGAATTGACCACTGCACTTCAACCTGTTGGCATTGTTTGAAGCTCTGTTATCAGTATCAGGTTGAAAAACAGAATGCAAATCTTTCCCTACACTTGTCATAACACTAGAAATAAGTAGTTTAAACACTGAGAAGTGCACCTATACACACTGTATTTAGCAGTTTTAGAGTATTTGAAAAAGTTGTTCATGTTATATAATGTTCATTGGCAAGTGAAAGCACTCAGATGTGAAGCCTCAATCATTCAGTGTGGCAGGTTAGAAGAAAAAAAACACACTATATCCAAAAAGACTCATGTAGTGCCTTCAATTTGCCACAAGATGACATTCTTTGACTGGGTCGTATTTTTCCAAAAAAATACTGTGTTTCTTGTAATGCGACCATGTCAAAGTCACAATCCACAGTGGAACAGGACAGCTGGGACTTTACATCGTTTGGCATTCTGAATATGAAGTTTGACATGATGCGCAGTCATCAAAATTCAATGTTATGTTAAACGTGACTGAACAGTTTGGTTGATAATGTTGCTACATGAAATTGTTATTAGAAGATATTTAAAGTAGGTGAAGGCCATGTAGCTTCCATGTCATCCAACTTGAATGGCTACAACAAAAAATGTCATGCTAGTGCAAAGGCGTAATGAAAGTAACACTGTTCTCAATGTGACCTTTTGACCCCATTAACCAGGTCAAGGTCATCCACCTTTAATGTTCTACAAGCTGATTATCCAGAACATACATGCTGTAAATTTTAAGTGGTGACAACAAAAATAGTGGATGTCATCAAGCGGAACTGCTGCAGCAGGGAATCGGAAGCCGGAAGCGAACTCGCGTTGGCAAAACTTCTGAGCCAAACGGCTGCTATTCTACTTTTCATATAAATGAATTCGGAAGTATTTTTGCAATTTTTTTTTAATTTAACGGAGGAAAGAGCAGAGAGTTATATCTGATCTGACTGTGGATAGCGGCTAACCAAGTCGCGAACGGCGAAATAATTGTGAGGATACCGGACTGTTTCGACTATGGCACCGAAGAAGATACCAGCCCTGGAGGAGGCGGAGGATATTAAACGTTCACTAGACTTTCTCTCACAGGACGTGAATGACATAAAGATAAAACAGGATAAGATTCTTAATCTGGTGGAGGAAGTAACAGAGCTACGTCTACGCATCGTGGAGAGGGACAAGAAAATCGCGGAGTTGGAGAGAAAAGTGGAGGATCTTGAGCAATATTCAAGACTGAACGATGTTATTGTGACCGGACTTACTATCCAACCCCGCTCGTATGCACATGCTGTGGCCGCTGGCAACAAGGAGGAACCCAGCGAGCAGGAGGTGAACTCCGCGGAGCAACAGGCTTTTCTCGCGTCCAGAAAAATACATCTGGATGCGGGCGCAATCGAAGCTTGCCATCCTCTACCCACAAAGAAGAACAACATGCCTGCTGTGATCCTGAGGTTCGTCAACAGGAAAAATAAAGTCGCATTGATGAAACAAGGGAAACAACTGAAAGGTACCAACGTCTATTTGAATGATCATTTAATCAAAAGAAATGCAGACATTGCTAAAAAAGCCAGATTCTTGAGGAGACAAAACAAAATACAGAACACTTGGGTTACGAACTGTAAAGTATACATCAAACTCAAGGGATCGCCTGAAGAAGCCAAAGTGATGGTTATTAAGGACATAGAGGAACTGACTAAATTTGAATGATTGCAGCAGTGGGTTAGTGAGTGTATACTCATATCATGACAGCCAATCCAACTTCATTTATTACAGACAGTGAATTAGAGATACACCAAAAGACTCTAGACCTTGAGCTCTTGGAACTAAAATCTTCTGAATACACTGATTATAATACTTTAGATGTGGAAGATCAATTAGACCCTGACAACCAGTTTTTGTCAGTTAACTCAAGTGATTGCAAATATTACACTGAGGATGAATATAATAACTCTGTTAAAACTGAAGGGACATTCTCAATTATTCATTTTAATAGCAGAAGCATGTATGCGAATTTCAGTACATTTAAAGAATACTTAAAACAGTTTGTGAACCCATTTAGCATTGTAGCAGTCTCAGAAACATGGCTTAATGAAGGTAAAGGTGTTGATTTTGAATTAAATGACTATAATTTAAACTATGTGAACAGAGCAAACAAAGCAGGTGGAGGAGTTGCTATATATGTCCATAAGAAATTTTAATTTAGAATATTAGAAAACATGACACTAACGATAAATGATTTACTTGAATGTCTATCAATAGAAATAATCAATGAAAAAAAGAAAAATATTAAAATCAGTTGTCTATATAGGTCACCGGGTTCAAGTCTGGAGGTATTTACAAATTGGGCTGAAAAAACTTTTTCAGCAATAAGAAACAAAATATTATTTATTTGCGGGGATTTCAATATAGATTTGATAAATTTCAATAAACATAAAACTACTGAGGATTATATTAATAGGATGTACAGCATGAGTTTATACCCAACTATATTAAGACCAAGCAGAATTACATCACATAGTGCTACCCTCATTGACAACATCTTTACAAATAATATAGAGTCGACAAATGTCAGTGGACTAATGGTTTGTGATATAACCGATCACTTGCCTGTATTCACAGTGTACAATGATAAGGGTATATTTCAGAAATCACCTCAAAAATATATTTATAAACGAGCAAGAACTGAAGACTCAATTAATCTACTTTATCAGGATTTAATAAATCAAGACTGGAATACTGTATATAGCATGAATGATGTGGATGGTGCTTTTGAAACATTTTTGGAAATTTTCAGTGCACCATATAATAAAAATTGCCCACTTCAGCAATTTAGTTGCAACCATAAATCTATAAAATGCCCATGGTTAACCAAGAGCTTACACAATGCTTGTAAGAAGAAAAACACTTTATATAGACAGTTCATTAAACTAAGAACCAAGGAATCTGAACATCGCTACAAAACATATAAAAACAAACTCACAGCTATATTAAGAACTAGTAAGAAATTATATTATACCAATCTATTATATAAAAACAAGAACAATACCAAAGGGGTGTGGGGAATACTAAATACTGTAATTAAAGGCAATACAAAGAACAATTCATATGCAGACTACTTCATTGATGGAAATAGTGACAATTATAATATGAATTAAATTGTGGAGAGTTTTAATAGCTTTTTTGTAAATATTGGGCCAGATTTGGCAGCAGAAATTCCTGAGTGTAATGGCAATGAAATTGAGTCACTGATAGAAATAAATTCAAATACTATGTTTTTGTGTGGAGTGACAGAGACAGAAATATTAGATGTTGTTAACAATTGTAAAAATAAATTGTCTGCTGATTGTTTTGACATCGACATGGCACTAGTTAAACAAATTATACATGGCATTGTTAGACCATTAACTTACTTATGTAATTTATCATTTCAAACAGGAACATTTCCAAATAGAATGAAAATTGCCAAAGTCATACCAATACATAAAAATGGAAACAAACACATCTTCACGAACTACAGACCTGTCTCTCTGCTCCCTCAGTTTTCAAAAATTAGAGAAACTTTATAACAATAGATTAGATAAATTTATAGATAAGCATAAATTAATTCATGAAAGTCAATACGGTTTTAGGGCAGGAAGGTCAACTTCTATGGCCGTCATTGAGGCAGTAGAAGAGATCACTGATAGATAGATAGAAAGAGATATGCAGCTGGGATATTCATCGATTTAAAAAAAGCATTTGATACTCTTGATCATAAAATATTAATAAAAAAATTAGATAGATATGGCATTAGGGGAGTGGCTTTGGATTGGATCCAAAGTTATTTGACCGGGAGACAACAGTATGTGAGGATGGGGGAGTTTGCATCTGGGTATTTGGACATTGTTTGTGGGGTGCCACAGGGATCGGTTTTGGGTCCAAAGTTATTCAATTTATATATTAATGATATTTTTAATGTATCAAATTTATTAAAATTAGTCATATTTGCAGATGACACCAACATTTTCTATTCTAACGACAATTATAGTAATTTAGTATCCAATATAAACAGTGAATTAATTAAATTTAAAACATGGATGGATATTAACAAATTATCTTTAAATTTAAATAAAACAAAGGTGATGTTCTTCGGTAATTACAATGTAAATTTAGATCGAGAAATAAAAATAGATGGTGTGGTCATAGATAAAGTGTCAGAAATAAAATTTCTAGGAATTACCATTGACTGTAAATTAAGCTGGAAATCACACATCAGACACATACAAGGCAAAGTATCTAAAAGTATATCAATCATTAATAAAGCCAAGTTCTTCTTAAACTACAACGCATTGTTATTATTATATTGTTCATTAGTTGTTCCATATTTAACTTATTGTGTAGAAGTCTGGGGCAATAATTACAAAAGTTTACTGCATCCCCTTGTTATACTCCAAAAACGTGCTGTAAGAATAATACATAAGGCAGGATATTGTGATCATACTAATATTTTATTTCTGCAGTCTAAGCTGTTAAAAATGCTGGACTTAGTTGAGTTCTCTACTTGTCAACTTCTGTTTAAAGCGAGCAAAGGTATGCTGCCTGAGAATATTCAAAAGCTCTTTACGCATAAAGAAGGGAGTTATAACCTCAGGGGGTGTGGTAACTTTAAGATTCAACTGGTGAGAACCACCAGGAAGAGTTTGTGTGTGTCTGTATGTGGGGTGAAGCTTTGGAACAGACTGGAGGCAGGGCTCAAACAATGTCCAAATATTTATCAGTTCAAATCAAGATACAAAAAACTTATAGTGTCAAAGTACAGAGAAGAGGAAAATGGTGATTGATTGTGATAAGTGATATAGCGTGGTATACATTTAATGGATCAAGTGAATTAACCTCACTGATTATTATTATATGTGAGAGGGCATAAGCTACAACATAGTGAATAATGGAACCAAGTTATTATATTGTACTAGTATATGTATTATTGCTGGTTAATGATAATTGATTGTGATATTTGTGATTGATGTTATTCCTATTGACGTTATTGCTGCTGCTGTGGCTGTTGTTGTTATCGTTGTCATCATTATATGAATACATAACAATCAAATTTTTTTTTTTTTTTTCCGAGAAACAAACTATATTAATCCAGATAAAGATATTGGTGATGATGGTAATATATAAATTAAAGGGGAACCAACACTTAGAGAACTTTAATATGAACACAAAATAAACGAGTATCCCACACTCAACACAACTTGTAGTACAGGGCAGGCAAGGGGAGCTGTGCTGCTCGAGGATAACCCCCTCTGGCTGCAGGCTCCCAATGTTGTCTCTTTGAATGCACAGCAAAGGACACTTAGCAGAGAGTGGTCCTGTGGCTCGGGGGCGCCCCCCCTCTGGCAGCAGGTTCACAAAAAACACATTGGAGCCTCTGATGAACAAGGCACACCGTCAAAACTAAAACTTGTTACCATGGTCACCAATCTGTGATTAATATAGGTACTTCTCCTGAATAACATGGATTATATGTTATATGCTAACATAAATGATATTGTCTGAAGTTAAACATTTATAATTATCTATAATTACTGTATGGTGATGATGATGATGATGATGACCATTCTGACTGCTATATAAGCATGTTGCAACCACATAATTTAAAAGAATGAATTGGGGGTGGGAGTAAATAAGCTTGTCTTCTTCCCACTCCTTTTCGAGCTCATTTTTGTTTAATTTCTATTATTATTTTCTATTATTATTATTACTATTATACTATTATGTGTGTATGTCAGTGTGTATATGTATATATGTGCATATGTATATGTATGTGTATGTGTATATATATGTATATATTTGTTTTGTTTTATATTTGTGTCCCAATTATAGGGACACAATGAACACAACACAATGTATGAATGAACAAGGCTGCTACAGCTTTCGCATGCACTTGTTCCGGTATTTGTATTTGTATTGCATGTACTCGTACTTGATATACTTATACGTTGTAGACTCGAAATAAATCTCTATCAATCAATCAAACAGTGTTTACAAAGAATGTGACCTTCTGACCCCTTAAAGTAGGTCAAGGTTACCCATCTTCTAACTTGTCCAAGCTATATGTCCCAAGAACAGTCCCTTTGACTTTAAATAAAACTGAGATTAATAGGAAAGGAGTTATTGTCTACACAGATGGACAGACAGACAGACAGACGGACGCAAGGCCTTTGCAGTACTCGATGGCCATACTTTGGCCTCGGGTAATAAATGGGAATCAGTAGTGTAGATGTACAAGATCAGGGGTCCCCAATCTTTCCCACAAAGGGCCGGTGTGGGTGCAGGCTTTCATTGCAAACAACCAGCTATGCACCTGATGCGACTAATCAAGCTTATTCGTAAGCAGTCCAGGGGTTGATTAGTAGCATCAGGTGTGTAAATACTTGGTTGCAATGAAAGCCTGCACCCACACCGGCCCTTTCTGGGAAAGATTGAGGACCCCTGATGTAGACGGTTTTGGAACTGTGGTTCAGACACTTTGTTGTAAAAGCCATTTTTCACGGGCGCATCTGATATCTGGCCGCCTCCTGTATTTGTTTAGTATGAGACAAATTTACCAAAATTGAAACCTTTGGTCTAAGACTAACGTAAGCTCCTCCTCTTGAAGCCTAACACTACGGTACCAGTCAACTGAAACCAGAGAAATCCTCTGCAGTCTCGATAGTTCATTGCTTCATGCCTCATTCTCAAAGTCTTTCTTGCTTTTCGTTGGATTATACTAGTTCACATCATTAATTCAACTTATTTTGGAGTGTTGCAATGAACATTGAGATCCATATTCTTTTTATCATTAGTATCTACAGCTTTGGTAAGATTTTATATTTATTTATTTTTTTCATTCATGCATTCCATTCAAGTGATGTTTGTTTTGTGCAATGAAAATTTCTAAATTCTTTTTTTCAGAATGCAGAGCTGAAGACACCGTGACGCAGTCCAACAGAGATAAGATTGGTCTTGAAAGAGAGTCCGTGACACTTGACTGCAAATATAGCACAAGCAGTGCACAGCCATTTCTATTTTGGTACATACAGTAACCAAATGGATTCCATAAGTTCATGTTGAGACAAGATCTACAGTATCCAGCTCAAAAAACAATGCACCAGAATTCAAGGAGAGATTTGATGCTCATCTCAACAAAACCTCAAGCACTGTACCTTTAACAATACAGAGGGTGCAGCTGTCTGACTCTGCTGTGTATTACTGTGCTCTGAGGCTTACAGTGATGATGAACTGTTCACTTCCATAAAAAAACAGTGAGTGCAATAGGCACATATTGAAATTACAGATTTGCTTTGTGGGTTGTGCAATAGTATCCTGGGACTGGGAAGGAGAAATTAAGTGAAATAAAACTGTGAAGAAATTTCGAACATTTTTGCTATGCCACGTCCTTATAGTTTCAATTATAAACAAATTGTAGTTTCTGTTCTCTGAAAATGACCCAATTCAGCTCTGTATACAGTCCAACTTCAGCTGAAAGCGATGCAATTGTTCTTAGCTTCACAGAGGATAAAAAAGTACATTTTTTTATCTGTCTTATTCTCTGCTGGAAAAATTTTAACCATCCTCTGGTACTCTTCAGATTGATGTAAAACCTACTCATTGCAAAACTTCGCCACAGTAGAAAGAGAATAGAAAAAGGTGCATACTGAAAGGAACGGATTTCGACTCCAAATGCACTTCAGCCTCGGCAGGGCGTTTATTAGGATTAGCGAAGCTCATGGTTAAATACAGAAACAGATTGATAGCCAGGCAAACAGGGTAATGCAGAATAGTCAGAATCAGAGTCATGGGACAAGCAGAAATATTCGGTAACCTGGAAATCAATCCGCACAAAGACAGTAACAAAAAGGGGTAGATCTAAGGGTATGGAAGGGGAAGGAAAAGGGAGTTGGATGGGATAAGGGAGAAACACGGGAGAATCTAAACAGATGGGTACAAAATGTGAATAAGGGAGAACGAAGTACTACTCACTCAACTTGCAATCAAACGATGTAATACAAACAATCAATAACAAAACCTACAGGAGAATACACAAGAAACGAGCAATCAGCAATCAAAACCAGAAAACGCAGAAACCAGACTTAACCAAAGCGAGCTTAAGGGAAGAAACGAGTCGACAAGAAGCTGGGGAAAAAGTAGGTCTTTTAAACATAAATTAATTAAGTGGAATCCCAGCTAAACACAGGACAGCTGAAGAGAGAGGCGTAACTAGAAAAGCAAGGATGGTGATAGGAGAGAGAGGGAAAACAGGTGGAGTTCTAACTCTGATCTAACTAATCACCTGTGCCTCTCTAAACTACTCTCAGGTGTGGATAGTCAATGAGAACAGCAAGAAAGAAAGAAGTGGAATTACCTCAGCGAAATACAGGGAAGAGAGTGTGATGAAAAAGACAAGACAACACGAGACAGAAACGAGAGGGAAACATTCAAGACCAAAGACAGCGCAATCTTGCAGAAACATACATACTCTGAAAGAATAAATATGATAAATAAATAAATAGCAACTAAAATTACTAAAACATACTAAAAACAAACATGCAAATCAGCTATTCCCAACAGAACCCCCCCCCTCTATGACCGCCACCTTGCGGTCTCAACTTAGGCTTAAAAGTCTTTTTATGAAAGTCCTTGATGAGGGCGGCACGGTGGCATAGTGGTTAGCACTACTGCCTCACAGCAAGAAGGTCGTGGGCTTGAATCCGGCCTGGGGCCTTTCTGTGTTCTCCCTGTGTTCGCGTGGGTTTCCTCCGGGTACTCCGGCTTCCCCCACCCACAAAACATACAATATGGGAACCCTCCCTCCTGTATGGCTGTGTGTGAATGTTTGTGGTGGTCGGAGGGGCCGTAGGCGCATACTGGCAGCCACGCTTCCGTCAGTTTGCTACAAAAACGTAGTTTACTACCATCAGAGCGTGAATGTGTGAGTGAATGAATAATTCCTCCATTGTAAAGCGTCTTTGAGTGTCCAGAAAAGTGCTATATAAAATTGATGCATTATTATTATGAGTTGTTTGTCCAGTATGTGACGTGCGGAGATCCAAGAGCGTTCCTCTGAGCCGTGTCCTTCCCAGTCCACCCAGTATTGTAGACCCCTTCCTCGTCGACGAACGTCCAGCAGTTTGTGCACTGTGTAGGTTTCTCCTCCATCGATGAGCCTCGGGGGAGGAGGATTGGTCGCGGCAGGGGTGTGGACGGAACTCAGCACAGGCTTGATACAGGACACATGAAAGACTGGGTGGATACTGCTCATGGAGGCTGGTAACTTAAGTCTAACAGAAACAGGATTAACTATCTTCTCTATAACAAATGGACCAATGAACGAGGTGCTAACTTGCGACTTTCAGTCCTTAAGGCAATGCCTTTGGAAGATAACCATACTTTCTGTCCTACTTTGTACTGCGGCGGCATTGAGCGACGACGAGTGACCTGACGACTCAGCTCCTCAGCAGCTTTTAGGGAAGTGGAAAGAGTCTCCTCCCACGTCCTTCGGCACCTCCGGAGAAACTCCTGGATGTTAGGGACGTTGACCTCAACCTCTTGGGAAGGAAACAGAGGAGGTTGGTACCGAGACAAGCTTGAAACGGGGACACATACCTGAGGCATCCGTGGAAAGGATGTTGATAGAATATTCAACCCAGGGCAGTTGTTCGCTCCAGTCCCCCTGGTCTCGGGAAGTGAGGCACCGAAGGACACTCTCCATCTGTTGATTGGCTCTCTCTGTCTGTCCGTTACTCTGAGGATGAAAACCAGAGGTAAGATTTACCTTTATTCCCAGGGCTTAACAAAAAGCTCGCCAGACTCGTGAGATGATCTGAGGGC
The DNA here is from genome assembly GCA_029721435.1 of Gymnothorax reevesii. Classification (NCBI taxonomy): domain Eukaryota; kingdom Metazoa; phylum Chordata; class Actinopteri; order Anguilliformes; family Muraenidae; genus Gymnothorax; species Gymnothorax reevesii. The sequence continues at coordinate 77,465,351 of CM056576.1, read as the reverse complement.
CACGATCAGAGACAATGTCTGAGGGAATCCCGTGTATTCTAATCACGTGTTGGATGAGTAGGCTCTAGCAGAGGGAAGCTTGGCCAGCGGAACGAGATGTACTGCCTTGGAGAAGCGGTCTACAATGGTCAGGATGACGGTGTTACCTCTGGAGGGCGGAAGGCCGGTCACAAAATCCACTGCGATATTAGCCCAGGGTCTGGAAGGGACTGGAAGTGGTTGCAGGAGACCAGCTGGAGCAGTGTGGGTGACTTTATTCTGGACACAGACCGGACAAGCCGTGGTGAGACTCTTGACATCTCTACGGACCGTTGCCCACCAGAACCTCCGAGTTAGCATGGCCAAGGTCCGGTTGGCTCCAGGATGGCAGGCGAGACGTGAAGAATGGGCCCACTGGAGTACTTCGGCCCGGAGGCTGTCTGGGACAAATAGACAGTTCTTAGGACAGTAAGTAGGTGGCCCCCCAGAAGGTTGTGACCTTCTTACCCGATTCTCCAGTTCCCATACTAATGACCCCACCACAACTGGACCAGGCAGGATGATCTGTGGCTCCTTGGGAGGAGCGTCTGGTGCTAATTTACGTGACAGGGCATCAGGTTTCTTATTAAGGGAGCCTGGACGATAAGCTAAGGTGAAATTAAATATATCGAAAAATAGTGACCAACAAGATTGGCGAGAATTAAGTCTCTTCGCTGTGTGGAGGTACTCCAGATTCTTATGGTCAGTCCAGACCTGGAATGAAACCTTAGCCCCTTCAAGGCAGTGACGCCACTCCTCTAATGCCAATTTTACCGCCAGTAACTCCCGATTTCCGATATCATAGTTTCTCTCGGCCGGGCATAATCTGTGGGAGAAGAAGGCACAAGGGTGTATCTAATTATCTTTGCCGTTGTGTTGGGGGGACAGAACTGCCCCCACGCCGGTGTTGGAGGCGTCAACCTCGACGATGAACTGCTTGTCAGGATTTGGCTGTTGGAGAACAGGGGCAGAGGTGAATTTTTGCTTTAGCTCCTGAAAGGCCTTCTCCGCCAATGGGGTCCACACAAAAGGAACTTTGGGGAAAGTCAGAGCAGTTAGTGGGGCAGCAACGGTACTATAATTACGAATGAAACGGCGGTAAAAATTGGCAAACCCTAAGAAACACTGTAGTTCCTTGCGTGTTGTGGGGGTAGCCCAACCCACCGAAATACAGGGAAGAGAGCGTGACACCTAGAGACTGAAACGAGAGGAAAACATTCAAGACCAAAGACAGCGCAATCTTGCAGAAACATACATTCTCTAAAAGAATAAATATGATAAATAAATAAATAGCAACGAAAATTACTAAAACATACTAAAATCCAACATACAACTCAGCGATTCCCAACACATGATGCATTCTGTATCCACAAATAACAATGCGCACAAGTTCGTATTCATTGCTAATTGGCCACATCAAGGTAACTGGCTATGTCTAATGGAGTTGGGTATATTGTGAGTCTACCACTGTACTGATAATGAAGAAAAAACTGGAAAAAACAGGTTTACACCCATGTGTCTCTCCGTTTTCAGCTTACTGACTATGAGTGGTTGAATGAAGAATGATAAGTGAAAAGTAAGATTTATTCACTGCCTTTTACAGTTTTTCAAAAAAAATTTCAATACCTTTATAGATGTGTAATGTGCTCACAACGATACTGTGATACTTCTTTTGATCCATGATTCCGTCGATTTTTATGAGATCACCGGCTCTTTTGGAGCAGACTGAACCCTAAACCAGAATATTACCACCCCTTAACTGAAGGGGTTAAACATTCATATCTGAAATGTTCTCTAACTCTACGGCATGCATAAGTTTTGCAAAAAAAAAAAAATTTCAAATTTTGATTCATTAGTCCAAAGAACTTGTTCCCCTTCATTTAGTGTCTAATCTTTTGCCAAATTTCTTGGCAAACTCAAGTCTTTTTTTGATGGTGCCAGCTCTTGGCAGCAACGCGATCAATCAGACCATTTTCACAAAGGTGTCTCTGGAAATAGCAGATCTTGATGCTTTAATCTCTTCACTTCAGCCTTCAAACATGCATTCAGTCTATGCTAGAGTCAAAAAAAATATTTGTAACACCTTTCAATTGTAATAAAAAGGAGGTTTTGCAGGGTATAGGCAAATTAGCCCGCAGCCCAATTTGAACCATCTTCTAGTAATATTTACCTACTTGTGGGACTGTCCAGAAAATAGATTTGAAGTGAGAAATTTGCATACAGGAAGTGATCTGTGACCTATTTAGTGATTTCAAGATTTTTGTGGGGCAAGGCCTCAAAAAGTCCATATTTTAAACCCATAAATGATTGTTCAAAAAAACCAGATGATTTTAAATGGCTACACAACAACATGACAGACATTTTGATACCAAACATAAGTATATATGTGAAACATAACACGTTGCTGAATACCCCTTGGCCAAGGTCAAAGGTCAAATCCAGCAAAAACCTGATATTGCACATCTATGGGTCATAATGAGTTACCATACCAAATTTGGTGAAGCTGCGATCATTTGTTGTACTGACCCGGACAAAGTCATGGACAGGCGACAGACAGACAGACACGCAGGTGACAACAATACCCCTCTGGCCAAAGTTTGGCTGAGGGGCAAAAACTGAAAAAGTTTAGACAATTTTCCGTTGAAAAATTCATCTGTCTTCATGTAAAACGTAAAGTTCATTTTGAAAAACACCCAGGTTCCTATGAAAACGCACCTAAGATATTTTCACAAAAGTTGGCTCATATAGTTGGCTAAATAATGTGCAAGTGTTGTTAAATTGCGACCGGTAACAGTGTATTCAAGCAATTTTTACCACATATTTCTCAGAAAAGCCATTTTGATGTTTTCATAAACTGTTGTACATTGTACAGGTTGTTTTCAGACCTTGTGGATTTTAGAATGTAATTATAGACTGAGAATTTTCGAGAAGCCATTGACATTGTTAAGCATTGGTCATCGTACGAGTGATGTAGTCAAGACCGCCTTAGCCAAGACCAAGACACTTCCAAGACCAAAGGGTAGCAAGACCAAGTCAAACCATTTTGAGACCAAGACCAGAGCAGGACGAGACCGAGACCAAGACCAAGACCAAAAAAAAGTGTTTCACTTCACGGTAAACATGAGCAGTTTTTGGGTGAAATAATTGTGTGTAGCAACTGCAAAACAGCTATCATTGCCATTTCAGAGGATTGAGACTTTATAAGCATTTAAATGTTTTCCTGTAAGGGATTGGTATGGTTACACAGTCCAAAATCCATTGTCACCATTCCGGAGACATTAAGATTTCCATCCAAAACGAATAGCAGCGGCAGGAAATGAATTCTCATTTTGCCTGCACAAACAAAGGGGAAACAAATGTAATGGGTTTCATTCAGATTTTCGTCATATGGGGTGCCAAGTTCATGAAGCTGTAAAATAGATAGCCTATGAGCAGTGCCATATTACGGACCGGGCCAGTGGGGCCGGGGCCCAAGGGTCCAGGGGCCCAGAGGGGGGCCCACAGATGCCAATGCCAATTGCGATGTCAGAGGGCCTCTATTCTCTAGGATCTTAGGACTACTCACACTGTTATAGGGCATATCTGCAGAGAACCGAGAGAGAAGGGTGATATGAATTGGGCGGGGGGGACAGGGACGGCAATCAGAGGACCCCTGGGCTATGGGGTACGGCAATCAGAGGGCCCCTGGGCCAAGGGGGACGGCAATCAGTGGGCCCATGGGCTATGGGGTACGGCAATCAGAGGGCCCCTGGGGACGGCAATCAGAGGGCCCCTGGGCCATGGGGGACGGCACTCAGAGGGCCCCTGGGCCATGGGGGACGGCACTCGGAGGGCCCCTGGGCTACGGGGGACAGCAGTAAGAGGGCCCTTGGGCTATGGGGTACGGCAGTTGGAGGGCCCCTGGGCTATGGGATACGGCAGCCAGAGGGCCCCTGGGCTATGGGGGACGGCAGTCAGAGGGCCACTGGGCTGGCCCTACTGTAGTGCCTCTCGTGAATACTCCTAAGGGAGCCCTAATGTTTACCAACTAGGGGTTCAAGGAAGTAGGGGGGAATGGTTTCAGAGGGCCCTATGATTATGAAAGCCCCTGCTAAGGGTCGTGACTTCTAGCTATGTGGGGGCCCTAGGGAGAGCCCAAATGGGAGAGCATACTGTTAAGAGAGCCCTCTGATTACAAATGTTCTTATAAAGGGCCTCTGATTTACCAAGGGTGTTACAGGAAAAAAGTGGTGCTATGTGTTTTTGTTTTGCCTTCCTGTTTCTCCCCAGGTGCTGACCTGCAGTGGTGCATGCTGTGGTCCTTTGTTCAGCCCTCTTCCTGTCAATTAATCATCAGCTATGTAGCCTTCACAACTGTGTTGCATTCTGCCAATTAAGATCAATTATCCTAACCCAATCCTGTGTTCCCCAATCTACCTCTGACTAATCATCTGTCTTGCTTTCATCTATGTATTAGAGCTATTTTAGAGTAGCAGGGTGGGAGAGGGGTTTGGTAGATTTTATTTTGACTACTTAAGTTGGTGATTTTGTGTTATTTACTGTGTGATTTTAAGTTCTTTATCCTCAGTTGTGTTAATTGTTTTTCTCAGTGGAGGAGGGCTAGGCAAGAGACCCTGGGGTATACATATCACCCGTAGGTAACTTTTTTGTCTAGACACACTAGGTAAGAACGTGAGTGGTGTACCTTTTTTTTGCTGTAGCAGGTAGGTAAGTTGGCAGGTTTAGTTAGTGACTGTGGATAGGCTGGTAGGAAAATAGGGTGTCGGGAAGGTTAGGGCTTGAGGTTTATTATTCTTGGCACCACCACGGAGCCCTTCTCCCTACCCCCTCTCCTGCCTGTTTTTGTTGTCAGCCGCCTGTGTAGTTTTTTTTGGGTTTGTTTGCTTGTTTTGTTTTTCCATGTACCCATACCCAACTTGAATAATAATAAATCCTTTGTTAGTTTTAAAGGGATTTTGGAGTGGACATTAGTTTGTTGACCACCACACCCAGAGTGCAGATTATGGTTCCTGCTGATAGGGTCCTTATGCAGACTACTTTTCTTTTTTTACATGCTACCCCAAGTTTATGCCAACATAGTAAAAAAAAGAAATGTAACAAAGGGTTTTGAATGAAAGTCCTTTCAGCGAGCCCTAAGGCCCAGGATATGCTAGCTGTGTGACTTAATTTACGTGCGCAACCGCACATACTTGCAGCAGAACGATCAGAGCACTATGCACGATACTGGTAGTGCTGCCAAAAACAAATCACCAAAAGTCGCTATTGGCCATCTAAAAAGTCGCTAGATTACGTCATGACGTTACTATGATGTCATAACGTCACGCACGACTCACTGATCTCAAGAAAATGTGTCTACATGGCTATGTTGACAATCCTAAGGGTACAGTTTTGAGATCGGGGCTAATGTGCAGTGCTGCCTAACCATGAAATAAGCTTCTGATGGCGGTGCAGAGCTGAAGTTACATTGAAAAACAATGATCTCCTCCGAAGCATGTGCCCATCAGCCACTGCCTCTTATACACTCATTGGTTGAATCTTGGCAAGTTCAGAACGAGGCCGGAGGATACCCGGACATGAACAGACTTAGAATCCTCCTGCCGAGCGCCCGTCTGGCCAACAGGAGGTGCTTGGGCAATGAACAAAGCTGTTTTTATTTATTTCCCTTACCCGGCAGTCTCATCCCAATTTGAAACCCTGTAGCGCGATGGCCAACTGTGCGCTACGCTGAAAAAGCTGCCGACCACTGCCGGTTGGTACGACCGGGGCGCGAACCCGCAACCTGATAGACACTTCTGCACTGCAACGCAGTGCCTTCACCGAGTGAGGTATCCGGCAGCTCTAAACCAGAAGCATTTTTAATAAGCAGAGCATGCACACTAACATGCAGTAGCTGATAAGCAGTCATGACTTTGAATGTAATCTGTTGCGCAAAAAATTTGTTTCACATCCGGTGTGAAAGCAGCTTAACGCGCCCATAACGCCTGTATTTGCATCTTTGTATTGGCTTTGAATGTAGACTAATCTGTCCAGCGAAAAATTTGTTTTGTGTCTGATGCAACAGCAGCTTTATGGATAGTACGCAACAGCTGGAGAGAGCTTGGTTATGTTATGAACATTATACAGGTTTTGTAGACCGTGTAAGCGGGAAAGACAGATCGGATTTTCTGGCTGGATTTTCTAGCGCCATAATCATTACGCCAACAGTTTGACCCTTGTTGAGATACGTGCCCCATCAATACGCCAACAGTTTGACCGTTGTTGGGATACATGCTCCAACATTTAGCAGATGACCCCAGGGTCATGGGAATGGACTCAACCAGACTCTCCGGCGCCAATCTCATCTTGCCACAGGGTTAATGGTTAATGCAGATGCCTGGGAATCTTCCAAAAAAAACTACTGTCCGCAAGCCTTTGGCCAGCGACACTCATGCCGGACAACTCCACAGTGCCATCCAATGGACTCTGACATAACTGCACCCGTACAATTTCAATACCTTACAGTTTAGGTAAATATTTCTGAAGACTTTTTATTTTCCTGAGTAAAACACTAATCTCACTCACGATGTCACAGAATAATGTGTATTTTGCTACACTGAAGGTTAAGAGTGGAATAATAGCCTTAATGCAGATTATTCTTGTAATTTGGTATTGTGTCGGACGTTTCATGACCAACTCTAACGCAAGTAGGTTGTGTTTGGTATCATTTTAATCCTCGTAATTTCTGAAATCTCATAGGGAATATTTCGAAGGAATTGGACTTGTACCATACCCTCCTTTAATAACTTTAAGGGAAAATTATGCTTCAGTTTTCCTTGTGGTCATGTCTCCTCCCCAAAGCTCAAATGACCCAAAACGACCTATGACCCCGCCATAGGACGCAGTTTTAGAGATTGGGCATAAAAGAGGGGGAAACAGAGAAGTCGAGGAAGCTTATATTCATCCTTCCCTCATATACGTCTGTATATGTGTAGTTTTGGGCTGCGCCAGGTATGAATTGACTTCTTTTCTCTTTTCTGTAACGATGTAATTAGGCCTTGTAATTTAAGCTTTTGCCTGCCTGGCGAAATAAATTGATATTCGCATCTGTGGTGTGTTTCTGACTTTGGACAAACATATACCTACCGGTTCGGACTCCTGGATCCCAGTTGAGTAACGTAGACCGTAATTGCGTGCCTGATCAACACGCTTGGTATCTGCATTATAAGGTGGATTTTCCATGCTGTGTATGACGCTATTAATATTGGCTTCGAGCAAGATTCCGTTTATATTTTTAGGCAGAAATCTTAAAAGACGCAAGGCCCCTGAACAATGTGTTTCCGTTATGCCTCTGTAGTTGTTCGCTGTGGGCCCCAGTAATCCCTAGTCATAGCGAGGCTATGTCAAATTACTGGCTTAATAGGCTGCCAGCCTCTGAGTTCTTTCGCCGGATTGGATAGTTCAGATGGTTTTGGTCCGGCGGAGTAGGGTATAAACCTGTTATGGGTCCGATGCACAACAGAGCTCCAAATTGGGTAATAAATTGAGGAATTAAAATTCGAACATATTCATGCAAACGCATGATAACCGCAAATGATTGCAAGCACAAATTTGTATCTTAAATTTGATATGGAGTCAGATATATTGTAACCACTAAGACATTAAGGCTGCAGCATCCGCTCGGCACGTCTCAGGCGACTTAAAAGCAGAACGTGAAAGACGTCATCACGTGAGGCCTGGGGCAGAAGTCTAGTGCAGACGCTGTAGCCAGACCCCATTATTACAATGGAGACCGGTAAATCTTTATTTCTCTCGCAGCATACGAAAACACGCTGAGACCTTCCGCCTCATCTAGGACCCTCCTTGGCCTAGTTGCACGGTGCTTACAACCGTAAGTTCCATTAGCGCGGACAAGTTGCTTATGTGGTGCTATTGAATTGATCACTTATACAGGAAAGAATTACCCATTTAGTCTCCGCCTTTTTCAGCTTATTATTAGCCACAACGATTTCTAAAGGGGGATGAAATTATGTCAAGGAAGTGCAGAGAAATCATTTGTAAACCGGTAGAGCTTCTGCGTTTCGCATTGCTTTCATGGTAGCACCAGAGAGCTTGCTCAGACATTTGTGAAGTATCCGGCTGATCCCGGTCATGGATTAGCGAAGCGATCACTAACTGTAGTGGCTACAATCGGGCAACGTAATGATGAAACTGCCACATTGATGCTTACCGAAGTAACACAAGCATGCCGATCAGAATTACTGCATAGAAGTGAACCAGGAGCATTTTAGCACGACACGCAAACTAACATGCAGTAGTAACCGAGCAGTCATGACCACAGAGACAAACCCTTGCAAAACAGGTTTTACAGGCAGCAAGTTCTGTTACTGTGAATAGTTGTACCAAGCATCCAAATTACAGACAAGAATTAAAACTTAGCTTCAAATGAGGTTTATGTTCACACACCCACTGGAGAATTGATATCACTCTTGCATATTTAGGACACAAACATTAGCAACAGTAACTTGGCTACGTTAGCCGCTGTGCAACAGCCACAATCAACTGGCTATTACGTCAGGTTGGCTTATGCAGTAAAGCAACTTTCAGCTTCTGTGTCTGAGAGTCACGGACAGTCGTGACCAATATAGGCTTTATCTTCAGATATTTTACAAAGCCTGCGTTTGAGGCCAGTTGTTAGTGCTAGCCACCCGTAACACATTAGTTTCACTTACATTATTTGCTGTTATATGGTTACTTACAGCTTGTGGCTCCAAGCATTAGATCGATGCAACCGCTTCAGGTTTGAGAAGCAGCTGAAACGCTTATCCTGTGTCGAATTATCCTTTATTGACAAAGCTGTCTTTGGTGAAATGCTGAGCACAAACAGCTAATGTTCGCTTTGGCCGTGGCTGTTTTCTGCAAGCAAACAAAAAAAAGCTACCCACTGATTTCTGGTGGCATCGTCTTTTGCAAGAGGAATATTTGTTTTTTTTCGCCTCCAAAACTAAACGGACAAGTAGCTTTGGGAGAGCTACTCACAAAATTGCACCTCAAATGATCTGCGGTTCTTCTTTTGTATTTCCAAAAGTGGAAACGCTACTAAGACATAGTATGATCTGCCGTTGTTAGTACCTGCTAGAATAGTTTCTGGTGTGGGCAGGTCCAGCGCAGTGGTGTACTCTGGCTAGGTCTGTACTAATTGGACGGCACAACCTGACGTCAGGTTTTACCCAGATCTCGTGAGGATCTCGGGAGGAGCTGTTCAGAGAGGAAATCACGCTCACGAAATCATGTTCTTGGATTATGGCAAAATCCCTGGATCTTATATTTAGAAACTTTTCAGAGGTTCAGCATGGACAACCAACATTATAACATTACTAATATGTATTAAGAGAAGGATCAGCATGTTAGGTCCCCTTTAATAAAGGAAAAGGGAAAACTCGGATGTTCGCCCCTATCCCTTTAAAAACATTCAGAATCCTTACACCCCTACTCGATTAGCTGCTCTTGTCTGCCAGCCCTTATTTATCCTGATTGGTGCCGTTAAACAATGTCATATGGGGTGCAATACCGTCATTTATAGATGAACAGGGCAGACCAAACCAAACCCGTATTTAAATTAATCATTAAAGCACTGGCTAAAGGAAAATAAAAATTACTCGGAACCATTGCACAAAACACTTAAATGGTACAGTTTTATCCTTAAGAAAATGAGCATACACTCCACCACTGAGCCAAACTTCAAAAAAGCAACATATTTGTTCTTAGGGCTGATGTTGACACCCACCAGAGAATAATGTAATTGTTGTGGCCCAGAAATGAAAAAATAAAATATAAAAAGATATTGTCGCGCTCAATATGTAAATTCTTTTCTTCAGGTGCGTAAAACCAGTGAATGAAAGAAGTATGGAGTAATTGGTGCGCACTCTGAATAAAAAAGCATTACATTAGCCAAGACATCTGTTGGACAGTTTTAAATATACAAATTATTTTAGCACTGATTAGATGGATTTCAATGGAACTCTTGTCATTATCTTGTTATCAACTAGCTAGCCCGCGGAGGATGGGCTTCCCCACTATAGCCGGGTTCCTCCTGAGATTTCTTCCCACTGGGGAGTTTTTTCTCACCACTGTTTGAGGATTTTTTCTCCCTCCTGGGAGTTTTTTTTGCCTCGCTGTAGTGGGAATAGGGAATAGGTAGTGGGAATAGGTTGGGCACTGCCCTTCAGTAACCCATCTCTGACTGTAAAGCGTCTTTGTGACAGTGTATCTGTTAAAAGCGCTATACAAAATAAATTGAATTGAATTGAAAAGACAAAAAAGTCTTAGCAAAAAGAAGCAACTTTAATTAGGAGCATGAGCAGACATTTCAGCTCATCGCTATTCTCAATGTTCATGGAAAAAAAACCACAGACAAACAATTAAGAAAGAGCAATAGCAATCACACAATTAACAGAGAGGTGTCATGGGAGGGGCTACACCCAAGCCTAGGTAAGTGGAAGCAATTATCCCATTAAAAAACCAAACATATTACTATTAAAATAGTTATATAGTATATAATCATAAAACACATGATGAGATCTATAAAAAATGTAAGTAGTTTATATCTTCATTCATCCCTTTAGGAAAGAAGCTTTTACGTTCACAGATCTAAAAAGCCTCTCTCTGTAAAAGTTTTTTATCCAAGTCCCCGCCTCTTCTGTTAGGCAATACTAACTCAATGTCCAAGAATTTCAAATCAGGAAAAGAATGAATAGCAGTGAGGAAGTGTCGGTAAACAGATGAGGTTACATCACCTCTCATGACTGCACTCAAATGTTCAAAATTCTAGTTCGTAAGGCTCTAGTTGTTTAACCTACATACAAAAATGGCCAAGGGCAAATCAAAATATAAACAACATGTGTGGATTTACATGTAATGAACAGTTTGATTTGTTTGTAGTGACCTAGGCCAGGAATCAAGCACAGAGGCAAAGTACAATCCAATGGTCAGGTTAATTGACAGCAATAAGGTACAGAGGTGGAAGGAACCCCAATGGGAGAGCGCTGTGTTCAGAAAGCTGTTTGACTCTAAGCTCAAAGGATAATTACAATACAGGAACTTGCAACAGATCACGAGAGCAATTAGACACAAAACACACATCACGTGGGAGGCGGGGAAACATGGACGTAAACCAATGAAATGAAACAGCACTTCTAATACACATCCAAGTAACTGAATTGGATGAAAAACAGAAGGCATTCACTCCGGGGTCATCACAGTTACAATAAATCAAAGCTAACGATGACAGTTGGTACCTCTGCAGCTTCAGTGCTCAGCCCTGTGGCAAACCGGATCGTGGCCACGCTCCTCGACCACGTCAGCACACCCACAACAGCCAATTCCCCTTCCTTTCAACAATGGTGCGGAGCAGAACTTCAGCACAAGGGACAGCAGACAGAGAGCCGACGTCCGTGCAGCACTTTCTAGACTTGCAGGACCGTGGACAGTTCCCACTACCTGCAAGTCATGAGGCTAGGCGGGCCTGGAGGAGAGAGGCATGAGGGAACACAGCTGTGCCTCATAATTATCAGAAAAAGCCAGAGCTGAAAAGGAGGAAACAAGCAGTTATGAGGAGGCAGGCAAGGCATGTGCACCGTAAGTATTCTGCAAACTGTTTCTCTTTTTTCTCCTTTTTAAGATTCCGATGGTGGGGAGAACTGGGGTTCGGGCCACAGATTGTGAAGAGATGAAGCTCTCCTCCAGAGCCCTCCATGGAAGCTAGAGATAAAAAAAAAAATTAATTTACTTAAATTGCTACCAGCCCGAATCAAATTACGCACGCCTTAGCTGCCGGGTGGCTCACACGGTTAAGGCACTGCTCTGAAGTGCAGAGGTGATCACCACGTCGCGAGTTCGAGCCACGGCGTACCCACCGGCAGGGGTCGGCAGCTTTTTCAGAGTAGCGCACAATTGGCTATCGTGCTACAGGGTTTCAAATTGGGAAGGGACTGCCGGATTTGGGTATATAATATATATCAGCTTTGTTCGTTGCTCCAGCGCCTCCTGTTGGCCAGACGGGCGCTCGTCAGGAAGACTCCGGGTTGGTTCATGTCTGGGTATCCTCCGCCCTAGTTCTGAACTTGCGAAGATTCAACCAATGAGTGTATAAGAATCAGTGGCAGACAGGCACGTGCTTCTGAGGAGAGCCGTAAACTGTCTCACTATCCTGAGTTGGCAGCAAGGGGTCGCATTCGAGCAAGCTTTGTACATAGTTCCCCAATTGGGCATTCCAAATTTGGGTGGGATTGGACATGCCAAATTTAAAAAAAAAATTAAAAATAAATAAATAAAAATTACGCACGCCTTTTGATATGTGTTCTTTATACAACCCCAATTCCAAAATAGTTTGGACAAAGTTTAAATTTTGAATAAAATCAAAACACAATGACTTTCAAATCACACCAGCCAGTATTTTATTCACAATAGAACAGAGAGAACATAGCAACTGTTGAAACTGTGAAATTTTACAATTTTATCAAATTTGATGGCTGCTACAGGTCTCAAAAAAGTTGGGACAGCAGCCTGTTTACCAGGATGAAGCATTCCCTCTTCTTTTCAACACAGAGTGGAGGCGTCTGGGCATCGAAGAGACAAGTTTCTTGAGTTGAGCCATTGGAATATGATCCCACTCTTGTTAAATACAGGCTTCCAGCTGCTGGAGAGTTTTGGGTCTCCTTTGACGGACTTTTCGTTTAATTATGTGCCAAATGTTCTCAATCTGTGAAAAATCAGGACTGCAGGCATTCACCTGTTGAAATACACAAGGCCTTCCCTGGAATAGATTTTGTCTGCAGGGGAGCATATGTTGCTTTAAAACCTTTTTTTTATACCTTTCAGCATTCATGGTGCGCTTTAAAACATGCAAGTGCTGCACTACATAAGCATTGATGCATCCCCAGACCATCAGACAGCTTTTGAACAGTATGCTGATAACAGGAGCGGTGGTCTTTCTCCTATTTAGCCCAGAGGAAACAACGCCCCTGATTTCGAACAAGAATGTCAGATTTGGACTTGTCTGACCACAGGACACTTTGCCACTTTGCAAAAGTCCATTTTACATGAGCCTTGGCCCACAGAGTACAGCAGCGCTTCTGGATCATGCTCAACAATGGCTTCCTTTTGGCATGACAGCATTTAAGGTGGCATCATGGATGGCGGGTCAGACTGTGTTTACAGACTGTGGTTTCTTGAAGTATTCCTGGGCCCATTTAGTAATGTCAATGACAGAATTATGCTGGTGAGTGATGCAGTGGCGTCTGAGAGCCCGAAGATCACGGGCAACCAGTAAAGGTCTTCGGCCTTGTCCCTTACGCACAAAGATTTTTCCAGTTTCTCTGAATCTTTTGATGAAGTTATGCACTGTCAGTGATAAAACCTTCAAAGCCTTTGCGATTTGACGTTGAGCAACATTGTTTTTAAAGTATTCCACTATTTTTTTCGCAAGCCTTCATGGGTTGGAGAGCCTCTGGCCATCTTTACTTCTTAGAGACTCAGCCTCTCTAAGAGATCTTTTTTATAGCCAATCATGTTACACACCTGAAGCCAGTTGATGTAATTACTTGCTAAATGTTCTTTCCGCTGATTCTCTTACATAATTGCTTTTTCTGCCCTTTTCGCCTGTGTCTCAACTTTTTTGAGACCTGTAGCAGCCATGAAATTTGAAATGAGCTAATTTTGTGCATAAGAATGTAAAATGTCTCAATTTCAACATTTGAAATGTTATCTTTGTTCTATTGTAAATAATACGTTGGCTCATGTGATCTGAAAGTCATTGCATTTTGATTTTATTCACAATTTACAATTCGTCCCAACCATTTCAGAATTGGGGGTGTAAATAACTATACCATCGGCGGGTGGGGTTTTGTCCCTTCCTCCCGCCTAGTCTGCACCTGTTTTTGCGGTGTCTCGCTACAGCCTCTAAAAATGTTGGGTGAGGGGGCCGCATACCTAACTTTGGCTTACATAAAAATAACCAAACTGAAGCAATCAAAACTTCTGCCCCATAGCAGCACACAGCCTTATGCCTCATGAAAATGTCAAAGATAACTTTGAGGAAAGGATAAATCATTAATGGATTAATTTGAAACAGCTTTTGAATATTTTTCTTCAATGAATACTGTATTTCAGAACTATTTAGAAATAAATGGACTGTCAAATGTCCCCTATGGTAGAGTACCTAAGGGATCATGACATCAAACAAGTAATCAAGGTTTTCCATCTCATTGGTCAACTGAGTGGCTTGTCTTATTTTCTCAATAAGCCTCATGAACGGTTTCAGAGTGGATATAGAGTGGAGTCAGGAAACAAGATGGCTAAAAAATGTGCCTTTCATTAATCAAACAATTTCTACTGAGTAGCAGTAGAGTTTGTGCTATTATAGGCTTCATATTGTGATTAAACTGTATATCAGCAGCGCAGTGATCCAACAGTGACTCGCTGTCGGGGGTTTGAAAGGCCTGCAGTGGACTCACTGTTCAACTGCTTTCAAAATATGATTATTCCCATTTTTGTTCACTTTGAAAATGAAAGTACTTATTTGCTGAATTATCGAAATTAATGTGAAGCCAATAATTATTATGAAATGATGACGACAAAATAATTGCCTTTTAGTTCCATTTATAAAGAGAACATAATATGGTAAAGATGGCAATAGTCTGACAACGCAAAAAATCACAAACTTTCTTTGAGGTCCATCCCTCTTTTTAATCATATCATGGTGATCAGAGACATACACATCGTAAAATGTTTCAGTGCTGTCATATCAGCGCTTATGAAAAGCCAAGCAAATTATTTGGTCAAACTAACTCCACTAACTGTTCTTAAACAGGGCTCAATACACTTAAAGTAATGTATTTTCTGAAATGTAAAGAAAACTGACTTACCTTCTTACTTACATGGACCTCATTGAAATGGCCTTGTTTTGGCTTCAGCTGCTGCTTTAATCTGTGGCTTGCTTCAGCGAGCTTCTGAAGTTAAAAGCGTGAGGACTGTCTCTCTTCATTTTGGAGAGCATCATGTAAACTCCACAGTTGATGCCATTCTAAATGTAAATACAGGTAGCAAATTTTATTTGAAATTAGATACAGATTAACCTGATAATTAACTTGATCATTGTAACTCATACGACATTCAGAGTCGTAATTAAAATATTCCACAGTACAATTTCTCATACCTCTGGATTTTAATCCTCTGTTATACTGCTAAAGTGTCAGATTATTGAGACATTTTGGAAATAAGGAGATATATAGCTATGGAAATTACACAGATCACCCAGTAGAGTAAGAAAGCACATTGTCTCAATTTATAACGCATACCACATTCAGACGGTCATGATTAAAATATTCCGCAGTGAAATTTCTCATACTTCTGGATTTTGATACTCTGTTATATTGCCTCTGTCACCCCGGTGTCAGATTCTTCAGACTATTTGAAGATAATATATATTATATTAATATTTCAACGGTGATATAGCCGTTGAAATTAGACAGTCCGCTAATGCTAGCGTTGACTTGCACTTTCCGTTCGGTAACTAGTCATTTTCCCGAGCTAATGCTAATGCTACAGCTAGTCATTGCTACATTCGCTCGCTAGCTATACCTTTTCTCTAATGCGAGCTTCGAACAACGGAATTAAACCGAGAGAAAGCGACTTCGCCAATTACGTGTAGCCATGACTTTGAAACTTTGAGACTAAACTAAGGGTATATTGATCGAAAGCACAATTACTAACTATTACTACTAGCATTACTGGAACAGATCTTCAATAAGAGTAGGGGGATGCCCGTTGTCATAGCTTTAAGTCCCAACCCAACCTGGCTCTCTCTACCTGCCACGGTGCCACCAAATCATCCCCTGATCTAATTGGCTATGCAACTTGTCCTCTCCCTCCCCACCTCAACCCCCAGGGCTCACTTGCCGGGACCTCCCTGGTTAAATAAAGGTTAAATGAAATAAATAAATAGAAATTGGGCTGAATCGCTAATAACATTGACGCACAAGCGAGCACTCACGTCATCTGCAACAGCGACACCCCACTTCAATCCCACAATGCCACGCTCCTACGCCATCACGCAACGGGCTAATTCCAAATAAATTGGAAAGTAAATAACTTTCATAACTACATATGTTACCATGACAATCATGCAGCAACAAACGCTCCATGAGTCAAGTATTTTTTGAGTCAAGCATTTTAAAATTATCCTCACTTCAGGTTATCTCATTTTGGAGAGCCAGCGCTGACGATGGACGCTAGCAATTTCCATACCATTAACGACATGCATCTGAATTCAGCAAGAGGTGAGTAACCCATGAACAATTATATTTTATTCCTGATTAGCTGATTTTCACTTCTCAATCTAATTTTCTGGTGTTGGTAGAAATCTAACAGTTCATGTGTGAGCACAAAAATTGTATTGTACTGTCATACCAGCAAACTTAAGGTAAAAATGCAGCCATAAATATTAGCTTTTTCGAAGCTCATGAGACTGGTCCAGACATGGATTGATTCAGTTACAGGCTCTGTTAAGGCTGCATGAACTTTCAATAATGAAATTCAACCATTTTTAAAAATAATTGTATTCCATTAAAGTAAAACATTTTTAAGAAAATAATCAATTTTTGGGGCTAAGACCTTAGCGCAGTGCTGTAAAAAAGGAAGGCAAAATATATGGCAGCAGTTGTGTAAAACTTAAAACAATGAACAACTTATTTATATTTGAACTACTTGATAATTCTCACAGGCCAAACTTTCAGCAACTCTAAATCGTATGAAACAAGAAGACGCTAAGTTTCTTCAGGCCAGGGACGAAGAAACTTTATGCATTAAAATGTGTCGCTAAGCCCAGATTGCATATGTTTTGCTTAACAGGTCAAAATTTTTGGGGAGAATGTGCTTGGAAATTTCCTGCAGTTGTATTTTTGTCTGAAAGAATTAACTTTGATAATGGTTTTGATATAGCTTATCTGCACCATGAAATTCCCATAGCTGGAGAAAAAAAATTCTGTATGCATGCCTGCAATACCCTAAACTAAATTTAAATGTAAGCAAAAGGCAACAAAAAATACCAAACACTGCAACAACCAATTAATGGCTTAGATCTTTCTAACATCAGCTGAAGCATCCCAGCTCCATGGAAACCTTTTATCTATATCAGAGGTCTCCAATCTTTTCCAGAAAGGGCCGGTGTGGGTGCAGGCTTTCATTGCAACCAAGCAGCTACACTCCTGATACTACTTATCAAGCTTATTAGCAAAGAGTCCAGGGGTTGATTAGTAGTATCAGGTGTGGAATAGCTTGGTTGCAATGAAAGCCTGCACCCACACTGGCCCTTTCTGGGAAAGATTGAGGACCCCTGATCTATACCATCATGGGCGCCTAACTTTGTGTAAAAGTGGGGGGGCAAAATCTGATCATAGGGAAGGGTGTACGAAAAACCTGGTGGCAATCCACCCACATCCCCAGATAAAACCTATCCTAATAAACTTACTGGTTACACTGGGGGACAAATGAAAAAAAAAATTTTTTGGTGCCTCAGATTTTACACTTAATGCTAGTTATATTCAATCACACCGCTGAATAAGAATATGATCTTCATGTCCATCTAGCAGCTCTAGATTTGAGATAATGCACTTATATTTAAATATATCAATAATAACAAGCATAGAAAGTTTCACCATTATCTGATTCCATTAATGTAATTTAATTATAAACAAATTCTAATTGCATGAAGCCTTTTCTTTATAAAAAGGCAATAATTGTAGTCATCCTTGCTTGCTCCTGATCAGTTGTATGTATAACAATTAGGAATATATCATCACGAAAACCAGAGTTGATGGAGAAAAACTGATGGCATATTTAGAAATCAGTGACCACAATTTACCTGACAGGTCTAATATCTCAGATACCAAGTTCCCCAGAGTTACAGCAAAGATCCCTCACAAAACAGTATTTGTCCCTTAAAGTGGAAAATATCAGCTTTAATCCAAAATAAAATTTAAGAACAAATTTTGAATTTGATTTAACGATGAACATTCACAGCTTACAGAATGGCTTACATTTGACAAATCTCCACACACCCCAGTTTTCCATTCCCCAAAATTTTACATTTGATTTGTATCCTGTGATGAGTCTCAGTGCTATGTCAGAGGACCAATTCTTTAAAAGATATGAGGCAAGATAACATTTTAACGATTCCCCCGTTTATCATGCATTATGTTCAAAGTACAGGAAAAAACAAAGAAGCTTAGAAATTACTCCCGTTCTCACAAGCATTGTGAGAACAGTAGAAAATGGAGGTCATTTCTTGAATTTTGCAGCTTTTATATTGAAGTTCCAGGTCAAATTTTTTTGACTGTAACAAGCATCAAGACATACAATTTACTTGTAGCTTCAATGCATTTCCATAATATTTATTAATTGTGAGCGAGAGATTGTAAAACAGAAGGAGAGAGACAAGTAGGGGGAGTGAACTGTTCCACAAAATAGCCAAATTTTTCATTTATGTATTAGCAATTTCTTCCCTTTGATACTGTCACATCTGATCATAAGTCTGTGAGCACTGTTTAAACTTATTTTTAAAGGGTGCTGAATGGGACTCAGTTTTGGTAGGGCTGGATGATATGGCCAAAATTTTAATCACAATATGAAGTGTTTGCATCCAAAACGCAATAAGTTCCAATATTACAAAAATTGAGAAAATTCCATTGAGCAATAGTCCTGTGCCTCTTATAAATGGTGCAAAAAAAATCTGTATTTAGAAATTCATGCTATAAAATGTATTTTTTTCATGATCAAAGTTTGTGTTTTATTGATAAAATGCAATAGACATCAACATAGAAAAAGGTGATTTACTCAAAATGAGTAAAATGGATATATTGCTCTTTGGAAACAAACTCTTCATATATCCTAATGTTGCTCTATACAAAATAATTCCGATATTGATATGAACCATATTAAAGCTGCAAAAAACTTCCAAGGCCCACCACAGGCATCTTTACCTAAAATTCATCTTAAAAATGAATTTGCCATGTTTATGAAACCTCCTCTGTGTATGCTATTTTATGTATGACAGCCTTTTTGTTACTGCAGTGATTTTAGAGACAGAAATGTTCCTTATAGCCATATTAGCCTGGGAATAAAGTGAGTGAGTGACAATCTTTGTACTCAATATCTCAAGAAGGTTCCAGCTATATCTTCTAAATTTCGCACTCTAACAGATGCAGTGTAGGAGATGAGCTGATTACAGTTTGCGAAAAAAAAACATTTGTGAAGTTGCACCATACTTCATTAATGTGCCAAAACGCACTGCATCCTGTACAATCCAGTAGGACTGCACATTGGTTCTGTCAGTAAGCCCAAAGGATCCCAGACTCCGTCCAGGGGGTCCACTGCGTGTGCTGGTTTTCATTCTAATTACAAATGCAACTCAAGAATTTTCGCTAAATAGTGGTCAAACATCCCATACACACACTGAAGGCTCAATGCCTGAAGGGGTCTGGGGACGCTTTCCCAGAAGAATTTGAAAATTAAAGTGCCAAATATGCATTTTCCTGGCATCTGGGAACAAATTCAAGGTCTTATAGTTAGCTGAAAAAAGCTTTTTTTTTCCATCAACAATTATCTCTATTTAAGGTACAAGTTTCCACTTGACTCAGCAAAGACAATAAAAACAAAGGGACTTGGGACCTATTTTGATAGAAATGGACAAATTGTGAAACTGATCTAAGCATCCATCAAGATACATCATGGATTACACATTTGAAACACAACACTAAAGTTGTTTTCTTTCATTGAGAATGGTATTTAATTCACTTTGAAGTGAATTTCGTACTTGCACATTAGGCATAATCAGTAGGCATGCAGAACTACAAAATCATCTTCTGGAAATTTTTAATTCTCACTGAATGGGTTGATGAAGAGCATTCTTCAGGGGTATCTGCAGGCGTACATATCCATCACTTTGTCATAATCAAGTTTAAGATCCAGTTGCAGTGCCACAAATGTTACTCTCAGATATAGGGCTGTTATCACTACTTAAACGTTATAGCTCATCTTATAGTTAATCCATATAGGACTGCATGTAACAGACAGTGCACACTTGTCAGAGTTGAATAGTCACTTGCTATTTTACACATTCAGCTATAGAAATCATTAGTATTGAAGAGGCCTAGTTGCCCCGTGTTTAAATATAGCATTTAAATTGTAGTGCAAAAAATACTCAGAGGATTAACTTAACTAAAGGTGTCAATATCGCAACGTAAATGCTTTAATAAAAGTAGAAGTTCTGCATTTAAATTAGGAGTGAACTCATCCATAAAACCGTGTTTCAGTATGGCTTGCTTATGAAGATTCAACAACTGATCCTGGTGTGCCATCTAGTGATAGAATATTGTAACTGCGTGCATAAATTTGAAGCTTCATGTCCGCTGGCATCAACATCTGTACAAAGATACCTGCTGAGCACCGGTGTTCTTAAACGCGCCAAATCCAGATAATCCTTATGATGAATTACATTCATATTTTAATTTGTAACGAGTAACGAAATGGCCAGTGTCGACGTAACGAAGTGAAAGTATACTTTTTATATTTTAAATGCAGAAAAGTAAAAGTCAAAACTCAAGTAAAGTACAAATCCTCAAAAAAAAAAAAAAAACTACTTGAGTAGGCTACTGTTCGTTACTATACACCTTTGACCATTGACCATCACAAAGTGCATTACGGCTCAACTCTTTTTTTTTTTTTGGACTCCCCCCGATGATTTAATTTTTCCGGCATGGCAATTTTTCGAGCTTTAAATCCTGTGTGCAATGTGCGAAAAAGGCTCTCTTCGAAACTCAGTCTGCAGAAATAAGTCTATGTAAATTCTCTTATGCTTGTGACCATAGACACCAGTGTTTACAGAGAGAAAAACGTTGCTTAATAGAAAAGGCTGCACTTTCAAAAATATTGTGTTCAGCTATGTGTGGACAAGCCCAATTTAGGCCAACTACACTGAAGAGTTCGGTTTTCGTGCCAAGCAAGGTCAGAAATGACGTAAATGCGCTGCTTAAATATGTTTTAATATTCATTTACTTGTCCTAAGTTACCACACAGGTTTAACATTAAAAAATGTGAGCTAAACTAAACCGCATGTCCTAATTTTCACGAAGTACGGTGCCTTCATCAGTTTTCATGCTGAAGTCGTTTTTCTTGCGCCAAGCATATGACACATTAACGACTACACAAGCAAGACTTCACATTTCATAGTTTTGCGTTTTTATTGGCTTTTGCCTCATGTTCACGCTGTATATTTCTTCACAAACGCTAAACACCGACACCTAAGCCAGAATCGGCGAGAATAACGCATCATTCACATGAGCACGAAATCTGTGCTGACGCGTTCAACTGCATCAGATTATTCTGTTCGGAGCTCCAGACAACGACTGCGGCGCGCAAAAACCCTGATAAATCTCAAGAAAATGAGCAGTGACCGGACCGCCAGATTTCCCCTCACATTCGGACCCAGGATTTTAACTTGCAAGACAGCGAAATCCTAACACAAAGCCCCTGAAACATTTCATTTCGACATTAACGTTAGCTGGCCAGTTCAGCAGTTCTCTCGGGGCTTAATTAGTGCTAAGTTATCAAACACGAAGACGGCTAACGTAACTAGCTAGGAAACGAAAAGTCATGGTAACATTAACGCACATTTAAACTTTTCCCTCCAAATTCAAGGTTACACAGTTGGTTCTTCAGAGAAAAATGCCTCTGAAGGCTGTTTCCTTTTCTTAACCCATAAACTGTATAGTGATAGCTGAGCAAATAGGCGCTTCATGGCGTTTTTAGTTTGTGGTTCACTTCATCTCACCGAAAGACGAAACGTGGCGCTAGTTCTGCTGGTGCGTTAGTGCAGGGACTGCTCTGTCCTCGCCGCAGTCCGGGTTGGAATATCCCACTTGGGTTGAAAAGTGGGTGGACAATTTCAAATGCGATTATTTAAAAGCAAATAAAATGTATTTATTTTATTTTTAATTAAATATGATTTATTTCAAATCAAATTTATTCATCTAAATATTATATAACAACGCTGTGACTTTAAAATAGCTGAAAAAAAGTGGGGGGGGGGGGGGGGGGGGAAATACTAGTTTTGCCCCCCCACTTTTCAAAGTGGGGGGGCATTTGCCTGACTTGCCTATAGGTGTAGGCGCCTGTATACCATGTTAAATGTTTTGCATGTATATGGAAAACTGTATAATTAGAAATAAATTAAAAATAAATACAACCCCAATTCCAAAATAGTTGGGCCAAAGTGTGAATTGTGAATAAAATCAAAATGTAATGACTTTCAGATCACATGAGCTAATGTGTTATTTACAATAGAACACAGATAACATTTAAAATGTTGAGACTGAGACATTTTACATTTTTATCCAAAAAATGAGCTTTTTTCAAATTTTCTGGCTGCAACAGGTCTCAAAAGAGTGAGGACACAGGGAAAAAAAGGGCTGAAAAAGCCATTATTATGTTAGAGAGTCAGCTGAAAGACCATTTAGCAAGTAATTATGTTAACTGACATCAAGTGTGTAACATAATTGGCCATAAAAGGGATGTCTTAGAGAGGCTGAGTCTCTCAGAAGTAAAGATGGCCAGAGTTTCTCCATCCTGTGAAGGCTTGTGTAAAAGAAATTGTGGAATACTTTAAAAACAAATGTTCTTCAATGTCACATTACAAAGGCTTTGAAAGTCTCATCATCGACAGTGCATAACATCATCAAAATGTTCAGAGAAACTTGAAAAATCTCTGAGCGTAAGGGACAAGGCCAAAGACCTTTACTGGATGCCTGTGATCTTCGGGCCCTCAGACACCACCAAGTCACTCACCAGCATGATTCTGTCATTGACATTACTAAATGAGCCCAGGAATACTTCAAGAAACCACTGTCTCTAAACACAGTCAGCCGTGCCATCCACAGATGCCACCTAAAACTCTATCATGCAAAAATGAAGCCATTGTTGAGCATGATCCAGAAGCGCCGCTGTGCTTTGTGGGCCAAGGTGGCAACAAAGTGGAAGAGGTCAGGAGAGTCCAAATTTGACATTCTTGTTGGACATCATGAGGGTCGTGTCCCCTGGGCTAAATAGGAGAAAGACCACCCCTCTTGTTATCAGCGTACTGTTCAAAAGCCAGCATCTCTGATGGTATGGGGATGCATTAGTGTATATGGTGTGGGACACTTGCATGTTTTAAAAAGTACCATGAATGCTGAAAGATATATAAAGGTTTTAGAGCAACATACTCTCCCCTCCAGATGACATCTATTCTAGGGAAGGCTTTGTGTATTTCAACAGGACAATGTAAAACCACATACTGTAGTTATTACAACAGCATGGCTTCATAGTAGAAGAGTCCATCTGCTGATCTGGCCTGCCTGCAGTCCTGATCTTTCACCGATTGAGAACATTTGGCGCGTAATTAAACGAAAAGTCCGTCAAAAAAGACCCAAAACTCTCCAGCAGCTGCAGGCCTGTATTAAACAAGAGTGGGATCAAATTCCAATGGATAAACTCAAGAAACTTGTCTCCTCAATGCCCAGACATCTCCGCTCTGTGTTAAAAAGATGAGGGGATGCTACACCATGATAAACATGCCCCTGTCCCTACTTTTTTTAGACCTGTTGCAGCCATCAAATTGGAAATCATTTTGTGGATGAAATTGAATTTCTCAGTGTCTACATTTGCTATGTTATCTCTGTTCTATTGTAAATGAAATACTGGCTGGCATTTTGATTTTATTTAAAATTTACACTTTGTCCCAACTATTTTGGAATTGGGGTAGTACCTCCCACAACTACATTAGTCATAGTGACATCACGGAATAGCACTCACTCAACAGAGCAGAGTGAGGAATTTTTAAAACCAAATGTTTTAAAATTAACTTCTATTAATATTGCCCAATGTCAGACAAACAGGACTGACAATGGATAATTTCCATATGAATAACACCATAAAATCTAAATTCAGCAAAAAGTGAGCGAACCATGAAAAATTATAAATTACTCCCGATTCACTGTATTGCCAGTAAATTTCTTGAGCCAATGCAGGTAGAAGTTGCAAATGATGACACTCACTGAGCCATGATGATTCCTACCAGTGGTGGCTCGTCAGCCCTAACAAAGGGAAGCCAAAACCTCGCCCTTCGAAGCTTAATGACTAAAACCTTTCAGTTTACTTTTCTTGATCAGCAGTTTGGTAGGACAGTCAAATTTATTTTCGATAGCAAATGACACACAAATGATCAATACGTCTTTATAAATTAGTTTAGTCATCTCCCAGAAAATTGTTTGTAAACATAGATATTCATAGATTTCAGGTCCATTGCTGCCATGCTTAGAGACGAGTGTTTGACAATTTTGAAAAACATCACCTCGTTGAGTTCTTTTTTTTTGAGCTAGACAATAGCTTAACCAATGGAAAATACTCTGCTCTTTTTCTAGGGTATTATGGGCCCCCTCATTTTGTGATGCTGAACTCTTGGACACCATGGCAGTCACAAGGTTTTCAGCACTCAGTGAGGTCCCTGCCAGTCTGGGTGCAGCCCGCCATACCACACACCATCCACCCTTATGTCACTTCCGGGGTGATGATGTATACAGCAGCTCCTCAGATCCTGCAGCCAGTGCAGGTGCCCAACCGACTCTCATTCAGAGCCGACGAATCCTGCCTCTTCAGGCACAGATCGGCCCTGGATTTTGAATCTTTTCACGGAGTTGAGCCGGAGGAAAACACAGAGGGAGGACCCTCCAGGCAGCAAATAACGGCCCAGGTCCATGGCGGTCCTGAGGTCCAAATCAGCGAGCCTCATGTCTCCACACTGCCTAACACTGAGACTGCAAAGGAGGTTAAGGCAGAAATGGAAAAGACAGAACCATCAAAAGGAGGTCGAACGAGGAAAAGGGAAGGAATACCAGGGATGAGGAGGAAGAGAAGGATGAAGGGCGAAGCTGATGAAGGTGTGAGGGTCGAGCCTCAAGTGGGCATGCCCATGAGCCTGCTGCGTGAGCGCATGACAGAGTCCATCAGGGTATTTCACTGCCTTGGGGACAAAACCAGAGAGAGAGGTTCTGCACAGCCTCCCAAAGACAAACATGAAGCTGATTTCATCCGAAAGCCCATGGCAAGGTCTTGCAGTATCATGCTGCCACAGAGTCATGAGAGTGGGAAAAGGAAGAGGATTTGTGAGCTCGGATTCCAGGGCGGCGTTGGAAAGACAACTTTTCCTGGGGATGTCACCTCAAGTTTGGCGCCTAGTTGCAGTTCTGATGATGCCCCAGCTGGATCTGCTCCACAGCTGGCCAGAGAGAGACCCCATGTCAGTACGGACGCAGCATGTTATCAGGCTAAGGTTTGTGAGAGAAGTGACCAAGGTTCCTGTCACAGGCAGTCCTCTCCATCCCTGAATGGATGCTCCCAAAACAAGTTCCCCTTTGTTCTGGAAGAGTCTACACCCATCCAGCCTTGGCAGCGGGAAGAGAGGGAGGCGATGAAGAAGAAGGCACAGAGAGAGAGAGAGCAGGCTGCCAGAGTGACGAAAATGGGTTTAGACTATGTTTTGAAGAGATTGAGGTACAGAATGTAGCATAACCTGTACAGCCTATAGTTTCTGGGCTTCCATTTTTCAATTAAATCTTATATTGAAAATGTAAAAACTTATAAAGATTGGAAACAATTACATTTATGAAATAGTGATTTTGAATTGTAGATTGAATAGCTTAAAACCAGTAAATGATACAAAGTCATTTAAAAAGTTAAAATGAAACACTACTAAAAATCAACAACTTACAAAATTACTGGCACCCCTGACTGGCACAAACAATCCAAAAATATACATATATAAACAATAATATTATCGATAAATGAAATATACCGACGTGTTAAATACTTTTTTTAAAATTGATGTTTCGATGGAAACAGCCAAAATCATACAATCATTTAATGCAAAGTAAATTGCAACAAAATCTTGGTTTCTTTATAATTGGCACCCTTCATTTAGAACGCTGTGCGACCACCTCTGGCAAGGATAATGACATGGACTCTTTTCCTGTTATTTTTGACAATGTGAAGTCACACATTTGGGTGAAATTTGGACCATTCCTCTAACCAGATCCTTCACATTCTTGGGTTTGCATTTATCATCTGCGCTCTTCAACTCAGCCCACAGGTTTCCAATTGGATTGAGGTCTGCGGACTGATATGGCCATTGCAAAATGTTTATTTTGTTGTAACAGAGCCATTTTTGTGTGGATCTTGAGTTATGCTTTGGGCCATTATCTTGTTGGAAAGTCCATCTACGAACAAGTTCCAGCCTTCTGGCAGAGGCAACTAGATTATGGCTAAAATATCCTGATACTTGGTGGAATTCATTATGCCAATAATCTTAACCAGTGCCCCTGATCCTCCATTTCACCATTTCACCGTGGGTGTGAGATTCTTCTTCTTGTTTGCCTCTCTGCTTCAACACCTAACATGCCAAGGCTTTATCTGACCGAAACATGCAATTTTGATCTCATCTGACCAAAGCATGTTGTTTCCGTCATTATTAAAGTGATGTTCAACAAACTCCTAGCGCTGACATCTGCGTCAACCGGTCAGAAAAGGCTTTCTTCAGGCAACCCTTCCAAAAAGCATGTGGCTGTGGAGTTGGTGCCTGATGGTGCTTTTTGAAGCCTGGCGACCCTAAGATGCCACCAAGCCTGCAATTCATTCACAGTGATTCTTGGGGATTTTGTTGCTTCACTAACCATTCCCCTCAGTATCCTGGGGGGCAAAATGCAGTTGCATCCTCTACCTTTGCAGTTTTCAACAGTTTCCTATCTTTTGAATTTTTCAAATAATTGCCCTGACAGCACTCAGTGGCGTATTCAATTGTTTGTGAATCTTCCTTTAGCCAGTACATTTTTAAAAAGGTCTGTGACCATCTGACTCTTTTGAACTGACAGTTGTTTTATTTTCTTCATGATGCTGGATGACAAAGGAATATTACATTTTTGTTTCCTCATTTTTATTCCTTTGTCAAACAGAAAGTGATGTAATGGCTCAATATAGTTCCTTAACACTAAGATATAACTTAAATAGTGGAACCTTGTTGAATTTTGTTCGATGTTATTTACAATAATCTTGAAGGCTGACATTAATTGCGGAACCTTGATTTGGAGGAAATTTATTTTTAATTAAATCAATAAATGAGTTTGGTTCCATTAGAAAATTAATATTGTACAGTATTTCTCATGTTATTAAGATTTTCTGCGTAGGTTTATATTTTAGAATTTTTAGCTAACCGGCCCTTCTGGGCCTGATGAATTTTGTTCTTTCTTTTGTTCTCATTGCCCGTATTGCCCATATTTTTCAATGTATTTTCACCAAAAAATTATCAAAAGATTTTATTTGGACTTCTTTTAGACAAAAGTGGTGGTGCATATTCATTACTGCACACTTTTCCAGTGGTATAACTATGACATTGCTGTGAAGTTGTATTTAAAGATGATGTGCTAATATTTACATTGTTGTCCTCTTTTCGAGCATAATGCTCCCACTAGAGACTATGTTTTGCCCTCTTAATATTGCCTCACCAGTTCCCACTGACTGCTTTTTCCGTCATTGCACCCTCTTCCTATTTTAAACACGTGGTGATTCAGCCCTTTTTAAAAAAAATCCACCCTCTATCCAAAAATTATATCTAATTTAAGACCAGTCTCCACCTACCGTTTTTATTTCTAATTCTCGAAAAAAGCTGTTTTTCGACAAATTATGCAATTTTCAAGAAAAAAAAGTAATTTATTTGAAACAATTCGATCTGGTATAAGAGAACTCATAGCACTGAGACGGCTCAAGTAAAAGTTCTTCATGAATTGTTTATAGCAGCTGACAATGGGGACTGTAGCATCTTAATTGTTTTGACCAGAGCGTCGCATTCAACTTGGTTCACGAGAAGTTGCTCATTACCAGGTTCAAAGACTGGGTTGGGATACAAGGGACTGCTCTTACCCTGTTCAATTTTTATTTTGAAAACAGAACTTTTAATATGACCGAGCAAAATACTTCCTCGGCCTCCCTTCCGTATGGTGTCCCTAAGGGCTCAATTTTAGCACCTCTCTTATTCTCCTTGTACATGCTGCCGCTGGGTGTTCTTATTTAGAAGTACGGCCTATCCTTCTTTTATTTTGCTAATGATATGCAAATATAGCTGCCCCTTAAATGCTACAGCCATCAGCCTTTACAGCCATTCCTCAACTACTTCCAGAACATGAAAGAATGGATGGTACAAAACTTTCTAAAACTCAACAAAAAACTGAAGTCGTTCTCTTTGGCCCCCCTGACTACACCAATTTATTCATTATAAATTTGGCTTGCTGTCTTCCTGTGTAAAATCCTTCGCCAAAATGTGTGCTGTAATTTTTGATTCCTCCTTCAAATTAGACAAACAAATAAACTCGTACCTGGACTACTGTGACGCTCTTAAAATGTGGGCCCCTGTCTGTTCTTCTTTTTCTTGCTCGACTTAAAATCTACATTTAATCATTTACCTACGTCAAGGACGAGAAAAAAACCCCTAATGCTCTCCAACCTTGTCCTGTAAATCTCAATCCATCTCAGCCTCCTTAACTTCTTCCTCAGATCCTATTTAAGAGCCCCGTGTCCCTCAAGTAATGTAACCTCTGACCTGTGCTCTCTTACCCATCTCAACACGCCTTTTAATGTGAATTCCTGCACCCTGAACTCCCTCAAGTTACTCCTCATTACCTCTCTCTCTGTCTCATACCTCCTACAGTTCAGAATTACATTATTCACTGACTCCTCTTCCTGATATTCCTCACACAAACCTGTCTTGTGCTTCCCTAACAATCTCAGTATTTTATTTAATGCATAATGCCTCAGCCTCATCCTTGCCATCACCGTTTCCTCTTGCCTATATCCTCTTCCTACTCTTGTTATTTTGATACCCCATTGAATTTGGTACAAATGTCTCCCCTTCTGCTCTCCATTCCAACTTTCTTGCCCCATTTGATGCACTTTCCTCCACAGTAGATTTTTAACCCCTGCTTTACTGATCCTGCTTTGCATGTCTATATTTCCTTTCTTTAAAGCCCTCTTTGCCAACTCATCCACCATCTCATTCCCCTTCACCCCTACATGCCTGGGACCCACAGAAAGTTTATCTTCCCTCCCTGATTTGCTATTCTTGTCTTGATTGTAGAACTTTGTATAGTATATCTATTGACAGCTGTCGGAATGAAAGGATCTAAGAATTGCAAACACTGAGGATGAATATGAACAAATTGGCACTTTCCTAGTTTTTTCACCTATCTTGGAGCAACCAACACTGCAACCATCTCCACTGTGTGGACTCCTTACTCATTAGATGTTCTTCTGTTGATTCCGCTTTCTTTTCCTGGTATGGCCACCCCAAATCCTGTTTCTCCTGTCAGGTTTATTTATTTAGTTATTTATTTATTTATTCATTCATTTATTTATTGACTTATTCATGTAAATACCCACTAATTGCAATGAAATACCCCAGAAACCCCAACATAATCCGGAAACATATTTTTATTCTTCCATTTTGATGTTAAAAAAGCGTAAGATTGAGAGCCCTGCCTCCATTCATTTATAAAAGCATTATAATTCAGCATCAGCATTAGCATTTAATACCCTCTACGTCTACGGTATTTTTATCCGGTTGGTTGAGGATGTGTTCAAAAAATTATTACAGGCAACCAAAACTTTTTCTCAAAGATGTTAGGGACATTGTATGTTATTTAGACCCTGTGAAGGTATGTCAGATGAAAAATTCATACTAAACTCTAAAACTGTCTCCAGTGAGGGAATCTAAAACAACAGTGTTTTAGCATTGTAGATCTTCTTCGTTGGTAGGTAATTAGCAAGCTGTACTGCACGACCACACTGCCATTTAGTGGAGTTTTTATGTATTAAATTAATAATTAATACATATTAAAAGCTTCCAGCCCTTTCCAACTCACTACCATACATGTTCAGCTTGATTTCTTCTTCCATTCTTTTTCTAGAGAAAAAGATTGTTTGTGTTTTTTTCACTGGAAACCTACATGCCCAATCATACCCCCACTCCATAACCTCATCAGTTGCTCTATGTACTTTGGTAATTGTACGTTCCATGTTCCTGCCTTTCTTCCACAATGCCCCAAACTTTGAATTATATCATCTGGCCAATTAGCTCAAATATGTCATAAAATGGCTCAATCCCAGCAAATTACATTCCTTATGTCTCAAAACCTAGCAGGCACTTTGTAACAAAATGCACTTACAGCAGACTTCATTTATCACATTTATCAGCTAAAACATCAAGCAGCATCACGGTTTCCAAAACATTGCCATGGCCTCAACGCTGACAACTTGGTGGGAAAAACTTCAACTCACCAACTTCAAAGTTGCACCATCCCTCCACTCACCATTTTGGAATAAACCTGACTTCACCGTTAATTTAAAAACATGACATTTCCCTGCCTGGAAGGATAAAGGAATTACCCATCTTGGCCATCTCATTCAGAATGGTACCTCAGTTTCTGGAGTATTTCCAATTAAAATCTATTGTCCTCTGAAGTCCAAGTAGAGAATTTATTGAAACTGTCAGGTCCAGAGAAATTCCTGCGGATGACATATGCCTGGAAAAAAATGACCACCTCTGTAAATCGCAAGACATCCAATTTCAATAAAACCTGGATACAGTTATAACGACATTAACCTTTATTATTTCCTGTCCTCCAATCCTCAATTCAAGTATGAGTACATAGAAACCTTCAATACATCTGTTGTGTTCTGGCCTTTGGCCAGGACAGCATTTATGGTTTTAACAGTTTCATGTTTCAAGATTTCATTGTTCATAGTTTCATGTTCCATAGTCATGTTCATAGTCATAGTTTTAACAGTTTCTTGTATCAGGTTTTTGCATATCATGTTTTTACTTTTCCATGTTTTTGTTTTCGCCAGGTCTGCCATGCCACTCCACCGCTTGTCTGCGTTCCGCCCCGTGCCTTCGTTGTTGCACATTTCAGAGCTCTGGTTTGCTTTGGTATTTCCCCTTCCTTCTGTGCTGTGCTGGATTCGGGCCTCTCTAAGCTTAATTGGCAATTAACTGTTTTTAAGTTACTAACATTTACTAACACTCACTGGGTGGTGTAATTCATTAGATAGGCACATTACTAATATTACTAATTTAGACAGGGAGTTTATTGTCATGATTCCTGCTTTGCTATTTCAAGATCTTGCTGTGCTTTTCTGTTCTTAACATTCATGCTGCTTTCTAACTGCATACTTAATCGGTACTTAAGCTGAGCACGCTCATTCTCTTAATGAGCAGGTCATGTCATCCAATCTCTGTCCATGTTATGATCTTGCCCTGCCTCTTGTTTCTCTTTCTCCAGGTGTTGCCCTTCATGTGTCATGATTTTCTAGCCTTTATCTGGTTGCGGTGGAAGTTGGCTGGCAGACAGTGTCTCGCGTCTCGTTGCATGTTCAAGTTTGCCAAGTTCTTGTTGTCAAGTTCCCTTGCATTTCTAGTTTCAAGTCTTGTCCTAGCCTCTTGTCTTGTGAATATATATATATAGTCTGGTTATTTATTTTTCTTGAGCATCTTGCCTGGAGTTTCCAGGGCCTTTTTGTTTTTTGCCTTTTTGCATTCTTTGTTTATAGCTCTGTGTAGCTTACCTTAGTTTGTTTTTTGCAACCCTTTGGGCCAAGTTTTTTGTTGGCCCTCGTGCCTGTTTTGTTTTGTTTGGAAATAAATCCTCATTCCTTTCTCCCCGCATCTGGTGTCTTACTGATCCCATATCAACATCCACTTTCAGCCTTAGATTTAGAAAGTAAAAAAAGTCCAAATCAAATGCAATGACAAAAAGGTAGACACACAACCACACCTTAACTTTGTCCGTACGCTCACATGCACACAAATTCAAATTCCCCCCCCCCCCATTCATACCCTCCACATACTGCAGTCCATCTATGTGCAAACAGAACGGTGTTATTGTTCTCAAGTGATTTTTAAATGGAACCTGTGTAATTATTCCAATTATAAGTTTTCTGTTGTTGTTGTTATTATTATAATTACTATTATTATTATTTCACATGTATGTGTGTATAGGTGCATGTATACTGTTGTGGTCAAAAGTTTGCATACCCACTTAAAAGCACCAACTCAATTTATTCAAATCTCTGCTCAAGACACACCTTTTTTTCCTTGGGCTTCAAATTATTTTAAACCGTCTTTGATTTGCCTTTATGTAACGTTATTCAATGTTTGGTGTTTCCTTTATTGCCCCTGTTAACTGTGTTATTCTTATTACTGTAATGTGTGCACGTACATATACATTTATATGTGCATCAGTATGTATATATACGTGCCAGTGAGTGTGTGTGTGTCTGTATGTCCATGTATATATAGTGAGCATTTGTATATACTGTCTGTGAAGCACGTTGGTCAGCTCATGTCGTTTTTAAATGTGCGGTGTAAATAAATTTGACTTCACTTCACTTGAGCAGTTTTTTTGATCTGTGTAACTGAAATATTCTCTCTTTTTGTGGTGTAAAATCTAATTTATGTTAGCGCTGCAGAAATGGTACACAGAACATTAATTAATTTTTTACTGGTTAAATTCTAAACGGCAAATTATTGATTACTGATTGATCATTAGCATCCCTATTGGGATATATATAATTTCATTTGGAAAATTTCTGCCCATTCCAGGATTCTATTCATATCATTCTGAATCATCTTGGCAAAATATGCAGTTGGCTAAACCTTCTAATTTAGTGTTTGCAAATTTAACCAAGTTACTTTCAATGTTCTGGTCAAGGTCATTCATGTATCATTATAGTATCCTTATGATCATACAGCAATGATCATTCCTTATACACCTATGCTATTCTTTAACTTTCTTTTTTTTTAGCATCACCATCGAGCCAGAAAAAAATTTTAAGATTAGTTTAAGTATCTTAAGCAATTTTCACATTGTTTAAGCTACTTTAAGCTCTTTTTCCACATATAAAATTCAAGTGTAATAATCTAATTACTGTGATTTTAGCATATTTTATCAGAAGTATTCCTTTCTCTCAAACTCTTCCAAATAGTTGGAATTATCCATTGCGGTGCCTGCTCTTTCAACTAATTTTACATTTGGAATGAATGTACACTGCAACAAGTATAACTCCACTGAACCTGTCCCACATGTCAGTCAGTCTCGCAATCAAGAAGATTCAGGGGATCTTTTGTCCTAAAATTTATGCTCATCTTGTTAAAGTATGAAAGACAAATTCCAGCCTTTGGGGAGAGTTTTCTTTAAATTTGTGAAGATACATCAAATCTAACAGGGCACAATTACAAGTCCCCAGTGGTTCCATTTCCTCAATGTTGAAAATGTCTCCCTTCTCACCATCTAACACAAAGTAGGACTTAGATAATCGACACAAGGAATCAAGCATCAATACTTTCGGTCTAAAGAAAGCGGGGATTGAAGAGTAGGATTATTGCAAGCAAGAATAGGGAGCACTGTAATTGTTCGTAGATTCACACACTTTGGATGTACATGACCACAAGTTAAAGCTGAAAGTCTGCACATTGAGGTCATTTTAAATTTATAATAATGTAAGATATCGAAAATAACCTGTCACTGCCCAAATATTTAGCAACCTGAGGGACTATATTAACCTGTTTGCATAGAGGTGCAGATTGTAGAGGCTAGCATCTATGGAACTGCTCAAATGATGCAGTACAAATGCACTGCTCAGTTGCAGTATCCTATCAATATGTCATACACCCAAAATGTACCGTATATTGAATATTCACGAGGAAGAGGTGCCTGAAAACGATTTAGAACATGGATGAATTAAGTCCCAATACTGTTTCGCAGGAATAGTACGAATTCAGCTCCTAAACGAAACCTGATCTGCAAACAGCCTCACATACACTGCCCATCAAAAAAATAATAAATGAATAAATAAGTTGCACACTATAATTTTTTTGGGCCACCTTTAGCTTTGATCACGCCGTACATTCATTGTGGTATTGTTTCGGCAGTCTTATACAATGTAACAAAATTATTTCCTGACTATATTTGCATTTATATTTAGCAGAGATATAGTATCAACAATGGGTGAGTTAAACCACTCTCTTAAACCTTCTCCAGCACATCCCAGACTTTCAATTGGTTAAGGTCCAGAATCAGAGGTAGCTAATTCATGTGAGAAAATGATTCCTCATGCTCAGTGAACCGCTCTTTCACAATTTGAGCCCGATTAATTTTGACATTTTCACCCTGAAATATGCCTGTTCCATCAGAGATTAAAAAGTCCATTGATGGGCAACTGGTCATTCAGAATAATCAGGTTGTCTGCTGAATTTATTCAACTGCTGTAGAACAGTGCTGAACCAAGGCCTAACCAAATAAAGCAACCCCAGATCATGACATGATCATGATCATGATCATGCCTTTGGAGACTTGTACAGTAGGCACAATGCATGATGAATGCATTTATTTTATTTTTATGTTAATTTTGTCAGTGTATTTTGCCAAGTATGGCATCTTCAATTAATAAAAATATATATGATACCATTCCCAAAGAAGTAAATTATTATTTTTAACTTTTTACTATTTACAAAAGCTTTTGTACTTGTATTTCATCAAAAACAGAGACCTGTAAAAGAAGAGAAGTGATTATAGAGAAAACATGGAGCAGTGGTGAAACTTCCTGGAAATGTCCCCCCTCCCCCTCCAACATTCCATCAAGAGAGCATTGAAGACTCACCCCAGAGGTTATTAAAGAACCCAGATAATTAAGGACCTGCAGGCCTTGCTTGCTTCATAGAAAGTCATCAGTATTCTTTTAAACTTTTTTTTTTAACCAGGGAAAGTTCAATTGAGAACGTTTCTCTTTTTCAAAGACATCAAGCAGTTGCAATTGTCGACAAAGTGATGGAGAGAAACAGGATAAAGCCCCCGGAGCAGTTTTGGGAGCTTTACTCAAGTGCTTTATGTCACAGTCCTTCCCAATTTCATGTCTCCAGATCAAGTCAGAATCCAAAGCCCCACTTGTGGCTTGAACTAGGAACACCTTGCTTTGGTTATTAATCAAATGACCTACCTTAAGGTTACCCTGTTAACAGTCATGATTACTTTATTAGATGGACTGGCCAAAAATGTTATCTTAAGGAGGGTTGCAAAGATGCAAAATACTGCAAAGACAAATGTAGGCTAAAGGAGAATGTCCATGCATCACAGGCCATCATGTCCTGCAATACTGAATACTGAATACTGAAGCACCGGAGCAAGTCCATTTCACAGAAACAGAATTATAATTTGAGTGGCCTAGTCAAAAATCAGTAGAGGGGATAAATACCAGATGATGTCACTGTAAATCTAAGAAGGTCCTTTCATCTACATACAATTCAAAAACTACTTTCCCTCTCAGCCAGTGGTACACTGAGGAACCCACTCCATATGCATCATGGAACACAGGCAAGACAAATTAGTCTAACTTTAAGTGCTTACTGTGTGCAATCTATTGTTTCCTTAAGTTCTGTGAAAACTGAAGATTTTGATGCTCAGTAGTGTTTTGTGGCAAGAGGAGGGGCTAAAAAGAGTGGGGAGAATTTCCTCTTAAATCTACATAGAGGAAGTCAAAGTTAAAGTCAGTGTTTCAAACATTTATCATGGTGTTGTGCTGGTTATTCCTTCTGTTTTCTTTTTTTTTGTGATTCACTTTTTTATTGAGTTTTGAAAATTAACAGACGGAAAAACAGGACAGAAAGGAAAAACCAAACAAGACATACACACACACACAACCGTCATCACCATCACAAACAGAAATCAAAACCGGGGCACAACAGCTGTACACTACATTAACTAACAATTGGCAAGAAAAGAAAAAGGACATCAATGAATGAATGAGAAAATAAAACAGAGAAATGGTGAAAGAAAATAACAAGTTACATTACTGGCCTCTAAGGCGCTTATTCAGTTCCCCCACAAAATCTGACCAATCAGACACATTTTCAGGTTTTGCCCGGTTAAGCCGAGCTGTAGAGTGCTCCAGGTTAGCCATATATTTTGCATTGATCAACCAGTTTTTAACTAAATTTATGTTTTGATTATACCAATGTTCCAAAATAGATTTTTTAGCTGCTGTAAATGCACAAAAAAGGATTCTCCTATAAATTACTTTAAAACTCAAAACAGTATCATCATTTAACAGACATAGACATGGATCTGGGTTTATCGTTAACCGAAGCATTTTACTCATGATATCACACACATAAGTCCACAAAGTTCTCACTTCATCACATTCCCAGAACATGTGCAATACTGTTCCCACAGCAGAGCTTGAGCACAAAGTACAATCAGGACTAGAGAGCAAACCCATTCTGTAAAATCTATAAGGTGTGGCATAACATCTGTGGATTATTTTAAGGTTGATCAGCTGGTGGCTTAAATTCCTGGATGTGTTGTTTATATTCGCCCATATCCTTTGCCAATTTGGCTCAGTGTTTTTAAGCTCCCTGTCCCAAATGCCCGTGATGGGTAGTAATTTACATTGAGATCGTATGAGTGTGTTATATACCCTTGTGACCCATCCCCGAGGCCACTGTCTGGCGCTGAACCACTCTGACAGCGGGTGTGTCTGTATTTGTGCATCACACTTCAAGCCACATGCTATCAATGAGGACCTTAATCTTAAATAAAGAAAAAATGTAGACACTGGAAGGTCAAACATTTGTCTCAGTTCTTGAAAGGAAAGAAGACCATTGTCACCATATATATTTTCTTAAGTGTTAACACCCCTTGCAGCCCATGGAACAAATTTGAAGGGTTTATCTGCAGTTAGAATAAGGGGATTATTCCAGATAGGGGATAGTTTATGAAACATAGGAATATTGCCAAGCAGCTTCTGTACCTTATGCCATACAAGAAGGGAGTATGACACTATACTTCCTAGTTTGGCACTAATGTTCTTGTGTTTCTAATTAATATACAAAAGATCCTGTAACCTATGGGGTGCTGCTATAGCTTCCTCTATAACTCTCCAAGGTACTTCAGAGTTCACATTTGTCCAAGTACGCAATGCCTGGAGTTGAAAAGCCCAATGATAAAATTTAAAGTTTGGGATGGCTAGCCCTCCCTCCAACTTAGGACGTTGCAAGGTAGTTGATCTAATTCTCGCCCTTTTGCCGTTCCACAAAAATTTTGAAGTCATAGATTGCACTTGATCAAGAAATTTTGCTGGAGGGGGGGCTGGTAACATAAGAAATAAAAAATTTAGCCGGGGCAATATGTTCATCTTAATAATGGAGATCCTCCCTTGTAAAGACACAGGTAGAATACCCCATCTTTGCATATCACCTTTGATCCTCTGAAGCATTTTTGTGTAATTATCATTAACCGTTTTAGATAAAGTTGTGTATATATCCACACCAAGATATCGCATAGTAGAATTAGAGGGAATACCAGGAGGAAGAGGAGTATTTTTGGCCTTGGAATTGATCAGGAGTAAAACTGATTTTGACCAATTTATTTTATAGCCAGCTAATTCTTTGAATTCCTCAAACAAGGATAGTACATGGGAGATTGAGCTTTCTATATTCGAGAGAAAGAGCAAAATATCATCTGCGTAAAGGGAGATTATGTGTTTTGTACCATGTATGGTAATAGGGGAGATATGTTTATGTTCTCGAACTGCCTGTGCAAGAGGTTCCACTTAAAGTGCAAATAAAAGAGGAGAGAGAGGAGAGCCCTGTCTCGTCCCTCTCTGCAAGAGGAAGGGTGAGGACTGATGATCACCTGTTATTACAGAAGCTAGGGGGGTGTTATAGAGGGTCTGAATCATGGAAATAAATTTGGGGCCAAATCCAAACTGCTTGAGAACTTCCCACAAGAATGGCCACTCTAGCCTGTCAAAGGCTTTCTCAGCATCTAATGACAGAGCTGCGCAGTCAACTGGAAGAGTTTGTGCTATATCGACAATGTGAAAGAGCCTACGGACATTATCAGCAGCCAGCCTTCCTCTCATAAAGCCAGTTTGGCCAAAATGAATGAGCTTATCAATCACAGCATCTACCCGATTGGCTAGCACTTTAGCATACATTTTTAAATCTCCACAAATAAATGAAATGGGACGATAACTTGAACAATCAAGTGGATCTTTCCCACTTTTCAAGAGAAGAGTAATTATAGCAGTCTTCTGATCCCGATGAAATGTGTTATTTGTTATTGCAAAATGGATTGAATCTAATGCAAGCTGTCCTACAGTATCCCATAGAGCAACATATAATTCTGGAGGGATCCCATCATAACCAGGAGATTTATCTTTATTAAGTGATTCAGCAGCTCTCTTCAACTCCTCTAAAGTGACAGGCCTCTCGAGAAAATCAGCTTCAGAAGGATCAAGCTTAGGTGATGACAAACGATTGAGAAAGTCTGCACATTTCTGCTGATTAAAAATTATATCTGAGGAATAAAGATCTTTATAAAAAGAACGAAAAACCTCATTCACCCCCACAGAATTTGTTATTACCTTACCCTGTCTGTCTTTGATGGCATTTATTGATGATCTGGCTTCATTTTGTTTCAGCCTCCAGGCAAGCAGTCGATTAGGCCTATCTCCATGACAGTAATATTTTAATTTTGTTCTGTGTAGAATAAATTCAGACTTCTGGAGGGATAGTGCATTGTATTCACTCTTCAGAACAGAAAGAGAATTTGCTCTTTCTTCTGAGAACTGTACACTTTGCTCCCTCTCCAAATTGCTCACCTCTTGTTTAAGCTCAGAAAACCTTTTATTTTCCATTTTCTTTTGAAAAGACGAAAAGGATATGCAAAACCCCCTTATAGCTCATTTACTGGCTTCCCATAGTAGTTGTGGATTATTACAGTCTCTATTGTGCTCCAGAAAATCAGCAAGGTGATGTTTCAGTTTCCCCAGAAAATCCAAGTTGGTTTATAAGCTGGTGTTAAAACGCCATCTTTTCAGTTTTGGAGAGCGGCCAGGAGGGAAAAAATTGCAAAGAATGGGAGAGTGGTCAGATAAAAGGATAGGCAGCATTTTAACATGTGGGATATTACTAATCAGAGAAGAGGACACCAATATGTAATCAATCCTGGAGTGACTCTGATGGCGTGCAGAATAGAAGGAGAATTCTTTGGCCGATTTATTACCAATTCGCCATATGTCCACTAAATTTAGGTCTTTGATAAAGTCATTCAATGCCTTTGAAGAAGCAAGGCCAAAGGTATTTCCTGATGAGCGGTCTAATGTAGGGTTTATAACAGAGTTAAAATCCCCGGCCAGTATAAGCTGAGTATCAGGAAATTGTAGCAGACTATTCTGAATTGACAAAAGAAACGTTGGATCAAAATCATTAGGTGCATATATGGAAGACAGAAGTAACTGGGTGTTATTATTAAAAGTACCAACCACCGAAACAAATCTACCACCCTTATCTTCTACGTGGTCGAAATGTATTTGTAATCTCCTATCTGCAATAATCAAAACGCCCTTTGACTTAGTATTTGCGCATGAGTGCGCTATCACTTTATAGCGCCTATTCTGGAAGCGGTGAACGTCTCCTTGACGGAGGTGCGTCTCTTGGAGAAAAGCAATCGATACTTGGTGACGTTGGAGGAATTCTAAAACCCTAGTGCGTTTAATCGGGGAGTTGAGGCCTTTTACATTCCAACTGATTATATTAATATCGCCCATTGATTAAGTAAATAAGAAATCAGAGAGATTTGTGACAATTCCAGCGCTATACCCCGTTTTTTAAGTGAAATTAAACATGTGCGATCTGCACTCCCTTTGTAAGAAACTTCTGAAAACAAAAACAATAAAAAGGAGATGACGGTAAAAATGGTAACTATGTACAGAAATGTAACAAGCCGCCGGTACGCAGGAGTAAACCTGTAACTCAAGGCTTGAAAGAAAGTAAATTTACTATGAGCCGTGACTCGTTAACCGCAATGCAAAAGCATCCCAAAACCCAAATGCTATCGAAGCTAGATAATCAGTACCAATATGCTATACATCAGCTAGAAATCGTTCTCCTTGATAGCGTGTAATAACACAGCCTACCGTCCACCTGTGCATCCCATTCTCGATGAACGAACGCACCAGTAGTGGCACATGATAACAAGGTGTCAGTCCTGGGGCTGGAGTGTATCCATTTCGGGACCAGAGTTCTCCCCACCGATGTGCTGATCACCGGATTCGAGAGCCATCTTAGCCATGACTGCGGCTGAGGCCTTCGAGTTGTAGGCCGGTGGAGCCTGGATGCCGCTGAGAAACCGCTCCGCTTCCTCGGGTGATTTGAAATTGTAGGTGCTGCGCTGAAAGGTCAGTTTGAGCTGTGCTGGGTATATGAGAAAGGGTTTCAAGCCGACTGAAGTCATTTTCTTCTTCACATCATTGAAGCCCATTCGTTTCCTGACCGTCGCTGCGCTGTAGTCAGGAAAAAAGGATAGGGTTTGCTGATCGTGGGAAATGGGGAAAAACTCTCGGGCCCCCTTTAGGATAGCCTGACGGTCAGCATAGTCCAGTAGCTTAAAAATGAGTGTGCGGGAGCGGTTGTTTCTACTCCCATCTGTGTTGTACAGTCTGTGTGCTCTCTCGATTGCTATCTCGCGTCCGGCCAGCGAAGGAATCCACTTTGGCAGATGCGTTTTAAGAAAACCAATGGGATCTGAGCCTTCTGCGGATTCAACTAAACCTACTAGTCTTAAATTCGATCTCCGGCTCCTGTCCTCCATTTCAGTGATTTTATCGGTGAGGGATGCGATTAGCCCACTGTGATCTTGTACGTCTCGTTTGTTGGCACGTACTGTTGCCTGGAGCGAGTCAACTCTAGCTTGGCTTTTGTTCACGACTTTGCCCAATTGTTCAACATCAGTTATTATACTCTGCACAGCATCGTTTGCTTGCTTAATCTGAGTTTTTAGATCCGCCAACTGCGGCACTACCACACTGTCCATCGCTGCTTTAACTGCAGATAAAATAGACGCATCAAAATGTTGCTGTTGTTCGGCTATAGCTAGCCGTACAGCCCTCAGAATGGCGCCGTCAAGGTCTGGGGAAAAACTCACGGTCTCCTTCGATTTCTTTTTTTCTGGTGACTTTTCCAACTCCCTTTTACGTAACATGTTGGCAGAAGACATTAGGTATGCAACTGAGCAGGAAAAAATTGAAGTATTTGGTAAAATATATATATTTAAGAGGGTTTTGAGGGAGAGCTCGGAAGACTACGTCTGCATCGCTAAGCAAGGTCACGTGACTCTTTCCTTCTGTTTTCAACAATGGTGGGTAAGTTGAATTATGCACTCAGTTCTTTCATCATCCTGGTTGGCTTGTTGAAATGTCAAGCTGCTAAGCTCAAAAAGACAAATAATGAAAAGCACAATAATCTCAACTGCAATCCTATGTGGTATTTGAAGTTGAATAAGCTCCACCAATATTTTGCAAAGGGTGGTGAGTTTTTTTTTTTTTAGTTAAATGATGTGTCGTGTGAATTGTGTGCTATTTTTTTTTCAGGTGACAGTTTTCAAGACTCAGTGACTACATTAAACGACACAGTACATGCTATGGAGGACACCGATGTCTCTTTTTCATGTACCTATTCTGGCACTGCAGGCTTAAATAAGTACCTGCACTGGTATCGCCAATACCCCTTATCCAAACCACAATTCCTCATCTTAACAGCAGATACCAGAATAGGTGAGACTAAAAAAAAAGTTGGACGATATAATGTTGAACTTGACAAACAGAACAGCCGTGTGCATCTGGAGATCTCCTCTGCTGAAGTGACAGACTCTCCCTCTGTACTACTGCGCCCTGCAGCCCACAGTGACAGGAAACACATAAACTCTGTGCAATAACCTGACAATACCTAAGCCTAGAAGTAACATATATAAAAAAAGAGATCATAATGAAGAAGACATAATAATAAAAATGAATAAATTCAGCTCTCTTCACTTGCCCCTCTCACAAATTGCATGCTTAGAGGCACATTTTTAATGGTTTTTGAAAATTATTTTATGTTTTCTTTTCATGCATTAAATCTCTTTTAAGAATTTTAATTCTTATGAGTAATACATTTATTTACTGTATGCATGATCATACTACCATTAGAATCTATTTAGACAATCTCAAAACAATTTCAAACCTGAATCCAAATTTCATTTTTGGGGGGGATGTGTTTCTGTGGTTCAATATTTTTACAGTGTCGTGGAAAAGTATTTGCCCCTTCTGGATTTCTTCTTTTTCTGCATATTGTCACACATAAATGTTTCAGATCAAAGTAATTTTACAAATATACAAAGATAACCTGAGTGAACACTAAATATAGTTTTTGAATGATGAGTTTATTTATGAAAGGATGAAAG
Source organism: Gymnothorax reevesii (assembly GCA_029721435.1). NCBI lineage: Eukaryota > Metazoa > Chordata > Actinopteri > Anguilliformes > Muraenidae > Gymnothorax > Gymnothorax reevesii. The sequence continues at coordinate 77,422,890 of CM056576.1, read as the reverse complement.
CTATCCAACCCGACCTGGCCCAATGTGACAAAGTAATTCCCAAATTCCCCCACCAGGCAATACAAAGTAGGCAGAGCAATCTATAGAAATTCAAGAGAAGATGAGATACAAAATTATTGACATCAATCGGTCTGCAAAGGGTTGTCAAGCCCCCTCTAAGGCTCTGGGGCTGCAGCAAACCATGATGTGAACCACGATACAAATGCAGAAAAAAAATGGATGGATGGTAAACCTTCTCAGGAGAGGCCAACCTAAATTCCTCCAAAAGTGCATCAACGACACCTTCTGGAAAAGAGCCCAGACTAACATGTAAAGAACTGCAGGCATCACCTGCCTCAATTCAGGTCAATTTTTGGGATTCCACAAAAAGACAGATTCTGGGGAAAAAATGCCATCCACTGAAGAGCTGCAATGCAAAAACCACTGCTGACCAAAAAAAAAAAAAAAACAGAAAAACTCATTTCAAATGTGCTAAAAAGAAAAAAAAACATTTTGATGACCCCCAATACTTTTGAGACAATATTCTGTGGACAGATGAATCAAAAGTAGAACTTTTTCGAAGACATGGATTTCCATACATTTGGCGTGACATAACAGTCCATGATTTGAAATTCATAACCAACAGTCAAACAATGTGGTAGTAATGTGATGGTCTGGGGCTGCTTCGCTGCTTTAGGACCAGGTTGACTTGCCAGAATAGATGGAAGCATGGATTCTGCCCCCTGCCAGAAAATCCTGAAAGAGAATGTCTAGTTTGAGACGTAAACTTCAATTGCAGTTGGCTTATGCAGCTGGACAATGATTCAAAGCACACAAGTTGGACACCTCTGAATGGCTCAGAAGAAAGAAAATGAAGGTGTTGGGTGATCTTGTCTAAGTCCTGAATTGAGTCCAGCTGATGCTGTGGCATGACTTTAAACAGCCAGTTCATGCTTTAAAACCCTCAAGTGTGGCTAAATTGAAATAAGAGTGGCCAATGAGAGTGGGCCAAAATTCCCCCATGGTTGTGAAAGAAGACCATGCCTTGTCAACCCTCCTGTTTTTCCCAGGATTCTCCCTTATTTTACCCGTCTTTCCCACTGTCTTCCCGCTCAAATATTTTCCCGTAAATTTCCTGTATTTTTAACCTTAAAAAAAAGGCTGACTTGGACTGCAGTAGGTGTAACACCACATATCTAATGTGGTTGATACATTCCTGTCTGATAAAGCAGGGGGCAGTATGTAGCCCAACATCTAGTCACAGAAGTCAATTCAATCAAGAAGACGAAGAAGAAACGCAGCGGCGCAGGATCATATATGTATATACAGTATAATAGACTGTATAAAAAGATAGATGCAGCGCCCGGGTCAGAAAGGTGAAGCCAATGTGGAAATCTCTAAAAATTGTATTTTATTTAATAGCTAGCAGATGGTGATGTCAGTGGTTGCAGAAAGAAGTTCAATGCTATGTACGTTTTTGAGAAAATGACCCTACTTTCCCCTGATTTATTATTTTCATAATTTTCATAATTTTCCACATTATTTTATGGAATCTATCAAAGGTTTCAAGTCTCCTGCCCTATCACACTTTATTTGAAGTGTTGCTCATAAGGGCTTTATACAGGATGTATAAAGCCTTCATAAATGAGACATAATGTCTTCATAAATCATACGTAAGCAAATGCATTACTTTGTAAATGATACGGGACCAGTTAGACACCAGATGCGAGGATGGAGGAATTAGGTTTATTGAAAAAATAAAGAAAATCAGGCACGAGGGCCAACAAAAAACTTCGCCCAAGGGGTTGCAAAATACAAACTAAAGAGAGCTTCACAGAGCTAGAACAAAGGAATCCAAAAATGGCAAAAACAAAAAATCACTGGAAACTCCAGGCAGAAAAAGCAATAAACAGAAAAGAATAGCAGATCTCGAACAGGACAAAAAACACAAAGGCTATAAATATATACAAAAATAACAAGGCTGTGAACACTAGACTTGACCATGAACTAGGAATGAAACTTGGAAAGGACTTGAGACTCAGTCTGCCAGCCAACTTCCACCGCATCCAGATAAAGGGTAAGAAATCAGAACACATGAGGGGCAACACCTGGAGAAGGAGAACAAGAGGCATGGCAAGATCATAACATGGACAGAGATTGGTGGACAAGACTTGCTCATTAAGACAATGAGCGTGCTCAGCTTAAGTACCAATTAAGTATGCAGTTAGAAAGCAGCATGAATGTTTAGAACAGAAAAGCACAGCAAGACTTGAAATAGCAAAGCAGGAATCATGACAACAAACTCCCTGTCTAAATTAGTAGTATTAGTAATGTGCCTATCTAAGAATTACACCACCCAGTGAATGTTAGTAAATGTTAGCAACTTAAAAACAGTTAATTGTCAATTAAGCTAAGACAGCCCCAAATCCAGCACAGAAGAAAGGGGGAAATACCAAAGCCAACCAGAGCTCTGAAATGTGCAACAACGAAGGCACGGGGCGGAACGCAGACAAGCGGTGGAGTGGCTGGGCAGACCTGGCAAGAGACAAAACCCGGAAAAGTAAAAACATGGACAACAAACATGAGTTATGAAATGAGTAATCCTAATACAAGAAACTGTTAAAACTGAGACATGAACTGAGGCTATAAAAAGAAGAAAAATATTGTCCTGACCATAGGCCAGAACCCCAGAACACAACAGTAAAGGTTGAAATAACACATCCTTCTTCAGCATGTGACGCCAGCTGTGATATAACTGACAGTGTCAATTAGTTAGTGGCTAAATGCATTATACATGCTGTATAAAGCCTTTATGAGCAACACTTCAAATAAAGTGTGACCAATCATTATGTTCATTTTTGTAAATTATGGTCCCAAATTGACTTGAATAAAGGAAAAAGCCAGATATGCCTTGGTGGTGTGGCTATCCTATGCTCGTCAGATACGGTCAGATCCACCCATAGACAAGTTCAAAATGTATTTTAATTAACTGATTTAATATTTTCTAATACTTGAGAACCCAGTATAGATATGATTTTAATAAACCTGAAGGAGGGGGTTTAGAGGTTTATGTAAACAGTGAGACAGTCTGAAGCAGGGTGCCGGAAAATTTCCCTTATGTTCAAATCGTAATGTTGATATTACTAGTTATTGCAAACTTCTGATCACAGCACAACCATCTGTCATGTTTTGGGGTCAATTATTTTTTCACATGGATGATATAGGTTTTGAATAACTTTTCACCTTCAGTAAATGAAAAAAACTGCATTTTACATTTACTCATTTACATTGTCTCAAATTGTAAGTTGGTTGGATGACCTGATCTGAAACATTCAAATATGACAAGTGAGTAAAAAATAGTAGAAATTGGGCATGGATCAGATACTTTGTCATAGCACTGTACAGTCCCTGTGCAAATATTTAAAGTAATGGATAGAGTTACAGTCCGCTCGCTAAGATTTTGCAGGCTCACTACGCAAAATGAAGCAATGCTCTGTGGTCAGTGATTGCAGTGCTGTGGACAGTTGCATAAGACATCTTTATGGGATATTTCCCTCAGATATTCCCATAAAATTCCATTACATGTGCATTTAATTAATATACACTGATATGCAGCAAAGTGCTAAATAAACACTCTCACCTTTGGAAAACATTTGAGGGGTTTTATGCAGTGTCTATGGACGATTCCTTTACTAAATGTAAAATATTTCCCCAAGTCACATATCTAAGGAGAAAGCTTATGGAATTTAAAAGAATTGACCACTGCACTTCAACCTGTTGGCATTGTTTGGAGCTCTGTTATCAGTATCAGGTTGAAAAACAGAATGCAAATCTTTCCCTACACTTGTCATAACACTAGAAATAAGTAGTTTAAACACTGAGAAGTGCACCTATACACACTGTATTTAGCAGTTTTAGAGTATTTGAAAAAGTTGTTCATGTTATATAATGTTCATTGGCAAGTGAAAGCACTCAGATGTGAAGCCTCACTCATTGAGTGTGGCAGTTTAGAAAAAAAAACACACTATATCCAAAAAGACTCATGTAGTGCCTTCAAGTTGCCACAAGATGACATTCTTTGACTGGGTCGTATTTTTCCAAAAAAATACTGTGTTTCTTGTAATGCGACCATGTCGAAGTCACAATCCACAGTGGAACAGGACAGCTGGGACTTTACATCGTTTGGCATTCTGAATATGAAGTTTGACATGATGCGCAGTCATCAAAATTCGATGTTATGTTAAACGTGACTGAACAGTTTGGTTGATAATGTTGCTACATGAAATTGTGATGAGAAGATATTTAAAGTAGGTGAAGGCCATGTAGCTTCCATGTCATCCTACTTGATTATCCAGTGAGTTCACCTCATGAATTTGACATGGCTACACCAAAAAATGTCATGGTAGTGCAAAGGCGTAATGAAAGTAACACTGTTCAGAAACAATGTGACCTTTTGACCCCATTAACCAGGTCAAGGTCATCCACCTTTAATGTTCTACAAGCTGATTATCCAGAAGATACATGCTGTAAATTTGAAGTGGCGACAACAAAAATAGTGGATGTAATCAAGGAAACAGTGTTTACAAAGAATGTGACCTTCTGACCCCTTAAAGTAGGTCGAGGTTACCCATCTTCAAACTTGTCCAAGCTATATGTCCCAAGAACAGTCCCAATGAATTTCATTAAACTGAGATTAATAGGAAAGGAGTTATTGTCTACACAGATGGACAGACAGACAGACAGACATACGCAAGGCCTTTGCAGTACTCGATGGCCATACTTTGGCCTCGGGTAATAAATGGGAATCAGTAGTGTAGATGTACAAGATTAGGGGTCCCCAATCTTTCCCACAAAGGGCCAGTGTGGGTGCAGGCTTTCATTGCAACCAACCAGCTATGCACCTGATGCTACTAATCAAGCTTATTCGTAAGCAGTCCAGGGGTTGATTAGTAGCATCAGGTGTGTAAATGCTGAGTTGCAATGAAAGCCTGCTCCCACACCGGCCCTCTCTGGGAAAGATTGAGGACCCCTGATGTAGATGGTTTTGGAACTGTGGTTCAGACACTTTGTTGTAAAAGCCATTTTTCACGGGCGCATCTGATATCTGGCCGCCTCCTGTATTTGTTTAGAATGAGACAAATTTACCAAAATTGAAACCTTTGGTCCAAGACTAACGTAAGCTCCTCCTCTTGAAGCCTAACACTATGGTACCAGTAAACTGAAAGGAGAGAAATCCTCTGCAGTCTCAATAGTTCATTGCTTCATGCCTCATTCTCAAAGTCTTTCTTGCATTTCGTTGGATTATACTTGTTCACATCATTAATTAAACTTATTTTGGAGTGTTGCAATGGACATTGAGATCCATATTATTTTTATCATTGGTATCTACAGCTTTGATAAGATTTTATATTTGTTTATTTCATTCATTCATTCATTCATTCATCCCATTCAAGCGATGTTTGTTTTGTGCTATGAAAATTTCTGAATTCTTCTTTTTTTCAGAATGCAGAGCTGAAGACACAGTCCAACAGAGATAAGATTGGTCTTGAAAGAGAGTCAGTTTGACACTTGACTGCAAATATAGCACAAGCAGTGCACAGCCGTTTCTATTTTGGTACAAACAGTAACGAAATTGATTCCCTAAGTTCATGTTGAGAAAAGATCTACAGTATATGGCTCAAAAAACAATGCACCAGAATTCAAGGAGAGATTTGATGCTCATCTCAACAAAACCTCAAGCACTGTACCTTTAACAATACAGAGGGTGCAGCTGTCTGACTCTGCTGTGTATTACTGTGCTCTGAGGCCTACAGTGATGATGAACTGTTCACTTCCATACAAAAACAGTGAGTGCAATGGGCACATATTAAAATTACAGATTTGCTTTGTGGGTTGTGCAATAGTATCCTGGTACTGGGAAGGAGAAATTAAGTGAAATAAAACTGTGAAGAAATAATCGAACATTTTTGCTATGCCACGTCCTTATAGTTTCAATTATAAACAAATTATAGTTTCTGTTCTCTGAAAATGACCCAATTCAGCTCTGTATACAGTCCAACTTCAGCTGAAAGCGATGCAATTGTTCTTAGTTTCACAGAGGATAAAAAAGCACATTTTTTTATCTGTCTTATTCTCTGCTGGAAAAATTTTAACCATCCTCTGGTACTCTTCAGATTGATGTAAAACCTTCTCATTGCAAAACTTCGCCACAGTAGAAAGAGAGTAGAAAAAGGTGCATACTGAAAGGAACGGACTTCGACTCCAAATGCAGTTCAGCCTCGGTAGGGCGTTTATTAGGATTAGCGAAGCTCATGGTTAAATACAGAAACAGATTGATAGCCAGGCAAACAGGGTAATGCAGAATAGTCAGAATCAGAGTCATGGGACAAGCAGAAATATTCGGTAACCTGGAAATCAATCCGCACAAAGACAGTAACAAAAGGGGTAGATCTAAGGGTATGGAAGGGGAAGGAAAAGGGAGTTGGATGGGATAAGGGAGAAACACAGGAGAATCTAAACAGATGGGTACAAAATGTGAATAAGGGAGAACGAAGTACTACTCACTCAACTTGCAATCAAACAATGTAATACAAACAATCATTAACAAAACTTACAGGAGAATACACAAGAAACGAGCAATCAGCAATCAAAACCAGAAAACGCAGAAACGAGACTTAACCAAAGCGAGCTTAAGGGAAGAAACGAGTCGACAAGAAGCTGGGGAATAAGTAGGTCTTTTAAACACAAATTAATTAAGTGGAATCCCAGCTAAACACAGGACAGCTGTAGAGAGAGGCGGAACTAGAAAAGCAAGGACGGTGATAGGAGAGAGAGGGGAAACAGGTGGAGTTCTAACTCTGATCTAACTAATCACCCGTGCCTCTCTAAACTACTCTCAGGTGTGGATAGTCGATGAGAACAGCAAGAAAGAAGGAAGTGGAATTACCGCACTGAAATACAGGGATGAGATTGTGATGAAAAAGACAAGACACCACGAGACAGAAACGAGAGGAAAACATTCAAGACCAAAGACAGCGCAATCTTGCAGAAACATACATACTCTAAAAGAATAAATATGAAAAATAAATAAATAGCAACTAAAATTACTAAAACATACTAAAAACAAACATGCAAATCAGCGATTCACAACAGAACCCCCCCCCCCCCCCCCCATGACCGCCCGCTTGCGGTCTGAACTTGGGCTTAAAAGTCTTTTTATGAAAGTCCTTGATGAGTTGTTTGTCCAGTATGTGACGTGCGGGGATCCAAGAGCGTTCCTCTGGGCCGTATCCTGCCCAGTCCACCAAGTATTGTTGACCCCTTCCTCGTCGACGAACGTCCAGCAGTTTGTGCACTGTGTAGGTTTCTCCTCCATCGAGCCTCGGGGGAGGAGGATTGGTCGGGGCAGGGGTGTGGACGGAACTCAGCACAGGCTTGATACAGGACACATGAAAGACTGGGTGGATACGGCTCATGGAGGCTGGTAACTTAAGTCTAACAGAAACAGGATTAACTATCTTCTCTATAACAAACGAACCTATGAACGAGGTGCTAACTTGCGACTTTCAGTCCTTAAGGCAATGTGTTTGGAAGATAACCATACTTTCTGTCCTATTTTGTACTGCGGCGGCATTGAGCGACGACGATTGGCCTGACGACTCATCTCCTCAGCAGCTTTTAGGTGAGTGGAACGAGTCTCCTCCCACGTCCTTCGGCACCTCCGGAGAAACTCCTGGATGTTAGGGATGTTGACCTCAACCTCCTGGGAGGGAAACAGAGGAGGTTGGTACCCGAGACAAGCTTGAAAGGGGGACACACCTGAGGTAGCCGTGGGAAGGATATTGATAGAATATTCAACCCAGGGCAGTTGTTAGCTCCAGTGCCCCTGGTCTCAGGAAGTGAGGCACCGAAGGACGTTCTCCATCTGTTGATTGGCTCTCTCTGTCTGTCCATTACTCTGAGGATGAAAACCAGAGGTAAGATTTACCTTTATTCCCAGGGCTTAACAAAAAGCTCGCCAGACTTGTGAGATGATCTGAGGGCCACGATCGGAGACAATGTCTGAGGGAATGCCGTGTATTCTAATAACGTGTTGGACGAGTAGGCTCTGGCAGAGGGAAGCTCGGTCAGCGGAATGAGATGTACTGCCTTCAAGAAGCGGTCTACAATGGTCAGGATGACGGTGTTACCTCTGGAGGGTGAGAGAGAAATAGCATGCGCCTTATGTCAAAATGATTGATGGCTTTTTAATGAGTTGAAGAGTTCAGCTGAGTTCATATGAAAAAATAAAAATAGTAACAAGAGTTCATTTTGTATTTCCTGCCCTTTTCTCCTAACCCGCTCCCCCCTCGCCTCTTCTCTCCCTCTCCGGGGAGGCTGTGTGTGAGTGAGATTCAGCACCATCCCCAACCCCCCTTCCCCCTTGAACATTCTGGTGCGGGAAGAGAATCTTATACATTTTAGTGTGTTTTACGTAATTTGGGGGGATGAACCTTTTAAAGCGTTTATTTTCTTGTGTTATAGTTTGTTGGTTTTAAAACGGTTATTATATGCGTGGTTGGAAGGGGGAAGTGCATGTGTTAAAAGTGGTAAAACTTTATTTCAAGAGTTTTGTTAGTTGTGTGTTGTAACGAAAGAAACGAAAGAGAGTTTAAATTCGGAGAGTTTCGGAGAGAAAAGAGTGTTTTTTAAAGCAGAAAAAATGAGAGCATTAAGTGTTAAAATAAAACGGGTGCAGTGTATAAGTGTGTTTTAAGGAGAAAGAGAGAAAGAAAATGATTTACCGCAGTTTTTCGGCGCGATGTGCGTGGAAAAGTAAAGTTACCAAAAAAGTTGTAATGTAGTTGACGAAAGAAGTGCGAAATAAGGATGGTTTCCATGCAGAGTGTTAATTCCATACGTCTTCTTCCCTGGTCTGTGTCACTCCCATCTGACTGTATAGGCGTTGAAAGTGAGCGAATGCCATGGGCCGGGACTGGGCTTGCGGGGAGGGAGCCACGGAATGATTGATTGCGCATTGATGCGCGATCAGCTCCTGTCAAAAAGCAGGAGACCGATAAAACTTACCCAGGAGGGGAGGGGTTGAATCCGACAGGTGTTTGAGCGTGTTGCTGAGTTGGCGGAACTTACGGATGCGCACTCCTGTCATTTAAAAAAACAATGTATGTGTATGTGTACTGGTGGATGGTGTCAAAAGCACATGCGCTGATAGAAAAGTAAAGTCGAAGACGGTCTTCAGGACTTGTATAAAAACGTGGGTTTTAAGCTCATTTAACTTGTAACGACCTTTGAGCTGATTTGTCTTGGTGCACTGAGAAAACTGGTTGTTTTTAAACCGAAAAACATGTCGACGCCAGAGTCTGCCGGATCTGAGGCCCGGCTGCAAGCGACATCGCAGAGTCCAAAGAAGCCTTGCGCAACAAATTCAAGAATACAGTTGGCTTTTAAACCGAAAAGCATGTCTTCGGCTTCAACGGCTGAATCTATGGAGACCGAGGCCGGCCTGCAGACTGCTCCACGGGGTCCAAAGAAGCCTTTTACAGCGATGTCAAGAGCCCTTTTGCGGGTGATGCACCATGAGTGGGGTGGAGTCGCTGATGATCCGCGGTGTTATGGCCCCAATTTGTTATTACATTTATAACACAACAGCAACAGCAAGGGATGACACACAGTTTTTAAAACTTAAACACATTTAATTTAACAGACAAAGACAATAACAACTAACTAACAACTAATGAACCTAAAGACCAAGATTGATTAGTTAAAAAAAAAAAAATATTTACAGTCCCTTTTTGTGGGGTGGCTTGGTGATGTCCTGGATAATGAAAATGCTCAAACACAGGCAAAGAAATCCACAAAAGAAATGTCACAGGTCTTGAACAGAATGGCAGGTCTGGTCATCTTCTTGCAATTTCTCCTACTACTTTACTGTCTCAATTCTTTTCCTTATATACTCTCTTTCAGACCCCACCCACATTTAGACCTCTTTTTTTAACTTTCTGAGACTTGCCCCAGACATGTTCAGGACATGTCTAAACTTGACTCCAGTCTGAGCTTAACAAAAAAAGGTAAATACTGCCATCTAGTGGCCTATATTCACATTACACCTCCATTCCAAAAGGGAAAAATTTTGACTCATAAAGGCAAAATTTTTCTTTTCAATACAAAATGGTAAAGTGAACACTTGTCTATATATACATATCATACACATTCAAACACGGGATAAGCAATCAGCAATTACATTGTCTGTACCCTTCACATGCTTAATTTCCAAGTCAAACTCCTGTAAAATCAAACTCCAATTCAACAATCTCCGATTCTTGTTTTTCATCTTACTCAAAAACATTAACGGATTGTGGTCAGTGTACACAATCATTGGCTTTTGTCCTGTACAAACATAAACCTCAAAGTGTTGTAAAGAAAGGACCAGAGCCAACAGTTCCTTCTCTATTGTGGAATAGTTCCTTTGGTGGCGATTGAACTTCCTGGAGAAGTATGCCACGGGATGCTCAATGTCATCAGAGTCACTTCTCTGTAGGAGCACAGATCCACAAGCTTGGTCGCTTGCATCAACCGCGATGGAGAACGGTTTGTTGAAGTCAGGAGATTTGAGCACGGGGAAGTGACACAGCAGAGACTTCAGGTGATTGAAGGCTCTCTGGCATGCATCATCCCAGGTGAACTTTATGCCTTTCTTCAGTTGGTTAGTTAGACTGAGAGCAATCTCAGCAAAGTTCTTGCAGAACTTGCGGTAGTACCCGATCATTCCAAGGAAGCGGCGCAAAGCTTTTTTGTTGTCAGGAACTGGAAAGTCCATGATGGCTTGGACTTTAGCATTTATGGGTGCCACCTTACCCTGGCCTATGACGTAGCCAAGATAGGTGACAGTAGCACAACCAAAGTCACTCTTGTTCAGGTTAACAGTCAGGTTAGCCTGGGTCAGGCGCTGGAACAACGTCTCTACATCTTTTAGATGTTCTTCCCAGGAGTCACTCCATGTGATCAGGTCATCGATGTATGCACCCGTGTGTGGCAATCCGGCGATTGTAGACTGTATCATCCTTTGGAACGTGGCTGGGGCATTTTTCATGCCAAAGGGTAGGACTTCATACTGGTACAATCCAGATGGTGTGGCAAAAGCAGAGATGCTCTTGGCCCTCTCAGTTAAAGGCACACACCAATAACCCTTCAATAAATCAATCTTGGTCAGAAACTTTGCTTGCCCTACACTATCAATACAATCATCAATCCTAGGTATTGGAAACACATCAGTTCTAGTTACAGCATTGACTTTGCGATAATCTGTACAGAATCTAGTACTTCCATCAGGTTTTGGAACCAGCACACAGGGTGAACTCCAATCGGAGTTGGAGGGTCTGATAATATCATGTTTTAACATGTACTCAACCCCTTTCTAAGCAATCTTTCTCTTTTCAGGATTCATCCGGTATGGATGCTGTTTTATTGGTTTGGCATCACCAACATCTACATCATGAGAGGCTATAGTAACTCTCTTTGGAACATCAGGAAACAAATCCTCATATTTCTTGATCAACCTTTCAAACTGATCTCTCTGTGAGGGTTCTAAGTGCTGGAGTTTTACATCAAGATTTTGCAACACTTCAGTGTTTGACAATTTACATGAAAGAACTTCAGCTTTAATTCTTGGTTCATCATCTTGAAACTCCCCCTCATCTTCACACGTTTCGACCATTTGAGAATCTGAAGTGACAGCTGCAACCCTAGCATTTCTGTCATGATAAGGCTTTAGCATGTTAATATGACACAATTGTTTTGGTTTTCTCCTATCTGGAGTCTTCACAATGTAATTGAGATCATTGAGTTTTGTCAGAATTTCATAAGGACCATGAAATCTAGCCTGCAATGGATTGGACTGCAAGGGAAACAACACAAGGACCTTGTCTCCTGGTTTAAACTCACGGCTTCTAGCCTTATGATCATACCAAGTTTTCATTTTTCCCTGACTTGATTTCAAGTTCTCTTTGGCAAGGTCACAAGCTGCACGCAATCTTTCCTTGAACTTGCTAACATAGTCTAACAGACTGATTTGCGGCTCTTCCTCTTGCCATTGTTCACTCAATAATAGCAAAGGTCCTCTCACTTCATGACCAAACACTAGCTCAAATGGACTGAATCCAGTAGACTCCTGCACTGCTTCTCTAGCTGCAAACAACAGCAAATGAACCCCTTCATCCCAGTCTTTCTCATGGTCATAACAATAAGTCCTCATCATTGTCTTGAGAGTGGAATGAAACCGCTCTAAGGCACCCTGACTTTCCGGATGATAGGCACTAGAAAGAATCTGTTTTGCACCTAGTTCATACACAACCTGCTGAAACAATCCTGAAGTGAAATTGCTACCTTGGTCTGACTGAATTTCCCTGGGAAGACCAAACAACGTGAAGAACTTTATCAAAGCCTTCGAGATTGCAGTTGCCTTGATGTTACGTAGAGGTATGGCTTCGGGGAATCTGGTAGAGGCACACATGATTGTCAACAAGTACTGATTTCCAGATCTAGTCTTGGGTAATGGACCAACGCAATCAACAATGACCCTAGAGAATGGCTCCCCAAATGCTGGGATAGGCTGCAATGGAGCTACAGGTGGGTCTAACTGGTGTTTTCCAACTACCTGACAAGGGTGACAGGTTTTGCAAAAGTTGGAAACGTCTTTCCGAAGCCCAGGCCAAAAGAAGTGTTTCATGATCTTATCAACAGTCTTGTTAACACCAAGATGACCTCCTAAAGGTAAACTATGAGCCATTGTTAAGATCTCATTCCTATAGACCTTCGGAACAACAATTTGCCTGACCACTGCCCAATCTGCATTGGCAGGGATATCAGGAGGGCGCCACTTCCGCATCAACACACCATCCTTGAGATAATACCCAACTGGAACTGCATCTATTTCTTTTTCAGGAAGGGCTCTCCTCTTTAGTACACCAATTTCAGGATCATTAGTTTGCTCCTCAATCAACCGCTTTCTGGACAGAGACAAGTCTCCAGACACATCAGAATCACCAGACCCATCCGGCTGGCTGAATAGAGAACTGATAAAAGTATCTGATAAGTCCTCAAACGGAGAAACCATAGTAGGCCAATCAGAGTCATGAGGCGAACCACCTGAGTCCTGACTATTCAATGTACTGGACGGCACCACAACATCATCTTCTTTAGCCTTCTTGGCCATAGCACGAGTCACTGCGCAAGAAGGATACAGAGATGGGTCCTCATCCCCATTTTCAGTGCTCGGCTGTGAAGTAAGATGTACAGGGGGAACTACTTTGCCCCCAGCCAGGTCATTGCCTAGCAACAGAGAAACACCCTTTATAGGTAGACTTGACATAAGTCCCACCTTTACCTGTCCTGTAACTAAATCTGACTTCAAGAATATAGAGCGCAGGGGTACAGATACAGTCCTCCCTTCAATACCTTGTACAAGTATGAAATCCCCTGAAGCGGTCTCATCACGTAACTCCAAGGAGTCCATCAACAAAAGTGACTGAGAAGCTCCGGTATCCCTTAGGATATATATGGGGACAGGAGTAGTATGCTCATTCAGAGCCACAAATCCCTCTGACACAAATGGAAGAAATTCCTCCCTCACAAAGTCAGCTGTATTAGGCTTTTTAGCCCCACAAGAAGCAGGCAATTTAGCAGATTGGTTATCTACTACAGGGGTTTCTAACCTTGTTTTCACAAAGGCATTTGGTTTGGTATCCTTTTCTTTTTCTTTCTTAGCTTTAAGGAACCAACAGTTAGTTGTAACATGACCAGATTTCTTGCAATAACTGCAAACTAGACCACTTTTGTCACTGTCAGCTTTCACACTTTGATCAGACCTGTTACTGGATTTCTGAGCACCATCACCAGATTTGTCTTTGTCTTTGGGTGAGGAATCTTGGGTATCACCGTAACCCTTTTTCTGAAATTGGGACCATTTATTGTTACTGCTAGACTGAAATTTGGACTTATGAGTGAGAACATATTCATCTGCAAATTTGGCAGCTGATTGCAAGTTCAGTGCTTGCTTCTCATTAAGGTAGGTCTTAACATCATCTTTAACACAGTTCTTGAATTCTTCAACTAACACCATCTCTTTTAGTGAGTTGAAATCATCCTTGACCTCCATAGAAGTACACCAGCGCTCAAAGCAAACCTGCTTCTCATTAGCAAATTCAACATAAGTCTGATTTTCAGATTTCTTCAGACCTCTGAATTTCTGTCGGTAAGCCTCTGGAACCAACTCATAAGCTCTCAAAATAACCTTTTTGACAACCTCATAATCAGAGGAATCATCTGCAGACAAAGCCGAATAGGCTTGTTGAGCTTTACCCTTAAGGACAGTTTGCAACATCAGAGGCCAGTGTTCCTTTGGCCACTGGCAACTCTTTGCTACCTTTTCAAAACACTGGAAATAGTTGTCAACATCCTTTTCTGAAAATGGAGGCACCAGTTTTACCTCCTGACTGGCACAAAATTTATTTTTAGTTTCAATTTTAATTTTTAGTTGCTCCATTTGGAGTCTTTCTTCTCTATCGAATTTCTCTAATTCAAAATCTCTCTGTCTCTGTCTCTCTCTTTCTGCTCTTTCCTCTTTCTCTCTCTCAAATTCTCTTTGTTTTTCCTCTCTTGCTAATTTTTCTAACTCAAACTGCCTTTGTTTTTCTTTTTCTTCCCTCTCAAATTCTTTTTGTTTTTCTTTTTCCTCCCTTTCTTTCTCTTTTTCCTCCCTTTCTTTTTTCTCTTTTCTTGCTAATTTTTCCAACTCAAATTGCCTTTGTTTTTCTTTTTCTTCCCTATCAATCTCTAGCATTTTTAATTTAAGTTCCATTTCTATATTTCGATTTTCCACTGGAAACTGTTCCAGATCTCCTGGTGCAAACACATTTTCATCAATGTAATATTCAACTATCTCTCTAGCCAGTCTTGCTTTTCGCATGGCTGGTTTTACCTCTGTCAGCTCCAACTGTCTGCAAATTTCTAGCAGTTCTGTCTTTTTAAAAGACTTCAAAACCCCTACGGTTGGTGATGCCAAGAAATCATCCATTGCTGTTGTCAATATATATCTAGGAAAATTCACAAAAACAATTTCACAATTTGTAATGTCAGATTTTTAATAAATTACTCACACAATGGTCTATCCCGGACCTTGAGCCCCCAATTTGTTATGGCCCCAATTTGTTATTACATTTATAACACAACAGCAACAGCAAGGGATGACACACAGTTTTTAAAACTTAAACACATTTAATTTAACAGACAAAGACAATAACAACTAACTAACAACTAATGAACCTAAAGACCAAGATTGATTAGTTAAAAAAAAAAAAATATTTACAGTCCCTTTTTGTGGGGTGGCTTGGTGATGTCCTGGATAATGAAAATGCTCAAACACAGGCAAAGAAATCCACAAAAGAAATGTCACAGGTCTTGAACAGAATGGCAGGTCTGGTCATCTTCTTGCAATTTCTCCTACTACTTTACTGTCTCAATTCTTTTCCTTATATACTCTCTTTCAGACCCCACCCACATTTAGACCTCTTTTTTTAACTTTCTGAGACTTGCCCCAGACATGTTCAGGACATGTCTAAACTTGACTCCAGTCTGAGCTTAACAAAAAAAGGTAAATACTGCCATCTAGTGGCCTATATTCACATTACAGCGGTACTACTGCTGCGGCTACCACATTTACACGGATGCTGATGTTCCAGAAATTCTTTTTTTTCTAATTTGTGTGATGACGAGGACTTTGACTCAATTGGAAAACGTGGTATTCTTATCGACAGTTGTGACTGGGATAATTTCAGATGCGCTTTCGCGTATGTCGTCTCTGGCTATCAGAAGCGATATGATTTTCCTTCTGAATCGTCTTCTTATCAAAAAAAGCGCCTGATAACTGTGTCGGCTGGAGAACTGGGCAGAATGATAATAAGGGAAAGTCTTTTCACGGTATCTGCCTCAGAAGAAGTGAAGGCAGAATATAAAGAATTTTACTTCCGCGAAAGCGAGAAATCTTTGATGTTGGACGCACTGGTTGATGCTCATAAAGTGTTTGAGGATTTTGAGCACTGGCAGGCCATAGAAAAAGTGAGGATGCGCCTGAGCGAGAAGTTCGAGGGAGCCTCAGGGAGCGCATTTCATCAGGCCAAAGAGGAGGCCGCTGAAGAACGCATCATGCGGGAATCGGGACCAAGTTCAAAGAAGTTCAAAGAAGATGAAAAAGTTTAAGCGGTTAATTTACAAGTCAAATTGAGGCTGTGAAATTGGCTATATGTATCATTAACGTTTTATGATGTTAATACGTTTACGCGGTTGAACAATATATAATTTATTAAAATTAGAACAAGTCGTTACAATGTGAAATGGTTCATTTATGATGATGTAATATTTGAATTGAAAAACGTTGGCTATGTGATCTGTGTGCATTTTGTGCCTTTTATGCTCCATGTGTTTTAAAAAATAAAAATACTTTTTATAAACCACTTATTGTCCATGCCGTTTCATTTCAAGGTTATTCAGGCATGTAGCGCTTACTTGTGGGGTCCCACACAGCCGTTGAATGGCTGTAAACTCTTTAAAGGCCTGGTTAGAGGGAAAACCACATAAGATGGTCTTTAAAAGGTCTGGGTTAGAAGGCTATCCTTATAAACAACCCCACAAAACTTTATGCTAAGCAACCATGTCTCAGGCGGTGTAAAAAACCTATGTCCCGATCAACCGAGCGGACTCGGCGACATCACCGAAATCAATGGAGACTGAGTACCGCGCTGATAACGATACGCCCATTTCGGACCCCTGGCTGACAGAAGGAATTGAAACTGACAACGGTGTGCCGCACGACAGACCATGCTCCCCGGGGAAATACGCCCGGAAAAAGTATCGGCCATCAGTACCGCAGAGACCTGCTGCTGAAATCGACGGATGCCTCACAGCCCCCATGGTTAAAGTCCTGAAGATGATCATGGCTTGCCTTCTGGACACGGCGATTGAAGAGTTGTTGAAAAGCGAGTGCTAGGGGTGCAAGTATGACCACCCCAGTCAAATCAGGCACAGCTGCCTGTTTGAGCCTGATTCTTTTTATTTTCAACATAACTTTGAAAAACTGTGCGGTAAAGTGAAAACGCCATGGTTGAGTGTTCTGCTCTCCAAGGCACTCAAAGTGCTGGGGCTTAGGCCGAGCCCCATGCGTTTCGAGGGGGCTGTCGACACCATTCTTTCGGAACTCAAGGACGAGCCGTACATTAGCGGGAAGCTGCAGGAAATTAAACACCGTGACTTGGGGCATGTTGGTAACAAGATTGTCGATGAAGTCCGGAGAGATTTCTGGGATATTTCGGGGGCGATGCAAGAAAGCTTGTGGGCTGACGATAAAGTATAAGATAAGCCAATGTTTGCCAAGTTTTGTCTGTTTTGCTGCAGTTTTAAAAAAATGATGACTGTATTAAATGAACTGTCGTGTGATGCCGTGTCATTTTTGTTTTGGTGGGGAAGATGGATGTTTAGGAGTGTTTAAAGTCTGTTTATTAAACCCCGGAGAATCCTGGTTCTTTTGGTGGAAAAGAAAGATTGCAGAGGGGTTTGTTGGAAACTAAAGGGTTAAGCATTTCCAACAAGAAACTTACAGAGTGGTTGTCTGGTGAAGATGCATACACCTTGCACAAGACAGCCAGAGTTAATTTCAAGAGGTTTTTGTCTCAAATATTGACGCACAGTGGCAGGCCGATTTAGTCGATATGTCAAGTTTATCTCCGCATAATGATAATATTAAATTTATGCTGACCTGCATAGATGTCTTATCGAAATTTGCATGGGTTGGTCTTCTTAAGAATAAAAGCGGTAAAGAAGTGACGCGGGCCTTCCAAGCCATACTTGCACAAGGCCGCAGGCCCAAAAAACTACAAACTGACAAAGGTACGGAATTTTTCAACAAGGATTTTCAGAAGTTGATGAAACAATATCAAATAACGCATTTTGCTACAGGCAATGATAAACCGCTGCACTACAGACGCTTTCTTAACAGGACTCTTAAAACCAGGATGTGGAGATACTTCAGCGCCCATAATACGTACAAGTACATTGATATAATACAGAACCTGGTCCTATCATATAATAAAAGCTATCATAGCACAATTAAAATGAAACCTGTTGATATAAATGAATCCAATGCCTTTAATGTTTTTAAAACCATATACGGGCCCTTCCCAAAAAAGCTTGAAAAGCAAAAGTTAAAATTTGAGAAGGGCGATACAGTACGTGTTTCAAAAGTACGTGGGGCGTTTGCAAAAGATTATGAACAGACCTGTACGGATGAATATTTCACAGTGACTGAACGGGTTCACAGAATTCCTCCCGTATACAAGTTGAAGGATTGCGATGGTGAAGACATTGACGGAACATTTTATGAGGCTGAATTACAGAGGGTAACTGTGAGTAAAGATAAAGCATTTAAGGTTGAAAAAATCATCGCGCGGAAAAATGTAAAGGGAAAAAAGCTGGTCTTAGTTAAATGGGTCGGGTGGCCTGAAAAATTTAACGGTTGGATACCGGCAAGTCACGTGACCGACATTTAATCTTAAAAATATTATATATATATATATATATATATAATATTATATTATATTATTTATAATATAAATAAAAGCATACACTGCGACAGACAGTAAATGTCCATGGAGGAGACAGATTTCTACATTACTCTCCCAAGTAATGCATCCTTGCAAACTTACCCCGAAAATAAAATTTCAAGCTATAGGACAAAGTTTGTCAGACCTATCAAACTACAAGGCGAGTGGGAGGTTGGCTTAGCCGAAATACAGTACCCGCATACTTGGGACGTATTGTCGCACCAAGATGGCTATTGTACCACACGTAATAAAGTAAATCAAGACATAAAATATCATGACATTACCCCAGGCTAATATAGGACTATAGTCAGTATAGTTAACGAAATAAACAACCATACTTTTAGCAAGGCAGGTGTTGAAATTATACTCAAACGTTAAAAATAGATTTCAAATTGTAGCTCCGCCAGGAGTGTCATTTTCTGCGACAGGAAAACTAGCTGAAAATCTTGGCCTCGATCCAGGTGTCGAATTGACCTACGAGAACCCAGTTGCGCCACACCCCACGGATGTTCGTGCAGGTTTCTATACAATTTTCATTTACACAGACGTCATCGAACACCACAGAGTCGGAGATAGTTTTGTACCCCTCTTGCGATGTGTTGAAATATCTGGGACAAACAACGAGGTGATCACAAAGACTTATGAAAAGCCACACTACGTACCGGTGAGCAAACAGCACATTGATGACATAACCACTGAACTGAAAACGGATCAAAACCAGAACATAAACTTTTGTTTCGGAAAAGTCATTTCAAAGCTGCACTTTAGGCCGGTAAAACATCGCTATCACGAGTAAAATATGAAGAGTTCTGTACTCTACACCGACGCGCGCAGATACGTTGAATATTACACCGCACAGGCTGGCAATGGGTTGCCCGGCTTTAGAGGCGGAACAGTCATGTATGGCGGGGGCCTTGGAGGAATTTTCAGAGGCTTATTCCAAATGGCTCTACCGCTACTTAAGACAGGATTCAATATAGCCAAACCACATCTGACTTCGGCGGCCAAGAACATAGCTAAAGACGTGATAAATAAAGTTGTAGAGAGCCACTTTCAAACTGACTGTCAAGAAGGGTCAGGGCTTATGGTAATGGCACGACGCTCACAAAAAAGACCACCGGGAGGGCGTGTCTCTATCAAGTCTAAAAAACGTCGGGTAACAATCACTTCACGCGCATTTGGGAAGGGCAAGAGAAAGGGTAAAAAACAAACTGAGATGAAAAAGAAGCTTACGCGGAAAAGCAGGCTCATTTTTTAAACAATGGCGTTCATAAACAACATGTCCGAGGAATGCATGAAGTCAGAATTAGATCTTTTTGCAGTGCCATACACTCAAACAAGTATCGAAAAGAACATTTATGTGGAAGTACCGCCATTGTCGGCCGTTTCAGACACAGGCCCTTTAGAATTTTTTATTGCAGGGAACGGCGAAGATTATGTTGACTTGAACAATACTTTACCTTCGATGCAAAATCACGCGAGCCGATGGCAACAATATTGATCAAACTAATAATGTCAGCATCATCAATTACCCCATAGCCAGTATTTTTTCACAAGTGGATGTTACGCTTGGGGATCAATTGATCACACAGGCCAGCAATACGTATCCTTATAGGGTGATTCTTGAATGCCTACTGAATTATGGAGATGAGACTTTGTCAAACCAGTTCACATCTGGACTTTTTCACAAAGATACCAGCGGGAGCATGGATGGAAACACCGTTACACAGAACAATGTAGGTTTAAACAATTAACACTTCATGCTCTCATTTTTCTGCTTTAAAAAACACTCTTTTCTCTCCGAAACTCCGAATTAAAACTCTCTTTCGTTTCTTTCGTTACAACACACAACCAACAAAACTCTTGAAATAAAGTTTTACCACTTTTAGCACATGCACTTCCCCCTTCCAACCATAACCGTTTTAAAACCACCAAACTATAACACATGAAAATAAATGCTTTAAAAGGTTCACCCCCACAAAAAACGTAAAACACACTAAAATGTATAAAATTCTCTCCCCGCACCAGAATGTTCAAGGGGGAAGGGGGGTTGGGGATGGTGCTGAATCTCACTCACACACAGCCTCCCCGGAGAGGGAGAGAAGAGGCGAGGGGGGAGCGGGTTAGGAGAAAAGGGCGGGAAATACAAAATGAACTTTTGTTACTATTTTTATTTTTTCATATGAACTCATGTGCACCCCTTAACTCATTAAAAAGCCATCAATCATTTTGACATAAGGCGCTTGCTATTTCTCTCTCGCCCTCCAGAGGTAACACCGTCATCCTGACCATTGTAGACCGCTTCTTGAAGGCAGTACATCTCATTCCGCTGACCGAGCTTCCCTCTGCCAGAGCCTACTCGTCCAACACGTTATTAGAATACACGGCATTCCCTCAGTTATTGTCTCCGATCGTGGCCCTCAGATCATCTCACAAGTCTGGCGAGCTTTTTGTACAGCCCTGGGAATAAAGGTAAATCTTACCTCTGGTTTTCATCCTCAGAGTAACGGACAGACAGAGAGAGCCAATCAACAGATGGAGAGCGTCCTTCTGTGCCTCACTTCCCGAGACCAGGGGGACTGGAGCGAACAACTGCCCCGGGTTGAATATTCTATCAACATCCTTCCCATGGCTACCTCTGGTGTGTCCCCCTTTCAAGCTTGTCTCGGGTTCCAACCTCCTCTGTTTCCCTCCCAGGAGGTTGAGGTCAACGTCCCTAACATCCAGGAGTTTCTCCAGGAGGAGACTCGTTCCACTCTCCTAAAAGCTGCTGAGGAGATGAGTCGTCAGGCTAATCGTCGTCGCTCAATGCCGCCGCAGTACAAAATAGGACAGAAAGTATGGTTATCTTCCAAAGACATTGCCTTAAGGACTGAAAGTCACAAGTTAGCACCTCGTTCATCAGTCCGTTTGTTATAGAGAAGATAGTTAATCCTGTTTCTGTTAGACTTAAGTTACCAGCCTCCATGAGCCGTATCCACCCAGTCTTTCATGTGTCCTGTATCAAGCCTGTGCTGAGTTCCGTCCACACCCCTGCCCCGACCAATCCTCCTCCCCCGAGGCTCATCGATGGAGGAGAAACCTGCAAAGTGCACAAACTGCTGGACGTTCGTCGACGAGGAAGGGGTCTACAATGCTTGGTGGACTGGGCAGGATACGGCCCAGAGGAACGCTCTTGGATCCCCGCACGTCACATACTGGACAAACAACTCATCAAGGACTTTCATCAAAAGAATTTTAAGCCTAAGTTCAGACCGCAAGGTGGCGGTCATAGAGGGGGGGGGGGGGTTCTGTTGGGAATCGCTGATTTGCATGTTTGTTTTTAGTATGTTTTAGTCATTTTAGTTGCTATTTATTTATTTGTCATATTTATTCTTTTAGAGTATGTGTGTTTCTGCAAGATTGCGCTGTCTTTGGTCTTGAATGTTTTCCTCTCGTTTCTGTCTCGTGGTGTCTTGTCTTTTTCATCACACTCTCTTCCCTGTATTTCAGTGCGGTAATTCCACTTCCTTCTTTCGTGCTGTTCTCATTGACTATCCACACCTGAGAGTAGTTTAGAGAGGCACAGGTGATTAGTTAGATCAGAGTTAGAACTCCACCTGTTTCCCCTCTCTCTCCTATCACCGTCCTTGCTTTTGTAGTTACGCCTCTCTCTAAAGGCTGTCCTGTGTTTAGCTGGGATTCCACTTAATTAATTTATGTTTAAAAGACCTACTTTTTCCCCAGCTTCTTGTCGACTCGTTTCTTCCCTTAAGCTCGCTTTGGTTAAGTCTCGTTTCTGTGTTTTCTGGTTTTGATTGCTGATTGCTCGTTTCTTGTGTATTCTCCTGTAAGTTTTGTTATTGATTGTTTGTATTACGTTGTTTGATTGCAAGTTAAGTGAGTAGTACTTCGTTCTCCCTTATTCACATTTTGTACCCATCTGTTTAGATTCTCCTGTGTTTCTCCCTTATCCCATCCAACTCCCTTTTCCTTCCCCTCTCATTCCCTTAGATCTACCCCTTTTGTTCCTGTCTTTGTGCGGATGGATTTCCAGGTTACAGAATATTTCTGCTTGTCCCCTGACTCTGATTCTGACTATTCTGCTTTACCCTGTTTGCCTGGCTATCAATCTGTTTCTGTATTTAACCATGAGCTTCGCTAATCCTAATAAACGCCCTACCGAGGCTGAACTGCATTTGGAGTCGAAATCCGTTCCTTTCAGTATGCACCCTTTTCTATTCTCTTTCTACTGTGGCGAAGTTTTGCAATGAGTAGGTTTTACATCAATCTGAAGAGTACCAGAAGATGGTTAAAATTTTTCCAGCAGAGAATAAGACAGATAAAAAAATGTACTTTTTTATCCTCTGTGAAGCTAAGAACAATTGCATTGCGTTCAGCTGAAGTTGGACTGTATACAGAGCTGAATTGGGTCATTTTCAGAGAACAGAAACTATAATTTGTTTATAATTGAAACTATAAGGACGTGGCATTGCAAAAATGTTCAATATTTCTTCACAGTTTTATTTCACTTAATTTCTCCTTCCAAGTACCAGGATACTATTGCACAACCCACAAAGCAAATCTGCAATTTCAATATGTGCCCATTGCACTCACTGTTTTTGTATGGAAGTGAACAGTTCATCATCACTGTAGGCCTCAGAGCACAGTAATACGCAGCAGAGTCAGACAGCTGCACCCTCTGTATTGTAAAAGGTACAGTGCTTGAGGTTTTGTTGAGATGAGCATCAAATCTCTCCTTGAATTCTGGTGCATTGTTTTTTGAGCCATATACTGTAGATCTTGTCTCAACATGAACTTAGGGAATCCATTTGGTTACTGTATGTACCAAAATAGAAATGGCTGTGCACTGCTTGTGCTATATTTGCAGTCAAGTGTCAAACTGACTCTCTTTCAAGACCAATCTTATCTCTGTTGGACTGCGTCACGGTGTCTTCAGCTCTGCATTCTGAAAAAAAGAAGAATTCAGAAATTTTCATAGCACAAAACAAACATCACTTGAATGGAATGAATGAATGAATAAAATAAATAAATATAAAATCTTACCAAAGCTGTAGATACCAATGATAAAAAGAATATGGATCTCAATGTCCATTGCAACACTCCAAAATAAGTTAAATTATTGATGTGAACAAGTATAATCCAACGAAAAGCAAGAAAGACTTTGAGAATGAGGCATGAAGCAATGAACTATCGAGACTGCAGAGGATTTCTCTGGTTTCAGTCGACTGGTACCATAGTGTTAGGCTTCAGGAGGAGGAGCTTACGTTAGTCTTGGACCAAAGGTTTCAATTTTGGTAAATTTGTCTCATACTAAACAAATACAGGAGGCGGCCAGATATCAGATGCGCCCGTGAAAAATGGCTTTTACGACAAAGTGTCTGAACCACAGTTCCAAAACCGTCTACATCAGGGGTCCTCAATCTTTCCCAGAAAGGGCCGGTGTTGGTGCAGGCTTTCATTGCAACCAAGCATTTACACACCTGATGCTACTAATCAACCCCTGGACTGCTTCCGAATAAGCTTGATTAGTAGCATCAGGTGCATAGCTGGTTGGTTGCAATGAAAGCCTGCACCCACACCGGCCCTTTGTGGGAAAGATTGGGGACCCCTAATCTTGTACATCTACACTACTGATTCCCATTTATTACCCGAGGCCAAAGTATGGCCATCGAGTACTGCAAAGGCCTTGCGTCCGTCTGTCTGTCTGTCTGTCCATCTGTGTAGACAATAACTCCTTTCCTATTAATCTCAGTTTAATGAAATTCAGAGGGACTGTTCTTGGGACATATAGCTTGGACAAGTTTGAAGATGGGTAACCTTGACCTACTTTAAGGGGTCAGAAGGTCACATTCTTTGTAAACACTGTTTCCTTGATTACATCCACTATTTTTGTTGTCGCCACTTAAAATTTACAGCATGTATCTTCTGGATAATCAGCTTGTAGAACATTAAAGGTGGATGACCTTGACCTGGTTAATGGGGTCAAAAGGTCACATTGTTTCTGAACAGTGTTACTTTCATTACGCCTTTGCACTACCATGACATTTTTTGGTGTAGCCATGTCAAATTCATAAAGTGAACTCACTGGATAATCAAGTTGGATGACATGGAAGCTACATGGACTTCACCTACTTTAAATATCTTCTAATAACAATTTCATGTAGCAACATTATCAACCAAACTGTTCAGTCACGTTTAACATAACATCGAATTTTGATGACTGCGCATCATGTCAAACTTCATATTCAGAATGCCAAACGATGTAAAGTCCCAGCTGTCCTGTTCCACTGCGGATTGTGACTTTGACATGGTCGCATTACAAGAAACACAGTATTTTTTTGGAAAAATACGACCCAGTCAAAGAATGTCATCTTGTGGCAAATTGAAGGCACTACATGAGTCTTTTTGGATATAGTGTGTTTTTTTTTTCTAACCTGCCACACTCAATGAGTGAGGCTTCACATCTGAGTGCTTTCACTTGCCAATGAACATTATATAACATGAACAACTTTTTCAAATACTCTAAAACTGCTAAATACAGTGTGTATAGGTGCACTTCTCAGTGTTTAAACTACTTATTTCTCGTGTTATGACGAGTGTAGGAAAAGATTTGCATTCTGTTTTTCAACCTGATACTGATAACAGAGCTTTAAACAATGCCAACAGGTTGAAGTGCAGTGGTCAATTCTTTTAAATTCCATAAGTTTTCTCCTTAGATATGTGACTAAGGGAAATATTTTACCTTTAGTCAGGGAATCGTCCATAGACATTGCATAAAACCCCTCAAATGTTTTCCAAAGGTGAGAGTGTTTATTTAGCACTTTGCTGCATAATTAAATGCACATGTAATGGAATTCTATGGGAAGATCTGAGGGAAATATCCCATAAAGATGTCTTATGCAACTGTCCACAGCACTGCAATCACTGACCACAGAGCATTGCTTCATTTTGCGTAGTGAGCCTGCAAAATCTCAGCTAGCGGACTGTAACTCTATCCATTACTTTAAATATTTGCACAGGGACTGTACAGTGCTATGACGAAGTATCTGATCCATGCCCAATTTCTACTTTTTTTTACTCATTTGTGATATTTGAATGTTTCAGATCAGGTCATCCAACCAACTTACAATTTGAGACAATGTAAATGAGTAAATGTAAAATGCAGTTTGTTTCATTTACTGAAGGTGAAAAGATATTCAAAACCTATATCATCCATGTGAAAAAATAATTGACCCCAAAACATGACAGATGGTTGTGCTGTGATCAGAAGTTTGCAATAACTAGTAATATCAACATTACGATTTGAACATAAGGGAAATTTTCCGGCACCCTGCTTCAGACTGTCCCACTGTTTACATAAACCTCTTAACCCCCTCCTTCAGGTTTATTAAAATCATATCTATACTGGGTTCTCAAGTATTAGAAAATATTAAGTCAGTTAATTAAAATACATTTTGAACTTGTCTATGGGTGGATCTGACCGTATCTGACGAGCAGAGGATAGCCACACCACCAAGGCATATCTGGCTTTTTCCTTTATTCAAGTCAATTTGGGACCATAATTTACAAAAATGAACATAATGATTGGTCACACTTTATTTGAAGTGTTGCTCATAAAGGCTTTATACAGCACGTATAATGCATTTAGCCACTTACTAATTGACACTGTCAGTTATATCACAGCTGGCGTCACATGCTGAAGAAGGATGTGTTATGTCAACCTTTACTGTTGTGTTCTGGGGTTCTGGCCTTTGGTCAGGACAATATTTTTCTTGGTTTTATAGCCTCAGTTCATGTCTCAGTTTTAACAGTTTCTTGTATTAGGATTACTCCTTTCATAATTCATGTTTGTTGTCCATGTTTTTACTTTTCCAGGTTTTGTCTCTTGCCAGGTCTGCCCAGCTACTCCACTGCTTTTCTGCGTTCCGCCCCGTGCCTTCGTTGTTGCACATTTCAGAGCTCTGGTTGGTATTTCCCCCTTCCTTCTGTGCTGGATTCGGGGCTGTCTAAGCTTAATTAACAATTAACTGTTTTTAAGTTACTAACATTTACTAACATTCACTGGGTGGTGTAATTCTTAGATAGGCACATTACTAATACTACTAATTTAGACAGGGAGTTTATTGTCATGATTCCTGCTTTGCTATTTCAAGTCTTGCTGTGCTTTTCTGTTCTAAACATTCATGCTGCTTTCAAACTGCATACTTGGTACTTAAGCTGAGCACGCTCATTCTCTTAATGAGCAAGTCATGGCCACCAATCTCTGTCCATGTTATGATCTTGCCATGCCTCTTGTTTCTGCTTCTCCAGGTGTTGCCCCTCATGTGTCCTTGATTACCTAGCCTTTATCTGGATGCGGTGGAAGTTGGCTGGCAGACAGTGTCTCGCGTCTCGTTGCATGTGCAAGTTTAGCCAAGCTCTTGTTGTCATAGTTCCCTAGCATTTCTAGTTTCAAGTCTTGTCCTAGCCTCTTGTTTTTCGAATATATATTTAGTCTGGTTATTTGTTTTTCTTGAGCATCTTGCCTGGAGTTTCCAGTGCCTTTTTGTTTTTTGCCTTTTGCATTTATTGTTTATAGCTCTGTGTAGCTTGCCTTAGTTTGTTTTTTGCAACCCTTTGGGCCAAGTTTTTTGTTGGCCCTCGTGCCTGTTTTGTTTTGGTTTATAAATAAATCCTCATTCCCTTTTCCCGCATCTGGTGTCGACTGATTCCCTATCAATTTAACTAAAAAAAAAAAAAAAACTCACCACCCTTTGCAAAATATTGGTGGAGCTTATTCAACCTCAAATACCACATAGGATTGCAGTTGAAATTATTGTGCTTTTCATTATTTGTCTTTTTGAGCTTAGCAGCTTGACATTTCAACAAGCCAACCAGGATGATGAAAGAACTGAGTGCATAATTCAACTTACCCACCATTGTTGAAAACAGAAGGAATAACCAGCACAACACCATGATAAATGTTTGAAACACTGACTTTAACTTTGACTTCCTCTATGTAGATTTAAGAGGAAATTCTCCCCACTCTTTTGAGCCCCTCCTCTTGCCACAAAACACTGCTGAGCATCAAAATCTTCAGTTCTCACAGAATTTAAGGAAACAATAGATTGCACACAGTAAGCACTTAAAGTTAGACTAATTTGTCTTGCCTGTGTTCCATGATGCATATGGAGTGGGTTCCTTAGTGTACCACTGGCTGAGAGGGAAAGTAGTTTTGGAATTGTATGTAGATGAAAGGACCTTCTTAGATTTACAGTGACATCATCTGGTATTTATCCCCTCTACTGATTTTTGACTAGGCCACTCAAATTATAATTCTGTTTCTGTGAAATGAACTTGCTCCGGTGCTTCAGTATTCAGTATTGCAGGACATGATGGCCTGTGATGCATGGACATTCTCCTTTAGCCTACATTTGTCTTTGCAGTATTTTGCATCTTTGCAACCCTCCTTAAGATAACATTTTTAGCCAGTCCATCTAATAATGTAATCATGACTTTTAACAGGGTAACCTTAAGGTAGGTCATTTGATTAATAACCAAAGCAAGGTGTTCCTAGTTCAGGCCACAAGTGGGGCTTTGGATTCTGACTTGATCTGGAGACATGAAATTGGGAAGGACTGTGACATAAAGCACTTGAGTAA
Source organism: Gymnothorax reevesii (assembly GCA_029721435.1). NCBI lineage: Eukaryota > Metazoa > Chordata > Actinopteri > Anguilliformes > Muraenidae > Gymnothorax > Gymnothorax reevesii. Next base: position 77,394,620 of record CM056576.1, on the reverse strand, counting down.
AGCTCCCAAAACTGCTCCGGGGGCTTTATCCTGTTTCTCTCCATCACTTTGTCGGCAATAGCAACTGCTTGGTGTCTTTGAAAAAGAGAAACGTTCTCAATTGAACTTTCCCTGGTTATTAAAAAGGTTTAAAAGAATACTGATGACTTTCTATGAAGCAAGCAAGGCCTGCAGGTCCTTAATTATCTGGGTTCTTTAATAACCTCTCGGGTGAGTCTTCAATGCTCTCTTGATGGAATGTTGGAGGGGGAGGGGGGACATTTCCAGGAAGTTTCACCACTGCTCCATGTTTTCTCTATAATCACTTCTCTTCTTTTACAGGTCTCTGTTTTTGGTGAAATACAAGTACAAAAGCTTTTGTAAATAGTAAAAAGTTAAAAATAATAATTTACTTCTTTGCGAATGGTATCATATATATTTTTATTAATTGAAGATGCCATACTTGGCAAAATACACTGACAAAATTAACATAAAATAAAATAAATGCATTCATCATGCATTGTGCCTACTGTACAAGTCTCCGAAGGCATGATCATGATCATCTGGGGTTGCTTTATTTGGTTAGGCCTTGGTTCAGCACTGTTCTACAGCAGTTGAATAAATTCAGCAGACAACCTGATTATTCTGAATGACCAGTTGCCCATCAATGGACTTTTTAATCTCTGATGGAGCCGGCATATTTCAGGGTGAAAATTTCAAAATTAAACGGGGCTCAAATTGTAAAAGAGCGGTTCACTGAGCATGAGGAATCATTTTCACACATGAATTAGCTACCTCTGATTCTGGACCTTAACCAATTGAAAGTCTGGGATGTGCTGGAGAAGGTTTAAGAGAGTGGTTTGACTCACCCATTGTTAATACTATATCTCTGCTAAATATAAATGCAAATATAGTCAGGAAATAATTTTGTTACATTGTATAAGACTGCCGAAACAATACCACAATGAATGTACGGCGTGATCAAAGCTAAAGGTGGCCCAAAAAAATAATAGTGTGCAACTTATTTATTTATTTATTATTTTTTTGATGGGCAGTGTATGTGAGGCTGTTTGCAGATCAGGTTTCGTTTAGGAGCTGAATTCGTACTATTCCTGCGAAACAGTATTGGGACTTAATTCATCCATGTTCTAAATCGTTTTCAGGCACCTCTTTTTCGTGAAAATTCAATATACATTTTGGGTGTATGACATATTGATAGGATACTGCAACTGAGCAGTGCATTTGTACTGCATCATTTGAGCAGTTCCATAGATGCTAGCCTCTACAATCTGCACCTCTATGCAAACAGGTTAATATAGTCCCTCAGGTTGCTAAATATTTGGGCAGTGACAGGTTATTTTCGATATCTTACATTATTATAAATTTAAAATGAGCTCAATGTGCAGACTTTCAGCTTTAACTTGTGGGCATGTACATCCAAAGCGGGTGAATCTAGGAACAATTACAGTGCTCCCTATTCTTGCTTGCAATAATCCTACTCTTCAATCCCCGCTTTCTTTAGACCGAAAGTATTGATGCTTGATTGCTTGTGCCGATTATCTAAGTCCTACTTTGTGTTAGATGGTGAGAAGAGAGACATTTTCAACATTGAGGAAATGGAACCACTGGGGACTAGTAATTGTGCCCTGTTAGATTTGATGTATCTTGACAAATTTAAAGAAAACTCTCCTCAAAGGCTGGAATTTGTCTTTCATACTTTAACAAGAAGAGCATAAATTTTAGGACAAAAGATCCCCTGAATCTTCTTGATTGCGAGACTGACTGACATGTGGGACAGGTTCAGTGGAGTTATACTTGTATTGCAGTGTAAATTCATTCCAAATGTAAAATTAGTTGAAAGAGCAGGCACCGCAATGGATAATTCCAACTATTTGGAAGAGTTTGAGAGAAAGGAATACTTCTGATAAAATATGCTAAAATCACAGTAATTAGATTATTACACTTGAATTTTATATGTGGAAAAAGAGCTTAAAGTAGCTTAAAGAATGTGAAAATTGCTGATGATACTTAAACTAATCTTAAAATTTTTTTCTGGCTCGATGGTGGTGCTAAAAAAAAAGAAAGTAAAAAAATAGCATAGGTGTATAAGGAATGATCATTGCTGTATGATCATAAGGATACTATAATGATACATGAATGACCTTGACCACAACATTGAAAGTAACTTGGTTAAATTTGCAAACACTAAATTGGAAGGTTTAGCTAACTGCATATTTTGCCAAGATGATTCAGAATGATATGAATAGAATCCAGGAATGGGCAGAAACTTTCCAAATGAAATTATATATTTCCCAATAGGGATGTTAATGATCAATCAGTAATCAATAAATTGCCGTTTAGAATTTAACCAGTAAAAAATTAATTAATGTTCTGTGTACCATTTCTGCAGAGCTAACATAAATTAGATTTTACACCACAAAAAGAGAGCATATTTCAGTTACACAGATCAAAAAAACTGCTCAAGTGAAGTGAAGTCAAATTTATTTACACAGCACATTTAAAAACGGCATGAGCTGACCAACGTGCTTCACAGACAGTATATACAAATGCTCACTATATATACATGGACATACAGACACACACACACTCACGCGCGCGTATATATACATACAAATGCACATACAAATGTATATGTACGTGCACACATTACAGTAATAAGAATAACTCAGTGAACAGGGGCAATAAAGGAAACACCAAACATTGAATAACGTTACATAAAGGCAAATCAAAGACGGTTTAAAATAATTTGAAGCCCAAGGAAAAAAAGGTGTGTCTCGAGCAGAGATTTGAATAAATTAAGTGAGTTGGTGCTTTTAAGTGGGTATGCAAACTTTTGACCACAACAGTATACATGCACCTATACACACATACATGTGAAATAATAATAATAGTAATAATAATAACAACAACAACAACAAGAGAAAACTTATAATTGGAATAATTACACAGGTTCCATTTAAAAATCACTTGAGAACAATAACACCGTTCTGCTTGAACATAGATAGAGTGCAGTATGTGGAGAGTATCAATGGGGGAGGGGGGGGTTAATAACAGAGGTTAATGTCGTTATAACTGTATCCAGGTTTTATTGAAATTGGATGTCTTGCGATTTACAGAGGTGGTCATTTTTTTCCAGGCATATTTCCCTCCAAGTTGTCAGCGTTGAGGCCATGGCAATGTTTGGAAAACCGTGATGCTGCTTGATGGTTTAGCTGATAAATGTGATAAATGAAGTCTGCTGTAAGTGCATTTCGTTACAAAGTGCCTGCTAGGTTTTGAGACATAAGGAATGTAATTTGCTGGGATTGAGCCATTTTATGACATATTTGAGCTAATTGGCCAGATGATATAATTCAAAGTTTGGGGCATTGTGGAAGAAAGGCAGGAACATGGAACGTACAATTACCAAAGTACATAGAGCAACTGATGAGGTTATGGAGTGGGGGTATGATTGGGCATGTAGGTTTCCAGTGGAAAAAACACAAACAATCTTTTTCTCCAGAAAAAGAATGGAAGAAGAAATCAAGCTGAACATGTATGGTAGTGAGTTGGAAAGGGCTGGAAGCTTTAAATATGTATTAATTATTAATTTAATCCATAAAACTCCACTAGATGGCACTGTGGTTGTGCAGTACAACTTGCTAATTACCTACCAACGAAGAAGATCTACAATGCTAAAACGCTGTTGTTTTAGATTCCCTCACTGGGGACAGTTTTAGAGTTTGGTATGAATTTTTCATCTGACATACCTTCACAGGGTCTAAATAACATACAATGTCCCTAACATTTTTGAGAAAAAGTTTTGGTTGCCTGTAATAATTTTTTGAAAACATCCTCAACCAACCGGATAAAAATACCGTAGAGGGTATTAAATGCTAATGCTGATGCTGAATTATAATGCTTGTATGAATGAATGGAGGCAGGGCTCTCAATCTTATGCTTTTTTAACATCAAAATGGAAGAATAAAAATATGTTTCCGGATTATGTTGGGGTTTCTGGGGTATTTCATTGCAATTAGTGGGTATTTACATGAATAAGTCAATAAATAAATGAATGAATAAATAAATAAATAACTAAATAAATAAACCTGACAGGAGAAACAGGATTTGGGGTGGCCATACCAGGAAAAGAAAGCGGAATCAACAGAAGAACATCTAATGAGTAAGGAGGTCACACAGTGGAGATGGTTGCAGTGTTGGTTGCTCCAAGATAGGTGAAAAAACTAGGAAAGTGCCAATTTGTTCATATTCATCCTCAGTGTTTGCAATTCTTAGATCCTTTCATTCCGACAGCTGTCAATAGATATACTATACAAAGTTCTACAATCAAGACAGGAATAGCAAATCAGGGTGGGAAGATAAACTTTCTGTGGGTCCCAGGCATGTAGGGGTGAAGGGGAATGAGATGGTGGATGAGTTGGCAAAGAGGGCTTTAAAGAAAGGAAATATAGACATGCAAAGCAGGATCAGTAAAGCAGAGGTTAAAAATCTACTGTGGAGGAAAGTGCATCAAATGGGGCAAGAAAGTTGGAATGGAGAGCAGAAGGGGAGACATTTGTACCAAATTCAATGGGGTATCAAAATAACAAGAGTAGGAAGAGGATATAGGCAAGAGGAAATGGTGATGGCAAGGATGAGGCTGAGGCATTATGCATCAAATAAAATACTGAGATTGTTAGGGAAGCACAAGACAGGTTTGTGTGAGGAATATCAGGAAGAGGAGTCAGTGAATAATGTAATTCTGAACTGTAGCTGGTATGAGACAGAGAGAGAGGTAATGAGGAGTAACTTGAGGGAGTTCAGGGTGCAGGAATTCACATTAAAAGGCGTGTTGAGATGGGTAAGAGAGCACAAGTCAGAGGTTACATTACTTGAGGGACACGGGGCTCTTAAATAGGATCTGAGAAAGAAGTTAAGGAGGCTGAGATGGATTGAGATTTACAGGACAAGGTTGGAGAGCATTACGGGTTTTTTTCTCGTCCTTTTTTTTTTTTTTAAATAATAATTTTCTTTATTTTTCAAATACAATACAACAGCAAAAAAAAAAAAAAGAACACAAGACATCTTATGGATATCAGTTACATGAACATATCCATACCGCATCACACATATCATACATACACACATACAACACAAAGGGAGTGGTCTGGTTGCAAGAATAACCGGGGCAAAACTAAGCCCCCGTCCCTCTGCACCAGCCACCACACAGAGCATGCCGAGAAGGCCAGGCCAAGGCCACCGCAGTATGAGAATGAGGAGCAGACACGCATATCATCAAGTCAACATAAATAAAATAAATAAAACAATAATAATAATGCCCACTCTTGTCGTCATCATCATCATCATCCTCACCATCATAGCAACAGCAATATCGGCTCCCATAACCACGATGAGAACAACAGAAATTAGAAAACAGGTAGGCTAACCATAATATCACCTCATTGGCAAAGCTATATTGTATCCCCATCTGATTTATTCTCCCTCAACGATGAGATAATTTGGCTCAAGAGATCTGTGTGGTCATTGCCCAGATCTTTGAGAACAGATGCCGCTTGCTCCATAGATACTAAATCCAGAAATTCTTTTTGCCAATTGTCTATGTTGAAACAGTCAGATTTCCTTACCTTCCAGTTGATAAGAATTGTGCGTTTAACTGAAAGAAAAGCTAGGTCCAACAAGTATAAAAATTTGGGGGGGATAACTCCCTCTACCTGTTTTCCCAGTAAGCACACTGCTGGGTCTACTGTAAAGTTAATTTTGAATAATTTGCATAGATAATCTCTCACATTTGACCAGAATTCCTGTATCTCTGGACAATGCCACAACAGATGCATGAGAGTGCCAGTCATTCCACACCCATGCCAACATTTGTCTGATAACTCACTGTTCATTTTCTTGAGTCTGTGTGGGGTAATGTAAGATCTAAACAAAATTTTGGTTTGAATAATTTTATACCTAACACATTTTGAAAGATAGTTTGAGCGGCTCAAAATCGCTTCCCATTGACTTGTTGTGAAATGTAAACCCAGATCTTTCTCCCATTGTGCCTTTATGGATACCATACCCTTACCTAACATGCAGCATAACAACCTGTAAATTTTGGATACACTACCAACGCCAGAGACTGCATCCTTCAACTTCCTATCAAAAGATTCATTGTCTACCAGCGTAGTGTTTACATGACTCTGCATGATGGATTTGATTTGCAGGTACTGAAATGTATCTGAATTATTAAGACCAAATTTCCTCTTAAGTTCATTAAAAGATAACATTTCTCCATTACTTCCCAAGATTTGACCCAACTCAGTAATATTCTTATCTTACCATGAGTCATTACTGATCGGTTTCCCACCGGCCTTGAATGTCGGGTTGTTCCATATAGGACACGAAGGCAAGGATAAACTGTTCAGTTTTAGTTGTTTCTGAATTTCTTTGGCTATTCTACATGAAAATATAATCATGGGATTTTTTATACTTTTGTCAGGTTTAGTATGGTACCAGAGTGAGGTCAGAGCAACATTTTTACATTTTGCAGCAACAAATTTCTGCTCCAGCCATCTCCAGCTGCCCTTAGCCGCCTCCTCTTTCCTGTACGCCCAAGATATAGGGTAAACACCATTGTACGCTAAGTAATAGTAATATACATCTGGTATTCCTAGACCACCCTTCTTTCTGAGGATGGACATTTTTTTCAGACAAATTCTAGGTTTTTTACCTTTCCATAAGAATAACGAAAATAGTGTGTTTATTTCTTTAAACCATCTCTGGGGGACCTCTGTCGGGATGGCAGAAAAAAGGAAAGCCAATCGTGGGAGTACATTCATTTTGAGCACTTCTACTCTCCCCCAAAGTGATAATGGTAAGTTTGTCCATCTATTCAGATCGTCCCTCACCGTTTTTAATAATTTAGGGCCATTCAACTCAAATATTTTATCAATAGGAGATGTGATATTGACACCCTAATATCGCATACCTCCAGTTTTCCAAACAATAGGGGTTGAACTCAAATGACCGGGGTGTGTGAGACGATTTAGAGGGATAGCCTCGCTCTTTGACCAATTGATCTTATAACCTGAAAACATGCCAAATTTACTAATAAGTTTAAGCAAATGGGACACAGAGCTAGCAGGTCTAGACAAAGTCAGTAAAATATCGTCCGCGTAAAGATTGGCTTTAAAATCATAATTAAAAAGTGTAATACCTGTTATATTCTGATCTTTCCTGATGGCACAGGCGAGTGGCTCGAGTGCTAGGGTGAAAATAACTGGAGATGCTGGGCAGCCTTGTCTGGTGGATCTGAAAAGCTGAAAGGGGCGTGAAATTAAACCATTAGTTTTAACACATGCAACTGGGTTATTGTAAAGAGCCTTAATCCATTGTATACATACTGGTCCAAAACCGAACTTAGACAAAATATGAAACAGATACGACCACTCAATCCGGTCAAATGCTTTTTCTGCATCAAGAGAAATTGCAACCGCAGGATGTTGAAAGGATGCAGCCTCTGACATTACGTGAAACAGTCTGCGCATATTATGCGCGGCATAATGTCCGGCAATAAAACCCACTTGGTCTAAGTGAATTAATGTTGAGATGACTTTCTCCAGCCGCATTGCAAGAATTTTAGCGAAGATCTTGTAATCATTATTTAATAGGCTTAAAGGACGGAAATTGCCCATTTTTGAGTGGTCTTTGCCCGGCTTTGGCAACAGAGAGATAACAGCCACATTCATGCTTTTTGGCATAGATTGGGTAGCAATCATATCCCTGTACAACAAAGTCAAAAAAGGAGATAAAACTTCCTGAAAACACTTATAAAAGTCAACACTGAAGCCATCTTGGCCTGGAGCTTTGCCAGCAGTAAGGGCTTTGATTGCTGCCTTAACCTCCAGTCCCTGTACTTCTTTCTCTAAATATATCTTATCATCCTCTTTCAGCTGAGGGAGAGGTGCCCCTCTGAGAAAGTCATCAATCATGTCAGATTTATATTCACATTCCGACTCATACAACTTTGAGTAGTATTGTTGGAATGCCATATTTATCTTTTTCTGCTCACATATTAAAGATCCATCATGATCATATACAGCAGTTATGGATGAGTTACTCTCGATTTGCTTTAATCTAAGTGCAAGCATTCTGCCAGCTTTATCGGCAGATTCAAAATGCTTTCTCCTTAGTTTATATAATGCATTGGAGGTTTCTTCATGTATAATTGATTGTAACTCTGTTCTAGTCAATAGTACCTTCAATTTCAATTTCTGATCATTAGGATCTCTCATATGATGTATTTCCAAGCTCTTTAATTCTGACATAAGTTTATCTTTTCCTTGTCTTCTGTTTCGCTGTTTTGCAGTGGCATAACTAATACACCAACCTCTACATGTGGCTTTAAATGCCTCCCAGACCATCTGAATGGATGCTACAGAGTTTACATTTATATCAAAAAATTCAGATATTCTTTTGTTAATCATAGCCACAAATTCCTTGTCCCATAGAAGCATGTTATTGAATTTCCACTGTTTTGTTTTGTGCACATTAAAACAAGGAAAGAAAATGACAGAAATTGGGGCATGATCCGAAATTAAAATGTTGTGAATCTCTGCATTAATCACATTTTCTGTTATTGAGTTTGACAGGAGCAGGTAGTCTATCCTAGAATAGGAATTATGTACCTTAGAATAAAAACTGTACTCACGAGAAAGTGGGTTAACACATCGCCAAACATCAACTACCCCCAGCAACTTCTGTAATTCCTCTAGAGCAGCAGAAAGAGCTGCATCTGCTTGGAGGGGCCGGCTGGACTGATCTAACAATGGGTTATTTACCAGGTTCATATCCCCACCGAGTAGAATGGGATCCCCCGTATATTTGGATGCAAGAACAGTTATACTTGATAAAAACTCAGTTTGCCCCGTATTAGGAGCGTAAATATTTATAAATGTGATTTTTTTGTTTTGCAAAAGGCCGGATACAATGACATACCTGCCACTGCTGTCTGCAATAACATCGCTGTGATGAAAAGATATTTTCTTTGATATCAAAATGCTTGTGCCTCTTGATGCTCAACTTCCTGGTGCAGAAAACACCTGCCCAACCCATCTTTGTTTTAATTTTAACGATTCTATCTCATTTAAATGAGTCTCTTGTAACATGGCTACATCACAAGAGAGCGATTTCAAATGTGAGATTATTTTATAGCGTTTAATCTTATTAGACACTCCATTAACATTCCAGCTTACCACCTTTATAGCATTAGAACCTGACATAAATTCAAATTCCAAGTATCTGCATGTGCAGCCTACATCTCATACTCAATTTCAGTGGCCTACTCTGCAACTCAGGGGAAATAACAGGGGAGGACAAACACACACACTTACACACACATACACACTCACAAAAGCCAATAGGCAGGAAACAAAACAAAAAGAACAGGAGAAAGAACATTGTCCCTCCTCTATCCGTGATCCAACGAAGAGCAGGCTTCCAGCCGTTCGGAGTGTCCAACAGTCAGACATTAATGCATAATTGTCACACCTTTAAATTTTGAATTAAATTAAATTTTGCCCCCTTTTCTTCTACTTTTTTTTTTTTTTTTTTTGCTCTCTCTACTAGAGAAAGGGGTGCGTGAAACAAATCAGACTACAGTGGTGTTATAGTCCTACCTCTTAAACTTTACCCAAACAAAGATGGAAGACGTGCTGTCAAGTCTTTGAGTGCTTCATCAGGTGTTGTGTAAATACGCTGCTCATCATCCACGGTCACGATAAGCCTCGCGGGGAACAGTGAACCCTAACGCACCCCGGCTCCGCGCAACTTCTTCTTGATATCGCCATACTCCGCACGCCTTTGTTGAATATCAGCTGGGAGGTCTTGAAATACACGGAAAGATTTTCCTTTCCAAGCCAACTTTTTCTTCTTTGCCGGTGCCCCCAGGGTGAGCTGTCGGTCACTCCATCTCAGCATCCGTACGATGTATGGTCGCGGTGGTTCTCCTGGGTCCGGGCGCGGGCGAAGGGACCTGTGGTGCCTGTCGACCTCCGGGGCTGGATCAATTTCACGCCGGTCAAGAATATAGCGGAGTATAGCTGCCAGCTCTTTACCTGGGTCCACAGCCGAATTGCCGGTCTCCAGTATGCCTTCTTCCAACCCCAGAATGATCAAGTTGTTCCTTCTGCTTTGTGACTCCAGGTAAGAGACTTTAGCTTTCAAATTTTTTATCTCTTTTGCACAGTCTTGTATGGCTCGCTGCTGAGTGGCTTGTTTGTCCTCCAGGGACCCGATACGTTTTTCAGCGTTCCCCATTCTGGCCACAATCGCACGTATATCTTTCTTGATCTCCTTCATTGAATTGCTCAGGTCATCCAACTTTAGTTGAAAAGTGTCTTTCATTGACGTGACCTGTGCTAATAGCTCTTTAGCCCAGGCAGGTGGGTCTTCATTACCTCCCATGCTCTCTTTGATTGAACTCCAGACAGCCTGACGCTGTTTCACCGTCTGTCTTGTCTCTCGTGGACGGCCTTGACTTGACATAAAAGTTCGTCTTTGCTTGGAGTTTAGATTCCTCGTTTTTTTTTTTCTCAAAACACTGAATTTTTAAAGGTGATTGATAATTAGATCCTCTGACATGCGGACGCCAAACGCCTCAGTACGCCATGCTCGTCTTGTCACGTGATCCTCGTCCTTGACGTAGGTAAATGATTAAATGTAGATTTTAAGTCGAGCAAGAAAAAGAAGAAGAATAGACAGGGGCCCACATTTAAAGAGCGTCACAGTAGTCCAGGTACGAGTTTATTTGTTTGTCTAATTTGAAGGAGGAATCAAAAATTACAGCACACATTTTGGCGAAGGATTTTACACAGGGAGACAGCAAGCCAAATTTATTATGAATAAATTGGTGTAGTCAGGGGGGCCAAAGAGAACGACTTCAGTTTTTTGTTAAGTTTTAGAAAGTTTTGTACCATCCATTCTTTCATGTTCTGGAAGTAGTTAAGGAATGGCTGTAAAGGCTGAGGGCTGTAGCATTTAAGGGGCGGCTATATTTGCATATCATTAGCAAAATAAAAGAAGGATAGGCCGTATTTCTAAAAAAGAACACCCAGCGGCAGCATGTACAATGAGAATAAGTGAGGTGCTAAAACTGAGCCCTTAGGGACACCATAGGGAAGGGAGGCCGAGGAAGTATTTTGCTCGGTCATATTAAACGTTCTGTTTTCAAAATAAAAATTGAACAGAGTAAGAGCAGTCCCTTGTATCCCAACCCAGTCTTTGAACCTGGTAATGAGCAACTTCTCGTGGACCAAGTTGAATGCGACGCTCTGGTCAAAACAATTAAGATGCTACAGTCCCCATTGTCAGCTGCTATAAACAATTCATGAAGAACTTTTACGTGAGCCGTCTCAGTGCTATGAGTTCTCTTATACCAGATCGGATTGTTTCAAATAAATTACTTTTTTTTTCTTAAAAATTGCGTAATTTGTCGAAAAACAGCTTTTTCCAGAATTAGAAATAAAAACGGCAGTTTGGAGACTAGTCTTAAATTAGATATGATTTTTGGATAGAGGGTGGATTTTTTTAAAAAGGGCTGAATCACTACGTGTTTAAAATAGGAAGAGGGTGCAATGACGGAAAAAGCAGTCAGTGGGAACTGGTGAGGCAATATTAAGAGGGCAAAACATAGTCTCTTGTGGGAGCATTATGCTCGAAAAGAGGACAACGCTAAATGTAAATATTAGCACATCATCTTTAAATACAACTTCACAGCAACGTCATAGTTATACCACTGGAAAAGTGTGCAGTAATGAATATGCACCACCACTTTTGTCTAAAAGAAGTCCAAATAAAACCTTTTTTGGTGAAAATACATTGAAAAATATGGGCAATACGGGCAATGAGAACAAAAAAAAGTCAATCCCATAAATGTACTAAAAAATATGGGCAATAAACTAAAACATTGACAACATGGATTTTTTTCATAACAACTGAAAAGTGTTGCAATTTTTTTTTTTTTTGACTCTTGCACAGCATGAATGCATGTTTGAAGGCTCATTCCATGATCATTCATGCTAAAAATGTGTTTAAACTGATTGAGGAAACAATATTCTGCAGAATTTCCTCCAATGGTCAGTAGTTCCATTATATCAGGTGACATGAACTTTGAGCAGTCACAGTGTTATTCATATGATGGCACGACGGAAACAGCTCTCAGGGATTGTTTGTAGCCAAATTCTGGCCTTTTATGTTGCTGGTTGGTTTCTTAGAAAAATTTCTGAAGACATTAAATGCTGCCATGGCACTCTAAGAAACACCATAATGTGTTTCAAAGAGACTGGTTCACTGAAAACTAGTGGCAATACAGGTTCAAAACAGAGATTAAGTGCCTCTCATGTTCATTGTCCATGTATGACAAGTAGAAAAAGAAAATGGCGGTTGACAGTACAACAACTCCGTGATGACATTAATAGTACCAGCAGTAAAGAGATGAAAGTATCAACCATTTCCAGACACTTGTTTGAAAATGGTCTGTTGCCACAAAACACTTCTTAGAGCTGGGAGATCAAAGGAAGACCTGAATTCCCCAAGATACTCAAGACAAGGATTGGGCACCAACGGACTGGGAACAAGTCTTTCAGACCGATGAATCAATAATTCAAAATTTTCTCATCCAGTCGCAGAACTTCTGAGTGCCGTAGTCGAGCTGGAGAACATTTCAAATTCAAAACCGACTGTTTAACCCCTTCAGTAAAACATGGACGTGGTAATATTACGGTTTGGGGTTCATTCTGCTCGAAAGGAGCCAGTGATCTCATAAAAATTGACAGAATCACGGATCATAAGAAGTATCACAGCATCCTCGTGAAGCATGCTTTGCCATCTGAGAAGAAACTGATGAGTCTGGGATTTTATTCCAACTCAATAATGACCATAAACACTCTTCTAAGTTGCACAAGAATGATCTCAGATGGAAAGAATCATCTGGTGGCATTAAAGTTATGTCTTGACCTGCTCCAGACCTTAATTTGGTCGAGCAAATCTAAGATTTTCTTTATGCCGAGAGAAACAAATCTGTTGTGACTTGTAATATTGAAATGATCTCTTTGCAATGAACATCAAACCATATGGAATAGTTTAGCAAGTGAGAAATAAATAAATAAATGTGTGTGTGAAAACTTTGAAAGATTAAATGCTGTTATCAAAGCAGAGGATGGCCACACTAGATACTGACTTTTTCTCTCAGATAGATACTATTATTTCTGTTCACACAATATATTGATATTGGTTTACTTACTGTAGTATGTTATAACAAATTTACAGGAAAATTCATCAGGCCGAAAATAAGACAAAAATGTTCCGGACGACGGACGCCAGACCACGAAAATAGCTTATCGGCCTATAAGGGCCGGTTAGCTAAAAATTCTAAAATATATACCTACGCAGAAAATCTAAATAACATGAGAAACACTGTACAATGTTAATTTTCTAATGGAACCAAACTCATTTATTGATTTAATAAACAATAAATTTCCTCCAAATCAAGGTTCCGCAATTAATGTCAGCCTTCAAGATTATTGTAAATAACATCGAACAAAATTCAACAAGGTTCCACTATTTAAGTTTTATCTTAGTGTTAAGGAACTATATTGAGCCATTACATCACTTCCTGTTTGACAAAGGAATAAAAATGAGGAAACACGAATGTAATATTCCTTTGTCATCCAGCATCATGAAGAAAATAAATCAACTGTCAGTTCAAAAGAGTCAGATGGTCACAGACCTTTTTAAAAATGTACTGGCTAAAGGAAGATTCACAAACAATTGAATACGCCACTGAGTGCTGTCAGGGCAAATATTTGAAAAATTCAAAAGATAGGAAACTGTTGAAAACTGCAAAGGTAGAAAATGCAACTGCATTTTGCCCCCCAGGATACTGAGGGGAATGGTTAGTGAAGCAACAAAATCCCCAAGGATCACTGTGAATGAATTGCAGGCTTGGTGGCATCTTAGGGTCGCCAGGCTTCAAAAAGCACCATCAGGCACCAACTCCATAGCCACATACTTTTTGGAAGGGTTGCCTGAAGAAAGCCTTTTCTGACCGGTTGACACAGATGTCAGCGCTAGGAGTTTGTCGAACATCACTTTAATAATGACTGAGACAACATGCTTTGGTCAGATGAGATCAAAATTGCATGTTTCGGTCAGATAAAGCCTTGGCATGTTAGGTGTTGAAGCAGAGAGGCATACATGAAGAAGAACCTCACACCCACGGTGAAATGGTGAAATGGAGGATCAGGGGCACTGGTTAAGATTATTGGCATAATGAATTCCACCAAGTATCAGGATATTTTAGCTATAATCTAGTTGCCTCTGCCAGAAGGCTGGAACTTGTTCGTAGATGGACTTTCCAACAAGATAATGACCCAAAGCATAACTCAAGATCCACACAAAAATGGCTCTGTTACAACAAAATCAACATTCTGCAATGACCATATCAGTCCGCAGACCTCAATCCAATTGAAAACCTGTGGGCTGAGTTGAAGAGCGCAGGTGATAAATGCAAACCCAAGAATGTGAAGGATCTGGTTAGAGGAATGGTCCAAATTTTTCCCCAAATGTGTGACTTCACATTGTCAAAAATAACAGGAAAAGAGTCCATGTCATTATCCTTGCCAGAGGTGGTCGCACTGCGTTCTAAATGAAGGGTGCCAATTATAAAGAAACCAAGATTTTGTTGCAATTTACTTTGCATTAAATGATTGTATGATTTTGGCTGTTTCCATCGAAACATCAATTTTAAAAAAAGTATTTAACACGTCGGTATATTTCATTTATCAATAATATTATTGTTTATATATGTATATTTTTGGATTGTTTGTGCCAGTCAGGGGTGCCAGTAATTTTGTAAGTTGTTGATTCTTAGTAGTGTTTCATTTTAACTTTTTAAATGACTTTGTATCATTTACTGGTTTTAAGCTATTCAATCTACAATTCAACATCACTATTTCATAAATGTAATTGTTTCCAATCTTTATAAGTTTTTATATTTTCAATGTAAGATTTAATTGAAAAATGGAAGCCCAGAAACTTTAGGCTGTACAGGTTATGCTACATTCTGTACCTCAATCTCTCCAAAACATAGTCTAAACCCATTTTCGTCACTCTGGCAGCCTGCTCTCTCTCTCTCTGTGCCTTCTTCTTCATCGCCTCCATCTCTTCCCGCTGCCAAGGCTGGATGGGTGTAGACCAGGGGTGTCCAATCTTATCAAGAAAGGGCCGGTGTGGATGCAGATTTTTGTCCTAGCCAGCAGTGCTACAGCACCTGATTCCACTAATTAACTAATCTGGGGTTTCAATAAGGACCTTGCTGGGTAGAACCAGGTGTATTAGTGTTGGGCTCAAGCAAAAACCAGCACCCACACCGGCCCTTTTTGGATAAGATTGGACACCCCTGGTGTAGACTCTTCCAGAAAAAAGGGGAACTTGTTTTGGGAGCATCCATTCAGGGATGGAGAGGACTGCCAGTGACAGGAACCTTGGTCACTTCCCTCACAAACCTTAGCCTGATAACATGCTGCGTCCGTACTGACATGGGGTCTCTCTCTGGCCAGCTGTGGAGCAGATCCAGCTGGGGCATCATCAGAACTGAAACTAGGCGCAAAACTTGAGGTGACATCCCCAGGAATAGTTGTCTTTCCAACGCGGCCCTGGAATCCGAGCTCACAAATCCTCTTCCTTTTCCCACTCTCATGACTCTGTGGCAGCATGATACTGCAAGACCTTGCCATGGGCTTTCAGATGAAATCAGCTTCATGTTTGTCTTTGGGAGGCTGTGCAGAACCTCTCTCTCTGGTTTTGTCCCCAAGGCAGTGAAATACCCTGATGGACTCTGTCATGCGCTCACGCAGCTGGCTTATGGGCATGCCCACTTGAGGCTCGACCCTCACACCTTCATCAGCTTCGCCCTTCGTCCTTCTCTTCTTCCTCATCCCTGGTATTCCTTCCCTTTTCCTCGTTCGGCCTCGTTTTGATGGTTCTGTCTTTTCCATTTCTGCCTTAACCTCCTTTGCAGTCTCAGTGTTAGGCAGTGTGGAGACATGAGGCTCGCTGATTTGGACCTCAGGACCGCCATGGACCTGGGCCGTTATTTGCTGCCTGAAGGGTCCTCCCTCTGTGTTTTCCTCCGGCTCAACTCCGTGAAAAGATTCAAAATCCAGGGCCGATCTGTGCCTGAAGAGGCAGGATTCGTCGGCTCTGAATAAGAGTTGGTTGGGCACCTGCACTGGCTGCAGGATCTGAGGAGCTGCTGTATACATCATCACCCCGGAAGTGACATAAGGGTGGATGGTGTGTGGTATGGCGGGCTGCACCCAGACTGGCAGGGACCTCACTGAGTGCTGAAAACCTTGTGACTGCCATGGTGTCCAAGAGTTCAGCATCACAAAATGAGGGGGCCCATAATACCCTAGAAAAAGAGTATTTGAAAAGTGGGGTGGCAAAACTAGTATTTTGCCCCCCCCCCCCCCACTTTTTTCAGCTATTTTAAAGTCACAGTGTTGTTATATAATATTTAGTTGAATAAATTTGATTTGAAATAAATCATATTTAATTAAAAATAAAATAAATACATTTTATTTGTATTTAAATAATCGCATTTGAAATTGTCCACCCACTTTTCAACCCAAGTGGGATATTCCAACCCGGACTGCGGCGAGGACAGAGCAGTCACTGCACTAACGCACCAGCAGAACTAGCGCCACGTTTCGTCTTTCGGTGAGATGAAGTGAACCACAAACTAAAAAGGCCATGAAGCGCCTATTTGCTCAGCTAACACTATACAGTTTATGGGTTAAGAAAAGGAAACAGCCTTCAGAGGCATTTTTCTCTGAAGAATGAACTGTGTAACCTTGAAGTTGGAGGGAAAAGTGTAAATGTGCGTTAATGTTACCATGACTTTTCGTTTCCTAGCTAGTTACGTTAGCCGTCTTCGTGTTTGATAACTTAGCACTAATTAAGCCCCGAGAGAACTGCTGAACTGGCCAGCTAACGTTAATGTCGAAATGAAATGTTTCAGGGGCTTTGTGTCAGGATTTCGCTGTCTTGCAAGTTAAAATCCTGGGTCCGAATGTGAGGGGAAATCTGGTGGTCCGGTCACTGCTCATTTTCTTGAGATTTATCAGGGTTTTTGCGCGCCGCAGTCGTTGTCTGGAGCTCCGAACAGAATAATCTGATGCAGTTGAACTGTTCAGTTTTCGCGTCACTACAGATTTCGTGCTTATGTGAATGATGCGTTATTCTCGCCGTTTCTGGCTTAGGTGTCGGTGTTTAGCGTTTGTGAAGAAATACAGCGTGAACATGAGGCAAAAGCCAATAAAAATGCAAAACTGAAATGTGAAGTCTTGCTTGTGTAGTCGTTAATGTGTCATATGCTTGGCGCAAGAAAAACGACTTCAGCATGAAAACTGATGAAGGCACCGTACTTCGTGAAAATTAGGACATGCGGTTTACTTTAGCTCACATTTTTTAATGTTAAACCTGTATGGTAACTAAGGACAAGTAAATGAATATTAAAACATATTTAAGCAGCGCATTTACGTCATTTCTGACCTTGCTTGGCACGAAAACCGAACTCTTCAGTGTAGCAGGCCTAAATTGGGCTTGTCCACTCATAGCTGAACACAATATTTTTGAAAGTGCAGCCTTTTCTATTAAGCAACGTTTTTCTCTCTGTAAACACTGGTGTCTATGGTCACAAGCATAAGTGAATTTACATAGACTTATTTCTGCAGACTGAGTTTCGAAGAGAGCCTTTTTCGCACATTGCACACAGGATTTAAAGCTCGAAAAATTGCCATGCCGGAAAAATTAAATCATCGGGGGGAGTCCAAAAAAAAAAAAAAGAGTTGAGCCGTAATGCACTTTGTGATGGTCAATGGTCAGAGGTGTATAGTAACGAACAGTAGCCTTCTCAAGTAGTTTTTTTTTTTTTTGAGGATTTGTACTTAACTTGAGTTTTGACTGTTACTTTTCTGCATTTAAAATATAAAAGTATACTTTCACTTCGTTACGTTGACACTGGCCACTTCGTTACTCGTTACAAATTAAAATATGAATGTAATTCATCATAAGGATTATCTGGATTTGGCGCGTTTAAGAACAACGGTGCTCAGCAGGTATCTTTGTACAGATGTTGATGCCAGCGGACATGAAGCTTCAAATTTATGCACGCAGTTACAATATTCTATCACTAGATGGCACACCAGGATCAGTTGTTGAATCTTCACAAGCAAGCCATACTGAAACACGGTTTTATGGATGAGTTCACTCCTTATTTAAATGCAGAACTTCTACTTTTATTAAAGCATTTACGTTGCGATATTGACACCTTTAGTTAAGTTAATCCTCTGAGTATTTTTTGCACTACAATTTTAATGTTATATTTAAACACGGGGCAACTAGGCCTCTTCAATACTAATGATTTCTATAGCTGAATGTGTAAAATAGCAAGTGACTATTCAACTCTGACAAGTGTGCACTGTCTGTTACATGCAGTCCGATATGGATTAACTATAAGATGAGCTATAACGTTTAAGTAGTGATAACAGCCCTATATCTGAGAGTAACATTTGTGGCAGTGCAACTGGATCTTAAACTTGATTATGACAAAGTGATGGATATGAACGCCTGCAGATACCCCTGAAGAATGCTCTTCATCAACCCATTCAGTGAGAATTAAAAATTTCCAGAAGATGATTTTGTAGTTCTGCATGCCTACTGATTATCCCTAATGTGCAAGTACGAAATTCACTTCAAAGTGAATTAAATACCATTCTCAATGAAAGAAAACAACTTTAGTGTTGTGTTTCAAATGTGTAATCCATGATGTATCCTGATGGATGCTGAGATCAGTTTCACAATTTGTCCATTTCTATCAAAATAGGTCCCAAGTCCCTTTGTTTTTATTGTCTTTGCTGAGTCAAGTGGAAACTTGTACCTTAAATAGAGATAATTGTTGATGGAAAAAAAAGCTTTTTTCAGCTAACTATAAGACCTTGAATTTGTTCCCAGATGCCAGGAAAATGCATATTTGGCACTTTAATTTTCAAATTCTTTTGGGGAAGGGTCCCCAGACCCCTTCAGGCATTGCGCCTTCAGTGTGTGTATGGGGGCTGCCCCCCCCTCCCCTTTCCAAAATTCCTGGATCCGCCCCTGATTTAGTCCCTTTGCTGTAGGGATGTTTGACCACTATTTAGCGAAAATTCTTGAGTTGCATTTGTAATTAGAATGAAAACCAGCACACGCAGTGGACCCCCTGGACGGAGTCTGGGATCCTTTGGGCTTACTGACAGAACCAATGTGCAGTCCTACTGGATTGTACAGGATGCAGTGCGTTTTGGCACATTGATGAAGCATGGTGCAACTTCACAAATTTTTCCTAAATGTAATCAGCTCATCTCCTTCACTGCATCTGTTAGAGTGCGAAATTTAGAAGATATAGCTGGAACCTTCTAGAGATATTGAGTACAAAGATTGTCACTCACTCACTTTATTCCCAGGCTAATATGGCTATAAGGAACATTTCTGTCTCTAAAATCACTGCAGTAACAAAAAGGCTGTCATACATAAAATAGCATCCCAGAGGAGGTTTCATAAACATGGCAAATTCATTTTTAAGATGAATTTTAGGTAAAGATGCCTGTGCTGGGCCTTGGAAGTTTTTTGCAGCTTTAATATGGTTCATATCAATTTCGGAATTATTTCGTATAGAGCAACATTAGGATATATGAAGAGTTTGTTTCCAAAGAGCAATATATCCATTTTACTCATTTTGAGTAAATCACCTTTTTCTATGTTGATGTCTATTGCATTTTATCAAAAAAACACTTTGATCATGAAAAAAATACATTTTATAGCATGAATTTCTAAATACAGATTTTTTTTGCACCATTTATAAGAGGCACAGGACTATTGCTCAATGGAATTTTCTCAGTTTTTGTAATATTGGAACTTATTGCGTTTTGGATGCAAACACTTCATATTGTGGTTAAAATTTTGGCCATAGCCCTACCTAAATTGAGTCCCATTCAGCACCCTTTAAAAATAAGTATAAACAGTGCTCACAGACTTATGATCAGATGTGACAGTATCAAAGGGAAGAAATTGCTAATACATAAATGAAAAATTTGGCGATTTTGTGGAACAGTTCACTCCCCCTACTTGTCTCTCTCCTTCTGTTTTACAATCTCTCACTCACAATTAATAAATATTATGTAAATGCATTGAAGCTACAAGTACATTGTATGTCTTGATGCTTGTTACAGTCAAAAAAATTTGACCTGGAACTTCAATATAAAAGCTGCAAAATTCAAGAAATGACCTCCATTTTCTACTGTTCTCACAATGCTTGTGAGAACGGGAGTAATTTCTAAGCTTCTTTGTTTTTTCCTGTACTTTGAACATAATGCATGATAAAGGGGGGAATCGTTAAAATGTTATCTTGCCTCATATCTTTTAAAGAATTGGTCCTCTGACATAGCACTGAGACTCATCACAGGATACAAATCAAATGTAAAATTTTGGGGAATGGAAAACTGGGGTGTGTGGAGATTTGTCAAATGTAAGCCATTCTGTAAGCTGTGAATGTTCATTGTTAAATCAAATTCAAAATTTTTTCTTAAATTTTATTTTGGATTAAAGCTGATATTTTCCACTTTAAGGGACAAATACTGTTTTGTGAGGGATCTTTGCAGTAACTCTGGGGAACTTGGTATCTGAGATATTAGACCTGTCAGGTAAATTGTGGTCACTGATTTCTAAATATGCCATCAGTTTTTCTCCATCAACTCTGGCTTTCGTGATGATATATTCCTAATTGTTATACATACAACTGATCAGGAGCAAGCAAGGATGACTACAATTATTTCCTTTTTAAAAAGAAAAGGCTTCATGCAATTATAATTTGTTTATGATTAAATTACATTAATGGAATCAGATAATGGTGAAACTTTCTATGCTTGTTATCATTGATATATTTAAATATAAGTGCATTATCTCAAATCTAGAGCTGCTAGATGGACATGAAGATCATATTCTTATTCAGCGGTGTGATTGAATATAACTAGCATTAAGTGTAAAATCTGAGGCACCAAAAAATTTTTTTTTTCATTTGTCCCCCAGTGTAACCAGTAAGTTTATTAGGATAGGTTTTATCTGGGGGTGTTGGTGGATTGCCACCAGGTTTTTCGTACACCCTTCCCTATGATCAGATTTTGCCCCCCTACTTTTACACAAAGTTAGGCTCCCATGATGGTATATATCAGGGGTCCTCAATCTTTCCCAGAAAGGGCCAGTGTGGGTGCAGGCTTTCATTGCAACCAAGCTATTACACACCTGATACTACTAATCAACCCCTGGACTCTTTGCTAATAAGCTTGATTAGTAGTATCAGGTGTGTAGCTGCTTGGTTGCAATGAAAGCCTGCACCCACACCAGCCCTTTCTGGAAAAGATTGGAGACCTCTGATATAGATAAAAGGTTTCCATGGAGCTGGGATGCTTCAGCTGATGTTAGAAAGATCTAAGCCATTAATTGGTTGTTGCAGTGTTTGGTATTTTTTGTTGCCTTTTGCTTACATTTAAATTTAGTTTAGGGTATTGCAGGCATGCATACAGCATTTTTTTTTCTCCAGCTATGGGAATTTCATGGTGCAGATAAGCTATATCAAAACCATTATCAAAGTTAATTCTTTCAGACAAAAATACAACTGCAGGAAATTTCCAAGCACACTCTCCCCAAAAATTTTGACCTGTTAAGGAAAACGTATGCAATCTGGGCTTAGCGACACATTTTAATGCATAAAGTTTCTTCGTCCCTGGCCCGAAGAAACTTGGCGTCCTCTTGTTTCATACGATTTAGAGTTGCTGAAAGTTTGGCCTGTGAGAATTATCAAGTAGTTCAAATATAAATAAGTTGTTCATTGTTTTAAGTTTTACACAATTGCTGCCATATATTTTGCCTTCCTTTTTTACGGCACTGTGCTAAGGTCTTAGCCCCAAAAATTGATTATTTTTTTTTTAATGTTTTACTTTAATGGAATACAATTATTTTAAAAATTGGTTGAATTTCATTATTGAAAGTTCATGCAGCCTTAACAGAGCCTGTAACTGAATCAATCCATGTCTGGACCAGTCTCATGAGCTTCGAAAAAGCTAATATTTATGGCTGCATTTTTACCTTAAGTTTGCTGGTATGACAGTACAATATAATTTTTGTGCTCACACATGAACTGTTAGATTTCTACCAACACCAGAAAATTAGATAGAGAAGTGAAAATCAGCTAATCAGGAATAAAATATAATTGTTCATGGGTTACTCACCTCTTGCTGAATTCAGATGCATGTCGTTAATGGTATGGAAATTGCTAGCGTCCATCGTCAGCGCTGTCTCTCCAAAATGAGATAACCTGAAGTGAGGATAATTTTAAAATGCTTGACTCAAAAAATGCTTGACTCATGGAGCGTTTGTTGCAGCATGATTGTCATGGTGACATATGTAGTTATGAAAGTTATTTACTTTCCAATTTATTTGGAATTAGCTCGTTGCGTGATGGCGTAGGAGCGTGGCATTGTGGGATTGAAGTGGGGTGTCGCTGTTGCAGATGACATGAGTTCTCACTTGCGCGTCAATGTTATTAGCGATTCAGCCCAATTTCTATTTATTTATTTTATTTAACCTTTATTTAACCAGGGAGGTCCCGGCAAGTGAGCCCTGGGGGTTGAGGTGGGGAGGGAGAGGACAAGTTGCATAGCCAATTAGATCAGGGGATGATTTGGTGGCACCGTGGCAGGTAGAGAGAGCCAGGTTGGGTTGGGACTTAAAGCTATGACAACGGGGATCCCCCTACTTTTATTGAAGATCTGTTCCAGTAATGCTAGTAGTAATGGTTAGTAATAGTGCTTTCGATCAATATACCCTTAGTTAAGTTTCAAAGTCATGGCTACACGTAATTGGCGAAGTCGCTTTCTCTCGGTTTAATTCCGTTGTTCGAAGCTCGCATTAGAGAAAAGGTGTATCTAGCGAGCGAATGTAGCAATCACTAGCTGTAGCATCAGCATTGGTTCGGGAAAATGACTAGTTACAGAACGGAAAGTGTAAGTCAACGCTAGCATTAGCGGACAGTCTAATTTCAATGGCTATATCACCGTTGAAATATTTATATAATATATATTATCTTCAAAAAGTCTGAAGAATCTGACACCGGGGTGACAGGCAATATAACAGAGAATCAAAATCCAGAAGTATGAGAAATTTCACTGCGGAATATTTTAATCATGATCGTCTGAATGTGGTATGCGTTACAAATTGAGACAATGTGCTTTCTTACTCTACTGGGTGATCTGTGTAATTTCAATGGCTATATATCTCCTTATTTGCAAAATGTCTCTATAATCTGACACTTTAGCAGTATAACAGAGGATTAAAATCCAGAGGTATGAGAAATTGTACTGTGGAATATTTTAATTACGACTCTGAATGTCGTATGAGTTACAATGATCAAGTTAATTATCAGGTTAATCTGTATCTAATTTCAAATAAAATTTGCTACCTGTATTTACATTTAGAATGGCATCAACTGTGGAGTTTACATGATGCTCTCCAAAATGAAGAGAGACAGTCCTCACGCTTTTAACTTCAGAAGCTCGCTGAAGCAAGCCACAGATTAAAGCAGCAGCTGAAGCCAAAACAAGGCCATTTCAATGAGGTCCATGTAAGTAAGAAGGTAAGTCAGTTTTCTTTACATTTCAGAAAATACATTACTTTAAGTGTATTAAGCCCTGTTTAAGAACAGTTAGTGGAGTTAGTTTGACCAAATAATTTGCTTGGCTTTTCATAAGCGCTGATATGACAGCACTGAAACATTTTACGATGTGTATGTCTCTGATCACCATGATATGATTAAAAAGAGGGATGGACCTCAAAGAAAGTTTGTGATTTTTTGCGTTGTCAGACTATTGCCATCTTTACCATATTATGTTCTCTTTATAAATGGAACTAAACGGCAATTATTTTGTCGTCATCATTTCATAATAATTATTGGCTTCCGTTAATTTCGATAATTCAGCAAATAAGTACTTACATTTTTAAAGTGAACAAAAATGGGAATAATCATATTTTGAAAGCAGTTGAACAGTGAGTCCACTGCAGGCCTTTCAAACCCCCGACAGCGAGTCACTGTTGGATCACTGCGCTGCTGATATACAGTTTAATCACAATATCAAGCCTATAATAGCACAAACTCTACTGCTACTCAGTAGAAATTGTTTGATTAATGAAAGGCACATTTTGAAGCCATCTTGTTTCCTGACTCCACTCTATATCCACTCTGAAACAGTTCATGACGCTTATTGAGAAAATAAGACAAGCCACTCAGTTGACCAATGAGATGGAAAACCTTGATTACTTGTTTGATGTCATGATCCCTTAGGTACTCTACTATAGGGGACATTTGACAGTCCATTTATTTCTAAATAGTTCTGAAATACAGTATTCATTGAAGAAAAATATTCAAAAGCTGTTTCAAATTAATCCATTAATGATTTATCCTTTCCTCAAAGTTATCTTTGACATTTTCATGAGGCATAAGGCTGTGTGCTGCTATGGGGCAGAAGTTTTGATTGCTTCAAGTTTGGTTATTTTTATGTAAGCCAAAGTTAGGTTTGCCCCCCTCACCCAACATTTTTAGAGGCTGTAGCGAGACACCGCAAAAACAGGTGCAGACTAGGCGGGAGGAAGGGACAAAACCCCACCCGCCGATGGTATAGTTATTTACACCCCCAATTCTGAAATGGTTGGGACGAATTGTAAATTGTGAATAAAATCAAAATGCAATGACTTTCAGATCACATGAGCCAACGTATTATTTACAATAGAACAAAGATAACATTTCAAATGTTGAAATTGAGACATTTTACATTCTTATCCACAAAATTAGCTCATTTCAAATTTTATGGCTGCTACAGGTCTCAAAAAAGTTGAGACACAGGCAAAAAGGGCAGAAAAAGCAATTATGTAAGAGAATAAGTGGAAAGAACATTCAGCAAGTAATTACATCAACTGGCTTCAGGTGTGTACCATGATTGGCTATAAAAAAGATCTCTTAGAGAGGCTGAGTCTCTAAGAAGTAAAGATGGTCAGAGGCTCTCCAACCCATGAAGGCTTGCGTAAAAAAAATAGTGGAATACTTTAAAAACAATGTTGCTCAACGTCAAATTGCAAAGTCTTTGAAGGTTTCATCACTGACAGTGCATAACTTCATCAAAAGATTCAGAGAAACTGGAAAAATCTCTGTGCGTAAGGGACAAGGCCAAAGACCTTTACTGGTTGCCCGTGATCTTCGGGCTCTCAGACGCCACTGCATCACTCACCAGCATAATTCTGTCATTGACATTGCTAAATGGGCCCAGGAATACTTCAAGAAACCACTGTCTGTAAACACAGTCTGACCTGCCATCCACAGATGCCACCTAAAATGCTGTCATGCCAAAAGGAAGCCATTGTTGAGCATGATCCAGAAGCACTGCTGTACTCTGTGGGCCAAGGCTCATGTAAAATGGATTTTTGCAAAGTGGCAAAGTGTCCTGTGGTCAGACAAGTCCAAATTTGACATTCTTGTTCGAAATCAGGGGCGTTGGTTCCTCTGGGCTAAATAGGAGAAAGACCACCCCTCCTGTTATCAGCATACTGTTCAAAAGCCAGCATCTCTGATGGTATGGGGATGCATTAATGCTTATGTAGTGCGGCACTTGCATGTTTTAAGGCGCACCATGAATGCTGGAAGGTATAAAAAAAAGGGTTTTAAAGCAACATATGCTCCCCTGCAGACAAAATCGGTTCCAGGGAAGGCCTTGTGTATTTCAGCAGGTGAATGACTGCAGTCCTGATTTTTCACCGATTGAGAACATTTGGCACATAATTAAACGAAAAGTCCATCAAAGGAGACCCAAAACTGTCCAGCAGCTGGAAGCCTGTATTTAACAAGAGTGGGATCATATTCCAATGGCTCAACTCAAGAAACTTGTCTCCTCAATGCCCAGACGCCTCCACTCTGTGTTAAAAAGAAGAGGGAATGCTTCATCCTGGCAAACAGGCCGCTGTCCCAACTTTTTTGAGACCTGTAGCAGCCATCAAATTTGATAAAATTGTAAAATTTCACAGTTTCAACAATTGCTATGTTATCTCTGTTCTGTTGTGAATAAAATACTGGCTGGTGTGATTTGAAAGTCATTGTGTTTTGATTTTATTCAAAATTTAAACTTTGTCCAAACTATTTTGGAATTGGGGTTGTATAAAGAATACATATCAAAAGGCGTGCGTAATTTTTATTTATTTATTTATAATTTTTTTTTTTTTTTAATTTGGCATCTCCAATCCCACCCAAATTTGGAATGCCCAATTGGGGAACTATGTACAAAGCTTGCTCGTATGCGACCCCTTGCTGCCAACTCAGGATAGTGAGACAGTTTACGGCTCTCCTCCGAAGCACGTGCCTGTCTGCCACTGATTATTATACACTCATTGGTTGAATCTTCGCAAGTTCAGAACTAGGGCGGAGGATACCCAGACATGAACCAACCCGGAGTCTTCCTGACGAGCGCCCGTCTGGCCAACAGGAGGCGCTGGAGCAACGAAAAAAGCTGATATATATTATATACCCAAATCCGGCAGTCCCTTCCCAATTTGAAACCCTGTAGCGCGATAGCCAATTGTGCGCTACTCTGAAAAAGCTGCCGACCCCTGCCGGTGGGTACGCCGGGGCTCGAACTCGCAACGTGATGATCACCTCTGCACTGCAGAGCAGTGCCTTTACCGTGTGAGCCACCCGGCAGCTAAGGCGTGTGTAATTTGATGCGGGCTGGTAGCAATTTAAGTTAATTAAATTTTTTTTTTTATCTCTAGCTTCCATGGAGGGCTATGGAGGAGAGCTTCATCTCTTCATCATCTGTGGCCCGAACCCCAGTTCTCCCCACCATCGGAATCTTAAAAAGGAGAAAAAAGAGAAACAGTTTGCAGAATACTTACAATGAGCACGCCTTGCCTGCCTCCTCATAACTGCTCGTTTCCTCCTTTTCAGCTCTGGCTTTGTCTGATAATTATGAGGCACAGCTGTGTTCCCTCATGCCTCTCTCCTCCAGGCCCGCCTAGCTTCATGACTTGCAGGTGGTGGGAACTGTCCACGGTCCTGCAAGTCTAGGGAGTGCTGCACGGACGTTGGCTCTCTGTCTGCTGTCCGTTGTGCTGAAGTTCTGCTCCGCACCATTGTTGAAAGGGAGGGGAATTGGCTGTTGTGGGTGTGCTGACGTGGTCGAGGAGCGTGGCCACGATCCGGTTTGCCACAAGGCTGAGCACTGAAGCTGCAAAGGTACCATCTGACATTGTTAGTTTTGATTTATTGTAACTGTGATGACCCCGGAGTGAATGCCTTCTGTTTTTCATCCAATTCAGTTACTTGGATGTGTATTAGAAGTGCTGTTACATTTCATTGGTTTACGTCCATATTTCCCCTCCTCCCACGTGATGTGTGTTTTGTGTCTAATTGCTCTCGTGATCTGTTGCAAGTTCCTGTATTGTAATTATCCTTTGAGCTTAGAGTCAAACAGTTTTCTGAACACTGCGCTCTCCCATTGGGGTTCCTTCCACCTCTGTACCTTATTGCTGTCAATTAACCTGACCATTGGATTGTACTTTGCCTCTGTGCTTGATTCCTGGCCTAGGCCACTACAAACAAATCAAACTGTTCATTACATGTAAATCCACACATGTTGTTTATATTTTGATTTGCCCTTGGCCATGTTTGTATGTAGGTTAAACAACTAGAGCCTTACGAACTACAATTTTGGAACATTTGAGTGCAGTCATGAGAGGTGATGTAACCTCATCTGTTTACCGACACTTCCTCACTGCTATTTATTCTTTTTCTGATTTGAAATTCTTGGACATTGTGTTAGTATTGCCTAACAGAAGAGGCGGGGACTTGGATAAAAAACTTTTACAGAGGGAGGCTTTTTAGATCTGTGAATGTAAAAGCTTCTTTCCTAAAGGGATGAATGAAGATATAAACTACTCATGTTTTTTATAGATCTCATCATGTGTTTTATGATTATATACTGTATAACTATTTTAATAGTAATATGTTTGGTTTTTTAATGGGATATTTGCTTCCACTTACCTTGGCTTGGGTGTAGCCCCTCCCATGACACCTCTCTGTTAATTGTGTGATTGCTATTGCTCTTTCTTAATTGTTTGTCTGTGGTTTTTTTCCATGAACATTGAGAATAGCGATGTGCTGAAACGTCTGCTCATGCTCCTTATTAAAGTTGCTTCTTTTTGCTAAGACTTTTTTGTCTTTTTTATTCAGAGTGCGCACCAATTACTCCATCCTTCTTTTATTCACTGGTTTTACGCACCTGAAGAAAAGAATTTACATCTTGAGCGCGACAATATCTTTTTCCTTTTTATTTTTTCATTTCTGGGCCACAACAATTACATTATTCTCTGGTGGGTGTCAACGTCAGCCCTAAGAACAAATATGTTGCTTTTTTGAAGTTTGGCTCAGTGGTGGAGTGTATGCTCATTTTCTTAAGGATAAAACTGTACCATTTAAGTATTTTGTGCAATGGTTCCGAGTCATTTTTATTTTCCTTTAGCCAGTGTTTTAATGATTAATTTAAATACGGGTTTGGTTTGGTCTGCCCTGTTCATCTATAAATTACGGTATTGCACCCCATATGACATTGTTTAGCGGCACCAATCAGGATAAATAAGGGCTGGCAGACAAGAGCAGCTTCTTGAGTAGGGGTGTTACGATTCTGAATGTTTTTAAAGGGATAGGGGCGAACATCCGAGTTTTCCCTTTTCCTTTATTAAAGGGGACCTAACATGCTGATCCTTCTCTTAATACATATTAGTAATGTTATAATGTTGGTTGTCCATGCTGAACCTCTGAAAAGTTTCTAAATATAAGATCCAGGGATTTTGCCATAATCCAAGAACATGATTTCGTGAGCGTGATTTCCTTTCTAAACAGCCCCTCCCGAGATCTTCACGAGATCTGGGTAAAACCTGACGTCAGGTTGTGCCGTCCAATTAGTACAGACCTAGCCAGAGTACACCACTGCGCTGGACCTGCCCACACCAGAAACTATTCTAGCAGGTACTAACAACGGCAGATCATACTATGTCTTAGTAGCGTTTCCACTTTTGGAAATACAAAAGAAGAGCTGCAGATCATTTGAGGTGCAATTTTGTTAGTAGCTCTCCCAAAGCTACTTGTCCGTTTAGTTTTGGAGGCGAAAAAAAACAAATATTCCTCTTCCAAAAGACGATGCCACCAGAAATCAGTGGGTAGCTTTTTTTGTTTGCTTGCAAAAAACAGCCACGGCCAAAGCGAACATTAGCTGTTTGTGCTCAGCATTTCACCAAAGACAACTTTGTCAATAAAGGATAATTCGACACAGGATAAGCGTTTCATCTGCTTCTCAAACCTGAAGCGGTTGCATCGATCTAATGCCTGGAGCCACAAGCTGTAAGTAACCATGTAATAGCAAATAATGTAAGTGAAGCTAATGTGTTACGGGTGGCTAGCACTAACAACTGGCCTCAAAGGCAGGCTTTGTAAAATATCTGAAGATAAAGCCTATCTTGGTCGCGACTGTCCGTGACTCTCAGACACAGAAGCTGTAAGTTGCTTTACTGCATAAGCCAACCTGACGTAATAGCCAGTTGATTGTGGCTGTTGCACAACGGCTAACGTAGCCAAGTTACTGTTGCTAATGTTTGTGTCCTAAATATGCAAGAGTGATATCAGTGATATCAATTCTCCAGTGGGTGTGTGAACATAAACCTCATTTGAAGCTAAGTTTTAATTCTTGTCTGTAATTTGGATGCTTGGTACAACTATTCACAGTAACAGAACTTGCTGTCTGTAAAACCTGTTCTGCAAGGGTTTGTCTCTGTGGTCATGACTGCTCGGTTACTACTGCATGTTAGTTTGCGTGTCGTGCTAAAATGCTCCTGGTTCACTTTTATGCAGTAATTCTGATCGGCATGCTTGTGTTACTTCGGTAAGCATCAATGTGGCAGTTTCATCATTACGTTGCCCGATTGTAGCCACTTCAGTTAGTGATCGCTTCACTAATCCATGACCGGGATCAGCCGGATACTTCACAAATGTCTGAGCAAGCTCTCTGGTGCTACCATGAAAGCAATGCGAAACGCAGAAGCTCTACCGGTTTACAAATGATTTCTCTGCACTTCCTTGACATAATTTCATCCCCCTTTAGAAATCGTTGTGGCTAATAAAAAGCCGAAAAAGGCGGAGATTAAATGGGTAATTCTTTCCTGTATAAGTGATCAATTCAATAGCACCATATAAGCAACTTGTCCGCGCTAATGGAACTTTCGGTCTACAAAACCTGTATTATGTTCATAACATAACCAAGCTCTCTCCAGCTGTTGCGTACTATCCATAAAGCTGCTGTTGCATCAGACACAAAACAAATTTTTCGCTGGACAGATTAGTCTACATTCAAAGCCAATGCAAAGATGCAAATACAGGCGTTATGGGCATGTTAAGCAGCTTTCACACCGGATGTGAAACAAATGTTTTGCGCAACAGATTACATTCAAAGTCATGACTGCTTATCAGCTACTGCATGTTAGTGTGCATGCTCTGCTAATTAAAAATGCTTCTGGTTTAGAGCTGCCGGATACCTCACTCGGTTAAGGCACTGCGTTGCAGTGCAGAAGTGTCAATCAGGTTGCGGGTTCGCACCTCGGTCGTACCAACCGGCAGTGGTCGGCAGCTTTTTCAGCGTAGCGCACAGTTGGCCATCGCGCTACAGGGTTTCAAATTGGGATGAGACTGCTGGGTAAGGGAAATAAATAAAAACAGCTTTGTTCATTGCCCAAGCACCTCCTGTTGGCCAGACAGGCGCTCGGCAGGAGGATTCTAAGTCTGTTCATGTCCGGGTATCCTCCGGCCTCGTTCTGAACTTGCCAAGATTCAACCAATGAGTGTATAAGAAGCAGTGGCTGATGGGCACGTGCTTCGGAGGAGATCATTGTTTTTCAATGTAACTTTAGCTCTGCACCGCCACCAGAAGCTTATTTCATGGTTAGGCAGCACTGCACATTAGCCTCGATCTCAAAACTGTACCCTTTAGATTTTCAACATAGCCATGTAGACACATTTTCTTGAGATCAGTGAGTCGTGCGTGACGTTATGACATCATAGTAACGTCATGACGTAATCTAGCGACTTTTTAGATAGCCAATAGGGACTTTTGGTGATTTGTTTTTGGCAGCACTACCAGTATCGTGCATAGTGATCTGATCATTCTGCTGCAAGTATGTGCGGTTGCGCACGTAAATTAAGTCACACAGCTAGCATATCCTGGGCCATAGGGCTCGCTGAAAGGACTTTCATTCAAAACCCTTTGTTACATTTCTTTTTTTTACTATGTTGGCATAAACTTGGGGTAGCATGTAAAAAAAGAAAAGTAGTCTGCATAAGGACCCTATCAGCAGGAACCATAACCTGCACTCTGGGTGTGGTGGTCAACAAACTAATGTCCACTCCAAAATCCCTTTAAAACTAACAAAGGATTTATTATTATTCAAGGTGGGTATGGGTACATGGAAAAACAAAACAAGTAAACAAACCCAAAAAAACTACATAGGCGGCTGACAACAAAAACAGGCAGGAGAGGGGGTAGGGAGAAGGGCTCCGTGGTGGTGCCAAGAATAATAAACCCCAAGCCCTAACCTTCCCTACACCCTATTTTCCTACCAGCCTATCCACAGTCACTAACTAAACCTGCCAACTTACCTACCTGCTCCAACAAAAAAAAGGTACACCACCCACGTTCTTACCTAGTGTGTCTAGACAAAAAAGTTCCCTACAGGTGATATGTATACCCCAGGGTCTCTTGCCTAGCCCTTCTCCACTGAGAAAAACAATTAACACAACTGAGGATAAAGAACTTAAAATCACACAGTAAATAACACAAAATCACCAACTGAAGGAGTCAAAATTAAATCTACCAAACCCCTCTCCCACCCTGCTACTCTAAAATAGCTCTAATACATAGATGAAAGCAAGACAGATGATTAGTCAGAGGTAGATTGGGGAACACAGGATTGGGTAAGGATAATTGATCTTAATTGGCAGAATGCAACACAGTTGTGAAGGCTACATAGCTGATGATTAATTGACAGGAAGAGGGCTGAACAAAGGACCACAGCATGCACCACTGCAGGTCAGCACCTGGGCAGAAACAGGAAGGCAAAACAAAAACACATAGCACCACTTTTTTCCTGTAACACCCTTGGTAAATCAGAGGCCCTTTATAAGAACATTTGTAATCAGAGGGCTCTCTTAACAGTATGCTCTCCCATTTGGGCTCTCCCTTGGGCCCCCACATAGCTAGAAGTCACGACCCTTAGCAGGGGCTTTCATAATCATAGGGCCCTCTGAAACCATTCCCCCCTACTTCCTTGAACCCCTAGTTGGTAAACATTAGGGCTCCCTTAGGAGTATTCACGAGAGGCACTACAGTAGGGCCAGCCCAGGGGCCCTCTGACTGCTGTCCCCCATAGCCCAGGGGCCCTCTGGCTGCCGTATCCCATAGCCCAGGGGCCCTCCGACTGCCGTACCCCATAGCCCAAGGGCCCTCTTACTGCTGTCCCCCGTAGCCCAGGGGCCCTCCGAGTGCCGTCCTCCATGGCCCAGGGGCCCTCTGATTGCCATCCCCCGTGGCCCAGGGGCCCTCTGATTGCCGTACCCCATAGCCCACGGGCCCACTGATTGCCGTCCCCCGTGGCCCAGGGGCCCTCTGATTGCCGTACCCCATAGCCCAAGGGTCCTCTGATTGCCGTCCCTGTCCCCCCTGCCCAATTCATATCACCCTTCTCTCTCAGTTCTCTGCAGATATGCCCTATCACAGTGTGAGTAGTCCTAAGATCCTAGAGAATAGAGGCCCTCTGATATCGCAATTGGCATTGGCATCTGTGGGCCCCCCTCTGGGCCCCTGGACCCTTGGGCCCCGGCCCCACTGGCCCGGTCCGTAATATGGCCCTGCTCATAGGCTATCTATTTTACAGCTTCATGAAATTGGCACCCCATATGACGAAAATCTGAATGAAACCCATTACATTTGTTTCCCCTTTGTTTGTGCAGGCAAAATGAGAATTCATTTCCTGCCGCTGCTATTCGTTATGGATAGAAATCTTAATGTCTCCGGAATGGTGACAATGGATTTTGGACTCTGTAACCATACCAATCCCTTACAGGAAAACATTGAAATGCTTATAAAGTCTCAATCCTCTGAAATGGCAATAATATCTGTTTTGCAGTTGCTACACACAATTATTTCACCCAAAAACTGCTCATATTTAGAGTGAAGTGAAACACTTTTTTTTGGTCTTGGTCTTGGTCTCGGTCTCGTCCTGCTCTGGTCTTGGTCTCGAAATGGTCTGTCTCGGTCTTGGTCTCGGTCTTGTCTTGGTCTTGCTACCCTTTGGTCTTGGAAGTGTCTTGGTCTTGGCTAAGGCGGTCTTGACTACATCACTAGACTAAGCAATACGATGACCAATGCTTAACAATGTCAATGGCTTCTCGAAAATTCTCAGTCTATAATTACATTCTAAAATCCACAAGGTCTGATAACAACCTGTACAATGTACAACAGTTTATGAAAACATCAAAATGGCTTTTCTGAGAAATATGTGGTAAAAATTGCTTGAATACACTGTTACCGGTCTCGCAATTTAACAACACTTGCACAATATTTAGCCAACTATATGAGCCAACTTTTGTGAAAATATCTTAGGTGCGTTTTCATAGGAACCTGGGTGTTTTTCAAGATGAACTTCACGTTTTACATGAAGACAGATGAATTTTTCAACCGAAAATTGTCTGAAACTTTTTCAGTTTTTACCCCTCAGCCAAACTTTGGCCAGAGGGGTATTGTTGTCACCTGCGTGTCTGTCTGTCTGTCGCCTGTCCATGACTTTGTCCGGGTCAGTACAACTAATGATCGCAGCTTCACCAAATTTGGTATGGTAACTCATTATGACCCATAGATGTGCAATATCAGGTTTTTGCTGGATTTGACCTTTGACCTTGGCCAAGGGGTATTCAGCAACGTGTTATGTTTCACATGTATACTTATGTTTGGTATCAAAATGTCTGTCATGTTGTTGTGTAGCCGTTTAAAATCATCTGGTTTTTTTGAACAATCATTTATGGGTTCAAATTATGGACTTTTTGAGGCCTTGCTCCACAAAAATCTTGAAATCACTAAAAAGGTCACAGATCACTTCCTGTATGCAAATTTCACACTTCAAATCTATTTTCTGGACAGTCCAACATGTAGGTAAATACAGTATTACTAGAAGATGGTTCAAATTGGGCTGCGGGCTAATTTGCCTTTACCCTGCAAAACCTCCTTTTTATTACAATTGAAAGGTGTTACAAATAATTTTTTTGACTCTTGCATAGACTGAATGCATGTTTGAAGGCTCATTCCGTGATTAATGATGTTAAAAAAATTGTTTAAAATGGTTTGAGGTGACATTATTCTGCAAAATTACCTCTGATGGTCAGTTGTTCCAGTATATAAGGTGACATGAACATTGAGTAGTATCGCAGTGTTAAACATGATTGCATGGTGGAAGGGCTCTCTGAGTTTGTTTGTATCCACATTGTGGCCTTACCTGATGCTGAGGACATTAAATGCTGCCACAGGACACTGAAGATGGTATGAAAGCATTTCAGAGACCGGTTCGCAAGAAACTAGTGGCAATGGAGGTGCAAAATGGAAATGAAGTACCTCTGGTGTTCGTTGTCTATATATAACAGATAAAAAAAAAAATCTGTGGTTGACAGCTCAACAACTTGATATCCATAGCGCCAGAAGTGAAGAGATGAAAGCATCAAGATCTACTATTTCCAGAGACGCCTTTGTGAAAATGGTCTGATTGATCGTGTTGCTGCCAAGAGCTGGCACCATCAAAAAAAGACTTGAGTTTGCCAAGAAATTTGGCAAAAGATTAGACACTAAATGAAGGGGAACAAGTTCTTTGGACTAATGAATCAAAATTTGAATTTTTTTTTTTTTGCAAGACTTATGCATGCCGAAGAGTTAGACAACATTTCAGAAATGAACGTTTAACCCCTTCAGTTAAGGGGTGGTATTATTCTGGTTTAGGGTTCAGTCTGCTCCAAAAGAGCCGGTGATCTCATAAAAATCGGCGGAATCATGGATCAAAAGAAGGATCACAGTATCGTTGTGAGCCACACATTACCATCTATAAAGGTTTTGAAATTTTTTTTTAAAAACTGTAAAAGGCAGTGAATAAATCTTACTTTTCACTTATCATTCTTCATTCAACCACTCATAGTCAGTGAGCTGAAAACAGGAGAGACACATTGGTGTAACCCTGTTTTTTCCAGTTTTTTCTTCATTATCAGTACAGTGGTTGACTCACAATATACCCAACGCCATTAGACATAGCCAGTTACCTTGATGTGGCCAATTAGCAATGAATACGAACTTGTGCGCATTGTTATTTGTGGATACAGAATGCATCATGTGTTGGGAATCGCTGAGTTGTATGTTTGTTTTTAGTATGTTTTAGTAATTTTAGTTGCTATTTATTTATGTATCATATTTATTCTTATGTATGTTTGTATGTTTCTGCAAGACGGCGCTGTCTTTGGTCTTGAATGTTTTCCTCTCGTTTCAGTCTCTAGGTGTCACGCTCTCTTCCCTGTATTTCGGTGGGTTGGGCTACCCCCACAACACGCAAAAACTACTGTGTTTCTTAGGGTTTGCCAATTTTTACCGCCATTTCATTCGTAATTATAGTACCGTTGCTGCCCCACTAACTGCTCTGACTTTCCCGAAAGTTCCTTTTGTGTGGACCCCATCGGCTAAGAAGGCCTTTCAGGAGCTAAAGCAAAAATTCACCTCTGCCCCTGTTCTCCAACAGCCAAATCCTGAGAAGCAGTTCATCGTCGAGGTTGACGCCTCCAACACTGGCGTGGGGGCAGTTCTGTCCCCCCAACGCAACGGCAAAGATAATAAGAAACACCCTTGTGCCTTCTTCTCCCACAGATTAAGCCCGGCCGAGAGAAACTATGATATCGGAAATCGGGAGTTACTGGCGGTAAAATTGGCATTAGAGGAGTGGCGTCACAGCCTTGAAGAGGCTAAGGTTTCATTCCAGGTCTGGACTGACCATAAGAATCTGGAGTACCTCCGCACAGCTAAGAGACTTAATTCTCGCCAATCTCGTTGGTCACTATTTTTCGACAGATTTAATTTCACCTTAGCTTATCGCCCAGGCTCCCTTAATAAGAAACCTGACGCCCTGTCACGTAAATTAGCACGAGACGCTCCTCCCAAGGAGCCACAGACCATCCTGCCTGGTCGAGTTGTGGTGAGGTCATTAGTATGGGAACTGGAGAATCGGGTTAGAAGGTCACAACCTTCTGGGGGGCCACCTACTAACTGTCCGAAGAACTGTCTATTTGTCCCAGACAACCACCGGGCCGAAGTACTCCAGTGGGCCCATTCTTCACGTCTCGCCTGCCATCCTGGAGCCAACCGGACCTTGGCCATGCTAACTCGGAGGTTCTGGTGGGCAACGGTCCGAAGAGATGTCAAGAGTCTCACCACGGCTTGTCCGGTCTGTGCCCAGAATAAAGTCACCCACACTGCTCCAGCTGGTCTCCTGCAACCACTTCCAGTCCCTTCTAGACCCTGGGCTAATATCGCAGTGGATTTTGTGACCAGCCTTCCGCCCTCCAGAGGTAACACCGTCATCCTGAGCATTGTAGACCGCTTCTCGAAGGCAGTACATCTCGTTCCGCTGGCCAAGCTTCCCTCTGCCAGAGCCTACTCGTCCAACACGTTATTAGAATACACGGCATTCCCTCAGACATTGTCTCCGATCGTGGCCCTCAGATCATCTCACACGTCTGGCGAGCTTTTTGTTAAGCCCTGGGAATAAAGGTAAATCTTACCTCTGGTTTTCATCCTCAGAGTAACGGACAGACAGAGAAAACCAGTCAACAGATGGAGTGCGTCCTTCGGTGCCTCACTTCCCGAGACCAGGGGGACTGGAGCGAACAACTGCCCTGGGTTGAATATTCTATCAACATCCTTCCCACAGCTACCTCAGGTGTGTCCCTCTTTCAAGCTTGTCTCGGGTACCAACCTCCTCTGTTTTCTTTTCCAGGAGGTTGAGGTCAACATCCCTAACATCCAGGAGTTTCTCCGGAGGTGCCGAAGGACGTGGGAGGAGACTCGTTCCACTCTCCTAAAAGCTGCTGAGGAGATGAGTCGTCAGGTCAATCGTCATCGCTCAATGCCGCCTCAGTACAAAGTAGGACAGAAAGTGTGGTTATCTTCCAAAGGCATTGCCTTAAGGACTGAAAGTCGCAAGTTAGCACCTCGTTCATTAGTCCGTTTGTTATAGAGAACATAGTTAATCCTGTTTCTGTTAGACTTAAGTTACCAGCCTCCATGAGCCGTATCCACCCAGTCTTTCATGTGTCCTGTATCAAGCCTGTGCTGAGTTCCGTCCACACCCCTGCCCTGACCAATCCTCCTCCCCCGAGGCTCATCGATGGAGGAGAAACCTTAAAAGTGCAGAAACTGCTGGACGTTCGTCGACGAGGAAGGGGTCTACAATACTTGGTGGACTGGGAAGGATACGGCCCAGAGGAACGCTCTTGGATCCCCGCACGTCACATACTGGACAAACAACTCATAATAATAATGCATCAATTTTATATAGCGCTTTTCTGGACACTCAAAGACGCTTTACAATGGAGAAATTATTCATTCACTCACACATTCACGCTCTGATGGTGGTAAACTACATTTTTGTAGCAGACTGACGGAAGCGTGGCTGCCAGTATGCGCCTACGGCCCCTCCGACCACCACCAAACATTCACACACAGCCATACAGGAGGGAGGGTTCCTATATTGCATGTTTTGTGGGTGGGGGAAACCGGAGTACTCGGAAGAAAACCCACGCGAATACAGGGAGAACACAGAAAGGCCCCAGGCCGGATTCTAACCCACGACCTTCTTGCTGTGAGGCAGTAGTGCTAACCACTATGCCACCATGCCGCCCTCATCAAGGACTTTTATAAGAAGACTTTTAAGCCTAAGTTGAGACCGCAAGGTGGCGGTCAAAGAGGGGGGGTGGGGGGGTGGGGTCTGTTGGGAATCGCTGATTTGCATGTTTGTTTTTAGTATGTTTTTGTAATTATGTGCCTGCAGCAATGCAGACACATATTAAAATCCTGCATACTTCTTTATTATTATGTGCCTGCAGCAATGCAGACACATATTAAAATCCTGCATTATTCTATATTATTATGTGCCTGCAGCAATGCAGACACATATTAAAATCCTGCATACTTCTTTATTATTCTTATTATTGTTATTATTATGTGCCTGCAGCAATGCAGACACATATTAAAATCCTGCATACTTCTTTATTATGTGCCTGCAGCAATGCAGACACATATTAAAATCCTGCATACTTCTTTATTATTATTATTATTATTATTATTATTATTATTAGTGTGCATTGAAAATGCTCACTATTGTTATCCTGGTCTTCTTATTATTAGTGTGCATTGAAAATGCTCACTATTGTTATCCTGGTCTTCTTCTTATTAGTGTGCATTGAAAATGCTCACTATTGTTATCCTGGTCTTCTTATTATTATTAGTGTGCATTGAAAATGCTCACTATTGTTATCCTGGTCTTCTTATTATTAGTGTGCATTGAAAATGCTCACTATTGTTATCCTGGTCTTCTTATTATAAGTGTGCATTGAAAATGCTCACTATTGTTATCTTGGTCTTCTTATTATTAGTGTGCATTGAAAATGCTCACTATTGTTATCCTGGTCTTCTTATTATTATTATTATTATTAGTGTGCATTGAAAATGCTCACTATTGTTATCCTGGTCTTCTTATTATTATTAGTGTGCATTGAAAATGCTCACTATTGTTATTCTGGTCTTCTTATTATTATTAGTGTGCATTGAAAATGCTCACTATTGTTATCCTGGTCTTCTTATGATTATTAGTGTGCATTGAAAATGCTCACTATTGTTAACCTGGTCTTCTTATTAGTGTGCATTGAAAATGCTCACTATTGTTATCCTGGTCTTCTTCTTCTTATTAGTGTGCATTGAAAATGCTCACTATTGTTATCCTGGTCTTCTTCTTATTATTATTATTATTATTATTAGTGTGCATTGAAAATGCTCACTATTGTTATCCTGGTCTTCTTATTATTATTATTATTAGTGTGCATTGAAAATGCTCACTATTGTTATCCTGGTCTTCTTCTTATTATTATTATTATTATTAGTGTGCATTGAAAATGCTCACTATTGTTATCCTGG
The DNA here is from genome assembly GCA_029721435.1 of Gymnothorax reevesii. Lineage (NCBI taxonomy): Eukaryota > Metazoa > Chordata > Actinopteri > Anguilliformes > Muraenidae > Gymnothorax > Gymnothorax reevesii. The sequence goes on along the minus strand of CM056576.1, from coordinate 77,355,132 downwards.
TCTTCTTCTTATTATTATTATTATTATTATTATTATTAGTGTGCATTGAAAATGCTCACTATTGTTATCCAGGTCTTCTTCTTATTATTATTATTATTATTATTATTATTATTATTATTATTATTAGTGTGCATTGAAAATGCTCACTATTGTTATCCTGGTCTTCTTATTATTATTATTATTATTATTATTATTATTATTATTATTATTATTCTTCTAACACACTTAATGCGGCCTCAACCATTTATCGTAGAAACTTCATTCAAACTGCGTTGCGTAGGTCTTACTTAGGACACCTGTGCAATGTATTTTTCATCTTTGTAACTTTTATACTTTTTGAGTTATTAATAAAAAACTATAAATTTTTTCCTCCCACAGACTTAACATTGGCATTATGACATCACAATAGGGCCATTAAGCAAATGGAATCTTGTGCCAGGTGTTCTGACCACCTGCTGTAACTGTCAGTTTCTCAGGCTGTAAGACTACAATCTGGCTCTCTTGAGACTACAGCTTCCTTACTGCTTTCCTTCCTTCTATTTTCTGTCATTCCTTCTTTCTTTTTCCCTCCTATTTCTTTCCTTCGTTCCTTCCTTCCTTTATTCGTTCCTGCTTTCCTACTTTACTTCCTTCTATCCTGCCTTTCATCCTTCCTCCCATTCTTCCTCCCTACCAATTTTCTTTCCTACCTTCCTTAGTTTTTCTTTCCTTCCATCATGCCTTCTTTCATTCCTTCATATCCTTCTTATCTTTCTTCCTTTCTTCTTTCTGCTTTCCCTCTCTTTCCCTCCCTCTTCCTTTCTTTACTTTTTCTTTCCTTCCTTCTCTCTTTCCTTCCGTTTTTCATTTCTTCTTCCTCACTTCCTTCCTTCCTTCTATCTTTACTTAAATCCTTCTTCTTCCCTTCTTCCTTTCCTTCCTTCTTTACTTCCTTCTTTCCTTCATTCCTCTGTTTCTTTCCATCCATCCTCGCCTTCTTTCCTTTGTTCTTTCCTGCCTTCCTTTGATTTCCTTCTTTTTTCCTATATTCCTTCTTTCCTTACTTCCCTCATTAGTTCCTTCTTTCCCTCCTTCCTTCCTTGTTAATATTCCAAATAATTTCGTAATCGTACGGTTCACTACTTCTCCCAGTTTTCACTCGATCCCCAAACAAGACACATCAACGCCCTAGCAACAACAAGAACAACATAGCAACTGTCGAGCAATGCCCAAGCAAATATTCAGAACACCATAGCAACCGCCAAGCAACCACCCAAAACACCATAGCAACTGCCTAGCAACCACCCAGAACACTATAGCAACTGCCTAGCAACGCCCTAGCAACCACCCAGAACACCATAGCAACCGCCTAGCAACCACCCAGAACACCATAGCAACTGCCTAGCAACGCCCTAGCAACCACCCAGAACACCATAGCAACCGCCTAGCAACCACCCAGAACACCATAGCAACCGCCTAGCAACCACCCAGAACACCATAGCAACTGCCTAGCAACGCCCTAGCAACCACCCAGAACACCTTAGCAACTGCCTAGCAACGCCCTAGCAACCAACCAGAACGCTATAGCAACTGCCTAGCAACGCCCTAGCAACCACCCAGAACACCATAGCAACCACCTAGCAACCACCCAGAACACCATAGCAACCGCTTAGCAACCACCCAGAACACCGTAGCAACTGCCTAGCAACACCCTAACAACCACCCAGAACACCATAGCAACCGCCTAGCAACGCCCTAGCAACCACCCAGAACACCATAGCGACAGCCTAGCAATGCCCTAGCAACCACCCAGAACACCATAGCAACCGCCTAGCAACCACCCAGAACACCATAGCAACTGCCTAGCAACGCCCTAGCAACCACCCAGAACACCATAGCAACCGCCTAGCAACCACCCAGAACACCATAGCACCCGCCTAGCAACCACCCAGAACACCATAGCAACTGCCTAGCAACGCCCTAGCAACCACCCAGAACACAATAGCAACTGCCTAGCAACCACCCAGATCACCATAGCAACCACCTAGCAACCACCCAGAACACCATAGCAACTGCCTAGCAACGCCCTAGCAACCACCCAGAACACCATAGCAACCACCTAGCAACCACCCAAAACACCATAGCAACTGCCTAGCAACGCCCTAGCAACCACCCAGAACACCATAGCAACTGCCTAGCAACGCCCTAGCAACCACCCAGAACACCATAGCAACCGCCTAGCAACCACCCAGAACACCATAGCAACCGCCTAGCAACCACCCAGAACACCATAGCAACTGCCTAGCAACGCCCTAGCAACCACCCAGAACACCACAGCAACTGCCTAGCAACGCCCTAGCAACCACCCAGAACGCTATAGCAACTGCCTAGCAACGCCCTAGCAACCACCCAGAACACCATAGCAACCGCCTAGCAACCACCCAGAACACCATAGTAACTGCCTAGCAACGCCCTAGCAACCACCCAGAACACCATAGCAACCGCCTAGCAACGCCCTAGCAACCACCCAGAACACCATAGCAACAGCCTAGCAATGCCCTAGCAACCACCCAGAACACCATAGCAACCGCCTAGCAACCACCCAGAACACCATAGCAACTGCCTAGCAACGCCCTAACAACCACCCAGAACACCACAGCAACCCCCTAGCAACCACCCAGAACACCATAGCCTCCGCCTAGCACCCACCAAGCCCCCCATAGCAACTCCCTAGCAACGCCCGAGCAACCACCCAGAACACCATAGCAACCGCCTAGCAACCACCCAGAACACCATAGCAACTGCCTAGCTACGCCCATGCAACCACCCAGAACACCATAGCAACCACCAAGCAACCACCCAAAACACCATAGCAACCGCCTAGCAACGCCCTAGCAACCACCCAGAACAGCGTAGCAACCGCCTAGCAACCACCCAGAACACCATAGCAACTGCCTAGCAACGCCCAAGCAACCACCCAGAACACCAAAGCAACCACCTAGCAACCACCCAAAACACCAAAGCAACTGCCTAGCAACGCCCCACCAACCACCCACAACACCACAGCAACCGCCTAGCAACCACCCAGAACACCATAGCAACTGCCTTACAACACCCTAACAACCACCCAGACCACCATAGCAACCGGCTAGCAACGCCCTAGCAAACACCCAGAACACCATAGCAACCGCCTAGCAACACCCTAGCAACCAACCAGAACACATAGCAACCGCTTAGCAATGCCCTAGCAACCAGTCAAAACACCATATCAACTGCCTAGCATGGCCCTAGCAACCTCCCCGACCACCATAGCAACCGCCTAGCAACCACCCAGCACACCATAGCAACTGCCTAGCAACGCCCTAGCAACCACCCACAACACCATAGCAACCGCCTAGCAACCACCCAGAACACAACAGCAACCGCCTAGCTACCACCCAGAACACCACAGCAACGCCCCAGCAACCACCCAGAACACCATAGCAAATGCCTAGCAACGCCCTAGCAACCACCCAGAACACCATAGCAATCGCCTAGCAACTTTCAGAACACCATAGCAACTGCCTAGCAACGCCCTAGCAACCACCCAGAACCCCATAGCAACCGCCTAGCAACCACCCAGACCACCATAGCAACCGCCTAGCCACACCACAGAACACCATACCAACTGCCTAGCAATGATCTAGCAACCACCCAGAACACCATTGCACCCGCCTTGCTACCACCCAGAACACCATAGCAACCGCCTAGCAACCACCCAGAACACCAGAGCAACCGCCTAACAACCACCCAGAACACCATAGCAACACCCTAACAACCACCCAGAACACCAAAGCAACCGCCTAGTAACCATCCAGAACACCATAGCAACTGCCTAGCAACGCCCTAGCAACCACCCAGAATACCATAGCAACGCCCTAGCAACCACCCAGAACACCATAGCAACCGCCTAGCAACGCCCGAGCAACCACCCAGAACACCATAGCAACCGCCTAGCAACGCCCTAGCAACCAGCCAGAACATCATAGCAACCACCTAGCAACCAGCCAGAACACCATAGCAACTGCCTAGCAACACCCTAGCAACCACCCAGAACACCATAGCAACCGCCTGGCAATGCCGTGGCAACCACCCAGAACACCATACCAACTGCTTAGCAATGCCCTAGCAACCACCCAGAACGCCATAGCAACCACCCTAACAACCACCCAGAACACCATAGCAACTGCCTAGCAACGGCCTATCAACCACCCAGAACACAATAGCAACTGCCTAGCAACGCCATAGCAACCACCCAGAACACCATAGCAACGGCCTAGCAACCACCCAGAACAGCATAGCAACTGCCTAGCAACACCCTAGCAACCACCCAGAACACCATAGCAACCACCTAGCAACGCCCTAGCAACCACACAGAACATCATAGCAACTGCTTAGCAAAGACCTAGCAACCACCCAGAATGCCATAGCAACCGCCTAGCACCCACCAAGAACCCCATAGCAACGCCCGAACAACCACCCAGTACGCCATAGCAACCGCCTAGCAACTACCCAGAACACCATAGCAACCGCCCTAGCAACCACCCAGAACACCATAGCAACTGCCTATCAACGCCCTAGCAACCACCCAGAACACCATAGCAACCACCTAGCAACCACCCAGAACACCATAGCAACGCCCTAGCAACCACCCAGAACACCATAGCAACTGCCTAGCAACGCCCTAGCAACCACCCAGAACACCATAGCAACCGCCTAGCAACCATCAGAACACCATAGCAACTGCCTAGCAACGCCCTAGCAACCACCCAGAACACCATAGCAACCGCCTAGCAACCACCCAGAACACCATAGCAACCGCCTAGCAACAACACAGAACACCATACCAACTGCCTAGCAATGATCTAGCAACCACCCAGAACACCATTGCAACCGCCTTGCTACCACCCAGAACACCATAGCAACCGCCTAGCAACCACCCAGAACACCAGAGCAACCGCCTAACAACCACCCAGAACACCATAGCAACACCCTAACAACCACCCAGAACACCATCGCACCCGCCTAGCAACCATCCAGAACACCATAGCAACTGCCTAGCAACGCCCTAGCAACCACCCAGAATACCATAGCAACGCCCTAGCAACCACCCAGAACACCATAGCAACCGCCTAGCAACGCCCGAGCAACCACCCAGAACACCATAGCAACCGCCTAGCAACGCCCTAGCAACCAGCCAGAACATCATAGCAACCACCTAGCAACCAGCCAGAACACCATAGCAACTGCCTAGCAACACCCTAGCAACCACCCAGAACACCATAGCAACCGCCTGGCAATGCCGTGGCAACCACCCAGAACACCATACCAACTGCTTAGCAATGCCCTAGCAACCACCCAGAACGCCATAGCAACCACCCTAACAACCACCCAGAACACCATAGCAACTGCCTAGCAACGGCCTATCAACCACCCAGAACACAATAGCAACTGCCTAGCAACGCCATAGCAACCACCCAGAACACCATAGCAACGGCCTAGCAACCACCCAGAACAGCATAGCAACTGCCTAGCAACACCCTAGCAACCACCCAGAACACCATAGCAACCACCTAGCAACGCCCTAGCAACCACCCAGAACATCATAGCAACTGCTTAGCAAAGCCCTAGCAACCACCCAGAATGCCATAGCAACCGCCTAGCAACCACCCAGAACCCCATAGCAACGCCCGAACAACCACCCAGTACGCCATAGCAACCGCCTAGCAACTACCCAGAACACCATAGCAACCGCCTAGCAATGCCCTATCAACCACCCAGAACACCATAGCAACTGCCTAGCAACGCCCTAGCAACCACCCAGAACACCATAGCAACCACCTAGCAACCACCCAGAACACCATAGCAACGCCCTAGCAACGCCTTCGCAACCACCCAGAACACCATAGCAACCGCCTAGCAACCACCCAGAACACCAAAGCAACTGCCTAGCAACGCCCTAGCAACCACCCAGAACACCATAGCAACCGCCTAGCAACCACCCAGAACACCACAGCAACCGCCTACCAACCACCCAGAACACCATACCAACTGCCTAGCAACGCCCTAGCACCCACCCAGAACACCACAGCAACTGCCTAGCAACGCCCTAGCAACCACCCAGAACGCTATAGCAACTGCCTAGCAACGCCCTAGCAACCACCCAGAACACCATAGCAACCGCCTAGCAACCACCCAGAACACCATAGCAACTGCCTAGCAACCCCCCAGCAACCACCCACAACACCATAACAACCGCCTAGCAACGCCCCAGCAACCACCCACAACACCACAGCAACAGCCTAGCAATGCCCTACCAACCACCCAGAACCCCATACCAACCGCCTAGCAACCACCCAGAACCCCATTGCACCTCCCTAGCAACGCCCTAGCAACCACCCAGAACACCATAGCAACCGCCTAGCAACCACCCAGAACACCATAGCAACCGCCTAGCAACCACCAAGAACACCAAAGCAACTGCCTAGCAACGCCCGAGCAACCACCTAGAACACCATAGCAACCGCCTAGCAACCACCCAGAACACCATAGCAACTGCCTAGCAACGCCCAAGCAACCACCCAGAACACCATAGCAACCACCTAGCAACCACCCAAAACACCATAGCAACCGCCTAGCAACGCCCTAGCAACCACCCAGAACACCATAGCAACCGCCTAGCAACCACCCAGAACACCATAGCAACTGCCTAGCAACGCCCAAGCAACCACCCAGAACACCATAGCAACCACCTAGCAACCACCCTAAACACCATAGCAACTGCCTAGCAACGCCCTAGCAACCACCCAGAACACCATAGCAACCGCCTAGCAACCACCCAGAACACCATAGCAACTGCCTAGCAACACCCTAACAACCACCAAGAACACCATAGCAACCGCCTAGCAACGCCCTAGCAACCACCCAGAACACCATAGCAACAGCCTAGCAATGCCCTAGCAACCTCCCAGAACACCAGAGCAACCGCCTAGCAAGGCCCTAGCAACCACCCAGAACACCATAGCAACCGCCTAGCAATGCCCTAGCAACCTCCCAGAACACCATAGCAACCGCCTAGCAACCACCCAGCACACCATAGCAACTGCCTAGCAACGCCCTAGCAACCACCCAGAACACCATAGCAACCGCCTAGCAACCACCCAGAACACAATAGCACCCGCCTAGCTACCACCCAGAACACCATAGCAACGCCCTAGCAACCACCCAGAACACCATAGCAACTGCCTAGCAACGCCCTAGCAACCACCCAGAACACCATAGCAACCGCCTAGCAACCATCAGAACACCATAGCAACTGCCTAGCAACGCCCTAGCAACCACCCAGAACACCATAGCAACCGCCTAGCAACCACCCAGAACACCATAGCAACCGCCTAGCAACAACACAGAACACCATAGCAACTGCCTAGCAATGATCTAGCAACCACCCAGAACACCATTGCAACCGCCTTGCTACCACCCAGAACACCATAACAACCGCCTAGCAACCACCCAGAACACCAGAGCAACCGCCTAACAACCACCCAGAACACCATACCAACACCCTAGCAACCACCCAGAACACCACACCAACCGCCTAGCAACCATCCAGAACACCATAGCAACTGCCTAGCAACGCCCTAGCAACCACCCAGAATACCATAGCAACGCCCTAGCAACCACCCAGAACACCATAGCAACCGCCTAGCAACGCCCGAGCAACCACCCAGAACACCATAGCAACCGCCTAGCAACGCCCTAGCAACCAGCCAGAACATCATAGCAACCACCTAGCAACCAGCCAGAACACCATAGCAACTGCCTAGCAACACCCTAGCAACCACCCAGAACACCATAGCAACCGCCTGGCAATGCCGTGGCAACCACCCAGAACACCATACCAACTGCTTAGCAATGCCCTAGCAACCACCCAGAACGCCATAGCAACCACCCTAACAACCACCCAGAACACCATAGCAACTGCCTAGCAACGGCCTATCAACCACCCAGAACACAATAGCAACTGCCTAGCAACGCCATAGCAACCACCCAGAACACCATAGCAACGGCCTAGCAACCACCCAGAACAGCATAGCAACTGCCTAGCAACACCCTAGCAACCACCCAGAACACCATAGCAACCACCTAGCAACGCCCTAGCAACCACCCAGAACATCATAGCAACTGCTTAGCAAAGCCCTAGCAACCACCCAGAATGCCATAGCAACCGCCTAGCAACCACCCAGAACCCCATAGCAACGTCCGAACAACCACCCAGTACGCCATAGCAACCGCCTAGCAACTACCCAGAACACCATAGCAACCGCCTAGCAATGCCCTATCAACCACCCAGAACACCATAGCAACTGCCTAGCAATGCCCTAGCAACCACCCAGAACACGATAGCAGCTGCCTAGCAACACCCTCACAAGTACACAGAACACCATAGCAACTGCCTAACAACTGTTACAGCCAGTCCTCATTATGTCAAATTACAATAAAAAATGTAACTTTTTAAGCTACTCAACTTATCAACCTTTCAGCCATTCTAACTCCTGATTGTTTTCGACTATGACTTCCGGCAACTGTTTCTTCTGCCCAATCCTGTCTCAAAATATAAGTCCTTACTACAATTTTTCACTATTAAAAAATGTCACTATTAAAAATTTCCATATGACAGTTGTCATCAACTATGACTCCCGCAAACTGTTTCCTCAGTCCACATCTGTTTCAAAATAAAAGTCCTCACCACTACCATAATTATCCTCCTAAAAACGTAGCTACCAATATCATAATGCAATGATATGTTACAAACTCCACCTTATGCAACTACACTTTGCATTTTCAATGCACACGTAATTCCCTGGAATTACATTATCTAGTTATTATTATTATTCTTCTAACACACTTAATGCGGCCTCAACCGTTTATCGTAGAAACTTCAATCAAACTGCGTTGCGTAGGTCTTACTTAGGACACCTGTGCAATGTATTTTTCATCTTTGTAACTTTTATACTTTTTGAGTTATTAATAAAAAACTATAAATTTTTTCCTCCCACAGACTTAACATTGGCATTATGACATCACAATAGGGCCATTAAGCAAATGGAATCTTGTGCCAGGTGTTCTGACCACCTGCTGTAACTGTCAGTTTCTCAGGCTGTAAGACTACAATCTGGCTCTCTTGAGACTACAGCTTCCTTACTGCTTTCCTTCCTTCTATTTTCTGTCATTCCTTCTTTCTTTTTCCCTCCTATTTCTTTCCTTCGTTCCTTCCTTCCTTTATTCGTTCCTGCTTTCCTACTTTACTTCCTTCTATCCTGCCTTTCATCCTTCCTCCCATTCTTCCTCCCTACCAATTTTCTTTCCTACCTTCCTTAGTTTTTCTTTCCTTCCATCATGCCTTCTTTCATTCCTTCATATCCTTCTTATCTTTCTTCCTTTCTTCTTTCTGCTTTCCCTCTCTTTCCCTCCCTCTTCCTTTCTTTACTTTTTCTTTCCTTCCTTCTCTCTTTCCTTCCGTTTTTCATTTCTTCTTCCTCACTTCCTTCCTTCCTTCTATCTTTACTTAAATCCTTCTTCTTCCTTTCTTCCTTTCCTTCCTTCTTTACTTCTTTCTTTCTTTCATTCCTCTGTTTCTTTCCATCCATCCTCGCCTTCTTTCCTTTGTTCTTTCCTGCCTTCCTTTGATTTCCTTCTTTTTTCCTATATTCCTTCTTTCCTTACTTCCCTCATTAGTTCCTTCTTTCCCTCCTTCCTTCCTTGTTAATATTCCAAATAATTTCGTAATCGTACGGTTCACTACTTCTCCCAGTTTTCACTCGATCCCCAAACAAGACACATCAACGCCCTAGCAACAACAAGAACAACATAGCAACTGTCGAGCAATGCCCAAGCAAATATTCAGAACACCATAGCAACCGCCAAGCAACCACCCAAAACACCATAGCAACTGCCTAGCAACCACCCAGAACACTATAGCAACTGCCTAGCAACGCCCTAGCAACCACCCAGAACACCATAGCAACCGCCTAGCAACCACCCAGAACACCATAGCAACTGCCTAGCAACGCCCTAGCAACCACCCAGAACACCATAGCAACCGCCTAGCAACCACCCAGAACACCATAGCAACCGCCTAGCAACCACCCAGAACACCATAGCAACTGCCTAGCAACGCCCTAGCAACCACCCAGAACACCTTAGCAACTGCCTAGCAACGCCCTAGCAACCACCCAGAACGCTATAGCAACTGCCTAGCAACCCTCTAGCAACCACCCAGAACACCATAGCAACCACCTAGCAACCACCCAGAACACCATAGCAACCGCCTAGCAACCACCCAGAACACCATCGCAACTGCCTAGCAACGCCCTAACAACCACCCAGAACACCATAGCAACCGCCTAGCAACGCCCTAGCAACCACCCAGAACACCATAGCAACAGCCTAGCAATGCCCTAGCAACCACCCAGAACACCATAGCAACCGCCTAGCAACCACCCAGAACACCATAGCAACTGCCTAGCAACGCCCTAGCAACCACCCAGAACACCATAGCAACCGCCTAGCAACCACCCACAACACCATAGCACCCAACTACCAACCACCCAGAACACCATAGCAACTGCCTAGCAACGCCCTAGCACCCACCCAGAACACAATAGCAACTGCCTAGCAACCACCCAGAACACCATAGCAACCACCTAGCAACCACCCAGAACACCATAGCAACTGCCTAGCAACGCCCTAGCAACCACCCAGAACACCATAGCAACCACCTAGCAACCACCCAAAACACCATAGCAACTGCCTAGCAACGCCCTAGCAACCACCCAGAACACCATAGCAACCGCCTAGCAACCACCCAGAACACCATAGCAACCGCCTAGCAACCACCCAGAACACCATAGCAACTGCCTAGCAACGCCCTAGCAACCACCCAGAACACCTTAGCAACTGCCTAGCAACGCCCTAGCAACCACCCAGAACGCTATAGCAACTGCCTAGCAACGCTCTAGCAACCACCCAGAACACCATAGCAACCACCTAGCAACCACCCAGAACACCATAGCAACCGCCTAGCAACCACCCAGAACACCATAGCAACTGCCTAGCAACACCCTAAAAACCACCCACAAAACCATAGCAACCGCCTAGCCACGCCCTAGCAACCACCCAGAACACCATAGCAACTGCCTAGCAACGCCCTAGCAACCACCCAGAACACCATAGCAACCACCCAAAACACCATAGCAACTGCCTAGCAACGCCCTAGCAACCACCCAGAACACCATAGCAACCGCCTAGCAACCACCCAGAACACCATAGCAACTGCCTAGCAACGCCCTAGCAACCACCCAGAACACCATAGCAACTGCCTAGCAACCACCCAGAACACCATAGCAACCGCCTAGCAACCACCCAGAACACCATAGCAACTGCCTAGCAACGCCCTAGCAACCACCCAGAACACCACAGCAACTGCCTAGCAACGCCCTAGCAACCACCCAGAACGCTATAGCAACTGCCTAGCAACGCCCTAGCAACCACCCAGAACACCATAGCAACCGCCTAGCAACCACCCAGAACACCATAGCAACTGCCTAGCAACGCCCTAGCAACCACCCAGAACACCATAGCAACCGCCTAGCAACGCCCTAGCAACCACCCAGAACACCATAGCAACAGCCTAGCAATGCCCTAGCAACCACCCAGAACACCATAGCAACCGCCTAGCAACCACCCAGAACACCATAGCAACTGCCTAGCAACCACCCAGAACACCATAGCAACCGCCTAGCAACCACCGAGAACACCATAGCAACCGCCTAGCAACCACCAAGAACACCATAGCAACTGCCTAGCAACGCCCGAGCAACCACCCAGAACACCATAGCAACCGCGGAGCAACCACCCAGAACACCACAGCAACTGCCTAGCAACGCCCCAGCCACCACCCAGAACACCATAGCAACCACCTAGCAACCACCCAAAACACCATAGCCACCCCCTAGCAACGCCCTAGCACCCCCCCAGAACACCATACCAACCGCCTAGCACCCACCCAGAACACCATAGCAACTGCCTAGCAACGCCCAAGCAACCACCCAGAACACCATAGCAACCACCTAGCAACCACCCAAAACACCATAGCAACTGCCTAGCAACGCCCTAGCAACCACCCAGAACACCATAGCAACCGCCTAGCAACCACCCAGAACACCATAGCAACTGCCTAGCAACACCCTAACAACCACCCAGAACACCATAGCAACCGCCTAGCAACGCCCTAGCAACCACCCAGAACACCATAGCAACAGCCTAGCAATGCCCTAGCAACCTCCCAAAACACCATAGCAACCGCCTAGCAAGGCCCTAGCAACCACACAGAACACCATAGCAATCGCCTAGCAACGCCCTATCAACCACTCAGAACACCATTGCAACCGCCTAGCAACCACCCAGAACACAATAGCAACCGCCTAGCTACCACCCAGAACACCATAGCAACGCCCTAGCAACCACCCAGAACACCATAGCAACTGCCTAGCAACGCCCTAGCAACCACCCAGAACACCATCGCAACCGCCTAGCAACCATCAGAACACCATAGCAACTGCCTAGCAACGCCCTAGCAACCACCCAGAACACCATAGCAACCGCCTAGCAACCACCCAGAACACCATAGCAACCGCCTAGCAACAACAAAGAACACCATAGCAACTGCCTAGCAATGATCTAGCAACCACCCAGAACACCATTGCAACCGCCTTGCTACCACCCAGAACACCATAGCAACCGCCTAGCAACCACCCAGAACACCAGAGCAACCGCCTAACAACCACCCAGAACACCATAGCAACACCCTAGCAACCACCCAGAACACCATAGCAACCGCCTAGCAACCATCCAGAACACCATAGCAACTGCCTAGCAACGCCCTAGCAACCACCCAGAATACCATAGCAACGCCCTAGCAACCACCCAGAACACCATAGCAACCGCCTAGCAACGCCCGAGCAACCACCCAGAACACCATAGCAACCGCCTAGCAACGCCCTAGCAACCAGCCAGAACATCATAGCAACCACCTAGCAACCAGCCAGAACACCATAGCAACTGCCTAGCAACACCCTAGCAACCACCCAGAACACCATAGCAACCGCCTGGCAATGCGGTGGCAACCACCCAGAACACCATACCAACTGCTTAGCAATGCCCTAGCAACCACCCAGAACGCCATAGCAACCACCCTAACAACCACCCAGAACACCATAGCAACTGCATAGCAACGGCCTATCAACCACCCAGAACACAATAGCAACTGCCTAGCAACGCCATAGCAACCACCCAGAACACCATAGCAACGGCCTAGCAACCACCCAGAACAGCATAGCAACTGCCTAGCAACACCCTAGCAACCACCCAGAACACCATAGCAACCACCTAGCAACGCCCTAGCAACCACCCAGAACATCATAGCAACTGCTTAGCAAAGCCCTAGCAACCACCCAGAATGCCATAGCAACCGCCTAGCAACCACCCAGAACCCCATAGCAACGCCCGAACAACCACCCAGTACGCCATAGCAACCGCCTAGCAACTACCCAGAACACCATAGCAACCGCCTAGCAATGCCCTATCAACCACCCAGAACACCATAGCAACTGCCTAGCAATGCCCTAGCAACCACCCAGAACACGATAGCAGCTGCCTAGCAACACCCTCACAAGTACACAGAACACCATAGCAACTGCCTAACAACTGTTACAGCCAGTCCTCATTATGTCAAATTACAATAAAAAATGTAACTTTTTAAGCTACTCAACTTATCAACCTTTCAGCCATTCCAACTCCTGATTGTTTTCGACTATGACTTCCGGCAACTGTTTCTTCTGCCCAATCCTGTCTCAAAATATAAGTCCTTACTACAATTTTTCACGATTAAAAAATGTCACTATTAAAAATTTCCATATGACAGTTGTCATCAACTATGACTCCCGCAAACTGTTTCCTCAGTCCACATCTGTTTCAAAATAAAAGTCCTCACCACTACCATAATTATCCTCCTAAAAACATAGCTACCAATATCATAATGCAATGATATGTTACAAACTCCACCTTATGCAACTACACTTTGCATTTTCAATGCACACGTAATTCCCTGGAATTACATTATCTAGTTATTATTATTATTATTATTATTCTTCTAACACACTTAATGCGGCCTCAACCGTTTATCGTAGAAACTTCATTCAAACTGCGTTGCGTAGGTCTTACTTAGGACACCTGTGCAATGTATTTTTCATCTTTGTAACTTTTATACTTTTTGAGTTATTAATAAAAAACTATAAATTTTTTCCTCCCACAGACTTAACATTGGCATTATGACATCACAATAGGGCCATTAAGCAAATGGAATCTTGTGCCAGGTGTTCTGACCACCTGCTGTAACTGTCAGTTTCTCAGGCTGTAAGACTACAATCTGGCTCTCTTGAGACTACAGCTTCCTTACTGCTTTCCTTCCTTCTATTTTCTGTCATTCCTTCTTTCTTTTTCCCTCCTATTTCTTTCCTTCGTTCCTTCCTTCCTTTATTCGTTCCTGCTTTCCTACTTTACTTCCTTCTATCCTGCCTTTCATCCTTCCTCCCATTCTTCCTCCCTACCAATTTTCTTTCCTACCTTCCTTAGTTTTTCTTTCCTTCCATCATGCCTTCTTTCATTCCTTCATATCCTTCTTATCTTTCTTCCTTTCTTCTTTCTGCTTTCCCTCTCTTTCCCTCCTTCTTCCTTTCTTTACTTTTTCTTTCCTTCCTTCTCTCTTTCCTTCCGTTTTTCATTTCTTCTTCCTCACTTCCTTCCTTCCTTCTATCTTTACTTAAATCCTTCTTCTTCCCTTCTTCCTTTCCTTCCTTCTTTACTTCCTTCTTTCCTTCATTCCTCGGTTTCTTTCCATCCATCCTCGCCTTCTTTCCTTTGTTCTTTCCTGCCTTCCTTTGATTTCCTTCTTTTTTCCTATATTCCTTCTTTCCTTACTTCCCTCATTAGTTCCTTCTTTCCCTCCTTCCTTCCTTGTTAATATTCCAAATAATTTCATAATCGTACGGTTCACTACTTCTCCCAGTTTTCACTCGATCCCCAAACAAGACACATCAACACCCTAGCAACAACAAGAACAACATAGCAACTGTCGAGCAATGCCCAAGCAAATATTCAGAACACCATAGCAACCGCCAAGCAACCACCCAAAACACCATAGCAACTGCCTAGCAACCACCCAGAACACTATAGCAACTGCCTAGCAACGCCCTAGCAACCACCCAGAACACCATAGCAACCGCCTAGCAACCACCCAGAACACCATAGCAACTGCCTAGCAACGCCCTAGCAACCACCCAGAACACCATAGCAACCGCCTAGCAACCACCCAGAACACCATAGCAACCGCCTAGCAACCACCCAGAACACCATAGCAACTGCCTAGCAACGCCCTAGCAACCACCCAGTACACCTTAGCAACTGCCTAGCAACGCCCTAGCAACCACCCAGAACGCTATAGCAACTGCCTAGCAACGCCCTAGCAACCACCCAGAACACCATAGCAACCACCTAGCAACCACCCAGAACACCATAGCAACCGCCTAGCAACCACCCAGAACACCATAGCAACTGCCTAGCAACACCCTAACAACCACCCAGAACACCATAGCAACCGCCTAGCAACGCCCTAGCAACCACCCAGAACACCATAGCAACAACCTAGCAATGCCCTACCAACCACCCAGAACACATAACAATTGCCTAGCAACTAGACAGAACACCATAGCAACTACCTAGCAACGCCCTAGCAACCACCCAGAACACCATAGCAACCGCCTAGCAACCACCCAGAACACCATAGCACCCGCCTAGCAACCACCCAGAACACCATAGCAACTGCCTAGCAACGCCCTAGCAACCACCCAGAACACAATAGCAACTGCCTAGCAACCACCCAGAACACCATAGCAACCACCTAGCAACCACCCAGGACACCATAGCAACTGCCTAGCAACGCCCTAGCAACCACCCAGAACACCATAGCAACCACCTAGCAACCACCCAAAACACCATAGCAACTGCCTGGCAACGGCCGAGCAACCACCCAGAACACCATAGCAACCGCCTAGCAACCACCCAGAACACCATAGCAACTGCCTAGCAACGCCCTAGCAACCACCCAGAACACCATAGCAACCGCCTAGCAACCACCCAGAACACCATAGCAACCGCCTAGCAACCACCCAGAACACCATAGCAACTGCCTAGCAACGCCCTAGCAACCACCCAGAACACCACAGCAACTGCCTAGCAACGCCCTAGCAACCACCCAGAACGCTATAGCAACTGCCTAGCAACGCCCTAGCAACCACCCAGAACACCATAGCAACCGCCTAGCAACCACCCAGAACACCATAGCAACTGCCTAGCAACGCCCTAGCAACCACCCAGAACACCATAGCAACCGCCTAGCAACGCCCTAGCAACCACCCAGAACACCATAGCAACCGCCTAGCAACCATCAGAACACCATAGCAACTGCCTAGCAACGCCCTAGCAACCACCCAGAACACCATAGCAACCGCCTAGCAACCACCCAGAACACCATAGCAACCGCCTAGCAACAACACAGAACACCATAGCAACTGCCTAGCAATGATCTAGCAACCACCCAGAACACCATTGCAACCACCTTGCTACCACCCAGAACACCATAGCAACCGCCTAGCAACCGCCCAGAACACCAGAGCAACCGCCTAACAACCTCCCAGACTACCATAGCAACACCCTAGCAACCACCCAGAACACCATAGCACCCGCCTAGCAACCATCCAGAACACCATAGCAACTGCCTAGCAACACCCTAGCAACCACCCAGAATACCATAGCAACGCCCTAGCAACCACCCAGAACACCCTAGCAACCGCCTAGCAACGCCCGAGCAACCACCCAGAACACCATAGCAACCGCCTAGCAACGCCCTAGCAACCAGCCAGAACATCATAGCAACCACCTAGCAACCAGCCAGAACACCATAGCAACTGCCTAGCAACACCCTAGCAACCACCCAGAACACCATAGCAACCGCCTGGCAATGCCGTGGCAACCACCCAGAACACCATACCAACTGCTTAGCAATGCCCTAGCAACCACCCAGAACGCCATAGCAACCACCCTAACAACCACCCAGAACACCATAGCAACTGCCTAGCAACGGCCTATCAACCACCCAGAACACAATAGCAACTGCCTAGCAACGCCATAGCAACCACCCAGAACACCATAGCAACGGCCTAGCAACCACCCAGAACAGCATAGCAACTGCCTAGCAACACCCTAGCAACCACCCAGAACACCATAGCAACCACCTAGCAACGCCCTAGCAACCACCCAGAACATCATAGCAACTGCTTAGCAAAGCCCTAGCAACCACCCAGAATGCCATAGCAACCGCCTAGCAACCACCCAGTACGCCATAGCAACCGCCTAGCAACTACCCAGAACACCATAGCAACCGCCTAGCAATGCCCTATTAACCACCCAGAACACCATAGCAACTGCCTAGCAATGCCCTAGCAACCACCCAGAACACGATAGCAGCTGCCTAGCAACACCCTCACAAGTACACAGAACACCATAGCAACTGCCTAACAACTGTTACAGCCAGTCCTCATTATGTCAAATTACAATAAAAAATGTAACTTTTTAAGCTACTCAACTTATCAACCTTTCAGCCATTCCAACTCCTGATTGTTTTCGACTATGACTTCCGGCAACTGTTTCTTCTGCCCAATCCTGTCTCAAAATATAAGTCCTTTCTACAATTTTTCACTATTAAAAAATGTCACTGTTAAAAATTTCCATATGACAGTTGTCATCAACTATGACTCCCGCAAACTGTTTCCTCAGTCCACATCTGTTTCAAAATAAAAGTCCTCACCACTACCATAATTATCCTCCTAAAAACGTAGCTACCAATATCATAATGCAATGATATGTTACAAACTCCACCTTATGCAACTACACTTTGCATTTTCAATGCACACGTAATTCCCTGGAATTACATTATCTAGTTATTATTATTATTAGTGTGCATTGAAAATGCTCACTATTGTTATCCTGGTCTTCTTATTATTATTATTATTATTATTATTATTATTCTTCTAACACACTTAATGCGGCCTCAACCGTTTATCGTAGAAACTTCATTCAAACTGCGTTGCGTAGGTCTTACTTAGGACACCTGTGCAATGTATTTTTCATCTTTGTAACTTTTATACTTTTTGAGTTATTAATAAAAAACTATAAATTTTTTCCTCCCACAGACTTAACATTGGCATTATGACATCACAATAGGGCCATTAAGCAAATGGAATCTTGTGCCAGGTGTTCTGACCACCTGCTGTAACTGTCAGTTTCTCAGGCTGTAAGACTACAATCTGGCTCTCTTGAGACTACAGCTTCCTTACTGCTTTCCTTCCTTCTATTTTCTGTCATTCCTTCTTTCTTTTTCCCTCCTATTTCTTTCCTTCGTTCCTTCCTTCCTTTATTCGTTCCTGCTTTCCTACTTTACTTCCTTCTATCCTGCCTTTCATCCTTCCTCCCATTCTTCCTCCCTACCAATTTTCTTTCCTACCTTCCTTAGTTTTTCTTTCTTTCCGTCATGCCTTCTTTCATTTCTTCTTTTCCTTCTTATCTTTCTTCCTTTCTTCTTTCTGCTTTCCCTCTCTTTCCCTCCCTCTTCCTTTCTTTACTTTTTCTTTCCTTCCTTCTCTCTTTCCTTCCGTTTTTCATTTCTTCTTCCTCACTTCCTTCCTTCCTTCTATCTTTACTTAAATCCTTCTTCTTCCCTTCTTCCTTTCCTTCCTTCTTTACTTCCTTCTTTCCTTCATTCCTCTGTTTCTTTCCATCCATCCTCGCCTTCTTTCCTTTGTTCTTTCCTGCCTTCCTTTGATTTCCTTCTTTTTTCCTATATTCCTTCTTTCCTTACTTCCCTCATTAGTTCCTTCTTTCCCTCCTTCCTTCCTTGTTAATATTCCAAATAATTTCGTAATCGTACGGTTCACTACTTCTCCCAGTTTTCACTCGATCCCCAAACAAGACACATCAACGCCCTAGCAACAACAAGAACAACATAGCAACTGTCGAGCAATGCCCAAGCAAATATTCAGAACACCATAGCAACCCCCAAGCAACCACCCAAAACACCATAGCAACTGCCTAGCAACCACCCAGAACACTATAGCAACTGCCTAGCAACGCCCTAGCAACCACCCAGAACACCATAGCAACCGCCTAGCAACCACCCAGAACACCATAGCAACTGCCTAGCAACGCCCTAGCAACCACCCAGAACACCATAGCAACCGCCTAGCAACCACCCAGAACACCATAGCAACCGCCTAGTAACCACCCAGAACACCATAGCAACTGCCTAGCAACGCCCTAGCAACCACCCAGAACACCTTAGCAACTGCCTAGCAACGCCCTAGCAACCACCCAGAACGCTATAGCAACTGCCTAGCAACGCCCTAGCAACCACCCAGAACACCACAGCAACCACCTGGCAACCACCCACACCATCATAGCAACCGCCTAGCAACCACCCAGAACACCATAGCAACTGCCTAGCAACACCCTAGCAACCACCCAGAACACCATAGCAACCGCCTAGCAACGCCCTAGCAACCACCCAGAACACCATAGCAACAGCCTAGCAATGCCCTAGCAACCACCCACAACACCATAGCAACCCCCTAGCAACCACCCAGAACACCATAGCACCTGCCTAGCAACGCCCTAGCAACCACCCAGAACACCATAGCAACCGCCTAGCAACCACCCAGAACACCATAGCACCCGCCTAGCAACCACCCAGAACACCATAGCAACTGCCTAGCAATGCCCTAGCAACCACCCAGAACACAATAGCAACTGCCTAGCAACCACCCAGAACACCATAGCAACCACCTAGCAACCACCCAGAACACCATAGCAACTGCCTAGCAATGCCCTAGCAACCACCCAGAACACCATAGCAACCACCTAGCAACCGCCCAAAATACCATAGCAACTGCCTAGCAAAGCGCTAGCAACCACCCAGAACACCATAGCAACCGCCTAGCAACCACCCAGAACACCATAGCAACTGCCTAGCAACGCCCTAGCAACCACCCAGAACACCATAGCAACCGCCTAGCAACCACCCAGAACACCATAGCAACCGCCTAGCAACCACCCAGAACACCATAGCAACTGCCTAGCAATGCCCTAGCAACCACCCAGAACACCACAGCAACTGCCTAGCAACGCCCTAGCAACCACCCAGAACGCTATAGCAACTGCCTAGCAACGCCCTAGCAACCACCCAGAACACCATAGCAACCGCCTAGCAACCACCCAGAACACCATAGCAACTGCCTAGCAACGCCCTAGCAACCACCCAGAACACCATAGCAACCGCCTAGCAATGCCCTAGCAACCACCCAGAACACCATAGCAACAGCCTAGCAATGCCCTAGCAACCACCCAGAACACCATAGCAACCGCCTAGCAACCACCCAGAACACCATAGCAACCGCCTAGCAACCACCAAGAACACCATAGCAACTGCCTAGCAACGCCCGAGCAACCACCCAGAACACCATAGCAACCGCCTAGCAACCACCCAGAACACCATAGCAACTGCCTAGCAACGCCCAAGCAACCACCCAGAACACCATAGCAACCACCTAGCAACCACCCAAAACACCATAGCAACCGCCTAGCAACGCCCTAGCAACCACCCAGAACACCATAGCAACCGCATAGCAACCACCCAGAACACCATAGCAACTGCCTAGCAACGCCCAAGCAACCACCCAGAACACCATAGCAACCACCTAGCAACCACCCAAAACACCATAGCAACTGCCTAGCAACGCCCTAGCAACCACCCAGAACACCATAGCAACCGCCCAGCAACCACCCAGAACACCATAGCAACTGCCTAGCAACACCCTAACAACCACCCAGAACACCATAGCAACCGCCTAGCAACGCCCTAGCAACCACCCAGAACACCATAGCAACAGCCTAGCAATGCCCTAGCAACCTCCCAGAACACCATAGCAACCGCCTAGCAAGGCCCTAGCAACCACCCAGAACACCATAGCAACCGCCTAGCAATGCCCTAGCAACCTCCCAGAACACCATAGCAACCGCCTAGCAACCACCCAGCACACCATAGCAACTGCCTAGCAACGCCCTAGCAACCACCCAGAACACCATAGCAACCGCCTAGCAACCACCCAGAACACAATAGCAACCGCCAAGCTACCACCCAGAACACCATAGCAACGCCCTAGCAACCACCCAGAACACCATAGCAACTGCCTAGCAACGCCCTAGCAACCACCCAGAACACCATAGCAACCGCCTAGCAACCATCAGAACACCATAGCAACTGCCTAGCAACGCCCTAGCAACCACCCAGAACACCATAGCAACCGCCTAGCAACCACCCAGAACACCATAGCAACCGCCTAGCAACAACACAGAACACCATAGCAACTGCCTAGCAATGATCTAGCAACCACCCAGAACACCATTGCAACCGCCTTGCTACCACCCAGAACACCATAGCAACCGCCTAGCAACCACCCAGAACACCAGAGCAACCGCCTAACAACCACACAGAACACCATAGCAACACCCTAGCAACCACCCAGAACACCATACCAACCGCCTAGCAACCATCCAGAACACCATAGCAACTGCCTAGCAACGCCCTAGCAACCACCCAGAATACCATAGCAATGCCCTAGCAACCACCCAGAACACCATAGCAACCGCCTAGCAACGCCCGAGCAACCACCCAGAACACCATAGCAACCGCCTAGCAACGCCCTAGCAACCAGCCAGAACATCATAGCAACCACCTAGCAACCAGCCAGAACACCATAGCAACTGCCTAGCAACACCCTAGCAACCACCCAGAACACCATAGCAACCGCCTGGCAATGCCGTGGCAACCACCCAGAACACCATACCAACTGCTTAGCAATGCCCTAGCAACCACCCAGAACGCCATAGCAACCACCCTAACAACCACCCAGAACACCATAGCAACTGCCTAGCAACGGCCTATCAACCACCCAGAACACAATAGCAACTGCCTAGCAACGCCATAGCAACCACCCAGAACACCATAGCAACGGCCTAGCAACCACCCAGAACAGCATAGCAACTGCCTAGCAACACCCTAGCAACCACCCAGAACACCATAGCAACCACCTAGCAACGCCCTAGCAACCACCCAGAACATCATAGCAACTGCTTAGCAAAGCCCTAGCAACCACCCAGAATGCCATAGCAACCGCCTAGCAACCACCCAGAACCCCATAGCAACGCCCGAACAACCACCCAGTACGCCATAGCAACCGCCTAGCAACTACCCAGAACACCATAGCAACCGCCTAGCAATGCCCTATCAACCACCCAGAACACCATAGCAACTGCCTAGCAATGCCCTAGCAACCACCCAGAACACGATAGCAGCTGCCTAGCAACACCCTCACAAGTACACAGAACACCATAGCAACTGCCTAACAACTGTTACAGCCAGTCCTCATTATGTCAAATTACAATAAAAAATGTAACTTTTTAAGCTACTCAACTTATCAACCTTTCAGCCATTCCAACTCCTGATTGTTTTCGACTATGACTTCCGGCAACTGTTTCTTCTGCCCAATCCTGTCTCAAAATATAAGTCCTTACTACAATTTTTCACTATTAAAAAATGTCACTATTAAAAATTTCCATATGACAGTTGTCATCAACTATGACTCCCGCAAACTGTTTCCTCAGTCCACATCTGTTTCAAAATAAAAGTCCTCACCACTACCATAATTATCCTCCTAAAAACGTAGCTACCAATATCATAATGCAATGATATGTTACAAACTCCACCTTATGCAACTACACTTTGCATTTTCAATGCACACGTAATTCCCTGGAATTACATTATCTAGTTATTATTATTATTCTTCTAACACACTTAATGCGGCCTCAACCGTTTATCGTAGAAACTTAATTCAAACTGCGTTGCGTAGGTCTTACTTAGGACACCTGTGCAATGTATTTTTCATCTTTGTAACTTTTATACTTTTTGAGTTATTAATAAAAAACTATAAATTTTTTCCTCCCACAGACTTAACATTGGCATTACGACATCACAATAGGGCCATTAAGCAAATGGAATCTTGTGCCAGGTGTTCTGACCACCTGCTGTAACTGTCAGTTTCTCAGGCTGTAAGACTACAATCTGGCTCTCTTGAGACTACAGCTTCCTTACTGCTTTCCTTCGTTCTATTTTCTGTCATTCCTTCTTTCTTTTTCCCTCCTATTTCTTTCCTTCGTTCCTTCCTTCCTTTATTCGTTCATGCTTTCCTACTTTACTTCCTTCTATCCTGCCTTTCATCCTTCCTCCCATTCTTCCTCCCTACCAATTTTCTTTCCTACCTTCCTTAGTTTTTCTTTCCTTCCATCATGCCTTCTTTCATTCCTTCATATCCTTCTTATCTTTCTTCCTTTCTTCTTTCTGCTTTCCCTCTCTTTCCCTCCCTCTTCCTTTCTTTACTTTTTCTTTCCTTCCTTCTCTCTTTCCTTCCGTTTTTCATTTCTTCTTCCTCACTTCCTTCCTTCCTTCTATCTTTACTTAAATCCTTCTTCTTCCCTTCTTCCTTTCCTTCCTTCTTTACTTCCTTCTTTCCTTCATTCCTTTGTTTCTTTCCATCCATCCTCTCCTTCTTTCCTTTGTTCTTTCCTGCCTTCCTTTGATTTCCTTCTTTTTTCCTATATTCCTTCTTTCCTTACTTCCCTCATTAGTTCCTTCTTTCCCTCCTTCCTTCCTTGTTAATATTCCAAATAATTTCGTAATCGTACGGTTCACTACTTCTCCCAGTTTTCACTCGATCCCCAAACAAGACACATCAACGCCCTAGCAACAACAAGAACAACATAGCAACTGTCGAGCAATGCCCAAGCAAATATTCAGAACACCATAGCAACCGCCAAGCAACCACCCAAAACACCATAGCAACTGCCTAGCAACCACCCAGAACACTATAGCAACTGCCTAGCAACGCCCTAGCAACCACCCAGAACACCATAGCAACCGCCTAGCAACCACCCAGAACACCATAGCAACTGCCTAGCAACGCCCTAGCAACCACCCAGAACACCACAGCAACCGCCTAGCAACCACCCAGAACACCAAAGCAACCGCCTAGCAACTACCCAAAACACCATAGCAACCGCCTACCCACCACCCAGAACCCCATAGCCACCTCCTAGCAACCACCCAGAACGCTATAGCAACTGCCTAGCAACGCCCTAGCAACCACCCAGAACACCATAGCAACCGCCTAGCAACGCCCTAGCAACCAGCCAGAACATCATAGCAACCACCTAGCAACCAGCCAGAACACCATAGCAACTGCCTAGCAACACCCTAGCAACCACCCAGAACACCATAGCAACCGCCTGGCAATGCCGTGGCAACCACCCAGAACACCATACCAACTGCTTAGCAATGCCCTAGCAACCACCCAGAACGCCATAGCAACCACCCTAACAACCACCCAGAACACCATAGCAACTGCCTAGCAACGGCCTATCAACCACCCAGAACACAATAGCAACTGCCTAGCAACGCCATAGCAACCACCCAGAACACCATAGCAACGGCCTAGCAACCACCCAGAACAGCATAGCAACTGCCTAGCAACACCCTAGCAACCACCCAGAACACCATAGCAACCACCTAGCAACGCCCTAGCAACCACCCAGAACATCATAGCAACTGCTTAGCAAAGCCCTAGCAACCACCCAGAATGCCATAGCAACCGCCTAGCAACCACCCAGAACCCCATAGCAACGCCCGAACAACCACCCAGTACGCCATAGCAACCGCCTAGCAACTACCCAGAACACCATAGCAACCGCCTAGCAATGCCCTATCAACCACCCAGAACACCATAGCAACTGCCTAGCAATGCCCTAGCAACCACCCAGAACACGATAGCAGCTGCCTAGCAACACCCTCACAAGTACACAGAACACCATAGCAACTGCCTAACAACTGTTACAGCCAGTCCTCATTATGTCAAATTACAATAAAAAATGTAACTTTTTAAGCTACTCAACTTATCAACCTTTCAGCCATTCCAACTCCTGATTGTTTTCGACTATGACTTCCGGCAACTGTTTCTTCTGCCCAATCCTGTCTCAAAATATAAGTCCTTACTACAATTTTTCACTATTAAAAAATGTCACTATTAAAAATTTCCATATGACAGTTGTCATCAACTATGACTCCCGCAAACTGTTTCCTCAGTCCACATCTGTTTCAAAATAAAAGTCCTCACCACTACCATAATTATCCTCCTAAAAACGTAGCTACCAATATCATAATGCAATGATATGTTACAAACTCCACCTTATGCAACTACACTTTGCATTTTCAATGCACACGTAATTCCCTGGAATTACATTATCTAGTTATTATTATTATTCTTCTAACACACTTAATGCGGCCTCAACCGTTTATCGTAGAAACTTAATTCAAACTGCGTTGCGTAGGTCTTACTTAGGACACCTGTGCAATGTATTTTTCATCTTTGTAACTTTTATACTTTTTGAGTTATTAATAAAAAACTATAAATTTTTTCCTCCCACAGACTTAACATTGGCATTACGACATCACAATAGGGCCATTAAGCAAATGGAATCTTGTGCCAGGTGTTCTGACCACCTGCTGTAACTGTCAGTTTCTCAGGCTGTAAGACTACAATCTGGCTCTCTTGAGACTACAGCTTCCTTACTGCTTTCCTTCGTTCTATTTTCTGTCATTCCTTCTTTCTTTTTCCCTCCTATTTCTTTCCTTCGTTCCTTCCTTCCTTTATTCGTTCCTGCTTTCCTACTTTACTTCCTTCTATCCTGCGTTTCATCCTCCCTCCCCTTCTTCCTCCCTCACACTTTCCTTTCCTACCTTCCTTAGTTTTTCTTTCCTTCCATCATGCCTTCTTTCATTCCTTCATATCCTTCTTATCTTTCTTCCTTTCTTCTTTCTGCTTTCCCTCTCTTTCCCTCCCTCTTCCTTTCTTTACTTTTTCTTTCCTTCCTTCTCTCTTTCCTTCCGTTTTTCATTTCTTCTTCCTCACTTCCTTCCTTCCTTCTATCTTTACTTAAATCCTTCTTCTTCCCTTCTTCCTTTCCTTCCTTCTTTACTTCCTTCTTTCCTTCATTCCTCTGTTTCTTTCCATCCATCCTCGCCTTCTTTCCTTTGTTCTTTCCTGCCTTCCTTTGATTTCCTTCTTTTTTCCTATATTCCTTCTTTCCTTACTTCCCTCATTAGTTCCTTCTTTCCCTCCTTCCTTCCTTGTTAATATTCCAAATAATTTCGTAATCGTACGGTTCACTACTTCTCCCAGTTTTCACTCGATCCCCAAACAAGACACATCAACGCCCTAGCAACAACAAGAACGACATAGCAACTGTCGAGCAATGCCCAAGCAAATATTCAGAACACCATAGCAACCGCCAAGCAACCACCCAAAACACCATAGCAACTGCCTAGCAACCACCCAGAACACTATAGCAACTGCCTAGCAACGCCCTAGCAACCACCCAGAACACCATAGCAACCGCCTAGCAACCACCCAGAACACCATTGTAACTGCCTAGCAACGCCCTAGCAACCTCCCAGAACACCATAGCAACGCCCTAGCAGCCACCCAGAACACCATAGCAACCGCCTAGCAACCACCCAGAACACCATAGCAACCGCCTAGCAACCTCCCAGAACACCATAGCAACGCCCTCGCAACCCCCCAGAACACCATAGCAACTGCCTAGCAACCCCCTAGCACCCACCCAGAACACCATAGCAACCGCCTAGCAACCACCCAGAACACAATAGCAGCCGCCTAGCTACCACCCAGAACACCATAGCAACGCCCTAGCAACCACCCAGAACACCATAGCAACTGCCTAGCAACGCCCTAGCAACCACCCAGAACACCATAGCAACCGCCTAGCAACCATCAGAACACCATAGCAACTGCCTAGCAACGCCCTAGCAACCACCCAGAACACCATAGCAACCGCCTAGCAACCACCCAGAACACCATAGCAACCGCCTAGCAACAACACAGAACACCATAGCAACTGCCTAGCAATGATCTAGCAACCACCCAGAACACTATTGCAACCGCCTTGCTACCACCCAGAACACCATAGCAACCGCCTAGCAACCACCCAGAACACCAGAGCAACCGCCTCACAACCACCCAGAACACCATAGCCACACCCTAGCAACCACCCAGAACACCATAGCAACCGCCTAGCAACCATCCAAAAACACCATAGCAACTGCCTAGCAACGCCCTAGCAACCACCCAGAATACCATAGCAACGCCCTAGCAACCACCCAGAACACCATAGCAACCGCCTAGCAACGCCCGAGCAACCACCCAGAACACCATAGCAACCGCCTAGCAACGCCCTAGCAACCAGCCAGAACATCATAGCAACCACCTAGCAACCAGCCAGAACACCATAGCAACTGCCTAGCAACACCCTAGCAACCACCCAGAACACCATAGCAACCGCCTGGCAATGCCGTGGCAACCACCCAGAACACCATACCAACTGCTTAGCAATGCCCTAGCAACCACCCAGAACGCCATAGCAACCACCCTAACAACCATCCAGAACACCATAGCAACTGCCTAGCAACGGCCTATCAACCACCCAGAACACAATAGCAACTGCCTAGCAACGCCATAGCAACCACCCAGAACACCATAGCAACGGCCTAGCAACCACCCAGAACAGCATAGCAACTGCCTAGCAACACCCTAGCAACCACCCAGAACACCATAGCAACCACCTAGCAACGCCCTAGCAACCACCCAGAACATCATAGCAACTGCTTAGCAAAGCCCTAGCAACCACCCAGAATGCCATAGCAACCGCCTAGCAACCACCCAGAACCCCATAGCAACGCCCGAACAACCACCCAGTACGCCATAGCAACCGCCTAGCAACTACCCAGAACACCATAGCAACCGCCTAGCAATGCCCTATCAACCACCCAGAACACCATAGCAACTGCCTAGCAATGCCCTAGCAACCACCCAGAACACGATAGCAGCTGCCTAGCAACACCCTCACAAGTACACAGAACACCATAGCAACTGCCTAACAACTGTTACAGCCAGTCCTCATTATGTCAAATTACAATAAAAAATGTAACTTTTTAAGCTACTCAACTTATCAACCTTTCAGCCATTCCAACTCCTGATTGTTTTCGACTATGACTTCCGGCAACTGTTTCTTCTGCCCAATCCTGTCTCAAAATATAAGTCCTTACTACAATTTTTCACGATTAAAAAATGTCACTATTAAAAATTTCCATATGACAGTTGTCATCAACTATGACTCCCGCAAACTGTTTCCTCAGTCCACATCTGTTTCAAAATAAAAGTCCTCACCACTACCATAATTATCCTCCTAAAAACGTAGCTACCAATATCATTATGCAATGATATGTTACAAACTCCACCTTATGCAACTACACTTTGCATTTTCAATGCACACGTAATTCCCTGGAATTACATTATCTAGTTATTATTATTATTAGTGTGCAGTGAAAATGCTCACTATTGTTATCCTGGTCTTCTTATTATTATTATTATTATTATTATTATTATTATTCTTCTAACACACTTAATGCGGCCTCAACCGTTTATCGTAGAAACTTCATTCAAACTGCGTTGCGTAGGTCTTACTTAGGAGACCTGTGCAATGTATTTTTCATCTTTGTAACTTTTATACTTTTTGAGTTATTAATAAAAAACTAGACATTTTTCCCCCCATAGACTTAACATTGGCATTATGACATCACAATAGGGCCATTAAGCAAATGGAATCTTGTGCCAGGTGTTCTGACCACC
The DNA here is from genome assembly GCA_029721435.1 of Gymnothorax reevesii. NCBI lineage: Eukaryota > Metazoa > Chordata > Actinopteri > Anguilliformes > Muraenidae > Gymnothorax > Gymnothorax reevesii. The sequence goes on along the minus strand of CM056576.1, from coordinate 77,326,072 downwards.
TGCTGTAACTGTCAGTTTCTCAGGCTGTAAGACTACAATCTGGCTCTCTTGAGACTACAGCTTCCTTGCTCCTTTCTTTCGTTCTATTTTGTGTCATTCCTTCTTTCTTTTTCTCTCCTATTTCTTTCCCTCGTTCCTTCCTTCCTTTATTCGTTCCTTCTTTCCTACTTTACTTCCTTCTATCCTGCCTTTCATCCTTCCTCCCATTCTTCCTCCCTACCAATTTTCTTTCCTACCGTCCTTAGTTTTTCTTTCCTTCCATCATGCCTTCTTTCATTCCTTCATATCCTTCTTATCTTTCTTCCTTTCTTCTTTCTGCTTTCCCTCTCTTTCCCTCCCTCTTCCTTTCTTTACTTTTTCTTTCCTTCCTTCTCTCTTTCCTTCTGTTTTTCATTTCTTCTTCCTCACTTCCTTCCTTCCTTCTATCTTTACTTAAATCCTTCTTCTTCCCTTCTTCCTTTCCTTCCTTCTTTACTTCCTTCTTTCCTTCATTCCTCTGTTTATTTCCATCCATCCTCGCCTTCTTTCCTTTGTTCTTTCCTGCCTTCCTTTGATTTCCTTCTTTTTTTCCTATATTCCTTCTTTCCTTACTTCCCTCATTAGTTCCTTCTTTCCCTCCTTCCTTCCTTGTTAATATTCCAAATAATTTCGTAATCGTACGGTTCACTACTACTCCCAGTTTTCACTCGATCCCCAAACAAGACACATCAACGCCCTAGCAACAACAAGAACAACATAGCAACTGTCGAGCAATGCCCAAGCAAATATTCAGAACACCATAGCAACCGCCAAGCAACCACCCAAAACACCATAGCAACTGCCTAGCAACCACCCAGAACACAATAGCAACTGCCTAGCAACGCCCTAGCAACCACCCAGAACACCATAGCAACTGCCTAGCAACCACCCAGAACACTATAGCAACTGCCGGGTAACGCCCTAGCAACCAACCAGAACACCATAGCAACCGCTTAGCAACCACTCAGAACACCATAGCAACCGCCTAGCAACCACCCAGAACACCATAGCAACTGCCTAGCAACGCCCTAGCAACCACCCAGAACACCATAGCAACTGCCTAGCAACGCCCTAGCAACCACCCAGAACGCTATAGCAACTGCCAAGCAACGCCCTAGCAACCACCCAGAACACCATAGCAACCACCTAGCAACCACCCAAAACACCATAGCAACTGCCTAGCAACGCCCTAGCAACCACCCAGAACACCATAGCAACCGCCTTGCAACCACCCAGAACACCATAGCAACTGCCTAGCAACACCCTAACAACCACCCAGAACACCATAGCAACCGCCTAGCAACGCCCTAGCAACCACCCAGAACACCATAGCAACAGCCTAGCAATGCCCTAGCAACCACCCAAAACACCATGGCAACCGCCTTGCAACCACCCAGAACACCATAGCAACTGCCTAGCAACGCCCTAGCAACCACCCAGAACACCATAGCAACTGCCTAGCAACGCCCTAGCAACCACCCAGAACACAATAGCAACCGCCTAGCAACCACCCAGAACACCATAGCAACCACCTAGCAACCACCCAGAACACCATAGCAACTGCCTAGCAACGCCCTAGCAACCACCCAGAACACCATAGCAACTACCTAGCAACCACCCAAAACACCATAGCAACTGCCTAGCAACGCCCTAGCAACCACCCAGAACACCATAGCAACTGCCGAGCAACGCCCTAGCAACCACCGAGAACACCATAGCAACCGCCTAGCAACCACCCAGAACACCATAGCAACTGCCTAGCAACGCCCTAGCAACCACAAAGAACACCACAGCAACTGCCTAGCAACGCCCTAGCAACCACCCAGAACACCATAGCAACCGCCTAGCCACCACCCAGAACACCATAGCAACCGCCTAGCAACCACCCAGAACACCATAGCAACTGCCTAGCAACGCCCTAGCAACCACCCAGAACACCATAGCAACTGCCTAGCAACGCCCTAGCAACCACCCAGAACGCTATAGCAACTGCCTAGCAACGCCCTAGCAACCACCATGAACACCATAGCAACCACCTAGCAACCACCCAAAACACCATAGCAACTGCCTAGCAACGTCCTTGCAACCACCCAGAACACCATAGCAACCGCCTAGCAACCACCCAGAACACCATAGCAACTGCCTAGCAACACCCTAACAACCACCCAGAACACCATAGCAACCGCCTAGCAACGCCCTAGCAACCACACAGAACACCATAGCAACAGCCTAGCAATGCCCTAGCAACCACCCAGAACACCATAGCAACCGCCTAGCAACCACCCAGAACACCATAGCAACTGCCTAGCAACGCCCTAGCAACCACCCAGAACACCGTAGCAACCGCCCATGCAACCACCCAGAACACCATAGCACCCACCTCGCAACCACCCAGAACACCATAGCAACTGCCTAGCAACGCCCTAGCAACCACCCAGAACACAATAGCAACCGCCTAGCAACCACCCAGAACACCATAGCAACCACCTAGCAACCACCCAGAACACCATAGCAACTGCCTAGCAACGCCCTAGCAACCACCCAGAACACCATAGCAACTACCTAGCAACCACCCAAAACACCATAGCAACTGCCTAGCAACGCCCTAGCAACCACCCAGAACACCATAGCAACTGCCTAGCAACGCCCTAGCAACCACCCAGAACACCATAGCAACTGCCTAGCAATGCCCTCGCAACCACCCAGAACACCATAGCAACCGCCTAGCAACCACCCAGAACACCATAGCACCCGCCTAGCAACCACCCAGAACACCATAGCAACTGCCTAGCAACGCCCTAGCAACCACCCAGAACACAATAGCAACCGCCTAGCAACCACCCAGAACACCATAGCAACCACCTAGCAACCACCCAGAACACCATAGCAACTGCCTAGCAACGCCCTAGCAACCACCCAGAACACCATAGCAACTACCTAGCAACCACCCAAAACACCATAGCAAGTGCCTAGCAACGCCCTAGCAACCACCCAGAACACCATAGCAACTGCCTAGCAACGCCCTAGCAACCACCGAGAACACCATAGCAACCGCCTAGCAACCACCCAGAACACCATAGCAACTGCCTAGCAACGCCCTAGCAACCACCCAAAACACCACAGCAACTGCCTAGCAACGCCCTAGCAACCACCCAGAACACCATAGCAACCGCCTAGCAACCACCCAGAACACCATAGCAACTGCCTAGCAACGCCCTAGCAACCACCCAGAACACCATAGCAACTTCCTAGCAACGCCCTAGCAACCACCCAGAACGCTATAGCAACTGCCTAGCAACGCCCTAGCAACCACCATGAACACCATAGCAACCACCTAGCAACCACCCAGAACACCATAGCAACTGCCTAGCAACGCCCTAGCAACCACCCAGAACACCATAGCAACCACCTAGCAACCACCCAGAACACCATAGCAACTGCCTAGCAACACCCTAACAACCACCCAGAACACCATAGCAACCGCCTAGCAGCGCCCTAGCAACCACCCAGAACACCATAGCAACAGCCTAGCAATGCCCTAGCAACCACCCAGAACACCATAGCAACCGCCTAGCAACCACCCAGAACACCATAGCAACTGCCTAGCAACGCCCTAGCAACCACCCAGAACACCATAGCAACCGCCTAGCAACCACCCAGAACACCACAGCACCCCCCCAGCAACCACCCAGAACACCACAGCAACTGCCTAGCAACGCCCCAGCAACCACCCAGAACACAATAGCAACCGCCTAGCAACCACCCAGAACACCATAGCAACCACCTAGCAACCACCAAGAACACCATAGCAACTGCCTAGCAACGCCCTAGCAACCACCCAGAACACCATAGCAACTACCTAGCAACCACCCAAAACACCATAGCAACTGCCTAGCAACGCCCTAGCAACCACCCAGAACACCATAGCAACTGCCTAGCAACGCCCTAGCAACCACCCAGAACACCATAGCAACCGCCTAGCAACCACCCAGAACACCAAAGCAACTGCCTAGCAACGCCCTAGCAACCACCCAGAACACCACAGCAACTGCCTAGCAACGCCCTAGCAACCACCCAGAACACCATAGCAACCGCCTAGCAACCACCCAGAACACCATAGCAACCGCCTAGCAACCACCCAGAACACCATAGCAACTGCCCAACAACCGCCTAGCAACCACCCAGAACACCATAGCAACGCCCTAGCAACCACCCAGAACGCTATAGCAACTGCCTAGCAACGCCCTAGCAACCACCATGAACACCATAGCAACCACCTAGCAACCACCCAGAACACCATAGCAACTGCCTAGCAACGCCCTAGCAACCACCCAGAACACCATAGCAACCGCCTAGCAACCACCCAGAACACCATAGCAACTGCCTAGCAACACCCTAACAACCACCCAGAACACCATAGCAACCGCCTAGCAACGCCCTAGCACCCACCCAGAACAACATAGCAACAGCCTAGCAATGCCCTAGCAACCACCCAGAACACCATAGCAACCGCCTAGCAACCACCCAGAACACCATAGCAACTGCATAGCAACGCCCTAGCAACCACCCAGAACACCATAGCAACCGCCTAGCAACCACCCAGAACACCATGGCACCCGCCTAGCAACCACCCAGAACACCATAGCAACTGCCTAGCAACGCCCTACCACCCACCCAGAACACAAGAGCAACCGCCTAGCAACCACCCAGAACACCATAGCAACCACCTAGCAACCACCCAGAACACCATAGCAACTGCCTAGCAACGCCCTAGCAACCAACCAGAACACCATAGCAACCACCTAGCCACCCCCCAACACACCATAGCACCTGCCTAGCAACCCCCTAGCACCCACCCAGAACACCATAGCAACCGCCTAGCAACCACCCAGAACACCATAGCAACTGCCTAGCAACGCCCTAGCAACCACCCAGAACACCAAAGCAACCGCCTAGCAACCACCCAGAACACCATAGCAACCGCCTAGCAACCACCCAGAACACCATAGCAACTGCCTAGCAACGCCCTAGCACCCACCCAGAACACCACAGCAACTGCCTAGCAACGCCCTAGCAACCACCCAGAACGCTATAGCAACTGCCTAGCAACGGCCTAGCAACCACCCAGAACACCATAGCAACCGCCTAGCCACCACCCAGTACACCATAGCAACTGCCTAGCAATGCCCTAGCAACCACCCAGAACACCATAGCAACAGCCTAGCAATGCCCTAGCAACCACCCAGAACACCATAGCAACCGCCTAGCAACCACCCAGAACACCATAGCAACCGCCTAGCAATGCCCTAGCAACCACCCAGAACACCATAGCAACCGCCTAGCAACCACCCAGAACACCATGGCAACCGCCTAGCAACCACCAAGAACACCATAGCAACTGCCTAGCAACGCCCGAGCAACCACCCAGAACACCATAGCAACCACCTAGCAACCACCCAGAACACCATAGCAACTGCCTAGCAACGCCCAATCAACCACCCAGAACACCATAGCAACCACCTAGCAACCACCCAAAACACCATAGCAACTGCCTAGCAACGCCCTAGCAACCACCCAGAACACCATAGCAACCGCCTAGCAACCACCCAGAACACCATAGCAACTGCCTAGCAACACCCTAACAACCACCCAGAACACCATAGCAACCGCCTAGCAACGCCCTAGCAACCACCCAGAACACCATAGCAACAGCCTAGCAATGCCCTAGCAACCTCCCAGAACACCATAGCAACCGCCTAGCAAGGCCCTAGCAACCACCCAGAACACCATAGCAACCGCCTAGCAATGCCCTAGCAACCTCCCAGAACACCATAGCAACCGCCTAGCAACCACCCAGCACACCATAGCAACTGCCTAGCAACGCCCTAGCAACCACCCAGAACACCATAGCAACCGCCTAGCAACCACCCAGAACACAATAGCAACCGCCTAGCTACCACCCAGAACACCATAGCAATGCCCTAGCAACCACCCAGAACACCATAGCAACTGCCTAGCAACGCCCTAGCAACCACCCAGAACACCATAGCAACCGCCTAGCAACCATCAGAACACCATAGCAACTGCCTAGCAACGCCCTAGCAACCACCCAGAACACCATAGCAACCGCCTAGCAACCACCCAGAAAACCATAGCAACTGCCTAGCAACAACACAGAACACCATAGCAACTGCCTAGCAACGCCCTAGCAACCACCCAGAACACCATGGCAACCGCCCTGCTACCACCCAGAACACCATAGCAACTGCCCAGCAAGCACCCAGAACACCAGAGCAACCGCCTAACAACCACCCAGAACACCATAGCCACCCCCTAGCACCCACCCAGAACCCCCTAGCAACCGCCTAGCACCCCTCCAGAACACCATAGCAACTGCCTAGCAACGCCCTAGCAACCACCCAGAACACCATAGCAATGCCCTAGCAACCACCCAGAACACCATAGCAACCGCCTAGCAACGCCCGAGCAACCACCCAGAACACCATAGCAACCGCCTAGCAATGCCCTAGCAACCAGCCAGAACATCATAGCAACCACCTAGCAACCACCCAGAACACCATAGCAACTGCCTAGCAACACCCTAGCAACCACCCAGAACACCATAGCAACCGCCTGGCAATGCCGTGGCAACCACCCAGAACACCATACCAACTGCTTAGCAATGCCCTAGCAACCACCCAGAACGCCATAGCAACCACCCTAACAACCACCCAGAACACCATAGCAACTGCCTAGCAACGGCCTATCAACCACCGAGAACACAATAGCAACTGCCTAGCAACGCCATAGCAACCACCCAGAACACCATAGCAACGGCCTAGCAACCACCCAGAACAGCATAGCAACTGCCTAGCAACACCCTAGCAACCACCCAGAACACCATAGCAACCACCTAGCAACGCCCTAGCAACCACCCAGAACATCATAGCAACTGCTTAGCAAAGCCCTAGCAACCACCCAGAATGCCATAGCAACCGCCTAGCAACCACCCAGAACCCCATAGCAACGCTCGAGCAACCACCCAGTACACCATAGCAACCGCCTAGCAACTACCCAGAACACCATAGCAACCGCCTAGCAACGCCCTATCAACCACCCAGAACACCATTGCAACTGCCTAGCAATGCCCTAGCAACCACCCAGAACACGATAGCAGCTGCCTAGCAACACCCTCACAAGTACACAGAACACCATAGCAACTGCCTAACAACTGTTACAGCCAGTCCTCATTATGTCAAATTACAATAAAAAATGTTACTTTTTAAGCTACTCAACTTATCAACCCTTCAGCCATTCCAACTCCTGATTGTTTTCGACTATGACTTCCGGCAACTGTTTCTTCTGCCCAATCCTGTCTCAAAATATAAGTCCTTACTACAATTTTTCACTATTAAAAAATGTCACTATTAAAAATTTCCATATGACATTTGTCATCAACTATGACTCCCGCAAACTGTTTCCTCAGTCCACATCTGTTTCAAAATAAAAGTCCTCACCACTACCATAATTATCCTCCTAAAAACGTAGCTACCAATATCATAATGCAATGATATGTTACAAACTCTACCTTATGCAACTACACTTTGCATTTTCAATGCACACGTAATTCCCTGGAATTACATTATCTAGTTATTATTATTATTAGTGTGCATTGAAAATGCTCACTATTGTTATCCTGGTCTTCTTATTATTATTATTATTATTATTATTATTATTATTCTTCTAACACACTTAATGCGGCCTCAACCGTTTATCGTAGAAACTTCATTCAAACTGCGTTGCGTAGGTCTTACTTAGGACACCTGTGCAACGTATTTTTCATCTTTGTAACTTTTATACTTTTTGAGTTATTAATAAAAAACTATAAATTTTTTCCCCCCATAGACTTAACATTGGCATTATGACATCACAATAGGGCCATTAAGCAAATGGAATCTTGTGCCAGGTGTTCTGACCATCTGCTGTAACTGTCAGTTTCTCAGGCTGTAAGACTACAATCTGGCTCTCTTGAGACTACAGCTTCCTTACTGCTTTCCTTCCTTCTATTTTCTGTCATTCCTTCTTTCTTTTTCCCTCCTATTTCTTTCCTTCGTTCCTTCCTTCCTTTTTTCCTTCCTTCTTTTCTACTTTCCTTCCCTCTCTCCTCCCTCCCATCCCTCCTCCCCTTCTTCCTCCCTACCAATTTTCTTTCCTAACTTCCTTAGTTTTCCTTTCCTTCCATCATGCCTTCTTTCATTCCTTCATATCCTTCTTTTCTTTCTTCCTTTCTTCTTTCTGCTTTCCCTCTCTTTCCTTCCCTCTTCCTTTCTTTACTTTTTCTTTCCTTCCTTCTCTCTTTCCTTCTGTTTTTCATTTCTTCTTCCTCACTTCCTTCCTTCCTTCCTTCTATCTTTACTTAAATCCTTCTTCTTCCCTTCTTCCTTTCCTTCCTTCCTTACTTCCTTCTTTCCGTCATTCCTCTGTTTCTTTCTATCCATCCTAGCCTAGTTTCCTTTGTTCTTTCCTGCCTTCCTTTGATTTCCTTCTTTTTTTCCTATATTCCTTCTTTCCTTACTTCCCTCATTAGTTCCTTCTTTCCCTCCTTCCTTCCTTGTTAATATTCCAAATAATTTCGTAATCGTATGGTTCACTACTTCTCCCAGTTTTCACTCGATCCCCAAACAATACACATCAACGCCTTAGCAACAACAAGAACAACATAGCAACTGTCGAGCAATGCCCAAGCAAATATTCAGAACACCATAGCAACTGCCTAGCAACCACCCAAAACACCATAGCAACTGCCTAGCAACCACCCAAAACACTATAGCAACTGCCAAGCAACGCCCTAGCAACCACCCAGAACACCATAGCAACCGCCAAGCAACCACTCAGAACACCAAAGCAACTGCCTAGCAACGCCCTAGCAACCACCCAGAACACCTAAGCAACCGCCTAGCAACGCCCTAGCAACCACCCAGAACACCATATCAACTGCCTATCAACCACCCAGAACACCATAGCAACTGCCTAGCAACGCCCTAGCAACCACCCAGAACACCATAGCAACCGCCTAGCAACCACCCAGAACACCATAGCAACTGCCTAGCAACGCCCAAGCAACCACCCAGAACACCATAGCAACCGCCTAGCAACCACCCAGAACACCATAGCAACTGCCTAGCAACGCCCTAGCAACCACCCAGAACACCAAAGCAACCACCTAGCAACCACCCAAAACACCATAGCAACTGCTTAGCAACGCCCTAGCAACCACCCAGAACACCATAGCAACCGCCTAACAACCACCCAGAACACCATAGCAACTGCCTAGCAACACCCTAAAAACCACCCAGAACACCATAGCAACCGCCTAGCAACGCCCTAGCAACCACCCAGAACACCAAAGCAACAGCCTAGCAATGCCCTAGCAACCTCCCAGAACACCATAGCAACCGCCTAGCAAGGCCCTAGCAACCACCCAGAACACCATAGCAACCGCCTAGCAACCACCCAGAACACCATAGCAACTGCCTAGCAACGCCCTAGCAACCACCCAGAACACCATAGCAACCACCTAGCAACCACCCAAAACACCATAGCAACTGCCTAGCAACGCCCTAGCAACCACCCAGAACACCATAGCAACTGCCTAGCAACCACCCAGAAAACCATTGCAACTGCCTAGCAACACCCTAACAACCACCCAGAACACCATAGCAACCGCCTAGCAACGGCCTAGCAACCACCCAGAACACCATAGCAACAGCCTAGCAACCATCAGAACACCAAAGCAACTGCCTAGCAACGCCCTAGCAACCACCCAAAACACCATAGCAACTGCCTAGCAACGCCCTAGCAACCACCCAGAACACCATAGCAACCACCTAGCAACCACCCAAAACACCATAGCAACTGCCTAGCAACGCCCTAGCAACCACCCAGAACACCATAGCAACTGCCTAGCAACCACCCAGAAAACCATTGCAACTGCCTAGCAACACCCTAACAACCACCCAGAACACCATAGCAACCGCCTAGCAACGCCCTAGCAACCACCCAGAACACCATAGCAACAGCCTAGCAACCATCAGAACACCAAAGCAACCGCCTAGCAACGCCCTAGCAACCACCCAGAACACCATAGCAACTGCCTAGCAACCACCCACAACACCATAGCAACTGCCTAGCACCGCCCTACCAACCACCCAGACCACCATAGCAACCGCCTAGCAACCACCCAGAACACCATAGCAACTGCCTAGCAACGCCCAAGCAACCACCCAGAACACCATAGCAACCGCCTAGCAACCACCCAGAACACCATAGCAACTGCCTAGCAACGCCCTAGCAACCACCCAGAACACCATAGCAACCACCTAGCAACCACCCAAAACACCATAGCAACTGCTTAGCAACGCCCTAGCAACCACCCAGAACACCATAGCAACTGCCTAGCAACCACCCAGAACACCATAGCAACTGCCTAGCAACACCGTAACAACCACCCAGAACACCATAGCAACCGCCTAGCAACGCCCTAGCAACCACCCAGAACACCATAGCAACAGCCTAGCAATGCCCTAGCAACCTCCCAGAACACCATAGCAACCGCCTAGCAAGGCCCTAGCAACCACCCAGAACACCATAGCAACCGCCTAGCAACCACCCAGAACACCATAGCAACTGCCTAGCAACCACCCAGAAAACCATTGCAACTGCCTAGCAACCACCTAGCAACCACCCAAAACACCATAGCAACTGCCTAGCAACGCCCTAGCAACCACCCAGAACACCATAGCAACTGCCTAGCAACCACCCAGAAAACCATTGCAACTGCCTAGCAACACCCTAACAACCACCCAGAACACCATAGCAACCGCCTAGCAACGCCCTAGCAACCACCCAGCACACCATAGCAACCGCCTAGCAACCACTCAGAACACCATAGCAACCGCCTATCAACCACCCAGAACACCATAGCAACTGCCTAGCAAAGACCTAGCAACCACCCAGAACAGCATAGCAACCGCCTAGCTACCACCCAGAACACCATAGCAACCGCCTAGCAACCACCCAGAACACCAGAGCAACCGCCGAACAACCACCCAGAACACCATAGCAACACCCTAGCAACCACCCAGAACACCATAGCAACCGCCTAGCAACCATCTAGAACACCAAAGCAACTGCCTAGCAACGCCCTAGCAACCACCCAGAACACCATAGCAACGCCCTAGCAACCACCCAGAACACCAAAGCAACCGCCTAGCAACGCCCGAGCAACCACCCAGAACACCATAGCAACCGCCTAGCAACACCCTAGCAACCACCCACAACACCATAACAACCGCCTAGCAACCACCCAGAACACCATAGCAACTGCCTAGCAACACCCTAGCAACCACCCAGAACACCATAGCAACCGCCTAGCAACGCCGTAGCAACCACCCAGAACACCATAGCAACTGCTAAGCAATGCCCTAGCAACCACCCAGAACGCCATAGCAACCACCCTAACAACCACCCAGAACACCATAGCAACTGCCTAGCAAGGCCCTAGCAACCACCCAGAACACCATAGCAACTGCCTAGCAACGCCCTAGCAACCACCCAGAACACCATAGCAACTGCCTAGCAACACCCTAGCAACCAGCCAGAACACCATAGCAACCACCTAGCAACGCCCTAGCAACCACCCAGAACATCATAGCAACTGCTTAGCAAAGCCCTAGCAACCACCCAGAATGCCATAGCAACCGCCTAGCAACCACCCAGAACCCCATAGCAATGCTCTAGCAACCACTCAGAACGCCATAGCAACCGCCTAGCAACCAACGAGAACACCATAGCAATCGCCTAGCAATGCCCTATCAACCACTCAGAACACCATAGCAACCACTTAGCAAGGCCCTAGCAACCACCCAGAACACCATTGCACCTGCCTCGCAATGCCCTAGCAACCACCCAGAACACGATAGCAGCTGCCTAGCAACACCCTCACAAGTACACAGAACACCATAGCAACTGCCTAACAACTGTTACAGCCAGTCCTCATTATGTCAAATTACAATAAAAAAATGTAACTTTTTAAGCTACTCAACTTATCAACCTTTCAGCCATTCCAACTCCTGATTGTTTTCGAGTATGACTTCCGGCAACTGTTTCTTCTGCCCAATCCTGTCTCAAAATATAAGTCCTTACTACAATTTTTCACTACTAAAAAATGTCACTATTAAAAATTTCCATATGACAGTTGTCATCAACTATGACTCCCGCAAACTGTTTCCTCAGTCCACATCTGTTTCAAAATAAAAGTCCTCACCACTACCATAATTATCCTACTAAAAACGTAGCTACCAATATCATAATGCAATGATATGTTACAAACTCCACCTTATGCAACTACACTTTGCATTTTCAATGCACACGTAATTCCCTGGAATTACATTATCTAGTTATTATTATTATTCTTCTAACACACTTAATGCGGCCTCAACCGTTTATCGTAGAAACTTCATTCAAACTGCGCTGCGTAGGTCTGACTTAGGACACCTGTGCAATGTAGTTTTCATCTTTGTAACTTTTATACTTTTTGAGTTATTAATAAAAAACTATAAATTTTTTCCCCCCATAGACTTAACACTGGCATTATGACATCACAATAGCGCCATTAAGCAAATGGAATCTTGTGCCAGGTGTTCTGACCACCTGCTGTAACTGTCAGTTTCTCAGGCTTTAAGACTACAAACTGGCTCTCTTGAGACTACAGCTTCCTTTCTGCTTTCCTTTCTTCTATTTTCTGTCATTCCTTCTTTCTTTTTCCCTCCTCTTTCTTTCCTTCGTTCCTTCCTTCCTTTATTCGTTCCTTCTTTCCTACTTTACTTCCTTCTATCCTGCCTTTCATCCTTCCTCCCATTCTTCCTCCCTACCAATTTTCTTTCCTACCTTCCTTAGTTTCTTTCCTTCCATCATGCCTTCTTTCATTCCTTCATATCCTTCTTATCTTTCTTCCTTTCTTCTTTCTGCTTTCCCTCTCTTTCCTTCCCTCTTCCTTTCTTTACTTTTTCTTTCCTTCCTTCTCTCTTTCCTTCTGTTTTTCATTTCTTCTTCCTCACTTCCTTCCTTCCTTCCTTCTATCTTTACTTAAATCCTTCTTCTTCCCTTCTTCCTTTCCTTCCTTCCTTACTTCCTTCTTTCCGTCATTACTCTGTTTCTTTCCATCCATCCTCGCCTAGTTTCCTTTGTTCTTTCCTGCCTTCCTTTGATTTCCTTCTTTTTTTCCTATATTCCTTCTTTCCTTACTTCCCTCATTAGTTCCTTCTTTCCCTCCTTCCTTCCTTGTTAATATTCCAAATAATTTCGTAATCGTACGGTTCACTACTTCTCCCAGTTTTCACTCGATCCCCAAACAATACACATCAACGCCCTAGCAACAACAAGAACAACATATCAACTGTCGAGCAATGCGCAAGCAAATATTCAGAACACCATAGCAACCGCCTAGCAACCACCCAAAACACCATAGCAACTGCCTAGCAACCACCCAGAACACTATAGCAACTGCCAAGCAACGCCCTAGCAACCACGCAGAACACCAAAGCAACTGCCTAGCAACGCCCTAGCAACCACCCAGAACACCATAGCAACCGCCTAGCAACGCCCTCACAACCACCAAGAACACCATAGCAACTGCCTAGCAACCATCCAGAACACCATAGCAACTGCCTAGCAATGCCCTAGCAACCACCCAGAACACCATAGCAATCGCCTAGCAACCACCCAGAACACCATAGCAACTGCCTAGCAACGCCCTAGCAACCACCCAGAACACCATAGCAACCGCCCAGCAACCACCCAAAACACCATAGCAACTGCCTAGCAACGCCCTAGCAACCACCAAGAACACCTTAGCAACCGCCTAGCAACCTGCCAGAACACCATAGCAACTGCCTAGCAACGCCCTAGCAACCACACAGAACACCATAGGAATCGCCTAGCAACGCCCTAGCAACCACCCAGAACACCATAGCAACCGCCTAGCAACCACCCAGAACACCATAGCAACTGCCTAGCAACGCCCTAGCAACCACCCAGAACACCATAGCAACCGCCTAGCAACCACCCAGAACACCATAGCAACCGCCTAGCAACCACCCAGAACACCATAGCAACTGCCTAGCAACGCCCAAGCAACCACCCAGACCACCATAGCAACCGCCTAGCAACCACCCAGAACACCATAGCAACTGCCTAGCAACGCCCTAGCAACCACCCAAAACACCAAAGCAACTCCCGAGCAACGCCCTAGCAACCACCAAGAACACCATAGCAACCGCCTAGCAACCACCCAGAACACCATAGCAACTGCCTAGCAACACCCTAACAACCACCCAGAACACCATAGCAACCGCATAGCAACGCCCTAGCAACCACCCAAAACACCAAAGCAACTGCCGAGCAACGCCCTAGCAACCACCAAGAACACCATAGCAACCGCCTAGCAACCACCCAAAACACCATAGCAACTGCCTAGCAACACCCTAACAACCACCAAGAACACCATAGCAACCGCCTAGCAACCACCCAGAACACCATAGCAACTGACTAGCAACGCCCTAGCAACCACACAGAACACCATAGGAATCGCCTAGCAACGCCCTAGCAACCACCCAGAACACCATAGCAACCGCCTAGCAACCACCCAGAACACCATAGCAACTGCCTAGCAACGCCCTAGCAACCACCTAGAACACCATAGCAACCGCCTAGCAACCACCCAGAACACCATAGCAACCGCCTAGCAACCACCCAGAAAACCATAGCAACTGCCTAGCAACGCCTGAGCAACCACCCAGAACACCATAGCAACCGCCTAGCAACCACCCCGAACACCATAGCAACTGCCTAGCAACGCCCAAGCAACCACCCAAAACACCAAAGCAACTGCCGAGCAACGCCCTAGCAACCACCAAGAACACCATAGCAACCGCCTAGCAACCACCCAGAACACCATAGCAACTGCCTAGCAACACCCTAACAACCACCCAGAACACCATAGCAACCGCATAGCAACGCCCTAGCAACCACCCAGAACACCATAGCAAAAGCCTAGCAATGCCCTAGCACCCTCCCAGAACACCATAGCAACCGCCTAGCAAGGCCCCAGCCACCACCCAGTACTCCACAGCAACCGCCACGCACCCCCCCAGAACACCATAGCAACTGCCTAGCAACGCCCTAGCAACCACCTAGAACACCATAGCAACCACCTAGCAACCACCCAGAACACCATAGCAACTGCCTAGCAACGCCCCAGCAACCACCCAGAACACCATAGCAACTGCCTAGCAACGCCCTAGCAACAACCCAGAACACCATAGCAACCGCCTAGCAACCACCCAGAACACCATAGCAACTGCCTAGCAACGCCCAATCAACCACCCAGAACACCATAGCAACCGCCTAGCAACCACCCAGAACACCATAGCAACTGCCTAGCAACGCCCTAGCAACCACCCAGAACACCATAGCAACCACCTAGCAACCACCCAAAACACCATAGCAACTGCCTAGCAACGCCCTAGCAACCAGAACACCATAGCAACCGCCTAGCAACCACCCAGAACACCATAGCAACTGCCTAGCAACGCCCTAGCAACCACCCAGAACACCATAGCAACCACCTAGCAACCACCCAAAACACCATAGCAACTGCCTATCAACGCCCTAGCAACCACCCAGAACACCATAGCAACCGCCTAGCAACCACCCAGAACACCATTGCAACTGCCTAGCAACACCCCAACAACCACCCAGAACACCATAGCAACCGCCTAGCAATGCCCTAGCAACCACCCAGAACACCATAGCAACAGCCTAGCAACCATCAGAACACCATAGCAACTGCCTAGCAACGCCCTAGCAACCACCCAGAACACCATAGCAACCGCCTAGCAACCACCCAGAACACCATAGCAACCGCCTAGCAACCACCGAGAACACCATAGCAACTGCCTAGCAACGACCTAGCAACCACCCAGAACACCATAGCAACCGCCTAGCTACCACCCAGAACACCATAGCAACCGCCTAGCAACCACCCAGAACACCATAGCAACCGCCTAGCAACCATCTAGAACACCATAGCAACTGCCTAGCAACGCCCTAGCAACCACCCAGAACACCATAACAACGCCCTAGCAACCACCCAGAACACCATAGCAACCGCCTAGCAACGCCCGAGCAACCACCCAGAACACCATAGCAACCGCCTAGCAATGCCCTAACAACCAACCAGAACACCATAGCACCCACCTAGCAACAACGCAGAACACCATAGGAACTGACTAGCAACACCCTTGCAACCACCCAGAACACCATAGCAACTGCTTAGCAATGCCCTAGCAACCACCCAGAACGCCATAGCAACCACCCTAACAACCACCCAGAACACCATAGCAACTGCCTAGCAATGCCCTAGCAACCACCCAGAACGCCATAGCAACCACCCTAACAACCACCCAGAACACCATAGCAACTGCCTAGCAACGCCCTAGCAACCACCCAGAACACCATAGCAACTGCCTAGCAACACCCTAGCAACCACCCAGAACACCATAGCAACCACCTAGCAACGCCCTAGCAACCACCCAGAACATCATAGCAACTGCTTAGCAAAGCCCTAGCAACCACCCAGAATGCCCTAGCAACCGCCTAGCAACCACCCAGAACCCCATAGCAACATTCTAGCAACCACCCAGAACGCCATAGCAACCGCCTAGCAACCACCCAGAACACCATAGCAATCGCCTAGCAACGCCCTATCAACCACTCAGAACACCATAGTAACCGCTTAGCAAGGCCCTAGCAACCACCCAGAACACCATTGCAACTGCCTAGCAATGCCCTAGCAACCACCCAGAACACGATAGCAGCTGCCTAGCAACACCCTCACAAGTGCACAGAACACCATAGCAACTGCCTAACAACTGTTACAGCCAGTCCTCATTATGTCAAATTACAATAAAAAAATGTAACTTTTAAGCTACTCAACTTATCAACCTTTCAGCCATTCCAACTCCTGATTGTTTACGACTATGACTTCCGGCAACTGTTTCTTCTGCCCAATCCTGTCTCAAAATATAAGTCCTTACTACAATTCTTCACTATTAAAAAATGTCACTATTAAAAATTTCCATATGACAGTTGTCATCAACTATGACTCCCGCAAACTGTTTCCTCAGTCCACATCTGTTTCAAAATAAAAGTCCTCACCACTACCAAAATTATCCTACTAAAAACGTAGCTACCAATATCATAATGCAATGATATGTTACAAACTCCACCTTATGCAACTACACTTTGCATTTTCAATGCACACGTAATTCCCTGGAATTACATTATCTAGTTATTATTATTATTCTTCTAACACACTTAATGCGGCCTCAACCGTTTATCGTAGAAACTTCATTCAAACTGCGTTGCGTAGGTCTTACTTAGGACACCTGTGCAATGTATTTGTCATCTTTGTAACTTTTATACTTTTTGAGTTATTAATAAAAAACTATAAATTTTTTCCCCCCATAGACTTAACATTGGCATTATGACATCACAATAGGGCCATTAAGCAAATGGAATCTTGTGCCAGGTGTTCTGACCACCTGCTGTAACTGTCAGTTTCTCAGGCTGTCAGACTACAATCTGGCTCTCTTGAGACTACAGCTTCCTTACTGCTTTCCTTCCTTCTATTTTCTGTCATTCCTTCTTTCTTTTTCCCTCCTATTTCTTTCCTTCGTTCCTTCCTTCCTTTATTCATTCCTTCTTTCCTACTTTACTTCCTTCTATCCTGCCTTTCATCCTTCCTCTTAACCAATTTTCTTTCCTACCTTCCTGAGTTTTTCTTTCCTTCCATCATGCCTTCTTTCATTCCTTCATATCCTTCTTATCTTTCTTCCTTTCTTCTTTCTGCTTTCCCTCTCTTTCCTTCCCTCTTCCTTTCTTTACTTTTTCTTTCCTTCCTTCTTTCTTTCCTTCTGTTTTTCATTTCTTCTTCCTCACTTCCATCCTTCCTTCCTTCGTTCTATCTTTACTTAAATCCTTCTTCTTCCCTTGTTCCTTTCCTTCCTTCTTTACTTCCTTCTATCCTTCATTCCTCTGTTTCTTTCCATCCATCCTCGCCTTCTTTCCTTTGTTCTTTCCTGCCTTCCTTTGATTTCCTTCTTTTTTTCCTATATTCCTTCTTTCCTTACTTCCCTCATTAGTTCCTTCTCTCCCTCCTTCCTTCCTTGTTAATATTCCAAATAATTTCGTAATAGTACGGTTCACTACTTCTCCCAGTTTTCACTCGATCCCCAAACAAGACACATCAACGCCCTAGCAACAACAAGAACAACATAGAAACTGTCGAGCAATGCCCAAGCAAATATTCAGAACACCATAGCAACCGCCTAGCAACCACCCAGAACACCATAGCAACCGCCTAGCAACGCCCTAGCAACCACACAGAACACCATAGCAACAGCCTAGCAACCACCCAGAACACCATAGCAACCGCCTAGCAACCACCCAGAACACCATAGCAACTGCCTAGCAACGCCCTAGCAACCACCCACCACACCATAGCAACCACCTAATACACACCCAAAACCCCATAGCAACTGCCTAACCACGCCCTAGCAACCACCCAGAACACCATAGCAACCGCCTAGCAACCACCCAGAACACCATAGCAACTGCCTAGCAATACCCTAACAACCACCCAGAACACCATAGCAACCGCCTCGCACCGCCCTAGCAACCACCCAGAACACCATAGCAACAGCCTAGCAACCACCCAGAACACCATAGCAACCGCCTAGCAACCACCCAGAACACCATAGCAACCGCCTAGCAACGCCCTAGCAACCACACAGAACACCATAGCAACCACCTAGCAACCACCCAAAACACCATAGCAACTGCCTAACAACGCCCTAGCAACCACCCAGAACACCATAGCAACCGCCTAGCAACCACCCAGAACACCATAGCAACTGCCTAGCAACACCCTAACAACCACCCAGAACACCATAGCAACCGCCTAGCAACGCCCTAGCAACCACCCAGAACACCATAGCAACACCCTAGCAACCACCCAGAACACCATAGCAACCGCCTAGCAACCATCCAGAACACCATAGCAACTGCCTATCAACGCCCTAGCAACCACCCAGAACACCATAGCAACCGCCTAGCAACCACCCAGAACACCATAGCAACTGCCTAGCAACACCCTAACAACCACCCAGAACACCATAGCAACCGCCTAGCAACGCCCTAGCAACCACCCAGAACACCATAGCAACAGCCTAGCAACCACCCAGAACACCATAGCAACTGCCTAGCAACGCCCTAGCAACCACCCAGAAAGCCATAGCAACCACCTAGCAACCACCCAAAACACCATAGCAACTGCCTAACAACGCCCTAGCAACCACCCAGAACACCATAGCAACCGCCTAGCAACCACCCAGAACACCATAGCAACTGCCTAGCAACACCCTAAAAACTACCCAGAACACCATAGCAACTGCCTAGCAACGCCCTAGCAACCACCCAGAACACCAAAGCAACCACCTAGCAACCACCCAAAACACCATAGCAACTGCCTAACAACGCCCTAGCAACCACCCAGAACACCATAGCAACCGCCTAGCAACCACCCAGAACACCATAGCAACTGCCTAGCAACACCCTAAAAACCACCCAGAACACCATAGCAACCGCCCAGCAACGCCCTAGCAACCACCCACAACACCATAACAACACCCTAAGAATGCCCTATCAACCCCCCAGAACACCATACCAACTGCCTACCAACACCCTAACCACCACCCAGAACACCATAGCAACCGCCTAGCAACGCCCTAGCAACCACCCAGAACACCATAGCAACAGCCTAGCAATGCCCTAGCAACCTCCCAGAACACCATAGCAACCGCCTAGCAAGGCCCTAGCAACCACCCAGAACACCATAGCAACCGCCTAGCAATGCCCTAGCAACCTCCCAGAACACCATAGCAACCGCCTAGCAACCACCCAGCACACCATTGCAACTGCCTAGCAACGCCCTAGCAACAACCCAGAACACCATAGCAACCGCCTAGCAACCACCCAGAACACAATAGCAACCGCCTAGCAACCACCCAGAACACCATAGCAACCGCCTAGCTACCAACCAGAACACCATAGCAACGCCCTAGCAACCACCCAGAACACCATAGCAACTGCCTAGCAACGCCCTAGCAACCACCCAGAACACCATAGCAACGCCCTAGCAACCACACAGAACACCATAGCAACTGCCTAGCAACGCCCTAGCAACCACCCAGAACACCATAGCAACTGCCTAGCAACCATCAGAACACCATAGCAACTGCCTAGCAACGCCCTAGCAACCACCCAAAACACCTAAGCAACCGCCTAGCAACCACCCAGAACACCATAGCAACTGCCTAGCAACCACCCAGCAACCACCCAGAACACCATAGCAACCGCCTAGCAACCACCCAGAACACCATAGCAACTGCCTAGCAACCACCCAGAACACCATAGCAACCGCCTAGCAACCATCCAGAACACCATAGCAACTGCCTAGCAACACCCTAACAACCACCCAGAACACCATAGCAACCGCCTAGCAACGCCCTAGCAACCACCCAGAACACCATAGCAACAGCCTAGCAATGCCCTAGCAACCTCCCAGAACACCATAGCAACCGCCTAGCAAGGCCCTAGCAACCACCCAGAACA
Source organism: Gymnothorax reevesii (assembly GCA_029721435.1). Taxonomy (NCBI): domain Eukaryota; kingdom Metazoa; phylum Chordata; class Actinopteri; order Anguilliformes; family Muraenidae; genus Gymnothorax; species Gymnothorax reevesii. The sequence continues at coordinate 77,305,261 of CM056576.1, read as the reverse complement.
CCATAGCCACCGCCTAGCAATGCCCTAGCAACCTCCCAGAACACCATAGCAACCGCCTAGCAACCACCCAGCACACCATTGCAACTGCCTAGCAACGCCCTAGCAACCACCCAGAACACCATAGCAACTGCCTAGCAACGCCATAGCAACCACCCAGAACACCATAGCAACGGCCTAGCAACCACCCAGAACAGCATAGCAACTGCCTAGCAACACCCTAGCAACCACCCAGAACACCATAGCAACTGCCTAGCAACGCCCGAGCAACCACCCAGAACACCATAGCAACCGCCTAGCAACCACCCAGAATTTAACGCTTTAAATTACTCATCTATTTAACTGTTCAGCCATTCCAACTGTCAGTTGATGTCAACTATTACTCCTGCCAACTGTTTCCTCTGTCCACAACTCTTTCAAAATAAAAGTCCACATTACGACAAATAACAATAAAATAATTCAACTTTTTAAACTATTGAACTTTTCAACCTTTCAGCCATTCCAACTGCTGATATTCATCGACTGACTCCTGTCAACTGTTTCCTCTGTCCAAAACTGTTTCAAAATAAAAGTCCTCACTGAAATAATTCACTGTTAAATAATTTAACACTTTAAAATACTCATCTATTTAACTGTTCAGCCATTCCAACTGTCAGTTGACGTCAACTATTACTCCTGCCAACTGTTTCCTCTGTCCACAACTCTTTCAAAATAAAAGTACTCATTACAATAAATCACAATTAAATAATTAACGATTTAAACTACTCAATTTTTCAACCATTCAGCCATTCCAACAGTCAGTTGTCATCAACTATGACTCCCGTCAATTGTTTCCTCGTTCCAAAACTGTTCCAAAATAAAAGTCCTCACTACAATAATTCACAGTTAAATAATTTAAAATTTAATCTACTCAACTTTTCAACCATTCAGCCATTGCAACTGCCCGTTGTCATCAACTATGACTCCTGCCAACTGTTTCCTCTGTCCACAACCGTTTCAAAATAAAAGTCCTCATTATAACAAATCACAATTAAACAATTTAACTATTTATAGCCTAAACTTTATTATCAGTCCAACTCTGATTGGAATTTTTTTGGTTTGATTTGTAATATAAAACTGAAATTGCAGAAATCAGGTGTACTTGAAAATTTTTATGATACCATCTATTTCTGAAAATGAACTTTGAGGGTTTACCATCTGAACTCTATCTATCTATCTATCTATCTATCTATCTATCTATCTACTCGCCCTACCATTGTCTACTTAGGAACATCTAGGCACACGAGTGGTAGCCTCCTATGTGTCCTTGGCTATGTTTTCTGTTCTGAAATTCGTTTCCTATATTTCGTATTACCTGTTAGTCTGCGACCAGCCAGCGTGTTTTGCCTATTAACTTCAATGACTTAATAGCTAATAGCAGGTTTACTGTCAATGAATAGCACGAGCTGACGATTTAGTTTACCGCGCTTCCCATTCCCAAATGAAATGAATTTGCGCGCTTGATGCTTTCGGTGCCGTCACTCGTTCTTTGCCTTCAACGAAAACTTGTCGTTGCTTTTCATATTTCGTCCAAGGTAATTTTATTCACTTAACGTTCACGCTCGTAGATTAACATGCGCATATGTTTATGAATCTGGTAGCTAACAGTTACAGGTTGATAAAAGTTACGTTTTCTGACGTTCATGTTCGGCAAAACTGCGATAGATAGAGCACTAACGTAAACTGTTTAAATTTAACGTTACCCTGACGAGACATGAGCCTTGTAAAACGTTAATACTATGTATTTTACTCAACATATGTTGTCAAATATAATGTTTATTAACAACGTCCGAAATTGTATTGGGTATAAACCTGGAAAAGTCTGCCCTTTGGAATTCAGCGGAACGTTGCTCGCGTTATTGTTCGCCAGGTTCACTTGACCGTTTCTCATATTGGAATTAAGTTTGGCTAACGTTAGCGCAGACGCGGCCAGCAGCTGATAAAATGAGACCAAAGTCGGGTTTGATGAACTAGAGAGGTATGTGACCCAAGGGTAGCAAATAACTTAAATGTTTCCAACATCTTCTAGGTATCATGTAAATGACATTGTCTAGCTAGGTATTTAGCTCATGAGGTAACATTAGCTAACGAAATAAGCTATCGTTAGCAGCCTTTGGTCTTGCCAGTATGAAAAAACTGAAGCTAATTTGTTCGATTCGTGCAAATGTAACGTATTCATGGTAGTTTTAATATCGACGGTTATTGAGTTGCTTGCCGTTCGTTCTCTCATATCTTCTAAAACAAATGGGCAAGCTAGCGCAAGGGTATGCGGGTACGTTATAGCTAACTATTAAGCTCCGCGGTGCGCACGTTCGAAGATTGACTACGGTTATATTCTGGGAATATTTCGGTTCTGAACAGAATATTGGAAATATTCAGCTTGCGGCAGAAACCGGAATTCGGCTAAATTGATTGATGACAGTCGGAATGAGGAGTTCACATGACTCGCGTGCAAATAGAATATTGCCAAGTCTATGTAACCGTAGTCAATGTGAACATCGCGAAGAAATTTTTATAGTCAGGTGGAAAACTGGCGGTTTACATTTCTGGAAGATAACTGATAATTGAATTAGACACGTGTTAAATCACATCTAGAGGGTATGTGCTTTTAGAAAACATATAGTTTAGGTTGTTTAATTGTAGTTTCTTCACTATCATATGCTTGTTTCGTTAAGAGCATTAGAATGCTGTGAACTAAACGTTCCATTCAAGGATGTCACAATGGACTGGACTAGTGTTTAGAATGGCAGTTAATGTGAATTCTAGAACTGTACAGTAGAGTACTGTAATGACATGAAGTCAGGTAAATTTTGAAATCCCCATCTGGTAAAAGTATGCCAATAAAAAATTTGCCACCACTCTAATTCAATGTCATCATCCAGAAATGTAAACTAGAGGTCCTAAGGATGCCAAAAATGTAAAAATCCCAAATACTTTTTTTTTCAGCTGGTTCAGCTGGATTTTGCGAGTTTTCTATCTGACTATTGCGCTTGCACATTGGGCAGCTGTAATTTGGCCATATTTTTCCGCCCATATTTTTCCGTTAAATTAACATAATTGAAACTTGCATTGTAATGTTACAGCCACTGTCACAATTTAACACATTTTTTATTTACGCTAGAACGTAATAGTCTTTTTCAAGACTGCCGCCTTCTCTGCCCTCCATCCCTGCCACAGAAAGTCTTACTCTCTCCATCTCCATCCTCCACCTTCCCTTCTTTGTACTGCAGACATATAGTGTTGCAGGTAAGTAAAATTTATCTGTACAAAACATTTACTACCAAAGTGCTGTTTAGTCAGTGTAAGAAGGAAAATGAATACATGCCAGAGCTGAAACTTAATGACATAGATAATAGTACAGCAACATAGACAATGGTACAGTACAAGGAGGGAGAAGCCTCCATCCAGAAATCACATACAGAATCAGTCGCTGCCAAATACAAGCTGGAACAGGTGTTTTATGTGAAGATTTAAAAGCTGTCACAGATGACGCAGATATCAGTTCAGTTGGTTGACCATAGCCTTCGTGCAAACACACTAGAAGCACGATCCCCTCTCTGTGCCAGACGGGACTGTGGAATGTTAAGCAGTGCCTGTGAAGCAGACCATAAGGATTGCGTTGGAGTGAATGGGCATAGCATGTCAACAACATAAACTGGTGCTACACCATTCAAGGCTTTACTAACAATGGAGCCAATGCAAAGCTGCCAGGATGGGTGTGATGTGTTCTTTTTTTTTTCTTGTACCAATGAGCAGAGTGGCCACTGTATTTAGTACCAGCTGTATGTGTATGTGCTCTCCCAGACAGTGCTGCTGTGTGTTTGATGCCCAAAAACCTTTACTCTGGTGGGGTTATGCGTTTCTCTTTCAAGCAGGGCCCCAAAATAATTAGCTGAATTTCTTAAATCAATCATATCACCATGAAGCTTTCCATGTGATTAAGTTCTCATGCATTAAACCAGGTGTTGCATGGCAGAGATATTAGATTAAACACCAGGGGCACAGACATCACAATGGTCAATCTGTTAAGAGTTAATGTTTGAACATTGTTTTGAATGAATTACTCATTCTGAATTATATGAAATTTTAGTGAGATTTGCATTTGCATAAGTGAGCCATATGTGTAGCATCATTTACATTACTCAAAGAACTTAGGTCTACAGAGTTTTACAAGCAGGACTATCACTTGACTTTCTGACAGTTAGCTCTCAGAATTTAACCCTTGGGGAAGTGGTCCCAGTTAGTTGCAGGTTGACAGGAGTTAGATGTGGACATACTGGATATCTTTTTTGTTTTTGTTGTTGTTGAATTAACATATTTGAATGTTGCATTGTATTGTTACAGCAGCTGCCCTGCACTGTGCGTGTGGCGTTGCAGACGTCTCAGGTATGAAACTCAAAGTTTTTTTTACAGCTAAACCAGCTATGCTGCAACACGTTGTCAATGAGAGATAATGGCTTCTATGAAAATATAAGCTAGACAGATTTTTCCAATTGATAGATATATTTAGTCTTAGAAGAGGGTACATCCACAAACACTTAAGTTACACTTTCTAATGTTAATGTGGCCTTTTGATGGGTTTGATGGCTTTTCCCCCCTCTGCATAGCCATATTCTAATCTATGGAGTCTAACAGAACTAGCAAGCTAGTTAAGTTAGATGACTTTTCAAGTTGCTTTGCTTAATATCACATTGATGAATCCTCAAAACTCAATTTATGATTAAACGTCATATGTATCAGCACGATCAACTGATCGCAAGGTTTTCATTTTACTAAAAAATAACTGATCAACCATCACATCAGTCTTGAAATTTTCTAACCCATCAAAGGTAACAACTAGAGGGCACTCAGAGAGCACAGACCCCACGAGCACCACATATGAGATCATTCTGGGTCCCGGATCCAGAATTTGATCCGGATAATCCCTAAATTTTAATGGGGTCTTCCTACCAGCATTTCCTGTTAACACACCAATCAAAATCCACCTCATAGAAAATCCTCTTCCTTTAGAAAGATTTCTTTAGAAATCCTGCTCACAAACACACAGACACACACACGGTGGTGATTACATTACCCTGCTGTTGGCGGGGTAACTAATCTCATTGATGGCCACCAACAAAATTTGTTATTTTCCTTTCACCTGCCTGTTTCTGCAATAAATAGAACAATGTATGTTGCTTTGCTCACTCAACAACAAAGAAGCGATGTTGTAACATCTTGCATTACTAGTACAGCTTAATGGGGAAACTACATGGCCTTTAATTGGTAATGAGTAATTGTGCACATTCCTTGTTTTCAGAAGAGTTTAATTTGTTTGTTTGTTTTCTTTTAGGCTTGTTCCAGACCAGCCTTCACCACCAGAGTGGTGTCTGTGTGCCATCTCTGGCACTGTGTCCGTCTGTCTGTCCGTCTGTCTGTCTGAACGCACTTGTCTTCGTCATTCACCCTACACGCACACACTAGCATCATTACTTCATTGCTAACAACAGAACCTACTTACCTACATACCTGCAGACATATTGGTGACAAGAATTCTTAACACTGTCTGATTACATACCCTGCTGGACATACTTGAACTATACTCTGAATCGAATCTATACTCTGAATCTATACTCTGAATCGAATCTATACTCTGAATCTACTCTGAATCGAATCTATATTCTGAATCGAATCTATACTCTGAAGCGAATCCATACTGTAAACTATACTGAGAACTACACTTGGGAACCATTCATACAGAGAAGTACAGTATATTTGTGGACTATATCTGTGAATCGTACCTTTCGAATATTTATACATTTGAATGATCTATTTTGTGAAAGTTATCTGTACTGTTAGTTCTGTGCTTTTAGAACTGAGCCGTCCTGCAAGACCTGCTGTGCTGTGTGAAGACTTGGATATTCCAACAAAGTTCTACATAACTATACCACCTTGAGGGCTGACTCCAACTGTGACCTCTACATTACCACTCCAGTGCTGCCTATTCAGAATTACCACTGATAAATTGCTGAAATTTAAGCATCAGATATATTTTTGAGCATAATTATACTGGTGTCAAGTTCTTCCGTAGACATTTTTGTATTTCTTACCAGTGTTTTGGTGATTTTGTTTATTATAATTTTAGACTTTTGACATACAGTTTGCCATTGGTTCTGAAGGACTTTGTTGACTATATTCTGATTATTTTTTTGTAATTCTTTCTTCAGCAATATTTTGGGGCCCAATATTATTAAAATAAAGAATATTGTGGATTAATATTTAATCTGAGGCGTTTTTATTTACTCATATAAGCTTGATTGTTTCACATGTAAGTGGAGTTAAAGAATACTGTGTAATCTGTAAGTGGAGTTAAAGAATACTGTGTAATCTGTAAGTGGAGTTGAAGAATACTGTGTAATCTGTAAGTGGAGTTGAAGAATACTCTATAAGTAATCCAACCGTAAGTTGTTTGTACATCTTATATTAGACTTAGATACCCTAAAGTAGTCCAGTCATCCAGCTGCATACAATAGGTGTTTAAGTAAAATTTTGAGACATGCCTAGGAAAGGTCGTCGCTCAGAGGCTCAGAAGAGACGCTGGCGAAAGTTGGACCTCTCAGAAGTTGAAACACCATGCCAGTCTCCATTTGACCAGAGTGAGCTCAGTGAGATAGAACAGGTAAATGAGGTAACTAGTGCTGTCCAAATGGAGATGAAGCAGAGAGTCATCAACTGTGTTCAAGCAAGTCATAGTCAAGATGATCTGAGGTACGAGAACAACAAAGGCAAGCAGTGCACCTGCAACTCCCTGGTATTTCTCGCTACGCTACATTACAGAACTGAACTTAACAGCGATGATCTTGACTACATTTTGCAAAAAGGTAACTCAATGTACAGTGAAGTACAGGAAAGGCTGAGCACTAGAGGCAATGAAGCACACCTCTTCTTGGCTCTTGATGAATTACCTGATAGTGTTGAGATCTACGGACAGATGTATCACATTGAGAAGTCCCTGTCACGGTATGGCTACTTTAGACAAGATGGACCTAATGACGCTGTAGACTTTTTAAGGCTGTCTGAAAGACTGCATTGCTTGTCAAATGATGTAAATTTAGCTTTGCTGACTGTAGGTTGCCTAACAATTGCCTTGTTTAAAGACAATGATCGATATGGAATATTTGATCCACATTCAAGGACATGCCAGGGATTCCCGGCAGACCATGGTACGGCTGTGATGCTGACCTTTGTCCATTTGAGCGATTTGATTGATCGACTGTTTGCATTCTGGGCCCACTTTGACACATCTGATGAATGGGTCTATGAGTTCATGCCGGTGTTATTTAGGCCTGTATCTGTGTGCAATGATGAACAAGGAAGCTACACTGACAATGTGCAACCTGCTCAGCCTGCAGAGTTCCAGGTTTCATGTGTTTCCATGACTTCACAACTTAATAAATATTCAAAAGATCGCAGACGTCGAAAAGCAGACAAAGCACCAAAGAAAATGTTGAACAGAAAAATCAGACTACGAAAACATTATGAAAAGAATAGGATGAATAAACTGCAGTATGAAAGAAACAGATATGCACACTGCATTCAACACAAGAAGAAATCTTACATACAGAGTCGTTACTCAAGTGACCCAAATTTTAGATCGAGGCAGCAGGCATACATACAGAATCGTTACTCAAGTGACCCAAATTTTAGATCGAGGCAGCAGGCATACATACAGAATCGTTACTCAAGTGACCCAAATTTTAGATCGAGGCAGCAGGCATACATACAGAATCGTTACTCAAGTGACCCAAATTTTAGATCGAGGCAGCAGGCTTACATACAGAATCGTTACTCAAGTGACCCAAATTTTAGATCGAGGCAGCAGGCTTACATACAGAATCGTTACTCAAGTGACCCAAATTTTAGATCGAGGCAGCAGGCTTACATACAGAATCGTTACTCAAGTGACCCAAATTTTAGATCGAGGCAGCAGGCTTACATACAGAATCGTTACTCAAGTGACCCAAATTTTAAATTGAGGCAGCAGGCTTACATACAGAATCGTTACTCATGTGACCCAAATTTTAGATCGAGGCAGCAGGCTTACATACAGAGTCGTTACTCAAGTGACCCAAATTTTAAATTGAGGCAGCAGGCTTACATACAGAATCGTTACTCAAGTGACCCAAATTTTAGATCAAGGCAGCAGGCTTACATACAGAGTCGTTACTCAAGTGACCCAAATTTTAAATTGAGGCAGCAGGCTTACATACAGAATCGTTACTCAAGTGACCCAAATTTTAGATCGAGGCAGCAGGCTTACATACAGAGTCGTTAGAGAGAGATAATATGATACGGTTTCTGTCAAAATTTAATTGATTTTGATTGATGGCTTTTTGATGAGTTGATGATGTAATATTAATTTTTAATTAGGTGATAATAGTTTATTATTTATCACCCCCTGGCTGTGTGGGGTAATTCAGCACCACCACCCTCCCTCCTTTTTGGGATAACATTTTAAACATCTTTTAAAACATTTATTTAATTGCATAATTATTTAGTGTTTTTTAAACGTGTATTATTTAAGTGGTGGGGGAAATGGATGTGATAAGTGGTAAAACTTTATTTCAAGTGTTTGTTGGTTGTGGGAAAACGGAAGAGGGTTAAAATTTGTAGTGTTTTAAAGTTGTGGGTAATATGTTCGTAAAATAGTGTTTTAAAGCAAAATAAAAATAAAAATAAATAAAAAATAAATAAGTTAGTTGTCGAAAGTTCGATGCGAAATAAGGCTGATTTCCAGAGTCCTCTCACCCCCGTTGGTCATCTCGCACTCAGGCAGCGTGTATGTGGGGTGAGTGGGGTATGTCAAAGGGGGCGGGGGCTGGTTCTGTGGGTGTGTGCGTACATGTGTAGGCGGGGATACGGTCAACCAATGGCTGAGCCATACGGTTTCTGTCAAAATTTAATTGATTTTGATTGAGGGCTTTTTGATGAGTTGATGATGTAATATGAGTTAATTTTTTAATTAGGTAATAATAGTTTATTATTTATCACCCCTTTGACCCCTCCCCTCCCTCCCTCTCCTCCCCTGGCTGTGTGGGGTAATTCAGCACAGCCACCCTCCCTCCCTCCCTCCTTTTTTGGATAACTTTTTTAAAACATTTATTTAATTGCATTATTGTTTAATGCTTTTTAAACATATATTATTTCAGTGGTGGGGAAATGGAAGAGATAAGTGGTAAAACTTTATTTCAAGCGTTTGTTGGTTGTGGGAAAACGAAAGACGGTTAAAATTCGTAGTGTTTTAAAGTTGTGGGTAATATGTTAATAAAGTAGTGTTTTAAAGCAAAATAAAAAATAAAAATAAATAAAAATTAAAGTTAGTAAAATTGGCTTTTTGATGAGTTGATGATGTCATATGAGTTCATTTTTTAATGATGTTATTATAGTTTATTCAGTATCACCCCTTTGACCCCTCCACCTCCCCACCCTCTCCTCCCCTGGCTGTGTGGTGTAATTCAGCACACCCTCCCTCCTTTTAGGGATAACTCTTTTAAAACATTTATTTAATTGCATTATTGTTTAGTGCTTTTTAAACATATATTATTTCAGTGGTGGGGGAAATGGATGTGACAAGTGGTAAAACTTTATTTCAAGCGTTTGTTGGTGTGGGTGTTACCAGATGCAGGATCCAGAAGTTTTTATTGAATGCAACGTGAGGAAACCAAACAACACAACAAAGTCCGTCTGAAGGTCTCATCAGTCTTTCCCTCTTAAGGACACATTGGGAGGATGCAGGAATGCGGAAGGCAAGCTACTGTGGAAACAGAAACACATGGATTAAGGAACAAATTCACAAGGACCGGGTAACAATACTGACTCGAGGCAAGACGCTAAGACGACTAATTAAACTAGACAGTTTAGATTGAGGTAATAATATATACACCCTTAAATAAGAGCTGGTTAGTACGGTTAGTAATGAACCTATCAGGGGATGAATTCACTCAGAGTTATGCGAGACCCAGAATTAAGCACAGGTAGAAGCAATGAATGAAATACCAAACTGAAAGAGGAAACATGCTTGGACAACGAGACTCAGGCATGCTGAATACTGTCACACGACATCACAGGAGTCAGGGCAAGAGAGAATCAATGGTCAGACCGCGGGAATGGAGCGGAAACACAAATCAAGAAACACACGGTGTAAAATGCACAAGCACAAACAAGCACAAGAGACAGAATCATAACAGTCCTGGGAAAATGAAAGAGGGTTAAAATTCGAAGTGTTTTAAAGTTGTGGGTAATATGTTAGTAAAATAGTGTTTTAAAGCAAAATAAAAAAATAAATAAAACTAAATAAAAATATAAAAATAAAAGTTAGTAAAAATGTGTTCAAGCAAAAATTGTTAGTAAAAGTGTTTTAAAGTAAAAAAAAAAAAAAGAAATTAAGATAGTGTTTTTAAAGTGTTCAAACTGGAGAGTAATGAATGAAGTACATTTGAAATAGCTGTGAATATGTGGAAAGAATAAAGAAAGGAAAGAAAGATAAAATTACTCACCAGAAAAGTCTGGCCCCGAGATGTAAATGGAGGAAAAAAGTTTTCCTGAGTTTGTTGTCGAGAGCTTGATGCAAAATAAGGCTGGTTTCCAAAGTGTTCTCATCTCGCAAGTCATCTTTCACTGGCAGTGTGCATGTTGAGTGAGTGGGGTATGTCAAAGGGGGGCGCGGCTGGTTCTGTGGGTGTGTGCGTACATGTGTTGGCAGGAATATGGTCAACCAATGGCTGAGCCATACAGTTTCTGTCAAAAAATCACAACTGTAAAATTAAACTTACCCAGAAAACAGAAAATTGGGTCAACGACTTCTGACCAAAAGCTTATGGGCATGTGGGGCGCCATGGGATGAGTGCAGCTAAGGGATATCGGAGGCCTCAAGGACTTTTCAGCCCTGCAGGGAAGTTGTGTAAATACGGTTTAGATAAGGCGCAAAGAAACAAATGTGTTTCATCAAAGAGTAACATACCCTTGGCATTTATAATTTTAATCTGTCTTTTGTCTGTACTATTCTTTGAAAGAACAGATTGATTAATTTAAGCAATAATGTATTCCACTCCTGCCAACTGTTCCAAAAGCTGTTAAACCATCTTATTATTTCATAGCACTGTTATGTGTACACCTCAAGGAGAAATGATGAGGGAACTGGAAAGGATTCAGAATGACATCATAAAACATATACTGGGACCACCAAAATCTATTTAATGAAGGATCCTTAACAGGCCATGTAAAATATATTCTGTATTTTGTATTTGACAATGTTTAATGTTTAATAAGTTATATATATTTTATTTGTAATGTATTGGATCCAGTCTTGAAAATAAGTAATAAATAAATAAAATAAATTCCGATATACTCTATTTTCAACAGACCATGTAAAATATTTTCTGTATTTTGTATTTGATAAAGTTTAGTGCTTTATAATTTATAAATATTTTATTTGCATCTAGTCTTGGAAATTAGTAATAAATAAATAACTTAATTCCAGATATACGCGATTATAAATAGCCCATTTTCATAAAATTCAATACTTCATCAGTTTGTTTTTAAAGCAGTGGAAATATATTGGCTATTCTTTCTTTCAGTATGAGTAAAGGCATAGGGTCTTTTAGATTCAATTATGTTGTACCATTTTTAAAGTTTTGTGTGTGGAAAGCTGGAAAATGCGAGTTTTGAAGTATATCCTAGAATTTTATGTTGAATACAGGTTTTTACTAAAATTTTTACAATTGAGCTCGAGTGCTTGCAGGTCGTGTGTGTGTGGGTGTCTGTGTCTGAGTGTGTGAGTGTGCGCACGTGCGGAAGGTGTGGCTTGAGTACACCAACTTAATTAAGGATTTTTAACAGGCTGTGTAAAATATTTTCTGTATTTTATCACTTACAAGTGTTTTATTTGAAATATATTGCATCCAGTCTTGGAAATGAGTAACAATAAATAAATACAGATATACTCGATTATAGATAAACCATTTTCATAAATGTCAATACAGCATTAGTTTGAGTCTTTGTTTCTAAAAATGCGAGTTTCAAAGTATATCCTGGAATTTTTATGTTGAATATAGGTTTTAACTAAGTTTCTCATTTGAGAGGGAGTGCTTGTGGGTCGTGTGTGTGTGTGTGTGTGTGTGTGTGTGTGTGTGTGTGTGCGCGTGCTTGCTTGCGTGTGTGTGTATCAGTTTGTTAAATTCTATGCAAGTTCTTTGTTTTTAAAAAACAGTCAAAGACTCAAAATATGCCTGTTATTTTTTTTTTTCAGTATGAATAAACAATCAGGGCCTTTTAGATCAATGTTTGAACCATCATGTATCATATTAAAGTCTTTTAACTTGTTAGGAAATGATAAAATCTTGTATGGAAAGCTGGAAAATGCGAGTTTCAAAGTAGAATTTTATGTTGAATATAGGTTGTGTGTGTGTGTGTGTGTGTGTGTGTGTGTGTGTGTGCGCGTGTGTGTTAGTTTGTTAAATTATATGCAAGATTTTTGTTTTTAAAAAGCAGTCCAAAAGTCAAAATATACCCGTTATTTTTTCTTTCAGTATCAATAGGGGAGACCGGGGATGATAGTAACACTTTTTTGCTTGAGCACGTGTAACGCAGTGGTTCCTTGTGGTAGAGATCTCAAATTTTTACACGCGGTTCTCCATATTTGTCAGCTATAAATGATACACTTGGACTTCTACTACACTATCACAGATTATGTGAATTAATGTCAAATATAAAGAGGTATGTTGTTTAAACCGACCACCACAGCACCGGGGTGAGTTGTAACACTACGTGAGGATGGATGTAACAATTAAATTCATAGCCTTAAAAAAGATTAAAACCATTAAATGTATGGAAGCACTTGAATAAACAATAAAGAAGGGATCATAAACTTGTAAGACTACAAAATAAATATATTAAAATAAATAAAAAGTGTAAGTTAAATACGATAAAAATAAATACAATAAAATAAATAAATATACATAACATGAAGAAATATAAAGTATAAACTTACGTGTGTTGTGTGTGTGTGTGTGTGTGTGTGTGTGTGTTCTGTAGCCTGAAACAAGTTAATGTGAAAAAGCACTTGAACACTTGGAGATCTGTGGAACAATCAAACTACTTTTGAACAGTGTGGTGCAAGGCTGCACTAAGTACTTAATAAGTACTGAAAGGCATTTGAACAGTTGAACTGTCAATTGAACAATAAACAAAACACTTTTGAACACTGTGTTTTCAAGGTGCAGAAGTACTTAGTAAGTAACTATTAACTAAGCATGCTAGGCATGCTGTAAAAAGGGTACCAGTACAAAATGTCAACATAAGGGGAAGATTGTAACACTTTTTAAGAACAGTTACAACCCTCCCCATGCCAGGCCGCCATTAAAAAGCTTACAGTTTTTAGCATTTAGCTTCAAAGCTAGCACTAATGCAACATGTCAAATGAAACTAGAGAAACAATTACTTGAGATTATGCAAGTGAAATAATTGTATCTACAACACAATGGACACTATGCAAAAATATTTGTGATGAAAATTTTTACTTTTTTACCTGAAAAATTGTTTTTGGCACCAGAACAGACAGTTTTCAACTCAGAGACATGAGGCTTCACCAGTGAGCTCACTTTTGTAAGTGGGCATGGACTGTATTGATGACATCACTGCAGAGTTTTTTTAACTTTAAGAAATGATAAAATTGTGTGTAGAAAGCTGGAAAATGTGAGTTTCAAAGTATATCCTAGAGTTTTATGTTGACTGTAGGTTCTAACTAAGTTTTTCATTTGAGCGGGAGGGCTTGTGAGTTGTATGTGTGTGTGTGTGTGTGTGTGTGTGTGTTTCCCCCATTCTGAGTTTCGGCAACAGAAATAGCAGACATGTCTGGCAAAGGACCTCGTGTTGGCGCTGGTGTTTTACACTGAACAACATGGCATTGAGTAGAAGATGTCCGAAAAGGAGTAGGCTAGACTACTGCGACAAGAAAAATGGCAATAGACAATGGAGAGAGCGCTATGAGAAGGACTTGATTGACTGCTGACCAAAGTAGACAGTGTAGAAGTCAGTGATCATTGGATAACTTTTCTTGTGGGAACAGTTCTGTCTGACTTAAGGCGTGGTTAGAGTCCACTGACATAAATATCAAGGCAGGAGTGTGTCTTGAGTGACATTGTTGGTGTGCCTTAATTCCTACCTATCTCAATTTTGTCTGCTTTCTTAATTACCTCAGTGCAGAAACGTCTTTAACTATGGACGCCATATCCAGTAGTTCGACAGAGTTTAGAGTATTGGAAGTCGGGCATATGACAGCATCAGAAAAATTTAATTCCTGGGCTGAAAATGTGGTTGACAGGTGTGAATCAGCCCACAGATTTTTTGGACTCTTGTACCCAAATAAGGTGAGAGCCATGCAAGTCATATTGACTGATGCTGTGAGAAACGAATGTACTGCTGAGGCCTTCTTATCGGCCCTCAGGGATGAAGATCCTTTCCTTTTCAACGACCTGGAAACAAACGGCCCTAGAAAAACATTTGGTGAGTATCAACATTGATGGCCTCGGCTTCCGTTCTCACTAAATAATTCCATGTTGACTTACCGGTCATTTTCCTCTTTGTACCTCTATCCTGTTACCTGGTCTGTTCTTGTCATAGCAGTGAGGAGTCGTCCACCGACTGAGCCGTTTGACTTATGGAGCGCAAACCGAGGCCTGCACAACTTCTTCGAAACACGAAGAGACGAATTCAACGTCGTGGATATACTTGTGGAATGCAACCTTTTGACTGTGGAAGAGTACGATGACATACGGCTTGCTAGAGAGAGGTCGCTGTTTCTCGTACTGCACGAAATTATGACACGAGCATCTCCAGAACATGTCGCATTTCTGGAATGCCTGGAGGGACTGTATCGAGATGTGTGGCCGTCACCAAACACGGAGGTTGTTTCACAGGACGACACACACCAACAGAGAATCGAGAAGACTTTCAATGGGCAGGGGAATTATGACATCATACATGTGAACGGTGCCATGACACCTGAGGCCACAGTAGAGGACGTGTGGTGGTGCCCAATTTGTACAATTCACAGAGCGGAACACGCCTTTGGGTGTGGGCATGTAACCTGTGCAACTTGCGATAGAAAGACTGGAAACAAATGCCCCTTGTGTCGGCGGCGTAAGGAAAAGGTGTACAAGGAAGCTTTCGCTGTGAAAAATGCTCACCTGCAATGTCCCGAATGTAAGGGTCCTAAAATGGTGCTTATTTACGACGGACCCAACGGGGAGGGCTGTCATCATGCTGCATGTGAGTGTGCCATTAAAAACCATAGGTGTGCTTGTGAAGAGGTAGTTTTCGGACTTGGGGCAATTATGTACCAAAACCTGCGTGAGACTTTGCTATTAAGATGTCTGTTTTGTTTTTTTTGTTTATTTGTTTTTTGTTTTTACAATAAAACAACCAGTGTATGATCAATTGACACTGCCAATTGTATGCAATAAAAGAGGCTTCTTTTTTTCTTAATGTTTGGAAGTGCACCTGACGAAGGCCACATCGGCCGAAACGTTGTGAACATTAAACTCACTTGGGGAGCTATCAAAACAGTGTGCGCACTTTTTGTTCATTTTTGTTCTTTTTTCTTAATGGCACACTCACATGCAGCATGATGACAGCCCTCCCCGTTGGGTCCGTCGTAAATAAGCACCATTTTAGGACCCTTACATTCGGGACATTGCAGGTGAGCATTTTTCACAGCGAAAGCTTCCTTGTACACCTTTTCCTTACGCCGCCGACACAAGGGGCATTTGTTTCCAGTCTTTCTATCGCAAGTTGCACAGGTTACATGCCCACACCCAAAGGCGTGTTCCGCTCTGTGAATTGTACAAATTGGGCACCACCACACGTCCTCTACTGTGGCCTCAGGTGTCATGGCACCGTTCACATGTATGATGTCATAATTCCCCTGCCCATTGAAAGTCTTCTCGATTCTCTGTTGGTGTGTGTCGTCCTGTGAAACAACCTCCGTGTTTGGTGACGGCCACACATCTCGATACAGTCCCTCCAGGCATTCCAGAAATGCGACATGTTCTGGAGATGCTCGTGTCATAATTTCGTGCAGTACGAGAAACAGCGACCTCTCTCTAGCAAGCCGTATGTCATCGTACTCTTCCACAGTCAAAAGGTTGCATTCCACAAGTATATCCACGACGTTGAATTCGTCTCTTCGTGTTTCGAAGAAGTTGTGCAGGCCTCGGTTTGCGCTCCATAAGTCAAACGGCTCAGTCGGTGGACGACTCCTCACTGCTATGACAAGAACAGACCAGGTAACAGGATAGAGGTACAAAGAGGAAAATGACCGGTAAGTCAACATGGAATTATTTAGTGAGAACGGAAGCCGAGGCCATCAATGTTGATACTCACCAAATGTTTTTCTAGGGCCGTTTGTTTCCAGGTCGTTGAAAAGGAAAGGATCTTCATCCCTGAGGGCCGATAAGAAGGCCTCAGCAGTACATTCGTTTCTCACAGCATCAGTCAATATGACTTGCATGGCTCTCACCTTATTTGGGTACAAGAGTCCAAAAAATCTGTGGGCTGATTCACACCTGTCAACCACATTTTCAGCCCAGGAATTCAATTTTTCTGATGCTGTCATATGCCCGACTTCCAATACTCTAAACTCTGTCGAACTACTGGATATGGCGTCCATAGTTAAAGACGTTTCTGCACTGAGGTAATTAAGAAAGCAGACAAAATTGAGATAGGTAGGAATTAAGGCACACCAACAATGTCACTCAAGACACACTCCTGCCTTGATATTTATGTCAGTGGACTCTAACCACGCCTTAAGTCAGACAGAACTGTTCCCACAAGAAAAGTTATCCAATGATCACTGACTTCTACACTGTCTACTTTGGTCAGCAGTCAATCAAGTCCTTCTCATAGCGCTCTCTCCATTGTCTATTGCCATTTTTCTTGTCGCAGTAGTCTAGCCTACTCCTTTTCGGACATCTTCTACTCAATGCCATGTTGTTCAGTGTAAAACACCAGCGCCAACACGAGGTCCTTTGCCAGACATGTCTGCTATTTCTGTTGCCGAAACTCAGAATGGGGGAAACACACACACACACACACACACACACATACAACTCACAAGCCCTCCCGCTCAAATGAAAAACTTAGTTAGAACCTACAGTCAACATAAAACTCTAGGATATACTTTGAAACTCACATTTTCCAGCTTTCTACACACAATTTTATCATTTCTTAAAGTTAAAAAAACTCTGCAGTGATGTCATCAATACAGTCCATGCCCACTTACAAAAGTGAGCTCACTGGTGAAGCCTCATGTCTCTGAGTTGAAAACTGTCTGTTCTGGTGCCAAAAACAATTTTTCAGGTAAAAAAGTAAAAATTTTCATCACAAATATTTTTGCATAGTGTCCATTGTGTTGTAGATACAATTATTTCACTTGCATAATCTCAAGTAATTGTTTCTCTAGTTTCATTTGACATGTTGCATTAGTGCTAGCTTTGAAGCTAAATGCTAAAAACTGTAAGCTTTTTAATGGCGGCCTGGCATGGGGAGGGTTGTAACTGTTCTTAAAAAGTGTTACAATCTTCCCCTTATGTTGACATTTTGTACTGGTACCCTTTTTACAGCATGCCTAGCATGCTTAGTTAATAGTTACTTACTAAGTACTTCTGCACCTTGAAAACACAGTGTTCAAAAGTGTTTTGTTTATTGTTCAATTGACAGTTCAACTGTTCAAATGCCTTTCAGTACTTATTAAGTACTTAGTGCAGCCTTGCACCACACTGTTCAAAAGTAGTTTGATTGTTCCACAGATCTCCAAGTGTTCAAGTGCTTTTTCACATTAACTTGTTTCAGGCTACAGAACACACACACACACACACACACACACACACAACACACGTAAGTTTATACTTTATATTTCTTCATGTTATGTATATTTATTTATTTTATTGTATTTATTTTTATCGTATTTAACTTACACTTTTTATTTATTTTAATATATTTATTTTGTAGTCTTACAAGTTTATGATCCCTTCTTTATTGTTTATTCAAGTGCTTCCATACATTTAATGGTTTTAATCTTTTTTAAGGCTATGAATTTAATTGTTACATCCATCCTCACGTAGTGTTACAACTCACCCCGGTGCTGTGGTGGTCGGTTTAAACAACATACCTCTTTATATTTGACATTAATTCACATAATCTGTGATAGTGTAGTAGAAGTCCAAGTGTATCATTTATAGCTGACAAATATGGAGAACCGCGTGTAAAAATTTGAGATCTCTACCACAAGGAACCACTGCGTTACACGTGCTCAAGCAAAAAAGTGTTACTATCATCCCCGGTCTCCCCTATTGATACTGAAAGAAAAAATAACGGGTATATTTTGACTTTTGGACTGCTTTTTAAAAACAAAAATCTTGCATATAATTTAACAAACTAACACACACGCGCACACACACACACACACACACACACACAACCTATATTCAACATAAAATTCTACTTTGAACCTCGCATTTTCCAGCTTTCCACACAAGATTTTATCATTTCTTAACAAGTTAAAAGACTTTAATATGATACATGATGGTTCAAACATTGATCTAAAAGGCCTTGATTGTTTATTCATACAGAAAAAAAAAAAAATAACAGGCATATTTCGAGTCTTTGACTTTTTTAAAAACAAAGAACTTGCATAGAATTTAACAAACTGATACACACACGCACGCAAGCACGCGCACACACACACACACACACACACACACACACACACACACACACACACACGACCCACAAGCACTCCCTCTCAAATGAGAAACTTAGTTAAATCCTATATTCAACATAAAAATTCCAGGATATACTTTGAAACTCGCATTTTTAGAAACAAAGACTTAAACTAATGCTGTATTGACATTTATGAAAATGGTTTATCTATAATCGAGTATATCTGTATTTATTTATTGTTACTCATTTCCAAGACTGGATGCAATATATTTCAAATAAAACACTTGTAAGTGATAAAATACAGAAAATATTTTACACAGCCTGTTAAAAATCCTTAATTAAGTTGGTGTACTCAAGCCACACCTTCCGCACGTGCGCACACTCACACACTCAGACACAGACACCCACACACACACGACCTGCAAGCACTCGAGCTCAATTGTAAAAATTTTAGTAAAAACCTGTATTCAACATAAAATTCTAGGATATACTTCAAAACTCGCATTTTCCAGCTTTCCACACACAAAACTTTAAAAATGGTACAACATAATTGAATCTAAAAGACCCTATGCCTTTACTCATACTGAAAGAAAGAATAGCCAATATATTTCCACTGCTTTAAAAACAAACTGATGAAGTATTGAATTTTATGAAAATGGGCTATTTATAATCGCGTATATCTGGAATTAAGTTATTTATTTATTACTAATTTCCAAGACTAGATGCAAATAAAATATTTATAAATTATAAAGCACTAAACTTTATCAAATACAAAATACAGAAAATATTTTACATGGTCTGTTGAAAATAGAGTATATCGGAATTTATTTTATTTATTTATTACTTATTTTCAAGACTGGATCCAATACATTACAAATAAAATATATATAACTTATTAAACATTAAACATTGTCAAATACAAAATACAGAATATATTTTGCATGGCCTGTTAAGGATCCTTCATTAAATAGATTTTGGTGGTCCCAGTATATGTTTTATGATGTCATTCTGAATCCTTTCCAGTTCCCTCATCATTTCTCCTTGAGGTGTACACATAACAGTGCTATGAAATAATAAGATGGTTTAACAGCTTTTGGAACAGTTGGCAGGAGTGGAATACATTATTGCTTAAATTAATCAATCTGTTCTTTCAAAGAATAGTACAGACAAAAGACAGATTAAAATTATAAATGCCAAGGGTATGTTACTCTTTGATGAAACACATTTGTTTCTTTGCGCCTTATCTAAACCGTATTTACACAACTTCCCTGCAGGGCTGAAAAGTCCTTGAGGCCTCCGATATCCCTTAGCTGCACTCATCCCATGGCGCCCCACATGCCCATAAGCTTTTGGTCAGAAGTCGTTGACCCAATTTTCTGTTTTCTGGGTAAGTTTAATTTTACAGTTGTGATTTTTTGACAGAAACTGTATGGCTCAGCCATTGGTTGACCATATTCCTGCCAACACATGTACGCACACACCCACAGAACCAGCCGCGCCCCCCTTTGACATACCCCACTCACTCAACATGCACACTGCCAGTGAAAGATGACTTGCGAGATGAGAACACTTTGGAAACCAGCCTTATTTTGCATCAAGCTCTCGACAACAAACTCAGGAAAACTTTTTTCCTCCATTTACATCTCGGGGCCAGACTTTTCTGGTGAGTAATTTTATCTTTCTTTCCTTTCTTTATTCTTTCCACATATTCACAGCTATTTCAAATGTTCTTCCTTCATTACTCTCCAGTTTGAACATTTTAAAAACATTATTTTAATTTCTTTTTTTTTTTTTACTTTAAAACACTTTTACTAACAATTTTTACTTTAACACAATTTTACTAACTTTTATTTTTATATTTTTATTTAGTTTTATTTATTTTTTTATTTTGCTTTAAAACACTATTTTACTAACATATTACCCACAACTTTAAAACACTTCGAATTTTAACCCTCTTTCATTTTCCCAGGACTGTTATGATTCTGTCTCTTGTGCTTGTTTGTGCTTGTGCATTTTACACCGTGTGTTTCTTGATTTGTGTTTCCGCTCCATTCCCGCGGTCTGACCATTGATTCTCTCTTGCCCTGACTCCTGTGATGTCGTGTGACAGTATTCAGCATGCCTGAGTCTCGTTGTCCAAGCATGTTTCCTCTTTCAGTTTGGTATTTCATTCATTGCTTCTACCTGTGCTTAATTCTGGGTCTCGCATAACTCTGAGTGAATTCATCCCCTGATAGGTTCATTACTAACCGTACTAACCAGCTCTTATTTAAGGGTGTATATATTATTACCTCAATCTAAACTGTCTAGTTTAATTAGTCGTCTTAGCGTCTTGCCTCGAGTCAGTATTGTTACCCGGTCCTTGTGAATTTGTTCCTTAATCCATGTGTTTCTGTTTCCACAGTAGCTTGCCTTCCGCATTCCTGCATCCTCCCAATGTGTCCTTAAGAGGGAAAGACTGATGAGACCTTCAGACGGACTTTGTTGTGTTGTTTGGTTTCCTCACGTTGCATTCAATAAAAACTTCTGGATCCTGCATCTGGTAACACCCACACCAACAAACGCTTGAAATAAAGTTTTACCACTTGTCACATCCATTTCCCCCACCACTGAAATAATATATGTTTAAAAAGCACTAAACAATAATGCAATTAAATAAATGTTTTAAAAGAGTTATCCCTAAAAGGAGGGAGGGTGTGCTGAATTACACCACACAGCCAGGGGAGGAGAGGGTGGGGAGGTGGAGGGGTCAAAGGGGTGATACTGAATAAACTATAATAACATCATTAAAAAATGAACTCATATGACATCATCAACTCATCAAAAAGCCAATTTTACTAACTTTAATTTTTATTTATTTTTATTTTTTATTTTGCTTTAAAACACTACTTTATTAACATATTACCCACAACTTTAAAACACTACGAATTTTAACCGTCTTTCGTTTTCCCACAACCAACAAACGCTTGAAATAAAGTTTTACCACTTATCTCTTCCATTTCCCCACCACTGAAATAATATATGTTTAAAAAGCATTAAACAATAATGCAATTAAATAAATGTTTTAAAAAAGTTATCCAAAAAAGGAGGGAGGGAGGGAGGGTGGCTGTGCTGAATTACCCCACACAGCCAGGGGAGGAGAGGGAGGGAGGGGAGGGGTCAAAGGGGTGATAAATAATAAACTATTATTACCTAATTAAAAAATTAACTCATATTACATCATCAACTCATCAAAAAGCCCTCAATCAAAATCAATTAAATTTTGACAGAAACCGTATGGCTCAGCCATTGGTTGACCGTATCCCCGCCTACACATGTACGCACACACCCACAGAACCAGCCCCCGCCCCCTTTGACATACCCCACTCACCCCACATACACGCTGCCTGAGTGCGAGATGACCAACGGGGGTGAGAGGACTCTGGAAATCAGCCTTATTTCGCATCGAACTTTCGACAACTAACTTATTTATTTTTTATTTATTTTTATTTTTATTTTGCTTTAAAACACTATTTTACGAACATATTACCCACAACTTTAAAACACTACAAATTTTAACCCTCTTCCGTTTTCCCACAACCAACAAACACTTGAAATAAAGTTTTACCACTTATCACATCCATTTCCCCCACCACTTAAATAATACACGTTTAAAAAACACTAAATAATTATGCAATTAAATAAATGTTTTAAAAGATGTTTAAAATGTTATCCCAAAAAGGAGGGAGGGTGGTGGTGCTGAATTACCCCACACAGCCAGGGGGTGATAAATAATAAACTATTATCACCTAATTAAAAATTAATATTACATCATCAACTCATCAAAAAGCCATCAATCAAAATCAATTAAATTTTGACAGAAACCGTATCATATTATCTCTCTGTCGTTAGTCAAGTGACCCAAATTTTAAATTGAGGCAGCAGGCTTACATACAGAGGCGTTACTCAAGTGACCCAAATTTTAAATTGAGGCAGCAGGCTTACATACAGAGGCGTTACTCAAGTGACCCAAATTTTAGATCGAGGCAGCAGGCTTACATACAGCAGAGATACTTGCACAATGTTAATTTTCGTTCAGGACAGAAGTTGACCATGAAACATCACTACGCAAGTGATCCAACGTACAGGCAGAAAAAAAAGGAAACCTTCACTGACAGATACAGAAATGACCCCTCTTTCAGGCATTATCATTATCTGCAGAAAAATAAGCGTTCCAAAATGCTTCATAAAATGCGTTGTGCTTTACATATACAGCGGAAATACCGTAATTACAATCTTGCACGTCTATCTGGAATTCAGTCAGACTCAGAGATTGAACAACAGCCAACACCAACAGAAAGCAACCCTCTCCGAGATGCCATTGCAGCTTTTCAAATGGATGTACAGAATGGTCCTACCTTTGTGTGCACAGTGTGTCACCGAGCTTTGTTTAACAATCAGGTAAAACAGTGTGAACATTCAAGTTATCAAAAGAGCCCAGACATGGTTGAGCGATGCTTAACAGGCAAATATGTGCATACTTGCAGCAATCAATGCAGTTCACTTGAATCGTGTTGTGCACCAGAACAAAATACAGAGTGGATTTGTCATAGCTGTCATGAAAACCTGAAATCAGGCAGATTACCCCCTATTGCGACCATTAATTTGTTGGAACTAGCACAAATTCCTCCAGAACTCAGTAATCTAAATATACTTGAGAGGCACATAATAGCAAAATATATACCATTTGCAAAAATAATCAGTCTTCCCAAAGGCCAGCAGAAATTAATACATGGGGGAATTGTGTGCGTCCCTTCAGAGGTGGAATCAACAGTCAATGCTTTGCCTAGACCCAGCAGCCAATCTCAGTTTTTGAAAGTCAAGTTGAAAAGAAGAATAAATTATACAGGACACTACCAGTTCCAAACTCTTGACATGTCCAAAGTTCTTTGTGCCTTATCAAAACTAAAAGAGATGCATCCAGAGTATAGAGACATCATTATACAAGATATACCAGCTTTAGAGGATGAAACAAGTGGTATGGCAGATGAAAATGACATCAATGATGACATTACTGATGCAGAGGCAATTGATCTATTGGAGACTGATGTAACAGAAGAGTGTGATCTGACTGGTGCAGGACATTCAGAGACTAACAGTGCTTGCATTCAGCCTAATAATGAGAGGAATGAGTCAAATGATGACCAGGATTCAACTGAGCAGAACACAAGTCAGCAGAATGGTGCATGCTCAATAGACTCCTGTTTGCAGCCAGCTGACCTTGCACAGGATATGATTACATTTGGTGAAGGAATATTTAGCGTGGCGCCAGCTGAAAAAAACAGGCCAGTGAATTTCTTCCAAGTTCCCAAACTAGAAGCAATGGCCTTTCCGGTACAGTTTCCCACTGGAGTGAACACGTTGGATGAAACACAGAGACCCAGAAAATTATCGCCAAGCAGATATTTCAATGCACGTCTGTTTTCTATTGACAATCGATTTGCTCTTGACTCCAATTACATTTTCTTTGCACAATTTATCACTGAAATGCATTTGGCCAAGTCTTCAATGTCTATCCAATTGCGTAAAGGAAAACCTATGACACGGGATGGACGCAAAATAACAGCAAGAATGCTCCATGACAAACGTGAGGTGGAAAAATTAGTACACAACAGAGATGCCACTCGGTTCATGCAACCTTTACGAGGAACACCTGCATACTGGGAAAAAACACTACGTGATTTGTATGCAATGTTGAGAACCCTCAACTGTCCAAGCTTCTTCTTAACTTTTAGTGCAGCAGAAATGAGATGGCCAGAGGTCATACAAACAATTAAGGCACAACAAGGTGAACAGGTGGACTTCTCTGAGCTTGACTGGGCTTCAAAATGTGAGATTTTACGCAGCAACCCTGTCACTACCATGCGTATGTTTGACAAGCGTGTCGATGCTCTGATGAGAAATTTGATTTTATCACCAAGCAAGCCAATCGGTGAGGTCATTGACTACTTTTTTCGGGTGGAGTTTCAAGCTAGAGGTTCACCACATATACATCTTTTGGTTTGGTGTAAGAATGCACCTGTATTTGAGGAGGATCCTGATGAGAAAGTGTGTGAGTTTGTGGATAAATACATAACATGCCAGCTACCTGACCCTGACACAGATCCTGAACTTTTCAAAATAGTGACAGAGGTGCAAACCCACAGCAAAAGACACTCCAAATCATGTAAGAAGGGAAATAAGCACTGTCGGTTTGGGTTTCCAAAACAGCCTGTTGATAATACATTCATAACGCGACCAAGGCCAGTAGAGCTCATAAATGAATCTGAGGATGAATCTGCTCATGACCCTCCGTCCATGTCTCCTGAAAATGCCAAAACTAAACTGAAGCCTGTATGGGAGTTGCTGAATAATCAAACAGCATCATTTGAAAGCATCCCACAACTACTTGCACAATGCAACCTAACCTATGAGGAATACCTAAACTGTGTCGAGTCATTAACAACAGCCAGTGTGTTAGTAATGAAACGTGAACCAAAGGACAGTTGGATAAATGGCTACAACCCACATTTGTTAAGGGCATGGAATGCTAACATGGACATTCAGTTTGTCTTGAACCCTTATTCTTGCATCATGTGCATCTTGTCATATATTTCCAAAGCGGAACATGAAATGAGTGACTATCTGAAAAGAGTTGTGTCTGACACCTCTCAGTCAACTACAACTGATTCCGAGGAAATGAAACAAATCATGCAAGCCTACTCCAAAAACAGAGAGGTCAGTGTTCAAGAGGCTGTTGCACGAGTCTGTAGCTTGAAACTCAAGTCTTGTTCTCGAAGTGTGATATTTATACCCACTGATGATGATGCTTTGAAAATGAGTGTCCCTTTGAGATATCTGAATGACAGAATACCTGAATCAGAGAATGTTTGGATGTCTGGGATGGGAGACAAATACAAAAACAGACCTGATACACCAGACTTTGCAACAATGTGCATGGCAGAGTTTGCTTCCACTTACAGAATTGTATATGGAAGGCAGAAAGAAGGAAGCAAAGTTTTACCACTTCTAAATGAAATGGGATTTATTCAGAAGCGCACTCTTGGAAAGCCTGCCATCATCAGATATGCCAGATTTTCTGAGAAAAAAGCTCCAGAGAAATTCTATGGCACACTACTTAAGCTATACTTACCCCACCGTTCAAATTCAGAATTGAAATCTATAGGTTCAACATATGAGTCTTTTTACACATCAGGCTCTGTAAGGCTTCCTGGAAAAGACTATGCTGAGAGTGTATTTGATATTGTGAAAGAGAACCGGTCAGAATTTGAAAAGTGCAGTGATGCAATTGAAAAAGCCATCGAGAACTTGGAGGAAAATGGGCCAATGGAAGATGCATGGACAACACTTGCACCTGAGACAGAGCTTCTTCGTCTTGAGTGCGTTTCAGAGCGTGAGGAAATAAACCCAGAGGAAATGAATGAACAGGATGACATTCCTGAATATAGCACAGCTGCCACCAGCAGAGGAGGAGTAATGCCGATGTTTGAGGCTCCTCAAACAGACCCTAACGTTATCCTAAGCATGTATCAAAATCTCAATCAAACACAGGCATCTATCTTCTATACAGTGCGGAAGTGGTGCATCAGACGTGTGTGTGGACAGTGCGCTGATCAGTTTTTTTACTTTGTCACTGGTGGTGCTGGAACAGGCAAATCACACCTTATCAAATGCATCTACGCAGAGGCGTCAAAGATACTCCGCAAGTTACCCTGCATCACAGAGGAAAGAGATATGTCCATGCCCACTGTCCTTCTCACAGCATTTACTGGCACAGCAGCTTTTAACATATCAGGCAAGACACTGCATGCAGTTCTGAAACTGCCAAGAAGCCTGAAACCACCTTACCAGTGCCTTGGAAATGGTCTTGATGAAGTGAGAGCAACCTTGTCCAATGTTCAGGTAATCATCATTGATGAAGTGTCTATGGTATCAAAACCACTATTTGCATATGTCAACTGGAGGCTACAAGAAATTAAAGGAAGTAAGAGACCTTTTGGTGGAACTTCTGTAATGGTTTTCGGTGATTTTTTCCAGCTCCCTGCACCAGGTAAAGCTAAACCTCTCTGTGTATATGAGGATCACATTCTTGATTTCTGGAAGGACCAGTTTAAAATTGTCACTCTCACAGAAATAATGCGTCAAAAAGATGATGTACCATTTGCTGAGCTCCTCAACAGGCTCAGAGTGAAATGCAAGAAAGAGGCATTAACTGAAGCAGACAGGGCTCTACTTGCCCAGGCCATGTGTCAATCTGACGACTGTCCCAAAGACATCTTGCATCTTTTTGCAACAAATAAAGAAGTACAGCAACACAATGCAAACACCATCTCTGCTCTGTACTCAGAACTGGTAAATGTTGAAGCCCATGACTACAGAAAAGATCCTCGAACTGGACGGATGGAAAGGATGAGAGAGCCTGTTTCAGGATGTAAAGGAGAGTTACCTGATAGACTGCAAATTGCTGAGGGTGCCCCTGTGATGCTGATTAGAAACATCGATGTGGAGGATGGACTGGTGAATGGCTCATTTGGAAAGATTGCTAAGATTGTTTATCAAGTCCAAGAAGGCAAGAAAGATGTAAAGATGGTTGGCATTGAACTAGAGAGTCCAAATGCAGGCCAGAGACATCGCAACAAGGTACCAGGACAGCCAGATAACTTGGTGTACATTGACAGAATAGAGGAACCTTTGAGCAAGAAAGTAGTCAGGAGATTAATGCTACCATTAGTTCTGTCCTTTTCTTCTACGATTCACAAGGCTCAAGGTATGACTAGAGACTCCGCTGTGGTTTCACTGAACCGAATTTTTGAACCAGGTATGGCATATGTGGCCCTAAGCAGAACAACCTCACTGCGTGGCCTACGCATCATTGATTTTGATGAAAACAAAATTTATTCTGATCCAGAAATCACACGTTCTTTGGAAAATATGCAAAAAGCACATTTTGAAAATGCAATGCCTCTTCTCCACTGTCTCCCATCAGTCAGCTCATCATCATGTCTAAAACTGATTCACCATAACACAGAAGGACTGTCAGCTCATATTGATGATGTCAAGAAACATCATGAAATGTGCCTCGCAGATATTTTATGTTTCACTGAAACACACCTTTTCGGAACCTTTGTCCCAGATAATATCCAGCTAGAGAACTATCAGATGTACAAGCGCAACAGGCATGTGTCATACTCAACTCTTACTCATCTAGCACAGAAGAATGGTGGGGGAGTTGCAGTGTTTGTCAAAAGCCATGTTGAAGCTCATCATGTACCATTTCTGCAGGGAATTACTGACCTTGAATTCCTGGCAGTGAAAGTGGTGGCCCCAGTTTCAGCACTAATTGCAGTGATTTATAGACCACCAGATTACAGCACAAATTTATTCATCCCAAATCTCTGTCATCTGTTGGACTCATTACATGTTATGGCCGATGGTCCAGTTATTGTCTGTGGGGATTTCAACGAGAACCTATTAGCTAATGGAAGGAAACCAATCTTTGATTCATTTCAGTCTAGAGGTTTCACAAATCTTATTACGACTGCTACCACAGAAAAGAACACATTGTTGGACAATATCTTCATTTCTGATCTCCAGCACTGTGCCTATTCAGGAGTTCTGCAAACATATTACAGTTATCATGATCCTATATTTTGTATTTTAACTTGATCTACTGAATCTGACACGTTTTACCTCATTCAGAACGGAAACACATTGCAGAAACAGCACAAAGATATTCCTATGCATAAATCAGGAGGAAAGTAACTTAACCTGAACTTGAACTAAACAAGAGCTTGAACTTGAAATATGAACTAAGTGCAGGTAAATGCAGATCCACAACCCCACAACAAGTAGCGTGAGGCAAAATGTTACAACCTGCCCCGTAGGCAGGTTAGTTGTAACACTGCTAACAAAGACTATGTAAAAAAAATTAATTCAGTATAAAGTACAAAACCCAAAACCAGTGAAGTTGGCACGTTGTGTAAATCGTAGATAAAAACAGAATACAATGATTTGCAAATCCTTTTCAACCTATATTCAATTGAATACAAGCAAAGACAAAGACAAGTTACTTAATGTTCGAACAGGTAAACTTTGTAATTTTTTGCAAATATTACCTCATTTGGAATTTTGTGCCTGCAACATGTTTCAAAAAAGCTGGCACAAGTGGCAGAGAGAGTTGAGGAATGGTTATCAAACACTTATTTGGAACATCCCACAGGTAAACGGGCTAATTGGGAACAGGTGGGTGCCATGATTGGGCATAAAAGCAGATTCCCTGAAAGGCTCAGTCATTCACAAACAAGGATGGGGCGAGGGTCACCACTTAGTGAACAAATGCGCGAGCTGATTGTCGAACAGTTTAAAAACAACATTCCTCAATGAGCTATTGCAAGAAATTTAGGGATTTCATCATCTACGGTCCGTAATATCGTCAAAAGGTTCAGAGAATCTGTAGAAATCACTGCACGTAAGCGACAAGGCCGAAAACCAACATTGAATGCCCGTGACCTTCGATCCCTCAGGCGGTACTGCATCAAAAACCAACATCAGTGTGTAAAGGACATCACCACATGGGCTCAGGAA
The DNA here is from genome assembly GCA_029721435.1 of Gymnothorax reevesii. Classification (NCBI taxonomy): domain Eukaryota; kingdom Metazoa; phylum Chordata; class Actinopteri; order Anguilliformes; family Muraenidae; genus Gymnothorax; species Gymnothorax reevesii. The sequence continues at coordinate 77,275,846 of CM056576.1, read as the reverse complement.
CACTTCAGAAAACCACAATCAGTAACTACAGTTCGTTGCTACATCTGCAAGTGCAAGTTAAAACACTACAATGCAAAGCGAAAGCCATTTATCAACAGCACCCATAAACGCCGCCGGCTTCGCTGGGCCCAAGCTCATTTAAGATGGACTGATGCAAAGTGGAAAAGTGTTCTGTGGTCTGACGAGTCCACATTTCAAATTGTTTTTGGAAACTGTGGACGTTGTGTCCTCCGGACCTAAGAGGAAAAGAACCATCCGGACTGTTATAGGCACAAGGTTCAAAAGCCAACATCTGTGATGGTATGGGGGTGTATTAGTGCCCAAGGCATGGGCAATTTACACATATGTGAAGGCACCATTAATGCTGAAAGGTACATACAGGTTTTGGAGCAACATATGTTGCCATCCAAGCAACGTCTTTTCCATGGACGCCCCTGCTTATTTCAGCAAGACAATGCCAAGCCACATTCTGCACGTGTTACAACAGCATGGCTCCGTAGTAAAAGAGCGCGGGTACTAGACTGGCCTGCCTGCAGTCCAGACCTGTCTCATTGAAAATGTGTGGCGCATTATGAAGCGTAACATACGACAACGGAGACCCCCGACTGTTGAACAACTTAAGCTGTACATCAAGCAAGAATGGGAAGGAGTTCCACCTGAAAAGCTTCAAAAATTGGTCTCCTCAGTTCCCAAACGTTTACTGAGTGTCGTTAAAAGGAAAGGCGATGAAACACAGTGGTAAAAAGGCCCCTGTGCCAACTTTTTTGCAATGTGTTGCTGCCTTTAAATTCTAAGTTAATGATTATTTGCAAAAAAAATGAAGTTTCTCAGTTTGAACATTAAACATCTTGTCTTTGCAGTGTATTCAATTGAATATAAGTTGAAAAGGATTTGCAAATCATTGTATTCTGTTTTAATCTATGATTTACATAACGTGCCAACTTCACTGGTTTCGGGTTTTGTATGATCCAAATGTAAAAATACTAACAACAGACTGCGTATCAACATTGACCTAATTTTCATTATGGACAAATATTGCACACGTGTAGGCCTATGTGCAATATGCGCAGTAGGGAGCCAGAAGCCTAATCAAGGAAAATATGACATAGAAATGCCTTTAATTGAAAAAACCCTGAGGTCAAAATGCAAAGCATGATTGAAAGTAACTATACCAACACGAATAGAGAAATATGGATGTATCTCATTACTGTTCTACAAAATGGGTGGTTTAGTTTTAACATTGCGTTGCAATTTACCCCACTCAGTCAAGGCTTGTCTCATTAACATCTGCTAGGAGTTGATTACATATTTCAAAATGGTAAGACATTTTAGAAAACAAGATGGGCATGAAGGTGATACAAGTTTGGACTCGGTGACTTGCACCCACAGCTCAGTAATCCAACGCATCTCTGAGAATTTTTTATGCTGCATGAAACAAGTTTTTTCTCTGTGAAAACTCATCCAATCCAAATGAAAATTTGCTGGATGACGTTATAATAACGTGTAATGTAATAACATTACAATTTTATAGTAATGTGGTCAATCTACCAATAGCACACCCTGATCAATTGTTGCATCTAGACAAGAAGTGTGTGTTACATGTAAACCCACATTACTTTGTGTACTGCACTCCCCTAATATTCTGAAATATTTCAGATGAGCGTTTTCATTTGCTGTTAGCCACAATAATCAAAATTAACACAAATAATTATTGAAATATTTCACTTTATCAACGATTAATCTATGATGCATGAGTTACCTTGAATTACTGAAATTAATGAACTAAGACTACCATTATTCTGTAGGTGGGACTGTATGCTGCTCAATGTAGCTGTTTGTGTCTCTTGATGTGTATGCTATGTGTGAAGCCAGTGCTCAGACAAATTTCTCTGTAAAGAGACAATAAAGATTAACTTCACTTTTCAACAATATTCTATTTGTATGATCCCTACCTGTAAGCTATTCACAATTCAGACAATATAAAACTGTCTGCAACTGTGGTGACCAATCATTGTACCCCAGCAACAAAAATAACCAATCAACATGTATCCTAAATAATAACATAAGTTAAATGTTTACAGTTACCTCTACCCTTAGAATAAGAGTTATTTTGAAGAGCCAACTGAGAAAGGTAGGTTGCCTAATTTCTGCTCTCTCCTCACAAAGTGTGAAATATGTATGTTAATGTCTCCAATTAACATTTTAATGGCCAAATTTACAACGATATTCTATTCTATCGTCAAAACTGCACTTTTCCTGTTAATACTAGGATGCCACCACTCTGTAATCTTTGGCAGTGACTAGATAGGTGGGCTATTTCTGAGGTAATTGCTTCTGAAATTGAAAGTAGCAAGTTCAACTTTGACAGCTCTGAGGCCATAATAAGATAATGGCCTTAAAAAGTTGTTCAACTGTTGTATGAAATAAAGGCCTACAAAGTTTATCAGTCAAGGGAACTATTTGTCTTAATATATGCTACGCAGTTTTGTCAAGTTTAGCATAGCCTCTCTCAACCAGTTGAACCTAAGCCTATTTCTGTCTAAAGAATATGCTAAACTAGAATTTTACAGTAGATTAAGAATTGGATTATAACTATCTTAATTCATGGTCACACGACCAGTAATGGAAGTATTACGGCAGTCGACAACTAATCTTTCTAAGAAACTGTGATAGACTATTTGGAATAATGTAGCTTTAAGGCAATTTCAAAGACAAGTTGTTACAGTGACCTGCGGCAGGGAATGCAGTCTGCTAAAGGCTCGTTCACACTGGCGGTGCGGCAATTTTCCATCTCGTGAACGGGCGTTGCCATTTTAATATGGGGTGCGTTGGCGCGGAAAATTTCGCTCCGCACCGCCAGTGTGAACGAACCCTAACTCGCCTATAGGGCTATATCTCATGGCAATTAAATACTCGCACTACCCCATCCAAACTCTTCTCAGGAGACAGACCTAATTGCCCATTTTTAACGTTATGATTCCCCGATGGAACGCGGCAATTCGCCCGGCAGCGGTGTGAATTGAGGGAAAGATATCGGCTATCTGCCCCGCGATGGGGCCGACGACAGAAGCAATTCTGCTATTCGCACCGCGTTGGGCCGGATAAGAGAAGCACTTCTGCCGTTTGCCTCGCGATTGTGCCAATACGAGATTCCGCTTCATAATCCACCAGCTCTCTGATCTTTCACGCCGAACCGCTCCGGGGCGAATAGCCTCTTCCAAATGATGTTCTCCCGTTTTGAATGAATGGAACATTGGTGGAGGGACAAATTAAATATTCCGATTTTCTCCGAGTGTAATGAAGATAAACTAGCGTGTCTGGGTCGACTTATATCGTAGGCTACATTATTGCCTCCACATATCGGTTAAATATCTTCTGGTAACGTCTTTTCATCACTGAGTTACCGGCGATAACCAAATTTTGAAGGTGCGAAGTGAATTATATTTTTGATTTGAATGGTGTATACAGTGTATAGGTCGTGAAGGGCATGCGCGATGGTTTAACTCATGTTGTGACATAATCATATAACATTTTGCATGATAGAAAAATGATAGAAATTATATCACTTAGCCTAATGTTGTAGCTGAGAAAATAGCATAACCATCCACAGAACATGATTTCCCCATAATCGCAAAATACACGCTTGATGGTGATTGCAAGGAGTTGTTCATCGACACACACCTATAAGTCTGGCCAAGCAGTAAACTATCTCAAATAGCACATTTTATGGGGGATATTCATAATAGCCAACTTGGTAAAAATTTTAATTATATAGTTGGAATTTGAAGCCTATGTGTGTTTCGTTTGTCCCGCATGCCTGTTTTAACAAAACCCACGTTTCAATTTCACGCAAATTATTCATGAAATGAACTGAATTTGGCAGAAATTATTTGTATGTTACTAGTGACAAAATATTATACGTCAGTCTTGTACAACATTTTTAGTAAAATACATTTAAAGTGTTTCATTCGTCCCAGTTCTCCCCAACACACACACACACACACTCTCTCTCTCTCTCTCTCTCTCGCAGATTTAGCGTTAAGCATCATGGGACTGATATAGATGCTTAAGACTTTAAGACTTTTTTGTGGAAACAAAAGAACATAGAAATGTATTTAACATAATGTGTTTTTCGCCAGATGGAGAAACGAAGCCGGCCGTCACCCTATCAACATGCACCCCTAAGGCTGAAATGTGTCGCGGCCACATCAAGGCGTTTAGCCACCTGCTTTCATTTCGGGGACACAGTAGAAGCAACATGGCAAATCAACGAGTCACGAGTACTGTCCGATGGTTCTCAAAGCTTTCTGCTAAGACTTCGTGAACAGGATGGAGAAAATATCCAGCAAGGGCGGTCCTATGCTTTCAAAAATTTAACATTGAAAAACGGCAGAGCATATTTCAATGACAACACTCAAGCATTCAAAACGCATGAAGTAGCCGTGAATGAGGACATTGTGATGAGAGCTAAATCCCTATTGTGTCCCTCCTCCCCCCTGATTGAAAGATATGAAGAGCTCCAACATGTGGAAGGATTTGTGTCCATTAGCGGACAAATCACTTCAGTGAGTGTCATAATATATCACTTCATGAATTCAGATGGAAATCTCATATAGCCTATATATACCGTCAAGAGCATGCAAAATCTGTGGGTGGCAGTAATAAGACAAGTTTAAGCTCACGTTAGTCAGAGTCCCGAAAATCAGAATCTCTGAGCGCTCATTCATCCTACACGACATAATACACAGCAAAATGTTCAGTGTTAAATAAACAGTCAAAATGTCTATTTTTGGATCCACACTTTCAACTAGACACTTTAAGTCAGGGGTCTCAAATCTCTCCCAGAAAGGGCCGGTGTGGGTGCAGGCTTTCATTACAGCTAAGCAGCTATACACCTGATGTTACTAATCAAGCTTATAAGCTAAGAGCACCGGGGGTGATTAGTAGTATCAGGTGTGTAATTGCTTGGTAGCAATAAAAGCCTGCACCCACACCGCCCCTTTCTGGGAGAGATTGGGGACCCCTGCTTTAAGTGTTGATTTATAACTGAAAATTTTGCTGTGTAGAGCTGCCGTATTTGCAAATACAATCAGACGAAAAGGCTTTGCAATATATAACTCCATGGTTTGCACCAACATAAATGTGACTGCTACTCTGAATTCCATCATGATCACCATAGCGTAATGAAAATGCAAACAAATATTGGTTTCAGAGGCAAATTCACCATTTGTGAGTAAACGAAGCATACAAAAGAAATGACCCCGTTTTTCAAAATAACCATGTACGTGCAAACGGGGCCTAAAACGCCATATAACCTCGTTTACACACTGATGAACAAGTGTTTTCAGGAATCAGAAACCATCTTTCATCTATTTAGTTCCCAGAATGCACACACACTGTTAACGTGAAACTTGCCAATGGGCTTCACTATCCACAGAAGTAAAAAATAATTAATCATTCAGAATACCTTCACTGATTTGAACTGTTTGCCATATTAATTATAGATTTGCAGCTATAGGATGCGTGAATTCCAAAATAAATAATAATGTATGTATGTATCTGTTTATATATCCATTTGTCCATCTAGGTTGCTGCTGTGAGGCAAGTGTCGTTGAAGGGCACACCAACCCCTGTCAGAGACCTTGAGGTTTCCTTGACCGGCCATTCTGTGGCAGTCACCCTCTGGCGGGAAATGTGCCTGGTTGGACTCCAGGAGGGCGACTGGGTTCACATTAGCCACCTGCGAGCGACCCACAACCCAACATTTGGGTTTAAATTAGGGTCGTCAATTTACACTGACATAACTGTAAGTTCATTAAAAAGTCTATCATTATGACATTAGGTTTGCACTATAAAAAGTGCATAACAGTTCTTTGCAGTATGGAGAATTTATTAATGACCAAATGATGGTTTTCTCCTAAAGGACCTGTGTAATACTTATAGGTCAAAACATCCTAGAATGACCTACAGACTAACAACAGAATGTGAAGAGACAATCGTATTAATGTTGTGTAAAAAACATCTGAGCACTAGGTTACTCTGAATCTTCTGGACAAATGAATTTGTGTCAGCCACGTTTTCCTTTTCTGTTCTACCACATGTGGCAGCTGTATTCAGATACAATAAATACTTAAGCCAATGCATCATTGAACGCTGAATTTTAAAATCTGGTTGCCCTAGTTGTTCATAGGCCCATGGGATCTTCCCAGACTATATTTTCCTGAAGGATTGTCCTATCAGGCATTAAAATTCACTTTCTTGCCATTTGGTTAGGGTAGCTTTATGTTGTTGTAAGTGATAGCACCATCCATATTACTTTTCCAATGAATGGTGGACATAGTCAGTCATACAAAGAACCATGGAATATGTTGTCTTACTATTGAAGGATTATTAGGATAGGTTTGGTCACTTGGTAGGGAAAGCACTGACTTACAACCCAGGCTTCTATGATGTCACTATTTGTGGCTAATTGATTAAGGGAACACCTGCCTAAGTATCATGGCACACATATAGTCAAGGGATGCAGTGGAGAGCAGGGCCGCTTGCCTCCATTGTTTGTCTGTCACGCCTGTGTCCAATCCTTGTAGATATTCCCTTTTGAATCACCTTTATGTTTGGCATTTATTTACCACCACAAGAAACTGAGCTAACTGAAAAGACACTCGTGCTGTTCAGGAGAGTTTAGTGACCAATAAATCTCTTGTTTTGCTAGCCTCATACATATTGTTGGCTGTTTCTAATAGGAAAGTATGCATATTTTTCAAGAAAAGACATGCCACCTTACAGTTTCAATTGCTTAACATGATACTCTAGCTAAAATACACACTTTCGTAACGCTTTCATAATAAAATTCTTTTGTGAGCTGTCTCTAGGTGAGCATTTGTGAGCTGTCTCTAGGTGTACAATATTGCAATGAAGAACATGTAATTGCATTCAATCAAATCTTAAGTACTCATATAACGCCCATAAATCAAATCAGAGCTCTAGCACATCATGTGTGGATGGTAGAAAATGTTAAATGTGAAATTTCACACACATTTTGAAGATTTTGATGAACAAACAAACATTTCTGGCCCTATATTTTGCACTAATCCTGGTAGTGAAGGCTATTGTTTAAGTCTTTATCCTCAACTCTGGTTTTCATACTCTTTGTGGTTTTATTTTGAGACCACCTGTTACATCCAACTATGAGCTACAGGCTTTCCAAAAGTGAAAAATCTTTATAATGCTGAATGGCAGCCACACACGATGCTTTTATTTTTTATCCCTATTTTTATTGTATTTTTTTATTTTCTCTGTTTTATATGACAGTGAAGCACTTTGTGACCCTGTCTGTGAGAGGTACTACATAAATAAACTTTACTTACTTACTTCATTTAGCTATAACTTTGTGGATATTGAAGCTAGAGTTGAAATCTGGCATCAGTGCGTCATATATATCAGGCTACAGGAGTCAGTTTTTTCAGAATTTTCCATGGGGGTCCAGCTGGAACCTTTCTCAAAATCTGTCTATTTTACATGGACTGACCTATATATATATATATATATATATATATATGGCTCACTGTGTTTTTTGTTTTTCTACAGCAAACGGAGGCGACACCAAGCAATATTCCTTGCTGCGTAGTAGGGGTTGCAGGTGGAGAACACTTCTTCTCTCTCATTCTTGATACAGGAATGGAGTTAAAGGTGCCCACACAAGACTGGGTGGGCACTGATGATGATTTTGTCCGCCGCCTCCCCCTAACCCTCACCCTGGAGGTCCAGGGAGACATCGTGGTCTCAGTGGACAAACTTTTTGAGGTGAGTTGCTCCTGAGGCCTACCTTGATAAATTGTGTAATTTCCTTACTGTATGCGCATGACATTTGTGTGGAGCCAAATTTGACATTTGTGTGTTTTTGCTTAAACTGTTTTCAGGGAAATGAACTCAGCGGTGATGGGGAGTTTGGGGACCTCCATGACCTGGAGAGCCTGGGGGGCCAGGAAGGCCAGGAGGGCATGGAGAGCGTGGAGGGCATCGACGGCCTGGACGGCCCGTTCGAATAGGCCCGTTTACACACACTGACACACACGCACACATTTTTTCTTACTGTTTCTCTCACACACACATACAAACACACACACACACACAAACACGCCATTTTCTTATTGTTTTTTATTGTTCCTATTTCTTGTTATTAAATAAATTTGAGAGTAATTTACCTTTAATGTTGGATCTGCTTTTGAGGTTTGTTCAGATTAAATTGAATTTAGCAGGCACTTAAATCCAAAGCAACGCCGGCTCACAACATGGATTTCAGCAATCAAATTGGGTCAATCAATTATTATGTTATGACGTTATAACAATAGACAATAAATTAGCTATAATAGATACATTAACCTTCTTATCCAGTTGCTTTACATTCAGTGGGAGCCAACTTAGGAGGGGCAGTGTTAAGGTCATTTACAGCAGTGACCTGAGTTCATAGGCAAGCAAGGTAAAAGCATTTAAATACAAACATATGTCATGTTTAGACATTTGCATTTTGATCATGTTTAATCTAGCTAACCAGCCATTAGGGCCTAGTTATGTAGCATACAGAGGGGTCTTGAACTGATCAGAATCAATTTCTGATACCAACACAAATTGGGCATAGCCTAAGCCTACTACTAACAATAGCCTAAGCCTATTCAGCTCGTAGGTTTTATGTTGTGTAATTTATGGTAATTTAGTTGGAATTCATATTTTAGCCTACATCTAGGTCCAACAATTCTGCATATCAAAACCAGCAGAACAATCAGGTACAGTTTAGCCATTATTTTTAAAAACGTGCGAGTATAGTGCATGTGAATGTATAGTAGCCAATTCTATTTTTGGCCCGCATACAACTTTAATAGCACAGAGGTAATGCAGCTACACAGTAGGCTATGCGGGCAACCCAGGTTCCCAACGCATCTTGTGTGTGTTTTTCTGCATTAGTAAAATATTCCAATGTTATCATGGTTGCATTATTTTGGTATTATGTGGGAACGTTCCTGGATGATTGTGTTGTGTCCAGTCCAATAATTCAGCATCAAAGTCAAGAGAGAATTGATCATTACGTGTAAAATTCAATTTTTGCTAATCTATTTCAGAATCAGAAATACTTTATCGATCCCCAGGGGGAAATTGCTTTCGTTACAGAGGCTCCTATTCATGACAAGAAAGAAATACCAGCAAAAGAGAAACTAAGAGTAGAAAATAAATGTCATGTCATAAAATTACTATTTACATTATATTTTAATGTTTAACAAATAAAATACTAATAAAATAAATAACACAATACAAATAATTTAAAAAATGGAGATATAACTCAAGTATGTACTCAACAGTAATAATATTAATACTAAAAGTTCAATGTATTGCACATTGGTATTGCACAGAGTATTACCGAATATTGCAGTTGACTCACTGCACATGACTGCTATGTCAGGAGGTGAATAAGAGTATCAGTCCATAAGAACCAGGGGTCAGTCTATTGACTAGGAGTGTCTGACACCCTGAGGGAGGAATTGTGCAGTTTGATGGCCACAGGCAGGAAAGATTTCCTGTGGTGCTATGTGGTGCAACTTGGTGGAATGAGTCTCTCACTGAAAGGGTTCCTGTGATTGACAAGCATGTTGTGGCGTAGGTGGGAAACAGTGTTCAAGATGTCATGTAATTTGGACAGCTTCCTCCTCTCTGACACTGCTGTCAAAGAATCCAACTCCACCCCTACAACATCACTGATCGTGCAAATCAGTTAAATTAGCCTGTTAGCGTTTGCTACCCTCAGCCTGCTGCCCCAGCACACAACATCATAGAGGATGCTGGCTACAACAGACTCGTTGAAAATGCTGAGCATAGTCCGGCAGACGTTGAAGGAGCTCGGCTGCCACTGTAGACTTAATGGTAGAGTGTTAAAGTTCATAATTAACATACAGGCAACCAGAGTTCACATCCAATGCAGTATGTGATTCTCCTCCATTATTAAAAAATTCAAACATTATGATGGTTGCATTGTGCCCTTCATATGGCGTAACAATAGATGATGCAGTGAGCCCAGCGGGAGGGGCCCTCTAGGGCACCCTCGTGACAGGGTCGAGCCCCGAACGATATTAAAATAGATTTCTTTTAAATTTGAAGCGTTCATTCTAACCAAAGCCAGCAATAGACAATACATTATTTGGGCGATTTCACATATAGCCAAGCTAAACGGATATAATATGGCTTTTGAGATATGGCTCTCAAATCTCGTGAAAACATGACTCAAAAGCCATATCTTTACGTTCTTATATGAAATCACGCGATAACTGACTTAGAAAGGCTCAAATTCATGCCATTTGTTAGCAAGTACGCTAACTTAGTAAGTTAATGCGCATCGCCATTAAATGAATAAATTAATCTTTCTACGACTGCAGTTATACATGTTACTACTTACTTCAACAGGTAATACCGCTAGCATTTTAGCCAGCAAAATATTCATCCAACTGACAAGCATAAAGCGCAAACTAGAAACTAATGCTGGCCATAGTTACCGGTTACCAGCTTAATTTTTTTCTCGGTTCGTTATTCAGCATTAGCAACTAGAAAAGCACTCGGAGAGCGCAGACCTCCGCCAAGCACAACATTTCCCTCCATATTGCGACTTCCACCATAGATATAAGTCTTACATTAATTTATCTCCATTTTTAGATTCCTTGACCATAAAAACATGGCAATTTGATTCATAATGCAATATGAATATTAGTTCCACAGCGTCTTGGCTGTTTAAAGATGTCTGTTGCATGTTTCTATGTTTTTTTTTCTTTTTTTTCTGATGATGCGTGTTTCAAAGATCTATTTTTTCATACTCTGGATCATACAATCCAGATTTATACATTATCTGGCTTAATCTTTGATATCTTAGTGCAGATGTGTCCGCCAGTGGACGAGGAGCTGCCACTTATGGACGCAGTTACAATATTTCATCACTAGATGGCACACCAGGATCAGTTATTGAATGTTCACCAGTATCAGTTATTGAATATTCACACAACTGCCAGGAAACTGAAATAAGAAGTGACTCTTCATTCACCCAATATCTGTGCTTTTTTAATTTCATTGGGAGTCCCCGGTATAAGAAACGCTAAATTAAATCATTCTTTTGTGTATTTGTATCGTTTTGTCAGTCACAAACAACAGATGTTGCGGTACCACCTCTGACACCGGATCGGAGCAGGCTATGTTTTCAGCCAAAATACACTACGTTACTCCTCAACACTAATTGTAGAACATGTTTGAAACTTGCCCTGTAGTTTTTTTCCAAGTGTCCTGACCATTTTTGGTGGAGTTATATGCATAAATGTCGAAAATGGCCCTATCTCCCGATGTTAAAGAATACTTTAAAAAACTCCTGGATCCAGACGGAGATGCGGATCACTTCCAAAATCTAATAATTTCTTCCTTATACCAATCTCTACAATCCGTGAAAATTTCATCAAAATCTGTCCACAACTTTTTGAGTTATTTTGGAAACCAACAGACAAGCAAACAAACAAGCAAACAAACCCAGGCACAAACATAACCTCCTTGGCGGAGGTAATAACGTAAAATAACAGGAGCGTGCTCACAAAACCAGTATCCAAATTAAAAAATGACACAAGTATGTGATAAATAGATTAATACACGGGTCTTTTCGTATCGCACTCGAAACTGCACGATTTGTAAGTCCATATCAGTGCTCCCCTCCGTCACAATGCACTCGTCCAAAGAGTTGTGCTGATATGGATGAAGTTGTGCAGTTACTCGAGCGATACGAAACAACCCATACTTATGGAAAATTTTAATGAATATCTTACATTACCTCGTGCACGTTTCAAATTAAGTCTACAAATATACACAATATCCAACGGGTAGGGACCATTTTTGTGTTACCTGCAGTACAACAGAAATTGCGATCAATATTAAAACACACTTTCGCATGACTGCCTGGTTGGAATGTAAAAGGCGGCTTGCTCTCTTTCTTACTTTCTTTCTTTCTTTCCTTCCTTCAGACTTTCCTTCCTTCTGTCTTTCTCTCTTTTCTTTCCTTCTTTACTTCTATCTTTCATTCTTTCCTTCTTCCTTTATTTTTGGATAGGGAGCTATGTGGCAAAATAACTCGTGCAACTTTGAGCTAGAAATTCCCTAGAAGCATTGTGAGCATAGTTAGCATTGTTAGCATAAGGGCTAACAACATTAACTAAGTTAGCTGAGTAACGTGGTTATCATGGTTAGCATAATTAGCATAACTGCTAACAACATTAGCTAATTTAGCTGAGTAACATGTTTAACATAGTTAGCACAGTTAGCATAACTGCTAAGACCATAATTAAGTTAGTTAAATAACAAGGTTAGCGGAACAGTTTGCATTTTCAATGCACACGTAATTCCCTGGAATTACATTATCTAGTTATTAGTGTGCATTGAAAATGCTCACTATTGTTATCCTGGTCTTCTTATTATTATTATTATTATTATTATTATTATTATTAGTGTGCATTGAAAATGCTCACTATTGTTATCCTGGTCTTCTTATTATTATTATTATTATTATTATTATTCTTCTAACACACTTAATGCGGCCTCAACCGTTTATCGTAGAAACTTCATTCAAACTGCGTTGCGTAGGTCTTACTTAGGACACCTGTGCAATGTATTTTTCATCTTTGTAACTTTTATACTTTTTGAGTTATTAATAAAAAACTATAAATTTTTTCCCCCCATAGACTTAACATTGGCATTATGACATCACAATAGGGCCATTAAGCAAATGGAATCTTGTGCAAGGTGTTCTGAACGCCTGCTGTAACTCTCAGTTTTTCAGGCTGTAAGACTACAATCTGGATCTCTTGAGACTACAGCTTCATTACTGCTTTCCTTCCTTCTATTTTCTGTCCTTCCTTCTTTCTTCTTCCCTTCTATTTCTTTCCTTTGTTCCTTCCTTCCTTAATTCCTTCCTTCTTTCCTACTTTACTTCCTTCTATCCTGCCTTTCATCCTTCCTCCCATTCTTCCTCCCTACCAATTTTCTTTCCTACCTTCCTTAGTTTTTCTTTCCTTCCATCATGCCTTCTTTCATTCCTTCATATCCTTCTTATCTTCCTTCCTTTCTTCTTTCTGCTTTCCCTCTCTTTCCTTCCCTCTTCCTTTCTTTACTTTTTCTTTCCTTCCTTCTCTCTTTCCTTCTGTTTTTCATTTCTTCTTCCTCACTTCCTTCCTTCCTTCCTTCTATCTTTACTTAAATCCTTCTTCTTCCCTTCTTCCTTTCCTTCCTTCCTTACTTCCTTCTTTCCGTCATTCCTCTGTTTCTTTCCTTCCATCCTCGCCTAGTTTCCTTTGTTCTTTCCTGCCTTCCTTTGATTTCCTTCTTTTTTCCTATATTCCTTCTTTCCTTACTTCCCTCATTAGTTCCTTCTTTCCCTCCTTCCTTCCTTGTTAATATTCCAAATAATTTCGTAATCGTACGGTTCACTACTTCTCCCAGTTTTCACTCGATCTCCAAACAATACACATCAACGCCCTAGCAACAACAAGAACAACATAGCAACTGTCGAGCAATGCCCAAGCAAATATTCAGAACACCATAGCAACCGCCTAGCAACCACCCAAAACACCATAGCAACTGCCTAGCAACCACCCAGAACACTATAGCAACTGCCAAGCAACGCCCCAGCAACCACCCAGAACACCATAACAACCGCCAAGCAACCACTCAGAACACCAAAGCCACTGCCTAGCACCGCCCTAGCAACCACCCAGAACACCATAGCAACCGCCTAGCAACGCCCTCACAACCACCAAGAACACCATAGCAACTGCCTAGCAACCACCCAGAACACCATAGCAACTGCCTAGCAACGCCCTAGCAACCACCCAGAACACTATAGCAACCGCCTAGCAACCACCCAAAACACCACAGCAACTGCCTAGCAACGCCCTAGCAACCACCCAGAACACCATAGCAATCGCCTAGCAACCACCCAGAACACCATAGCAACTGCCTAGCAACGCCCTAGCAACCACCCAGAACACCATAGCAACCGCCCAGCAACCACCCAAAACACCATAGCAACTGCCTAGCAACGCCCTAGCAACCACCAAGAACACCTTAGCAACCGCCTAGCAACCACCCAGAACACCATAGCAACTGCCAAGCAACGCCCTAGCAACCACACAGAACACCATAGGAATCGCCTAGCAACGCCCTAGCAACCAACCAGGACACCATAGCAACTGCCTAGCAACGCCCTAGCAACCACCCAGAACACCATAGCAACTGCCTAGCAACCACCCAGAACACCATAGCAACCGCCTAGCACCCACCCAGAACACCATAGCAACTGCCTAGCAATGCCCTAGCAACCACCTAGAACACCATAGCAACCGCCTAGCAACCACCCAGAACACCATAGCAACCGCCTAGCAACCACCCAGAACACCATAGCAACAGCCTAGCAACGCCCGAGCAACCACCCAGAACACCATAGCAACCGCCTAGCAACCACCCAGAACACCATAGCAACTGCCTAGCAACGCCCTAGCAACCACCCAGAACACCATAGCAACCACCTAGCAACCACCCAAAACACCAAAGCAACTGCCTAGCAACGCCCTAGCAACCACCCAGAACACCATAGCAACCGCCTAGCAACCACCCAGAACACCATTGCAACTGCCTAGCAATGCCCTAGCAACCACCCAGAACACGATAGCAGCTGCCTAGCAACACCCTCACAAGTACACAGAACACCATAGCAACTGCCTAACAACTGTTACAGCCAGTCCTCATTATGTCAAATTACAATAAAAAAAATGTATTTTTTTCAGCTACTCAACTTATCAACCTTTCAGCCATTCCAACTCCTGATTGTTTTCGACTATGACTTCCGGCAACTGTTTCTTCTGCCCAATCCTGTCTCAAAATATAAGTCCTTACTACAATTCTTCACTATTAAAAAATGTCACTATTAAAAATTTCCATATGACGGTTGTCATCAACTATGACTCCCGCAAACTGTTTCCTCAGTCCACATCTGTTTCAAAATAAAAGTCCTCATCACTACCATAATTATCCTCCTAAAAACGTAGCTACCAATATCAAAATGCAATGATATGTTACAAACTCCACCTTATGCAACTACACTTTGCATTTTCAATGCACACGTAATTCCCTGGAATTACATTATCTAGTTATTATTATTATTCTTCTAACACACTTAATGCGGCCTCAACCGTTTATCGTAGAAACTTCATTCAAACTGCGTTGCGTAGGTCTTACTTAGGACACCTGTGCAATGTATTTTTCATCTTTGTAACTTTTATACTTTTTGAGTTATTAATAAAAAACTATAAATTTTTTCCCCCCATAGACTTAACATTGGCATTATGACATCACAATAGGGCCATTAAGCAAATGGAATCTTGTGCCAGGTGTTCTGACCACCTGCTGTAACTGTCAGTTTCTCGGGCTGTAAGACTACAATCTAGCTCTGTTGAGACTACAGCTTCCTTACTGCTTTCCTCCCTTCTATTTTCTGTCATTCCTTCTTTCTTTTTCCCTACTATTTCTTTCTTTCGTTCCTTCCTTCCTTTATTCGTTCCTTCTTTCCTACTTTACTTCCTTCTATCCTGTCTTTCATCCTTCCTCCCATTCTTCCTCCCTACCAATTTTCTTTCCGACCTTCCTTAGTTTTTCTTCCCTTCCATCATGCCTTCTTTCATTCCTTCATATCCTTCTTATCTTTCTTCCTTTCTTCTTTCTGCTTTCCCTCTCTTTCCTTCCCTCTTCCTTTCTTTACTTTTTCTTACCTTCCTTCCCTCTTTCCTTCTGTTTTTCATTTCTTCTTCCTCACTTCCTTCCTTCCTCCCTTCCTTCTATCTTTACTTAAATCCTTCTTCTTCCCTTCTTCCTTTCCTTCCTTCTTTACTTCCTTCTTTCCTTCATTCCTCTGTTTCTTTCCATCCATCCTCGCCTTCTTTCCTTTGTTCTTTCCTGCCTTCCTTTGATTTCCTTCTTTTTTTCCTATATTCCTTCTTTCCTTACTTCCCTCATTAGTTCCTTCTTTCCCTCCTTCCTTCCTTGTTAATATTCCAAATAATTTCGTAATCGTACGGTTCACTACTTCTCCCAGTTTTCACTCGATCCCCAAACAAGACACATCAACGCCCTAGCAACAACAAGAACAACATAGCAACTGTCGAGCAATACCCAAGCAAATATTCAGAACACCATAGCAACTGCCTAGCAACCACCCAAAACACCATAGCAACTGCCTAGCAACCACCCAGAACACTATAGCAACTGCCAAGCAACGCCCTAGCAACCACCCAAAACACCATAGCAACCGCCAAGCAACCACTCAGAACACCAAAGCAACTGCCTAGCAACGCCCTAGCAACCACCCAGAACACCATAGCAACCGCCTAGCAACGCCCTAACAACCACCAAGAACACCATAGCAACTGCCTCGTAACCACCCAGAACACCATAGCAACTGTGTAGCAACGTCCTACCAACCACCGAGAACAACCTAGCAACCGCCCAGCAACCACCCAAAACACCATAGCAACTGCCTAGCAACGCCCTAGCAACCACCAAGAACGCCTTAGCAACCACCTAGCAACCACCCAGAACACCATAGCAACTGCCTAGCAACGCCCTAGCAACCACCCAAAACACCATAGCAACCGCCGAGCAACCACCCAGAACACCATAGCAACTGCCTAGCAACGCCCTAGCAACCACCAAGAACACCATAGCAACCGCCTAGCAACCACCCAGAACAACATAGCAACCGCCTAGCAACCACCCAGAACACCATAGCAACTGCCTAGCAACACCCTAGCAACCACCCAGAACGCCATTGCAACCGCCTTGCAACCACCCAGATCACCATAGCAACTGCCTAGCAACGCCCTAGCAACCACCCAGAACACCATAGCAACCACCTAGCAACCACCCAAAATACCATAGCAACTGCCTAGCAACGCGCTAGCAACCACCCAGAACACCATAGCAACCGCCTAGCAACCACCCAGAACACCATAGCAACTGCCTAGCAACGCCCTAGCAACCACCCAGAACACCATAGCAACCGCCTAGCAACCACCCAGAACACCATAGCAACTGCCTAGCAACGCCCTAGCAACCACCCAGAACACCATAGCAACCGCCTAGCAACCACCCAGAACACCATAGCAACCGCCTAGCAACCACCCAGAACACCATAGCAACTGCCTAGCAACACCCCAGCAACCACCCAGAACACCATAGCAACCGCCTAGCAACCACCCAGAACACCATAGCAACTGCCTAGCAACGCCCTAGCAACCACCCAGAACACCATAGCAACCACCTAGCAACCGCCCAAAATACCATAGCAACTGGCTAGCAAAGCGCTAGCAACCACCCAGAACCCCCTAGCAACCGCCTAGCAACCACCCAGAACACCATAGCAACTGCCTAGCAACACCCTTACAACCACCCAGAACACCATAGCAACCGCCTAGCAACGCCCTAGCAACCACCCAGAACACAATAGCAACTGCCTAGCTACCACCCAGAACACCATAGCAACGCCCTAGCAACCACCCAGAACACCATAGCAACTTCCTAGCAACGCCCTAGCAACCACCCAGAACACCATAGCAACCGCCTAGCTACCAACCAGAACACCATAGCAACGCCCTAGCAACCATCCAGAACACCAAAGCAACTGCCTAGCAACGCCCTAGCAACCACCCAGAACACCATAGCAACCGACTAGCAACCATCTGAACACCATAGCAACTGCCTCGTAACGCCCTAGCAACCACCCAGAACACCATAGCAACCGCCTAGCAACCATCAGAACACCATAGCAACTGCCTAGCAACGCCCTAGCAACCACCCCAGAACACCATAGCAACCGCCTAGCAACCACCCAGAACACCATAGCAACCGCCTAGCAACCACCCAGAACACCATAGCAACTGGCTAGCAACCACCTAGCTTCCTCCCAGAACACCATAGCAACCGCCTAGCACCGCCCTAGCAACCACCCAGAACACAATAGCAACCGCCTAGCTACCACCCAGAACACCATAGCAACGCCCTAGCAACCACCCAGAACACCATAGCAACTGCCTAGCAACGCCCTAGCAACGACCCAGAACACAATAGCAACCGCCTAGCTACCACCCAGAACACCATAGCAACGCCCTAGCAACCACCCAGAACACCATAGCAACTGCCTAGCAACGCCCTAGCAACCACCCAGAACACCAAAGCAACCGCCTAGCAACCATCTGAACACCATAGCAACTGCCTCGTAACGCCCTAGCAACCACCCAGAACACCATAGCAACCGCCTAGCAACCACCCAGAACACCATAGCAACCACCTTGCAACCACCCAGAAGACCATAGCAACCGCCTAGCAACCATCAGAACACCATAGCAACTGCCTAGCCACGCCCTAGCAACCACCCAGAACACCATAGCAACCGCCTAGCAACCACCCAGAACACCATAGCAACCGCCTAGCAACCACCCAGAAGACCATAGCAACCGCCTAGCAACCACCCAGAACACCATAGCAACTGCCTAGCAACACCCGAGCAACCACCCAGAACACCATAGCAACCGCCTAGCAACCACCCAGAACACCATAGCAACTGCCTAGCAACGCCCTAGCAACCCCCCAGAACACCATAGCAACGCCCTAGCAACCACACAAAATAGCATAGCAACGCGCTAGCAACCACACAGAACACCATAGCAACCGCCTAGCAACCACCCAGAACACCATAGCAACTGCCTAGCAACACCCTAACAACCACCCAGAACACCATAGCAACCGCCTAGCAACGCCCTAGCAACCACCCAGAACACAATAGCAACCGCCTAGCTACCACCCAGAACACCATAGCAACGCCCTAGCAACCACCCAGAACACCATAGCAACTGCCTAGCAACGCCCTAGCAACCACCCAGAACACCAATAGCAACCGCCTAGCAACCATCAGAACACCATAGCAACTGGCTAGCAACGCCCTAGCAACCACCCAGAACACCATAGCAACCGCCTACCAACCCCCCAGAACACCCTACCACCCGCCTACCAACCACCCAGACCACCATAGCAACTGCCTAGCAACGACCTAGCTCCCCCCCAGAACACCATAGCCACCGCCTAGCAACGCCCTAGCAACCACCCAGAACACAATAGCAACCGCCTAGCTACCACCCAGAACACCTTAGCAACGCCCTAGCAACCACCCAGAACACCATAGCAACTGCCTAGCAACGCCCTAGCAACCACCCAGAACACAATAGCAACCGCCTAGCTACCACCCGGAACACCATAGCAACACCCTAGCAACCACCCAGAACACCATAGCAACTGCCTAGCAAAGCCCTGGCAACCACCCAGAACACCATAGCAACCGCCTAGCAACCATCAGAACACCATAGCAACTGCCTAGCAACGCCCTAGCAACCACCCAGAACACCATAGCAACCACCTAGCAACCGCCCAAAATACCATAGCAACTGCCTAGCAACGCCCTAGCAACCACCCAGAACACCATAGCAACCGCCTACCCACCACCCAGAACACCATAGCAACCGCCTAGCAACCACCCAGAACACCATAGCAACCGACTAGCAACCACCCAGAACACCATAGCAACCGCCTAGCAACCACCCAGAACACCATAGCAACTGCCTAGCAACACCCGAGCAACCACCCAGAACACCAGATCAACCGCCTAGCATCCACCCAGAACACCATACCAACTGCCGAGCAACGCCCTAGCAACCACCCAGAACACCATAGCAACCACCTAGCAACCACCCAAAATACCATAGCAACTGCCTAGCAACGCGCTAGCAACCACCCAGAACACAATAGCAACCGCCAAGCAACCACCCACAACACCATAGCAACTGCCTAGCAACGCCCTAGCAACCACCCAGAACACCATAGCAACCGCCTAGCAACCACCCAGCACACCATAGCAACCGCCTAGCACCCACCCAGAACACCATAGCAACCGCCTAGCAACCACCCAGAACACCATAGCAACTGCCTAGCAACGACCTAGCTACCACCCAGAACACCATAGCAACCGCCTAGCAACCACCCAGAACACCATAGCAACACCCTAGCAACCACCCAGAACACCATAGCAACCGCCTAGCAACCATCCAGAACACCGTAGCAACTGCCTAGCAACGCCCTAGCAACCACCCAGAACACCATAGCAACGCCCTAGCAACCACCCAAAACACCATAGCAACCGCCTAGCAACGCCCGAGCAACCACCCAGAACACCATAGCAACCGCCTAGCAACGCCCTAGCAACCACCCAGAACACCATAGCAACTGCCTAGCAACCACCCAGAACACCATAGCAACTGCCTAGCAACACCCTAGCCACCACCCAGAACACCATAGCAACCGCCTAGCAACGCCGTAGCAACCACCCAGAACACCATAGCACCTGCTTAGCAATGCCCTAGCAACCACCCAGAACGCCATAGCAACCACCCTAACAACCACCCAGAACACCATAGCAACTGCCTAGCAACGCCTTAGCAACCACCCAGAACACCAAAGCAACTGCCTAGCAACGCCCCAGCAACCACCCAGAACACCATGGCAACTGCCTAGCAACGCCCTAGCAACCACCCAGAACACCAAAGCAACGCCGAGCAACGCCCTAGCAACCACCCAGAACACCATAGCAACGGCATGGCAACCACCCAGAACAGCATAGCAACTGCCTAGCAACACCCTAGCAACCACCCAGAACACCAAAGCAACCACCTAGCAACGCCCTAGCAACCACCCAGAACATCATAGCAACTGCTTAGCAAAGCCCTAGCAACCACCCAGAATGCCATAGCAACCCTCTAGCAACCACCCAGAACCCCATAGCAACGCTCTAGCAACCACCCAGAACGCCATAGCAACCGCCTAGCAACCACCCAGAACACCATAGCAATCGCCTAGCAACGCCCTATCAACCACTCAGAACACCATAGCAACCGCTTAGCAAGGCCCTAGCAACCACCCAGAACACCATTGCAACTGCCTAGCAATGCCCTAGCAACCACCCAGAACACGATAGCAGCTGCCTAGCAACACCCTCACAAGTACACAGAACACCATAGCAACTGCCTAACAACTGTTACAGCCAGTCCTCATTACAAATAAAATTACAATAAAAAAATGTAACTTTTTAAGCTACTCAACTTATCAACCTTTCAGCCATTCCAATTCCTGATTGTTTTCGACTATGACTTCCGGCAACTGTTTCTTCTGCCCAATCCTGTCTCAAAATATAAGTCCTTACTACAATTCTTCACTATTAAAAATTGTCACTATTAAAAATTTCCATATGACAGTTGTCATCAACTCTGACTCCCGCAAACTGTTTCCTCAGTCCACATCTGTTTCAAAATAAAAGTCCTCACCACAACCAAAATTATCTTACTAAAAACGTAGCTACCAATATCTTAATGCAATGATATGTTACAAACTCCACCTTATGCAACTACACTTTGCATTTTCAATGCACACGTAATTCCCTGGAATTACATTATCTAGTTATTATTATTATTATTATTATTATTATTATTATTCTAACACACTTAATGCGGCCTCAACCGTTTATCGTAGAAACTTCATTCAAACTGCGTTGCGTAGGTCTTACTTAGGACACCTGTGCAATGTATTTTTCATCTTTGTAACTTTTATACTTTTTGAGTTATTAATAAAAAACTATAAATTTTTTCCCCCCATAGACTTAACATTGGCATTATGACATCACAATAGGGCCATTAAGCAAATGGAATCTTGTGCCAGGTGTTCTGACCACCTGCTGTAACTGTCAGTTTCTCGGGCTGTAAGACTACAATCTAGCTCTGTTGAGACTACAGCTTCCTTACTGCTTTCCTCCCTTCTATTTTCTGTCATTCCTTCTTTCTTTTTCCCTCCTATTTCTTTCTTTCGTTCCTTCCTTCCTTTATTCGTTCCTTCTTTCCTACTTTACTTCCTTCTATCCTGTCTTTCATCCTTCCTCCCATTCTTCCTCCCTACCAATTTTCTTTCCTACCTTCCTTAGTTTTTCTTCCCTTCCATCATGCCTTCTTTCATTCCTTCATATCCTTCTTATCTTTCTTCCTTTCTTCTTTCTGCTTTCCCTCTCTTTCCTTCCCTCTTCTTTTCTTTACTTTTTTTTACCTTCCTTCCCTCTTTCCTTCTGTTTTTCATTTCTTCTTCCTCACTTCCTTCCTTCCTCCCTTCCTTCTATCTTTACTTAAATCCTTCTTCTTCCCTTCTTCCTTTCCTTCCTTCTTTACGTCCTTCTTTCCTTCATTCCTCTGTTTCTTTCCATCCATCCTCGCCTTCTTTCCTTTGTTCTTTCCTGCCTTCCTTTGATTTCCTTCTTTTTTTCCTATATTCCTTCTTTCCTTACTTCCCTCATTAGTTCCTTCTTTCCCTCCTTCCTTCCTTGTTAATATTCCAAATAATTTCGTAATCGTACGGTTCACTACTTCTCCCAGTTTTCACTCGATCCCCAAACAAGACACATCAACGCCCTAGCAACAACAAGAACAACATAGCAACTGTCGAGCAATGCCCAAGCAAATATTCAGAACACCATAGCAACTGCCTAGCAACCACCCAAAACACCATAGCAACTGCCTAACAACCCCCCAGAACACTATAGCAACTGCCAAGCGACGCCCTAGCAACCACCCAAAACACCATACCAAGCGCCAAGCAACCCCTCAGACCCCCAAAGCAACTGCCTAGCAACGCCCTAGCAACCCCCCAGAACACCATAGCAACCGCCTAGCAACGCCCTAACAACCACCAAGAACACCATAGCAACTGCCTAGTAACCACCCAGAACACCATAGCAACTGCCTAGCAACGCCCTAACAACCACCCAGAACACCATAGCAACCGCCCAGCAACCACCCAAAACACCATAGCAACTGCCTAGCAACGCCCTAGCAACCACCAAGAACACCTTAGCAACCGCCTAGCAACCACCCAGAACACCAAAGCAAATGCCTAGCAACGCCCTAGCAACCACCCAAAACACCACAGCAGCCCCCGAGCAACCACCCTGGACACCATAGCAACTGCCTAGCAACGCCCTAGCAACCACCCACAACACCATAGCAACCGCCTAGCAACCACCCAGAACACCATAGCAACCGCCTAGCAACCACCCAGAACACCATACCAACTTCCTACCAACACCCGAGCAACCACCCAGAACACCATAGCAACCGCCTAGCAACCACCCAGAACACCATAGCAACTGCCTAGCAACGCCCTAGCAACCACACAGACCACCATAGCAACCACCTAGCAACCACACAAAATACCATAGCAACTGCCTAGCAACGCGCTAGCAACCACCCAGAACACCATAGCAACCGCCTAGCAACCACCCAGAACACCATAGCAACTGCCTAGCAACGCCCTAGCAACCACCCAGAACACCATAGCAACCGCCTAGCAACCACCCAGAACACCATAGCAACTGCCTAGCAATGCCCTAGCAACCACCCAGAACACCATAGCAACCACCTAGCAACCGCCCAAAAGACCATAGCAACTGCCTAGCAAAGCGCGAGCAACCACCCAGAACACCATAGCAACCGCCTAGCAACCACCCAGAACACCATAGCAACTGCCTAGCAACACCCTTACAACCACCCAGAACACCATAGCAACCGCCTAGCAACGCCCTAGCAACCACCCAGAACACAATAGCAACTGCCTAGCTACCACCCAGAACACCATAGCAACGCCCTAGCAACCACCCAGAACACCATAGCAACTGCCTAGCAACGCCCTAGCAACCACCCAGAACACCATAGCAACCGCCTAGCT
This sequence comes from Gymnothorax reevesii, assembly GCA_029721435.1. NCBI lineage: Eukaryota > Metazoa > Chordata > Actinopteri > Anguilliformes > Muraenidae > Gymnothorax > Gymnothorax reevesii. Next base: position 77,251,924 of record CM056576.1, on the reverse strand, counting down.
ACCAACCAGAACACCATAGCAACGCCCTAGCAACCACCCAGAACACCATAGCAATTGCCTAGCAACGCCCTAGCAACCACCCAGAACACCATAGCAACCGCCTAGCAACCATCAGAACACCATAGCAACTGCCTAGCAATGCCCTAGCAACCACCCAGAACACCATAGCAACCGCCTAGCAACCACCCAGAACACCATAGCAACTGCCTAGCAACGCCCTAGCAACCACCCAGAACACCATAGCAACCGCCTAGCAACCATCAGAACACCATAGCAACTGCCTAGTAACGCCCTAGCAACCACCCAGAAGACCATAGCAACCGCCTAGCAACCATCAGAACACCATAGCAACTGCCTAGCAACGCCCTAGCAACCACCCAGAACACCATAGCAACCGACTAGCAACCACCCAGAACACCATACCAACCGCCTAGCAACCACCCAGAAGACCACAGCAACCGCCTAGCAACCACCCAGAACACCATAGCAACTGCCTAGCAACACCCGAGCAACCACCCAGAACACCATAGCAACCGCCTAGCAACCACCCAGAACACCATAGCCACTGACTCGCAACGCCCTAGCAACCACCCAGAACAGCATAGCAACCACCTCGCAACCACCCAAAATACCATAGCATCGCGCTAGCAACCACACAGAACACCATAGCAACCGCCTAGCAACCACCCAGAACACCATAGCAACTGCCTAGCAACACCCTAACAACCACCCAGAACACCATAGCAACCGCCTAGCAACGCCCTTGCAACCACCCAGAACACAATAGCAACCGCCTAGCTACCACCCAGAACAACATAGCAACGCCCTAGCACCCACCCAGAACACCATAGCAACTGCCTAGCAACGCCCTAGCAACCACCCAGAACACCATAGCAACCGCCTAGCAACCATCAGAACACCATAGCAACTGCCTAGCAACGCCCTAGCAACCACCCAGAACACCATAGCAACCGCCTAGCAACCACCCAGAACACCATAGCAACCGCCTAGCAACCACCCAGAACACCATAGCAACTGCCTAGCAACGACCTAGCTACCACCCAGAAAACCAAAGCAACCGCCTAGCAACGCCCTAGCAACCACCCAGAACACAAAAGCAACCGCCTAGCTACCACCCAGAACACCCTAGCAACGCCCCAGCAACCACTCAGAACACCAAAGCAACTGCCTAGCAATGCCCTAGCAACCACCCAGAACACAATAGCAATTGCCTAGCTACCACCCAGATCACCATAGCAACGCCCTAGCAACCACCCAGAACACCATAGGAACTGCCTTGCAAAGCCCTGGCAACCACCCAGAACACCATAGCAACCGCCTAGAAACGATCAGAACACCATAGCAACTGCCTAGCAACGCCCTAGCAACCACCCAGAACACCATAGCACCCGCCTAGCAACCACCCAGAACACCATAGCAACCGCCTACCAACCACCCACAACACCATAGCAACTGCCTAGCACCGACCTAGCTACCACCCAGAACACCATAGCAACCGCCTAGCTACCACCCAGAACACCAGAGCAACCGCCTAGCAACCACCCAGAACACCATAGCAACACCCTAGCAACCACCCAGAACACCATAGCAACCGCCTAGCAACCATCCAGAACACCATAGCAACTGCCTAGCAATGCCCTAGCAACCACCCAGAACACAATAGCAACTGCCTAGCAACCACCCAAAACACCATAGCAACCGCCTAGCAACGCCCGAGCAACCACCCAGAACTCCATAGCAACCGCCTCGCAACGCCCTAGCAACCACCCAGAACACCATAGCAACCACCTCGCAACCACCCAGAACACCATAGCAACTGCCTAGCAACACCCTAGCCACCACCCAGAACACCATAGCAACCGCCTAGCAACGCCGGAGCAACCAACCAGAACACCATAGCAACTGCTTATCAATGCCCCAGCAACCACCCACAACGCCATAGCAACCACCCTAACAACCACCCAGAACACCATAGCTCCTGCCTCGCAACGCCCCAGCCATCACCACGAACACCAACCCAACTGCCTAGCACCGCCCTAGCAACCCCCCAGAACACCATGGCAACTGCCTAGCGACGTCCTAGCAACCTCCCAGAACACCAAAGCAACTGCCTAGCAACGCCCTAGCAACCACCCAGAACACCAAAGCAACTGCCGAGCAACGCCCTAGCAACCACCCAGAACACCATAGCAACGGCATGGCAACCACCCAGAACAGCATAGCAACTGCCTAGCAACACCCTAGCAACCACCCAGAACACCATAGCAACCACCTCGCAACCACCCAGAACACCATTGCAACTGCCTAGCAACACCCTAGCCACCACTCAGAACACCATAGCAACCGCCTAGCAATGCCGTAGCAACCACCCAGAACACCATAGCAACTGCTTAGCAATGCCCTAGCAACCACCCAGAACGCCATAGCAACCACCCTAACAACCACCCAGAACACCATAGCAACTGCCTAGCAACCCCCCAGCAACCACCCAGAACACCAAAGCAACTGCCTAGCAACGCCCTAGCAACCACCCAGAACACCATGGCAACTGCCGAGCAACGCCCTAGCAACCACCCAGAACACCAAAGCAACTGCCTAGCAACGGCCTAGCAACCACCCAGAACACCAAAGCAACTGCCTAGCAACACCCTAGCAACCACCCAGAACACCATAGCAACCACCTAGCAACGCCCTAGCAACCACCCAGAACATCATAGCAACTGCTTAGCAAAGCCCTAGCAACCACGCAGAATGCCATAGCAACCGCCTAGCAACCACCCAGATCCCCATAGCAACACTCTCGCAACCACCCAGAACGCCATAGCAACCGCCTAGCAACCACCCAGAACACCATAGCAATCGCCTAGCAACGCCCTATCAACCACTCAGAACACCATAGCAACCGCTTAGCAAGGCCCTAGCAACCACCCAGAACACCATTGCAACTGCCTAGCAATGCCCTAGCAACCACCCAGAACACGATAGTAGCTGCCTAGCAACACCCTCACAAGTACACAGAACGCCATAGCAACTGCCTAACAACTGTTACAGCCAGTCCTCATTATGTCAAATTACAATAAAAAAATGTATTTTTTTAAGTTACTCAACTTATCAAATTTTCAGCCATTCCAACTCCTGATTGTTTTCGACTATGACTTCCGGCAACTGTTTCCTCTGCCCAATCCTGTCTCAAAATATAAGTCCTTACTACAATTCTTCACTATTAAAAAATGTCACTATTAAAAATTTCCATATGACGGTTGTCATCAACTATGACTCCCGCAAACTGTTTCCTCAGTCCACATCTGTTTCAAAATAAAAGTCCTCACCACTACCATAATTATCCTACTAAAAACGTAGCTACCAATATCATCATGCAATGATATGTTACAAACTCCACCTTATGCAACTACACTTTGCATTTTCAATGCACACGTAATTCCCTGGAATTACATTATCTAGTTATTATTATTATTATTATTATTATTATTATTCTTCTAACACACTTAATGCGGCCTCAACCGTTTATCGTAGAAACTTCATTCAAACTGCGTTGCGTAGGTCTTACTTCGGACACCTGTGCAATGTATTTTTCATCTTTGTAACTTTTAAACTTTTTGAGTTATTAATAAAAAACTATAAATTTTTTCCCCCCATAGACTTAACATTGGCATTATGACATCACAATAGGGCCATTAAGCAAATGGAATCTTGTGCCAGGTGTTCTGACCACCTGCTGTAACTGTCAGTTTCTCAGGCTGTAAGACTACAATCTGGCTCTCTTGAGACTACAGCTTCCTTACTGCTTTCCTTCCTTCTATTTTCTGTCTTTCCTTCGTTCCTTCCTTCCTTTATACTTCCTTCTTTCCTACTTTACTTCCTTCTATCCTGCCTTTCATCCTTCCTCCCATTCTTCCTCCCTACCAATTTTCTTTCCTACCTTCCTTAGTTTTTCTTTCCTTCCATCATGCTTTCTTTCATTCCTTCATATCCTTCTTATCATTCTTCCTTTCTTCTTTCTGCTTTCCCTCTCTTTCCATCCCTCTTCCTTTCTTTACTTTTTCTTTCCTTCCTTCTCTCTTTCCTTCTGTTTTTCATTTCTTCTTCCTCACTTCCTTCCTTCCTTCCTTCTATCTTTACTTAAATCCTTCTTCTTCCCTTCTTCCTTTCCTTCCTTCTTTACTTCCTTCTTTCCTTCATTCCTCTGTTTCTTTCCATCGATCCTCGCCTTCTTTCCTTTGTTCTTTCCTGCCTTCCTTTGATTTCCTTTTTTTTTTCCTATATTCCTTCTTTCCTTACTTCCCTCATTAGTTCCTTCTTTCCCTCCTTCCTTCCTTGTTAATATTCCAAATAATTTCGTAATCGTACGGTTCACTACTTCTCCCAGTTTTCACTCGATCCCCAAACAAGACACATCAACGCCCTAGCAACAACAAGAACAACATAGCAACTGACGTGCAATACCCAAGCAAAGAATCAGGACACCATAGCAACTGCCTAGCAACCACCCAAAACACCAGAGCAACTGCCTAGCAACCACCCAGAACACTATAGCAACTGCAAAGCAACGCCCTACCAACCACCCAGAACACCAAAGCAACCGCCTAGCAATGCCCTAACAACCACCAAGAACACCATAGCAACTGCCTAGCAACCACCCAGAAAACCATAGCAACTGCCTAGCAACACCCTAGCAACCACCCAGAACACCATAGCAACCGCCTAGCAACCACCCAAAACACCATAGCAACTGCCTAGCAACGCCCTAGCAACCACCAAGAACACCATAGCAATCGCCTAGCAACCACCCAGAACACCATAGCAACTGCCTAGCAACGCCCTAGCATCCACCCAGAACACCATAGCAACCGCCCAGCAACCACCCAAAACACCATAGCAACTGCCTAGAAACGCCCTAGCAACCACCAAGAACACCTTAGCAACCGCCTAGCAACCACCCAGAACACCATAGCAACTGCCTAGCAACGCCCTAGCAACCACACAGAACACCATAGGAATCGCCCAGCAACGCCCTAGCAACCACCCAGAACACCATAGCAACTGCCTAGCAACGCCCTAGCAACCACCCAGAACACCATAGCAACCGCCTAGCAACCACCCAGAACACCATAACAACCGCCTAGCAACCACCCAGATCACCAAAGCAGCTGCCTAGCAACCCCCGAGCAACCACCCACAACACAATAGCTACTGCCTAACAACGCCCTAGCAACCACCCAGAGCACCATAGCAACCGCCTAGCAACCACCCAGAACACCAAAGCAACTGCCTAGCAACACCCTAACAACCACCCAGAACCACATCGCAACCGCCTAGCACCGCCCTAGCAACCACCCAGAACACCATAGCAACAGCCTAGCAATGCCCTAGCACCCTCCCAGAACACCATAGCAACCGCCTAGCAAGGCCCTAGCAACCACCCAGAACACCATAGCAACCGCCTAGCAATGCCCTAGCAACCTCCCAGAACACCATAGCAACCGCCTAGCAACCACCCAGCACACCATAGCAACTGCCAAGCAACGCCCTAGCAACCACTCTGAACACCATAGCAACTGCCTAGCAACAACCCAGAACACAATAGCAACCGCCTATCTACCACCCAGAACACCATAGCAACGCCCTAGCAACCACCAAGAACACCATAGCAACTGCCTTGCAACGCCCTAGCAACCACCCAGAACACCATAGCAACCCCCTAGAAACCATCAGAACACCATAGCAACTGCCTAGCAACCGCCTAGCAACCACCCAGAACACCATAGCAACCGCCTAGCAACCACCCAGAACACCATAGCAACCGCCTAGCTACCACCCAGAACACCATAGCAACCGCCTAGCAACCACCCAGAACAGCAGAGCAACCGCCTAACAACCACCCAGAACACCATAGCAACACCCTAGCAAACACCCAGAAGAACATAGCAACCGCCGAGCAGCCATCCAGAACACCATAGCAACTGCCTAGCAACGCCCTAGCAACCACCCAGAACACCATAGCAATGCCCTAGCAACCACCCAGAACACCATTGCAACCGCCTAGCAACGCCCGAGCAACCACCCAGAACACCATAGCAAACACCTAGCAACGCCCTAGCAACCACTCAGAACACCAAAGCAACCACCTAGCAACCACCCAGAACACCATAGCAACTGCCTAGCAACACCCTAGCAACCACCCAGAACACCATAGCAACCGCCTAGCAACGCCATAGCAACCACCCAGAACACCATAGCAACTGCTAAGCAATGGCCTAGCAACCACCCAGAACGCCATAGCAACCACCCTAACAACTACCCAGAACACCATAGCAACTGCCTAGCAACGCCCTAGCAACCACCCAGAACACCATAGCAACTGCCTAGCAACGCCCTAGCAACCACCCAGAACACCATAGCAACGGCCTAACAACCACCCAGAACAGCATAGCAACTGCCTAGCAACACCCTAGCAACCACCCAGAACACCATAGCAACCACCTAGCAACGCCCTAGCAACCACCCAGAACATCATAGCAACTGCTTAGCAAAGCCCTAGCAACCACCCAGAATGCCATAGCAACCGCCTAGCAACCACCCAGAACCCCATAGCAACGCTCTAGCAACCACCCAGAACGCCATAGCAACCGCCTAGCAACCACCCAGAACACCATAGCAATCGCCTAGCAACGCCTTATCAACCACTCAGAACACCATAGCAACCGCTTAGCAAGGCCCTAGCAACCACCCAGAACACCATTGCAACTGCCTAGCAATGCCCTAGCAACCACCCAGAACACGATAGCAGCTGCCTAGCAACACCCTCACAAGTACACAGAACACCATAGCAACTGCCTAACAACTGTTACAGCCAGTCCTCATTATGTCAAATTACAATAAAAAATGTAACTTTTTAAGATACTCAACTTATCAACCTTTCAGCCATTCCAACTCCTGATTGTTTTCGACTATGACTTCCGGCAACTGTTTCTTCTGCCCAATCCTGTCTCAAAATATAAGTCCTTGCTACAATTCTTCACTATTAAAAAATGTCACTATTAAAATTTTCCATATGACAGTTGTCATCAACTATGACTCCCGCAAACTGTTTCCTCAGTCCACATCTGTTTCAAAATAAAAGTCCTCACCACTATCATAATTATCCTACTAAAAACGTAGCTACCAATATCATAATGCATTGATATGGTACAAACTCCACATTATGCAACTACACTTTGCATTTTCAATGCACACGTAATTCCCTGGAATTACATTATCTAGTTATTATTATTATTATTATTATTATTCTTCTAACACACTTAATGCGGCCTCAACCGTTTATCGTAGAAACTTCATTCAAACTGCGTTGCGTAGGTCTTACTTAGGACACCTGTGCAATGTATTTTTCATCTTTGTAACTTTTATACTTTTTGAGTTATTAATAAAAAACTATAAATTTTTTCCCCCCATAGACTTAACATTGGCATTATGACATCACAATAGGGCCATTAAGCAAATGGAATCTTGTGCCAGGTGTTCTGACCACCTGCTGTAACTGTCAGTTTCTCAGGCTGTAAGACTACAATCTGGCTCTCTTGAGACTACAGCTTCCTTACTGCTTTCCTTCCTTCTATTTTCTGTCATTCCTTCTTTCTTTTTCCCTCCTATTTCTTTCCTTCGTTCCTTCATTCCTTTATTCGCTCCTTCTTTCCTACTTTACTTCCTTCTATCCTGCCTTTCATCCTTCCTCCCATTCTTCCTCCCTACCAATTTTCTTTCCTACCTTCCTTAGTTTTTCTTTCCTTCCATCATGCCTTCTTTCATTCCTTCATATCCTTCTTATCTTTCTTCCTTTCTTCTTTCTGCTTTCCCTCTCTTTCCTTCCCTCTTCCTTTCTTTACTTTTTCTTTCCTTCCTTCTTTCTTTCCTTCTGTTTTTCATTTCTTCTTCCTCACTTCCATCCTTCCTTCCTTCCTTCTATCTTTACTTAAATCCTTCTTCTTCCCTTCTTCCTTTCCTTCCTTCTTTACTTCCTTCTTTCCTTCATTCCTCTGTTTCTTTCCATCCATCCTCGCCTTCTTTCCTTTGTTCTTTCCTGCCTTCCTTTGATTTCCTTCTTTTTTTCCTATATTCCTTCTTTCCTTACTTCCCTCATTAGTTCCTTCTCTCCCTCCTTCCTTCCTTGTTAATATTCCAAATAATTTCGTAATAGTACGGTTCACTACTTCTCCCAGTTTTCACTCGATCCCCAAACAAGACACATCAACGCCCTAGCAACAACAAGAACAACATAGAAACTGTCGAGCAATGCCCAAGCAAATATTCAGAACACCATAGCAACCGCCTAGCAACCACCCAGAACACCATAGCAACCGCCTAGCAACGCCCTAGCAACCACACAGAACACCATAGCAACAGCCTGGCAACCACCCAGAACACCATAGCAACCGCCTAGCAACCACCCAGAACACCATAGCAACTGCCTAGCAACGCCCTAGCAACCACCCAGAACACCATAGCAACCACCTAGTAACCACCCAAAACACCATAGCAACTGCCTAACAACGCCCTAGCAACCACCCAGAACACCATAGCAACCGCCTAGCAACCACCCAGAACACCATAGCAACTGCCTAGCAACACCCTAACAACCACCCAGAACACCATAGCAACCGCCTAGCAACGCCCTAGCAACCACCCAGAACACCATAGCAACAGCCTAGCAACCACCCAGAACACCATAGCAACCGCCTAGCAACCACCCAGAACACCATAGCAACTGCCTAGCAACGCCCTAGCAACCACCCAGAACACCATAGCAACCACCTAGCAACCACCCAAAACACCATAGCAACTGCCTAACAACGCCCTAGCAACCACCCAGAACACCATAGCAACCGCCTAGCAACCACCCAGAACACCATAGCAACTGCCTTGCAACACCCTAACAACCACCCAGAACACCATAGCAACCGCCTAGCAACGCCCTAGCAACCACCCAGAACACCATAGCAACACCCTAGCAACCACCCAGAACACCATAGCAACCGCCTAGCAACCATCCAGAACACCATAGCAACTGCCTATCAACGCCCTAGCAACCACCCAGAACACCATAGCAACCGCCTAGCAACCACCCAGAACACCATAGCAACTGCCTAGCAACACCCTAACAACCACCCAGAACACCATAGCAACCGCCTAGCAACGCCCTACCAACCACCCAGAACACCATAGCAACAGCCTAGCAACCACCCAGAACACCATAGCAACTGCCTAGCAACGCCCTAGCAACCACCCAGAACACCATAGCAACCACCTAGCAACCACCCAAAACACCATAGCAACTGCCTAACAACGCCCTAGCAACCACCCAGAACACCATAGCAACCGCCTAGCAACCACCCAGAACACCATAGCAACTGCCTAGCAACACCCTAAAAACTACCCAGAACACCATAGCAACTGCCTAGCAACGCCCTAGCAACCACCCACAACACCAAAGCAACCACCTAGCAACCACCCAAAACACCATAGCAACTGCCTAACAACGCCCTAGCAACCACCCAGAACACCATAGCAACCGCCTAGCAACCACCCAGAACACCATAGCAACTGCCTAGCAACACCCTAACAACCACCCAGAACACCATAGCAACCGCCTAGCAACGCCCTAGCAACCACCCAGAACACCATAGCAACAGCCTAGCAATGCCCTAGCAACCTCCCAGAACACCAAAGCAACTGCCTAGCAACACCCTAACAACCACCCAGAACACCATAGCAACCGCCTAGCAACGCCCTAGCAACCACCCAGAACACCATAGCAACAGCCTAGCAATGCCCTAGCAACCTCCCAGAACACCATAGCAACCGCCTAGCAAGGCCCTAGCAACCACCCAGAACACCATAGCAACCGCCTAGCAATGCCCTAGCAACCTCCCAGAACACCATAGCAACCGCCTAGCAACCACCCAGCACACCATTGCAACTGCCTAGCAACGCCCTAGCAACAACCCAGAACACCATAGCAACCGCCTAGCAACCACCCAGAACACAATAGCAACCGCCTAGCAACCACCCAGAACACCATAGCAACCCCCTAGCTACCAACCAGAACACCATAGCAACGCCCTAGCAACCACCCACAACACCATAGCAACTCCCTAGCAACGCCCTAGCAACCACCCCCAACACCATAGCTACGCCCCACCAACCACACAGAACACCATAGCAACTGCCTAGCAACGCCCTAGCAACCACCCAGAACACCATAGCACCTGCCTAGCATCCTTCAGAACACCATAGCACCTGCCTAGCCACGCCCTAGCACCCTCCCAAAACACCTAAGCACCCGCCTAGCAACCACCCAGAACACCATAGCAACTGCCTAGCAACGACCTAGCACCCACCCAGAACACCATAGCACCCGCCTAGCAACCACCCAGAACACCATAGCAACCGCCTAGCAACCACCCAGAACACCATAGCAACCGCCTAGCAACCATCCAGAACACCATAGCAACTGCCAAGCAACACCCTAACAACCACCCAGAACACCATAGCAACAGCCTAGCAACGCCCTAGCAACCACCCAGAACACCATAGCAACAGCCTAGCAATGCCCTAGCAACCTCCCAGAACACCATAGCAACCGCCTAGCAAGGCCCTAGCAACCACCCAGAACACCATAGCCACCGCCTAGCAATGCCCTAGCAACCTCCCAGAACACCATAGCAACCGCCTAGCAACCACCCAGCACACCATTGCAACTGCCTAGCAACGCCCTAGCAACCACCCAGAACACCATAGCAACTGCCTAGCAACGCCATAGCAACCACCCAGAACACCATAGCAACGGCCTAGCAACCACCCAGAACAGCATAGCAACTGCCTAGCAACACCCTAGCAACCACCCAGAACACCATAGCAACTGCCTAGCAACGCCCGAGCAACCACCCAGAACACCATAGCAACCGCCTAGCAACCACCCAGAATTTAACGCTTTAAATTACTCATCTATTTAACTGTTCAGCCATTCCAACTGTCAGTTGATGTCAACTATTACTCCTGCCAACTGTTTCCTCTGTCCACAACTCTTTCAAAATAAAAGTCCACATTACGACAAATAACAATAAAATAATTCAACTTTTTAAACTATTGAACTTTTCAACCTTTCAGCCATTCCAACTGCTGATATTCATCGACTGACTCCTGTCAACTGTTTCCTCTGTCCAAAACTGTTTCAAAATAAAAGTCCTCACTGAAATAATTCACTGTTAAATAATTTAACACTTTAAAATACTCATCTATTTAACTGTTCAGCCATTCCAACTGTCAGTTGACGTCAACTATTACTCCTGCCAACTGTTTCCTCTGTCCACAACTCTTTCAAAATAAAAGTACTCATTACAATAAATCACAATTAAATAATTAACGATTTAAACTACTCAATTTTTCAACCATTCAGCCATTCCAACAGTCAGTTGTCATCAACTATGACTCCCGTCAATTGTTTCCTCGTTCCAAAACTGTTCCAAAATAAAAGTCCTCACTACAATAATTCACAGTTAAATAATTTAAAATTTAATCTACTCAACTTTTCAACCATTCAGCCATTGCAACTGCCCGTTGTCATCAACTATGACTCCTGCCAACTGTTTCCTCTGTCCACAACCGTTTCAAAATAAAAGTCCTCATTATAACAAATCACAATTAAACAATTTAACTATTTATAGCCTAAACTTTATTATCAGTCCAACTCTGATTGGAATTTTTTTGGTTTGATTTGTAATATAAAACTGAAATTGCAGAAATCAGGTGTACTTGAAAATTTTTATGATACCATCTATTTCTGAAAATGAACTTTGAGGGTTTACCATCTGAACTCTATCTATCTATCTATCTATCTATCTACTCGCCCTACCATTGTCTACTTAGGAACATCTAGGCACACGAGTGGTAGCCTCCTATGTGTCCTTGGCTATGTTTTCTGTTCTGAAATTCGTTTCCTATATTTCGTATTACCTGTTAGTCTGCGACCAGCCAGCGTGTTTTGCCTATTAACTTCAATGACTTAATAGCTAATAGCAGGTTTACTGTCAATGAATAGCACGAGCTGACGATTTAGTTTACCGCGCTTCCCATTCCCAAATGAAATGAATTTGCGCGCTTGATGCTTTCGGTGCCGTCACTCGTTCTTTGCCTTCAACGAAAACTTGTCGTTGCTTTTCATATTTCGTCCAAGGTAATTTTATTCACTTAACGTTCACGCTCGTAGATTAACATGCGCATATGTTTATGAATCTGGTAGCTAACAGTTACAGGTTGATAAAAGTTACGTTTTCTGACGTTCATGTTCGGCAAAACTGCGATAGATAGAGCACTAACGTAAACTGTTTAAATTTAACGTTACCCTGACGAGACATGAGCCTTGTAAAACGTTAATACTATGTATTTTACTCAACATATGTTGTCAAATATAATGTTTATTAACAACGTCCGAAATTGTATTGGGTATAAACCTGGAAAAGTCTGCCCTTTGGAATTCAGCGGAACGTTGCTCGCGTTATTGTTCGCCAGGTTCACTTGACCGTTTCTCATATTGGAATTAAGTTTGGCTAACGTTAGCGCAGACGCGGCCAGCAGCTGATAAAATGAGACCAAAGTCGGGTTTGATGAACTAGAGAGGTATGTGACCCAAGGGTAGCAAATAACTTAAATGTTTCCAACATCTTCTAGGTATCATGTAAATGACATTGTCTAGCTAGGTATTTAGCTCATGAGGTAACATTAGCTAACGAAATAAGCTATCGTTAGCAGCCTTTGGTCTTGCCAGTATGAAAAAACTGAAGCTAATTTGTTCGATTCGTGCAAATGTAACGTATTCATGGTAGTTTTAATATCGACGGTTATTGAGTTGCTTGCCGTTCGTTCTCTCATATCTTCTAAAACAAATGGGCAAGCTAGCGCAAGGGTATGCGGGTACGTTATAGCTAACTATTAAGCTCCGCGGTGCGCACGTTCGAAGATTGACTACGGTTATATTCTGGGAATATTTCGGTTCTGAACAGAATATTGGAAATATTCAGCTTGCGGCAGAAACCGGAATTCGGCTAAATTGATTGATGACAGTCGGAATGAGGAGTTCACATGACTCGCGTGCAAATAGAATATTGCCAAGTCTATGTAACCGTAGTCAATGTGAACATCGCGAAGAAATTTTTATAGTCAGGTGGAAAACTGGCGGTTTACATTTCTGGAAGATAACTGATAATTGAATTAGACACGTGTTAAATCACATCTAGAGGGTATGTGCTTTTAGAAAACATATAGTTTAGGTTGTTTAATTGTAGTTTCTTCACTATCATATGCTTGTTTCGTTAAGAGCATTAGAATGCTGTGAACTAAACGTTCCATTCAAGGATGTCACAATGGACTGGACTAGTGTTTAGAATGGCAGTTAATGTGAATTCTAGAACTGTACAGTAGAGTACTGTAATGACATGAAGTCAGGTAAATTTTGAAATCCCCATCTGGTAAAAGTATGCCAATAAAAAATTTGCCACCACTCTAATTCAATGTCATCATCCAGAAATGTAAACTAGAGGTCCTAAGGATGCCAAAAATGTAAAAATCCCAAATACTTTTTTTTTCAGCTGGTTCAGCTGGATTTTGCGAGTTTTCTATCTGACTATTGCGCTTGCACATTGGGCAGCTGTAATTTGGCCATATTTTTCCGCCCATATTTTTCCGTTAAATTAACATAATTGAAACTTGCATTGTAATGTTACAGCCACTGTCACAATTTAACACATTTTTTATTTACGCTAGAACGTAATAGTCTTTTTCAAGACTGCCGCCTTCTCTGCCCTCCATCCCTGCCACAGAAAGTCTTACTCTCTCCATCTCCATCCTCCACCTTCCCTTCTTTGTACTGCAGACATATAGTGTTGCAGGTAAGTAAAATTTATCTGTACAAAACATTTACTACCAAAGTGCTGTTTAGTCAGTGTAAGAAGGAAAATGAATACATGCCAGAGCTGAAACTTAATGACATAGATAATAGTACAGCAACATAGACAATGGTACAGTACAAGGAGGGAGAAGCCTCCATCCAGAAATCACATACAGAATCAGTCGCTGCCAAATACAAGCTGGAACAGGTGTTTTATGTGAAGATTTAAAAGCTGTCACAGATGACGCAGATATCAGTTCAGTTGGTTGACCATAGCCTTCGTGCAAACACACTAGAAGCACGATCCCCTCTCTGTGCCAGACGGGACTGTGGAATGTTAAGCAGTGCCTGTGAAGCAGACCATAAGGATTGCGTTGGAGTGAATGGGCATAGCATGTCAACAACATAAACTGGTGCTACACCATTCAAGGCTTTACTAACAATGGAGCCAATGCAAAGCTGCCAGGATGGGTGTGATGTGTTCTTTTTTTTTTCTTGTACCAATGAGCAGAGTGGCCACTGTATTTAGTACCAGCTGTATGTGTATGTGCTCTCCCAGACAGTGCTGCTGTGTGTTTGATGCCCAAAAACCTTTACTCTGGTGGGGTTATGCGTTTCTCTTTCAAGCAGGGCCCCAAAATAATTAGCTGAATTTCTTAAATCAATCATATCACCATGAAGCTTTCCATGTGATTAAGTTCTCATGCATTAAACCAGGTGTTGCATGGCAGAGATATTAGATTAAACACCAGGGGCACAGACATCACAATGGTCAATCTGTTAAGAGTTAATGTTTGAACATTGTTTTGAATGAATTACTCATTCTGAATTATATGAAATTTTAGTGAGATTTGCATTTGCATAAGTGAGCCATATGTGTAGCATCATTTACATTACTCAAAGAACTTAGGTCTACAGAGTTTTACAAGCAGGACTATCACTTGACTTTCTGACAGTTAGCTCTCAGAATTTAACCCTTGGGGAAGTGGTCCCAGTTAGTTGCAGGTTGACAGGAGTTAGATGTGGACATACTGGATATCTTTTTTGTTTTTGTTGTTGTTGAATTAACATATTTGAATGTTGCATTGTATTGTTACAGCAGCTGCCCTGCACTGTGCGTGTGGCGTTGCAGACGTCTCAGGTATGAAACTCAAAGTTTTTTTTACAGCTAAACCAGCTATGCTGCAACACGTTGTCAATGAGAGATAATGGCTTCTATGAAAATATAAGCTAGACAGATTTTTCCAATTGATAGATATATTTAGTCTTAGAAGAGGGTACATCCACAAACACTTAAGTTACACTTTCTAATGTTAATGTGGCCTTTTGATGGGTTTGATGGCTTTTCCCCCCTCTGCATAGCCATATTCTAATCTATGGAGTCTAACAGAACTAGCAAGCTAGTTAAGTTAGATGACTTTTCAAGTTGCTTTGCTTAATATCACATTGATGAATCCTCAAAACTCAATTTATGATTAAACGTCATATGTATCAGCACGATCAACTGATCGCAAGGTTTTCATTTTACTAAAAAATAACTGATCAACCATCACATCAGTCTTGAAATTTTCTAACCCATCAAAGGTAACAACTAGAGGGCACTCAGAGAGCACAGACCCCACGAGCACCACATATGAGATCATTCTGGGTCCCGGATCCAGAATTTGATCCGGATAATCCCTAAATTTTAATGGGGTCTTCCTACCAGCATTTCCTGTTAACACACCAATCAAAATCCACCTCATAGAAAATCCTCTTCCTTTAGAAAGATTTCTTTAGAAATCCTGCTCACAAACACACAGACACACACACGGTGGTGATTACATTACCCTGCTGTTGGCGGGGTAACTAATCTCATTGATGGCCACCAACAAAATTTGTTATTTTCCTTTCACCTGCCTGTTTCTGCAATAAATAGAACAATGTATGTTGCTTTGCTCACTCAACAACAAAGAAGCGATGTTGTAACATCTTGCATTACTAGTACAGCTTAATGGGGAAACTACATGGCCTTTAATTGGTAATGAGTAATTGTGCACATTCCTTGTTTTCAGAAGAGTTTAATTTGTTTGTTTGTTTTCTTTTAGGCTTGTTCCAGACCAGCCTTCACCACCAGAGTGGTGTCTGTGTGCCATCTCTGGCACTGTGTCCGTCTGTCTGTCCGTCTGTCTGTCTGAACGCACTTGTCTTCGTCATTCACCCTACACGCACACACTAGCATCATTACTTCATTGCTAACAACAGAACCTACTTACCTACATACCTGCAGACATATTGGTGACAAGAATTCTTAACACTGTCTGATTACATACCCTGCTGGACATACTTGAACTATACTCTGAATCGAATCTATACTCTGAATCTATACTCTGAATCGAATCTATACTCTGAATCTACTCTGAATCGAATCTATATTCTGAATCGAATCTATACTCTGAAGCGAATCCATACTGTAAACTATACTGAGAACTACACTTGGGAACCATTCATACAGAGAAGTACAGTATATTTGTGGACTATATCTGTGAATCGTACCTTTCGAATATTTATACATTTGAATGATCTATTTTGTGAAAGTTATCTGTACTGTTAGTTCTGTGCTTTTAGAACTGAGCCGTCCTGCAAGACCTGCTGTGCTGTGTGAAGACTTGGATATTCCAACAAAGTTCTACATAACTATACCACCTTGAGGGCTGACTCCAACTGTGACCTCTACATTACCACTCCAGTGCTGCCTATTCAGAATTACCACTGATAAATTGCTGAAATTTAAGCATCAGATATATTTTTGAGCATAATTATACTGGTGTCAAGTTCTTCCGTAGACATTTTTGTATTTCTTACCAGTGTTTTGGTGATTTTGTTTATTATAATTTTAGACTTTTGACATACAGTTTGCCATTGGTTCTGAAGGACTTTGTTGACTATATTCTGATTATTTTTTTGTAATTCTTTCTTCAGCAATATTTTGGGGCCCAATATTATTAAAATAAAGAATATTGTGGATTAATATTTAATCTGAGGCGTTTTTATTTACTCATATAAGCTTGATTGTTTCACATGTAAGTGGAGTTAAAGAATACTGTGTAATCTGTAAGTGGAGTTAAAGAATACTGTGTAATCTGTAAGTGGAGTTGAAGAATACTGTGTAATCTGTAAGTGGAGTTGAAGAATACTCTATAAGTAATCCAACCGTAAGTTGTTTGTACATCTTATATTAGACTTAGATACCCTAAAGTAGTCCAGTCATCCAGCTGCATACAATAGGTGTTTAAGTAAAATTTTGAGACATGCCTAGGAAAGGTCGTCGCTCAGAGGCTCAGAAGAGACGCTGGCGAAAGTTGGACCTCTCAGAAGTTGAAACACCATGCCAGTCTCCATTTGACCAGAGTGAGCTCAGTGAGATAGAACAGGTAAATGAGGTAACTAGTGCTGTCCAAATGGAGATGAAGCAGAGAGTCATCAACTGTGTTCAAGCAAGTCATAGTCAAGATGATCTGAGGTACGAGAACAACAAAGGCAAGCAGTGCACCTGCAACTCCCTGGTATTTCTCGCTACGCTACATTACAGAACTGAACTTAACAGCGATGATCTTGACTACATTTTGCAAAAAGGTAACTCAATGTACAGTGAAGTACAGGAAAGGCTGAGCACTAGAGGCAATGAAGCACACCTCTTCTTGGCTCTTGATGAATTACCTGATAGTGTTGAGATCTACGGACAGATGTATCACATTGAGAAGTCCCTGTCACGGTATGGCTACTTTAGACAAGATGGACCTAATGACGCTGTAGACTTTTTAAGGCTGTCTGAAAGACTGCATTGCTTGTCAAATGATGTAAATTTAGCTTTGCTGACTGTAGGTTGCCTAACAATTGCCTTGTTTAAAGACAATGATCGATATGGAATATTTGATCCACATTCAAGGACATGCCAGGGATTCCCGGCAGACCATGGTACGGCTGTGATGCTGACCTTTGTCCATTTGAGCGATTTGATTGATCGACTGTTTGCATTCTGGGCCCACTTTGACACATCTGATGAATGGGTCTATGAGTTCATGCCGGTGTTATTTAGGCCTGTATCTGTGTGCAATGATGAACAAGGAAGCTACACTGACAATGTGCAACCTGCTCAGCCTGCAGAGTTCCAGGTTTCATGTGTTTCCATGACTTCACAACTTAATAAATATTCAAAAGATCGCAGACGTCGAAAAGCAGACAAAGCACCAAAGAAAATGTTGAACAGAAAAATCAGACTACGAAAACATTATGAAAAGAATAGGATGAATAAACTGCAGTATGAAAGAAACAGATATGCACACTGCATTCAACACAAGAAGAAATCTTACATACAGAGTCGTTACTCAAGTGACCCAAATTTTAGATCGAGGCAGCAGGCATACATACAGAATCGTTACTCAAGTGACCCAAATTTTAGATCGAGGCAGCAGGCATACATACAGAATCGTTACTCAAGTGACCCAAATTTTAGATCGAGGCAGCAGGCATACATACAGAATCGTTACTCAAGTGACCCAAATTTTAGATCGAGGCAGCAGGCTTACATACAGAATCGTTACTCAAGTGACCCAAATTTTAGATCGAGGCAGCAGGCTTACATACAGAATCGTTACTCAAGTGACCCAAATTTTAGATCGAGGCAGCAGGCTTACATACAGAATCGTTACTCAAGTGACCCAAATTTTAAATTGAGGCAGCAGGCTTACATACAGAATCGTTACTCATGTGACCCAAATTTTAGATCGAGGCAGCAGGCTTACATACAGAGTCGTTACTCAAGTGACCCAAATTTTAAATTGAGGCAGCAGGCTTACATACAGAATCGTTACTCAAGTGACCCAAATTTTAGATCAAGGCAGCAGGCTTACATACAGAGTCGTTACTCAAGTGACCCAAATTTTAAATTGAGGCAGCAGGCTTACATACAGAATCGTTACTCAAGTGACCCAAATTTTAGATCGAGGCAGCAGGCTTACATACAGAGTCGTTAGAGAGAGATAATATGATACGGTTTCTGTCAAAATTTAATTGATTTTGATTGATGGCTTTTTGATGAGTTGATGATGTAATATTAATTTTTAATTAGGTGATAATAGTTTATTATTTATCACCCCCTGGCTGTGTGGGGTAATTCAGCACCACCACCCTCCCTCCTTTTTGGGATAACATTTTAAACATCTTTTAAAACATTTATTTAATTGCATAATTATTTAGTGTTTTTTAAACGTGTATTATTTAAGTGGTGGGGGAAATGGATGTGATAAGTGGTAAAACTTTATTTCAAGTGTTTGTTGGTTGTGGGAAAACGGAAGAGGGTTAAAATTTGTAGTGTTTTAAAGTTGTGGGTAATATGTTCGTAAAATAGTGTTTTAAAGCAAAATAAAAATAAAAATAAATAAAAAATAAATAAGTTAGTTGTCGAAAGTTCGATGCGAAATAAGGCTGATTTCCAGAGTCCTCTCACCCCCGTTGGTCATCTCGCACTCAGGCAGCGTGTATGTGGGGTGAGTGGGGTATGTCAAAGGGGGCGGGGGCTGGTTCTGTGGGTGTGTGCGTACATGTGTAGGCGGGGATACGGTCAACCAATGGCTGAGCCATACGGTTTCTGTCAAAATTTAATTGATTTTGATTGAGGGCTTTTTGATGAGTTGATGATGTAATATGAGTTAATTTTTTAATTAGGTAATAATAGTTTATTATTTATCACCCCTTTGACCCCTCCCCTCCCTCCCTCTCCTCCCCTGGCTGTGTGGGGTAATTCAGCACAGCCACCCTCCCTCCCTCCCTCCTTTTTTGGATAACTTTTTTAAAACATTTATTTAATTGCATTATTGTTTAATGCTTTTTAAACATATATTATTTCAGTGGTGGGGAAATGGAAGAGATAAGTGGTAAAACTTTATTTCAAGCGTTTGTTGGTTGTGGGAAAACGAAAGACGGTTAAAATTCGAAGTGTTTTAAAGTTGTGGGTAATATGTTAATAAAGTAGTGTTTTAAAGCAAAATAAAAAATAAAAATAAATAAAAATTAAAGTTAGTAAAATTGGCTTTTTGATGAGTTGATGATGTCATATGAGTTCATTTTTTAATGATGTTATTATAGTTTATTCAGTATCACCCCTTTGACCCCTCCACCTCCCCACCCTCTCCTCCCCTGGCTGTGTGGTGTAATTCAGCACACCCTCCCTCCTTTTAGGGATAACTCTTTTAAAACATTTATTTAATTGCATTATTGTTTAGTGCTTTTTAAACATATATTATTTCAGTGGTGGGGGAAATGGATGTGACAAGTGGTAAAACTTTATTTCAAGCGTTTGTTGGTGTGGGTGTTACCAGATGCAGGATCCAGAAGTTTTTATTGAATGCAACGTGAGGAAACCAAACAACACAACAAAGTCCGTCTGAAGGTCTCATCAGTCTTTCCCTCTTAAGGACACATTGGGAGGATGCAGGAATGCGGAAGGCAAGCTACTGTGGAAACAGAAACACATGGATTAAGGAACAAATTCACAAGGACCGGGTAACAATACTGACTCGAGGCAAGACGCTAAGACGACTAATTAAACTAGACAGTTTAGATTGAGGTAATAATATATACACCCTTAAATAAGAGCTGGTTAGTACGGTTAGTAATGAACCTATCAGGGGATGAATTCACTCAGAGTTATGCGAGACCCAGAATTAAGCACAGGTAGAAGCAATGAATGAAATACCAAACTGAAAGAGGAAACATGCTTGGACAACGAGACTCAGGCATGCTGAATACTGTCACACGACATCACAGGAGTCAGGGCAAGAGAGAATCAATGGTCAGACCGCGGGAATGGAGCGGAAACACAAATCAAGAAACACACGGTGTAAAATGCACAAGCACAAACAAGCACAAGAGACAGAATCATAACAGTCCTGGGAAAATGAAAGAGGGTTAAAATTCGAAGTGTTTTAAAGTTGTGGGTAATATGTTAGTAAAATAGTGTTTTAAAGCAAAATAAAAAAATAAATAAAACTAAATAAAAATATAAAAATAAAAGTTAGTAAAATTGTGTTAAAGCAAAAATTGTTAGTAAAAGTGTTTTAAAGTAAAAAAAAAAAAAAGAAATTAAAATAGTGTTTTTAAAGTGTTCAAACTGGAGAGTAATGAATGAAGTACATTTGAAATAGCTGTGAATATGTGGAAAGAATAAAGAAAGGAAAGAAAGATAAAATTACTCACCAGAAAAGTCTGGCCCCGAGATGTAAATGGAGGAAAAAAGTTTTCCTGAGTTTGTTGTCGAGAGCTTGATGCAAAATAAGGCTGGTTTCCAAAGTGTTCTCATCTCGCAAGTCATCTTTCACTGGCAGTGTGCATGTTGAGTGAGTGGGGTATGTCAAAGGGGGGCGCGGCTGGTTCTGTGGGTGTGTGCGTACATGTGTTGGCAGGAATATGGTCAACCAATGGCTGAGCCATACAGTTTCTGTCAAAAAATCACAACTGTAAAATTAAACTTACCCAGAAAACAGAAAATTGGGTCAACGACTTCTGACCAAAAGCTTATGGGCATGTGGGGCGCCATGGGATGAGTGCAGCTAAGGGATATCGGAGGCCTCAAGGACTTTTCAGCCCTGCAGGGAAGTTGTGTAAATACGGTTTAGATAAGGCGCAAAGAAACAAATGTGTTTCATCAAAGAGTAACATACCCTTGGCATTTATAATTTTAATCTGTCTTTTGTCTGTACTATTCTTTGAAAGAACAGATTGATTAATTTAAGCAATAATGTATTCCACTCCTGCCAACTGTTCCAAAAGCTGTTAAACCATCTTATTATTTCATAGCACTGTTATGTGTACACCTCAAGGAGAAATGATGAGGGAACTGGAAAGGATTCAGAATGACATCATAAAACATATACTGGGACCACCAAAATCTATTTAATGAAGGATCCTTAACAGGCCATGCAAAATATATTCTGTATTTTGTATTTGACAATGTTTAATGTTTAATAAGTTATATATATTTTATTTGTAATGTATTGGATCCAGTCTTGAAAATAAGTAATAAATAAATAAAATAAATTCCGATATACTCTATTTTCAACAGACCATGTAAAATATTTTCTGTATTTTGTATTTGATAAAGTTTAGTGCTTTATAATTTATAAATATTTTATTTGCATCTAGTCTTGGAAATTAGTAATAAATAAATAACTTAATTCCAGATATACGCGATTATAAATAGCCCATTTTCATAAAATTCAATACTTCATCAGTTTGTTTTTAAAGCAGTGGAAATATATTGGCTATTCTTTCTTTCAGTATGAGTAAAGGCATAGGGTCTTTTAGATTCAATTATGTTGTACCATTTTTAAAGTTTTGTGTGTGGAAAGCTGGAAAATGCGAGTTTTGAAGTATATCCTAGAATTTTATGTTGAATACAGGTTTTTACTAAAATTTTTACAATTGAGCTCGAGTGCTTGCAGGTCGTGTGTGTGTGGGTGTCTGTGTCTGAGTGTGTGAGTGTGCGCACGTGCGGAAGGTGTGGCTTGAGTACACCAACTTAATTAAGGATTTTTAACAGGCTGTGTAAAATATTTTCTGTATTTTATCACTTACAAGTGTTTTATTTGAAATATATTGCATCCAGTCTTGGAAATGAGTAACAATAAATAAATACAGATATACTCGATTATAGATAAACCATTTTCATAAATGTCAATACAGCATTAGTTTAAGTCTTTGTTTCTAAAAATGCGAGTTTCAAAGTATATCCTGGAATTTTTATGTTGAATATAGGATTTAACTAAGTTTCTCATTTGAGAGGGAGTGCTTGTGGGTGGTGTGTGTGTGTGTGTGTGTGTGTGTGTGTGTGTGTGTGTGTGCGCGTGCTTGCGTGCGTGTGTGTATCAGTTTGTTAAATTCTATGCAAGTTCTTTGTTTTTAAAAAAGTCAAAGACACGAAATATGCCTGTTATTTTTTTTTTTTTCTGTATGAATAAACAATCAAGGCCTTTTAGATCAATGTTTGAACCATCATGTATCATATTAAAGTCTTTTAACTTGTTAAGAAATGATAAAATCTTGTGTGGAAAGCTGGAAAATGCGAGTTTCAAAGTAGAATTTTATGTTGAATATAGGTTGTGTGTGTGTGTGTGTGTGTGTGTGTGTGTGTGTGTGTGCGCGTGTGTGTTAGTTTGTTAAATTATATGCAAGATTTTTGTTTTTAAAAAGCAGTCCAAAAGTCAAAATATACCCGTTATTTTTTCTTTCAGTATCAATAGGGGAGACCGGGGATGATAGTAACACTTTTTTGCTTGAGCACGTGTAACGCAGTGGTTCCTTGTGGTAGAGATCTCAAATTTTTACACGCGGTTCTCCATATTTGTCAGCTATAAATGATACACTTGGACTTCTACTACACTATCACAGATTATGTGAATTAATGTCAAATATAAAGAGGTATGTTGTTTAAACCGACCACCACAGCACCGGGGTGAGTTGTAACACTACGTGAGGATGGATGTAACAATTAAATTCATAGCCTTAAAAAAGATTAAAACCATTAAATGTATGGAAGCACTTGAATAAACAATAAAGAAGGGATCATAAACTTGTAAGACTACAAAATAAATATATTAAAATAAATAAAAAGTGTAAGTTAAATACGATAAAAATAAATACAATAAAATAAATAAATATACATAACATGAAGAAATATAAAGTATAAACTTACGTGTGTTGTGTGTGTGTGTGTGTGTGTGTGTGTGTGTTCTGTAGCCTGAAACAAGTTAATGTGAAAAAGCACTTGAACACTTGGAGATCTGTGGAACAATCAAACTACTTTTGAACAGTGTGGTGCAAGGCTGCACTAAGTACTTAATAAGTACTGAAAGGCATTTGAACAGTTGAACTGTCAATTGAACAATAAACAAAACACTTTTGAACACTGTGTTTTCAAGGTGCAGAAGTACTTAGTAAGTAACTATTAACTAAGCATGCTAGGCATGCTGTAAAAAGGGTACCAGTACAAAATGTCAACATAAGGGGAAGATTGTAACACTTTTTAAGAACAGTTACAACCCTCCCCATGCCAGGCCGCCATTAAAAAGCTTACAGTTTTTAGCATTTAGCTTCAAAGCTAGCACTAATGCAACATGTCAAATGAAACTAGAGAAACAATTACTTGAGATTATGCAAGTGAAATAATTGTATCTACAACACAATGGACACTATGCAAAAATATTTGTGATGAAAATTTTTACTTTTTTACCTGAAAAATTGTTTTTGGCACCAGAACAGACAGTTTTCAACTCAGAGACATGAGGCTTCACCAGTGAGCTCACTTTTGTAAGTGGGCATGGACTGTATTGATGACATCACTGCAGAGTTTTTTTAACTTTAAGAAATGATAAAATTGTGTGTAGAAAGCTGGAAAATGTGAGTTTCAAAGTATATCCTAGAGTTTTATGTTGACTGTAGGTTCTAACTAAGTTTTTCATTTGAGCGGGAGGGCTTGTGAGTTGTATGTGTGTGTGTGTGTGTGTGTGTGTGTTTCCCCCATTCTGAGTTTCGGCAACAGAAATAGCAGACATGTCTGGCAAAGGACCTCGTGTTGGCGCTGGTGTTTTACACTGAACAACATGGCATTGAGTAGAAGATGTCCGAAAAGGAGTAGGCTAGACTACTGCGACAAGAAAAATGGCAATAGACAATGGAGAGAGCGCTATGAGAAGGACTTGATTGACTGCTGACCAAAGTAGACAGTGTAGAAGTCAGTGATCATTGGATAACTTTTCTTGTGGGAACAGTTCTGTCTGACTTAAGGCGTGGTTAGAGTCCACTGACATAAATATCAAGGCAGGAGTGTGTCTTGAGTGACATTGTTGGTGTGCCTTAATTCCTACCTATCTCAATTTTGTCTGCTTTCTTAATTACCTCAGTGCAGAAACGTCTTTAACTATGGACGCCATATCCAGTAGTTCGACAGAGTTTAGAGTATTGGAAGTCGGGCATATGACAGCATCAGAAAAATTGAATTCCTGGGCTGAAAATGTGGTTGACAGGTGTGAATCAGCCCACAGATTTTTTGGACTCTTGTACCCAAATAAGGTGAGAGCCATGCAAGTCATATTGACTGATGCTGTGAGAAACGAATGTACTGCTGAGGCCTTCTTATCGGCCCTCAGGGATGAAGATCCTTTCCTTTTCAACGACCTGGAAACAAACGGCCCTAGAAAAACATTTGGTGAGTATCAACATTGATGGCCTCGGCTTCCGTTCTCACTAAATAATTCCATGTTGACTTACCGGTCATTTTCCTCTTTGTACCTCTATCCTGTTACCTGGTCTGTTCTTGTCATAGCAGTGAGGAGTCGTCCACCGACTGAGCCGTTTGACTTATGGAGCGCAAACCGAGGCCTGCACAACTTCTTCGAAACACGAAGAGACGAATTCAACGTCGTGGATATACTTGTGGAATGCAACCTTTTGACTGTGGAAGAGTACGATGACATACGGCTTGCTAGAGAGAGGTCGCTGTTTCTCGTACTGCACGAAATTATGACACGAGCATCTCCAGAACATGTCGCATTTCTGGAATGCCTGGAGGGACTGTATCGAGATGTGTGGCCGTCACCAAACACGGAGGTTGTTTCACAGGACGACACACACCAACAGAGAATCGAGAAGACTTTCAATGGGCAGGGGAATTATGACATCATACATGTGAACGGTGCCATGACACCTGAGGCCACAGTAGAGGACGTGTGGTGGTGCCCAATTTGTACAATTCACAGAGCGGAACACGCCTTTGGGTGTGGGCATGTAACCTGTGCAACTTGCGATAGAAAGACTGGAAACAAATGCCCCTTGTGTCGGCGGCGTAAGGAAAAGGTGTACAAGGAAGCTTTCGCTGTGAAAAATGCTCACCTGCAATGTCCCGAATGTAAGGGTCCTAAAATGGTGCTTATTTACGACGGACCCAACGGGGAGGGCTGTCATCATGCTGCATGTGAGTGTGCCATTAAAAACCATAGGTGTGCTTGTGAAGAGGTAGTTTTCGGACTTGGGGCAATTATGTACCAAAACCTGCGTGAGACTTTGCTATTAAGATGTCTGTTTTGTTTTTTTTGTTTATTTGTTTTTTGTTTTTACAATAAAACAACCAGTGTATGATCAATTGACACTGCCAATTGTATGCAATAAAAGAGGCTTCTTTTTTTCTTAATGTTTGGAAGTGCACCTGACGAAGGCCACATCGGCCGAAACGTTGTGAACATTAAACTCACTTGGGGAGCTATCAAAACAGTGTGCGCACTTTTTGTTCATTTTTGTTCTTTTTTCTTAATGGCACACTCACATGCAGCATGATGACAGCCCTCCCCGTTGGGTCCGTCGTAAATAAGCACCATTTTAGGACCCTTACATTCGGGACATTGCAGGTGAGCATTTTTCACAGCGAAAGCTTCCTTGTACACCTTTTCCTTACGCCGCCGACACAAGGGGCATTTGTTTCCAGTCTTTCTATCGCAAGTTGCACAGGTTACATGCCCACACCCAAAGGCGTGTTCCGCTCTGTGAATTGTACAAATTGGGCACCACCACACGTCCTCTACTGTGGCCTCAGGTGTCATGGCACCGTTCACATGTATGATGTCATAATTCCCCTGCCCATTGAAAGTCTTCTCGATTCTCTGTTGGTGTGTGTCGTCCTGTGAAACAACCTCCGTGTTTGGTGACGGCCACACATCTCGATACAGTCCCTCCAGGCATTCCAGAAATGCGACATGTTCTGGAGATGCTCGTGTCATAATTTCGTGCAGTACGAGAAACAGCTACCTCTCTCTAGCAAGCCGTATGTCATCGTACTCTTCCACAGTCAAAAGGTTGCATTCCACAAGTATATCCACGACGTTGAATTCGTCTCTTCGTGTTTCGAAGAAGTTGTGCAGGCCTCGGTTTGCGCTCCATAAGTCAAACGGCTCAGTCGGTGGACGACTCCTCACTGCTATGACAAGAACAGACCAGGTAACAGGATAGAGGTACAAAGAGGAAAATGACCGGTAAGTCAACATGGAATTATTTAGTGAGAACGGAAGCCGAGGCCATCAATGTTGATACTCACCAAATGTTTTTCTAGGGCCGTTTGTTTCCAGGTCGTTGAAAAGGAAAGGATCTTCATCCCTGAGGGCCGATAAGAAGGCCTCAGCAGTACATTCGTTTCTCACAGCATCAGTCAATATGACTTGCATGGCTCTCACCTTATTTGGGTACAAGAGTCCAAAAAATCTGTGGGCTGATTCACACCTGTCAACCACATTTTCAGCCCAGGAATTCAATTTTTCTGATGCTGTCATATGCCCGACTTCCAATACTCTAAACTCTGTCGAACTACTGGATATGGCGTCCATAGTTAAAGACGTTTCTGCACTGAGGTAATTAAGAAAGCAGACAAAATTGAGATAGGTAGGAATTAAGGCACACCAACAATGTCACTCAAGACACACTCCTGCCTTGATATTTATGTCAGTGGACTCTAACCACGCCTTAAGTCAGACAGAACTGTTCCCACAAGAAAAGTTATCCAATGATCACTGACTTCTACACTGTCTACTTTGGTCAGCAGTCAATCAAGTCCTTCTCATAGCGCTCTCTCCATTGTCTATTGCCATTTTTCTTGTCGCAGTAGTCTAGCCTACTCCTTTTCGGACATCTTCTACTCAATGCCATGTTGTTCAGTGTAAAACACCAGCGCCAACACGAGGTCCTTTGCCAGACATGTCTGCTATTTCTGTTGCCGAAACTCAGAATGGGGGAAACACACACACACACACACACACACACATACAACTCACAAGCCCTCCCGCTCAAATGAAAAACTTAGTTAGAACCTACAGTCAACATAAAACTCTAGGATATACTTTGAAACTCACATTTTCCAGCTTTCTACACACAATTTTATCATTTCTTAAAGTTAAAAAAACTCTGCAGTGATGTCATCAATACAGTCCATGCCCACTTACAAAAGTGAGCTCACTGGTGAAGCCTCATGTCTCTGAGTTGAAAACTGTCTGTTCTGGTGCCAAAAACAATTTTTCAGGTAAAAAAGTAAAAATTTTCATCACAAATATTTTTGCATAGTGTCCATTGTGTTGTAGATACAATTATTTCACTTGCATAATCTCAAGTAATTGTTTCTCTAGTTTCATTTGACATGTTGCATTAGTGCTAGCTTTGAAGCTAAATGCTAAAAACTGTAAGCTTTTTAATGGCGGCCTGGCATGGGGAGGGTTGTAACTGTTCTTAAAAAGTGTTACAATCTTCCCCTTATGTTGACATTTTGTACTGGTACCCTTTTTACAGCATGCCTAGCATGCTTAGTTAATAGTTACTTACTAAGTACTTCTGCACCTTGAAAACACAGTGTTCAAAAGTGTTTTGTTTATTGTTCAATTGACAGTTCAACTGTTCAAATGCCTTTCAGTACTTATTAAGTACTTAGTGCAGCCTTGCACCACACTGTTCAAAAGTAGTTTGATTGTTCCACAGATCTCCAAGTGTTCAAGTGCTTTTTCACATTAACTTGTTTCAGGCTACAGAACACACACACACACACACACACACACACACAACACACGTAAGTTTATACTTTATATTTCTTCATGTTATGTATATTTATTTATTTTATTGTATTTATTTTTATCGTATTTAACTTACACTTTTTATTTATTTTAATATATTTATTTTGTAGTCTTACAAGTTTATGATCCCTTCTTTATTGTTTATTCAAGTGCTTCCATACATTTAATGGTTTTAATCTTTTTTAAGGCTATGAATTTAATTGTTACATCCATCCTCACGTAGTGTTACAACTCACCCCGGTGCTGTGGTGGTCGGTTTAAACAACATACCTCTTTATATTTGACATTAATTCACATAATCTGTGATAGTGTAGTAGAAGTCCAAGTGTATCATTTATAGCTGACAAATATGGAGAACCGCGTGTAAAAATTTGAGATCTCTACCACAAGGAACCACTGCGTTACACGTGCTCAAGCAAAAAAGTGTTACTATCATCCCCGGTCTCCCCTATTGATACTGAAAGAAAAAATAACGGGTATATTTTGACTTTTGGACTGCTTTTTAAAAACAAAAATCTTGCATATAATTTAACAAACTAACACCCACGCCCCCACACACCCACACACCCACACACACACACACACAACCTATATTCAACATAAAATTCTACTTTGAAACTCGCATTTTCCAGCTTTCCACACAAGATTTTATCATTTCTTAACAAGTTAAAAGACTTTAATATGATACATGATGGTTCAAACATTGATCTAAAAGGCCTTGATTGTTTATTCATACAGAAAAAAAAAAAATAACAGGCATATTTCGAGTCTTTGACTTTTTTAAAAACAAAAAACTTGCATAGAATTTAACAAACTGATACACACACGCACGCAAGCACGCGCACACACACACACACACACACACACACACACACACACACGACCCACAAGCACTCCCTCTCAAATGAGAAACTTAGTTAAATCCTATATTCAACATAAAAATTCCAGGATATACTTTGAAACTCGCATTTTTAGAAACAAAGACTTAAACTAATGCTGTATTGACATTTATGAAAATGGTTTATCTATAATCGAGTATATCTGTATTTATTTATTGTTACTCATTTCCAAGACTGGATGCAATATATTTCAAATAAAACACTTGTAAGTGATAAAATACAGAAAATATTTTACACAGCCTGTTAAAAATCCTTAATTAAGTTGGTGTACTCAAGCCACACCTTCCGCACGTGCGCACACTCACACACTCAGACACAGACACCCACACACACACGACCTGCAAGCACTCGAGCTCAATTGTAAAAATTTTAGTAAAAACCTGTATTCAACATAAAATTCTAGGATATACTTCAAAACTCGCATTTTCCAGCTTTCCACACACAAAACTTTAAAAATGGTACAACATAATTGAATCTAAAAGACCCTATGCCTTTACTCATACTGAAAGAAAGAATAGCCAATATATTTCCACTGCTTTAAAAACAAACTGATGAAGTATTGAATTTTATGAAAATGGGCTATTTATAATCGCGTATATCTGGAATTAAGTTATTTATTTATTACTAATTTCCAAGACTAGATGCAAATAAAATATTTATAAATTATAAAGCACTAAACTTTATCAAATACAAAATACAGAAAATATTTTACATGGTCTGTTGAAAATAGAGTATATCGGAATTTATTTTATTTATTTATTACTTATTTTCAAGACTGGATCCAATACATTACAAATAAAATATATATAACTTATTAAACATTAAACATTGTCAAATACAAAATACAGAATATATTTTGCATGGCCTGTTAAGGATCCTTCATTAAATAGATTTTGGTGGTCCCAGTATATGTTTTATGATGTCATTCTGAATCCTTTCCAGTTCCCTCATCATTTCTCCTTGAGGTGTACACATAACAGTGCTATGAAATAATAAGATGGTTTAACAGCTTTTGGAACAGTTGGCAGGAGTGGAATACATTATTGCTTAAATTAATCAATCTGTTCTTTCAAAGAATAGTACAGACAAAAGACAGATTAAAATTATAAATGCCAAGGGTATGTTACTCTTTGATGAAACACATTTGTTTCTTTGCGCCTTATCTAAACCGTATTTACACAACTTCCCTGCAGGGCTGAAAAGTCCTTGAGGCCTCCGATATCCCTTAGCTGCACTCATCCCATGGCGCCCCACATGCCCATAAGCTTTTGGTCAGAAGTCGTTGACCCAATTTTCTGTTTTCTGGGTAAGTTTAATTTTACAGTTGTGATTTTTTGACAGAAACTGTATGGCTCAGCCATTGGTTGACCATATTCCTGCCAACACATGTACGCACACACCCACAGAACCAGCCGCGCCCCCCTTTGACATACCCCACTCACTCAACATGCACACTGCCAGTGAAAGATGACTTGCGAGATGAGAACACTTTGGAAACCAGCCTTATTTTGCATCAAGCTCTCGACAACAAACTCAGGAAAACTTTTTTCCTCCATTTACATCTCGGGGCCAGACTTTTCTGGTGAGTAATTTTATCTTTCTTTCCTTTCTTTATTCTTTCCACATATTCACAGCTATTTCAAATGTACTTCATTCATTACTCTCCAGTTTGAACACTTTAAAAACACTATTTTAATTTCTTTTTTTTTTTTTACTTTAAAACACTTTTACTAACAATTTTTGCTTTAACACAATTTTACTAACTTTTATTTTTATATTTTTATTTAGTTTTATTTATTTTTTTATTTTGCTTTAAAACACTATTTTACTAACATATTACCCACAACTTTAAAACACTTCGAATTTTAACCCTCTTTCATTTTCCCAGGACTGTTATGATTCTGTCTCTTGTGCTTGTTTGTGCTTGTGCATTTTACACCGTGTGTTTCTTGATTTGTGTTTCCGCTCCATTCCCGCGGTCTGACCATTGATTCTCTCTTGCCCTGACTCCTGTGATGTCGTGTGACAGTATTCAGCATGCCTGAGTCTCGTTGTCCAAGCATGTTTCCTCTTTCAGTTTGGTATTTCATTCATTGCTTCTACCTGTGCTTAATTCTGGGTCTCGCATAACTCTGAGTGAATTCATCCCCTGATAGGTTCATTACTAACCGTACTAACCAGCTCTTATTTAAGGGTGTATATATTATTACCTCAATCTAAACTGTCTAGTTTAATTAGTCGTCTTAGCGTCTTGCCTCGAGTCAGTATTGTTACCCGGTCCTTGTGAATTTGTTCCTTAATCCATGTGTTTCTGTTTCCACAGTAGCTTGCCTTCCGCATTCCTGCATCCTCCCAATGTGTCCTTAAGAGGGAAAGACTGATGAGACCTTCAGACGGACTTTGTTGTGTTGTTTGGTTTCCTCATGTTGCATTCAATAAAAACTTCTGGATCCTGCATCTGGTAACACCCACACCAACAAACGCTTGAAATAAAGTTTTACCACTTGTCACTTGCATTTCGCCCACCACTGAAATAATGTATGTTTAAAAAGCACTAAACAATAATGCAATTAAATAAATGTTTTAAAAGAGTTATCCCTGAAAGGAGGGAGGGTGTGCTGAATTACACCACACAGCCAGGGGAGGAGAGGGTGGGGAGGTGGAGGGGCCAAAGGGGTGATACTGAATAAACTATAATAACCTCATTAAAAAATGAACTCATATGACATCATCAACTCATCAAAAAGCCAATTTTACTAACTTTTATTTTTTATTTATTTTTATTTTTTATTTTGCTTTAAAACACTACTTTATTAACATATTACCCACAACTTTAAAACACTACGAATTTTAACCCTCTTTCGTTTTCCCACAACCAACAAACGCTTGAAATAAAGTTTTACCACTTATCTCTTCCATTTCCCCACCACTGAAATAATATATGTTTAAAAAGCATTAAACAATAATGCAATTAAATAAATGTTTTAAAAAAGTTATCCAAAAAAGGAGGGAGGGAGGGAGGGTGGCTGTGCTGAATTACCCCACACAGCCAGGGGAGGAGAGGGAGGGAGGGGAGGGGTCAAAGGGGTGATAAATAATAAACTATTATTACCTAATTAAAAAATTAACTCATATTACATCATCAACTCATCAAAAAGCCCTCAATCAAAATCAATTAAATTTTGACAGAAACCGTATGGCTCAGCCATTGGTTGACCGTATCCCCGCCTACACATGTACGCACACACCCACAGAACCAGCCCCCGCCCCCTTTGACATACCCCACTCACCCCACATACACGCTGCCTGAGTGCGAGATGACCAACGGGGGTGAGAGGACTCTGGAAATCAGCCTTATTTCGCATCGAACTTTCGACAACTAACTTATTTATTTTTTATTTATTTTTATTTTTATTTTGCTTTAAAACACTATTTTACGAACATATTACCCACAACTTTAAAACACTACAAA
Organism: Gymnothorax reevesii; assembly: GCA_029721435.1. NCBI lineage: Eukaryota > Metazoa > Chordata > Actinopteri > Anguilliformes > Muraenidae > Gymnothorax > Gymnothorax reevesii. Next base: position 77,218,939 of record CM056576.1, on the reverse strand, counting down.
TTTTAACCCTCTTCCGTTTTCCCACAACCAACAAACACTTGAAATAAAGTTTTACCACTTATCACATCCATTTCCCCCACCACTTAAATAATACACGTTTAAAAAACACTAAATAATTATGCAATTAAATAAATGTTTTAAAAGATGTTTAAAATGTTATCCCAAAAAGGAGGGAGGGTGGTGGTGCTGAATTACCCCACACAGCCAGGGGGTGATAAATAATAAACTATTATCACCTAATTAAAAATTAATATTACATCATCAACTCATCAAAAAGCCATCAATCAAAATCAATTAAATTTTGACAGAAACCGTATCATATTATCTCTCTGTCGTTAGTCAAGTGACCCAAATTTTAAATTGAGGCAGCAGGCTTACATACAGAGGCGTTACTCAAGTGACCCAAATTTTAAATTGAGGCAGCAGGCTTACATACAGAGGCGTTACTCAAGTGACCCAAATTTTAGATCGAGGCAGCAGGCTTACATACAGCAGAGATACTTGCACAATGTTAATTTTCGTTCAGGACAGAAGTTGACCATGAAACATCACTACGCAAGTGATCCAACGTACAGGCAGAAAAAAAAGGAAACCTTCACTGACAGATACAGAAATGACCCCTCTTTCAGGCATTATCATTATCTGCAGAAAAATAAGCGTTCCAAAATGCTTCATAAGATGCGTTGTGCTTTACATATACAGCGGAAATACCGTAATTACAATCTTGCACGTCTATCTGGAATTCAGTCAGACTCAGAGATTGAACAACAGCCAACACCAACAGAAAGCAACCCTCTCCGAGATGCCATTGCAGCTTTTCAAATGGATGTACAGAATGGTCCTACCTTTGTGTGCACAGTGTGTCACCGAGCTTTGTTTAACAATCAGGTAAAACAGTGTGAACATTCAAGTTCTCAAAAGAGCCCAGACATGGTTGAGCGATGCTTAACAGGCAAATATGTGCATACTTGCAGCAATCAATGCAGTTCACTTGAATCGTGTTGTGCACCAGAACAAAATACAGAGTGGATTTGTCATAGCTGTCATGAAAACCTGAAATCAGGCAGATTACCCCCTATTGCGACCATTAATTTGTTGGAACTAGCACAAATTCCTCCAGAACTCAGTAATCTAAATATACTTGAGAGGCACATAATAGCAAAATATATACCATTTGCAAAAATAATCAGTCTTCCCAAAGGCCAGCAGAAATTAATACATGGGGGAATTGTGTGCGTCCCTTCAGAGGTGGAATCAACAGTCAATGCTTTGCCTAGACCCAGCAGCCAATCTCAGTTTTTGAAAGTCAAGTTGAAAAGAAGAATAAATTATACAGGACACTACCAGTTCCAAACTCTTGACATGTCCAAAGTTCTTTGTGCCTTATCAAAACTAAAAGAGATGCATCCAGAGTATAGAGACATCATTATACAAGATATACCAGCTTTAGAGGATGAAACAAGTGGTATGGCAGATGAAAATGACATCAATGATGACATTACTGATGCAGAGGCAATTGATCTATTGGAGACTGATGTAACAGAAGAGTGTGATCTGACTGGTGCAGGACATTCAGAGACTAACAGTGCTTGCATTCAGCCTAATAATGAGAGGAATGAGTCAAATGATGACCAGGATTCAACTGAGCAGAACACAAGTCAGCAGAATGGTGCATGCTCAATAGACTCCTGTTTGCAGCCAGCTGACCTTGCACAGGATATGATTACATTTGGTGAAGGAATATTTAGCGTGGCGCCAGCTGAAAAAAACAGGCCAGTGAATTTCTTCCAAGTTCCCAAACTAGAAGCAATGGCCTTTCCGGTACAGTTTCCCACTGGAGTGAACACGTTGGATGAAACACAGAGACCCAGAAAATTATCGCCAAGCAGATATTTCAATGCACGTCTGTTTTCTATTGACAATCGATTTGCTCTTGACTCCAATTACATTTTCTTTGCACAATTTATCACTGAAATGCATTTGGCCAAGTCTTCAATGTCTATCCAATTGCGTAAAGGAAAACCTATGACACGGGATGGACGCAAAATAACAGCAAGAATGCTCCATGACAAACGTGAGGTGGAAAAATTAGTACACAACAGAGATGCCACTCGGTTCATGCAACCTTTACGAGGAACACCTGCATACTGGGAAAAAACACTACGTGATTTGTATGCAATGTTGAGAACCCTCAACTGTCCAAGCTTCTTCTTAACTTTTAGTGCAGCAGAAATGAGATGGCCAGAGGTCATACAAACAATTAAGGCACAACAAGGTGAACAGGTGGACTTCTCTGAGCTTGACTGGGCTTCAAAATGTGAGATTTTACGCAGCAACCCTGTCACTACCATGCGTATGTTTGACAAGCGTGTCGATGCTCTGATGAGAAATTTGATTTTATCACCAAGCAAGCCAATCGGTGAGGTCATTGACTACTTTTTTCGGGTGGAGTTTCAAGCTAGAGGTTCACCACATATACATCTTTTGGTTTGGTGTAAGAATGCACCTGTATTTGAGGAGGATCCTGATGAGAAAGTGTGTGAGTTTGTGGATAAATACATAACATGCCAGCTACCTGACCCTGACACAGATCCTGAACTTTTCAAAATAGTGACAGAGGTGCAAACCCACAGCAAAAGACACTCCAAATCATGTAAGAAGGGAAATAAGCACTGTCGGTTTGGGTTTCCAAAACAGCCTGTTGATAATACATTCATAACGCGACCAAGGCCAGTAGAGCTCATAAATGAATCTGAGGATGAATCTGCTCATGACCCTCCGTCCATGTCTCCTGAAAATGCCAAAACTAAACTGAAGCCTGTATGGGAGTTGCTGAATAATCAAACAGCATCATTTGAAAGCATCCCACAACTACTTGCACAATGCAACCTAACCTATGAGGAATACCTAAACTGTGTCGAGTCATTAACAACAGCCAGTGTGTTAGTAATGAAACGTGAACCAAAGGACAGTTGGATAAATGGCTACAACCCACATTTGTTAAGGGCATGGAATGCTAACATGGACATTCAGTTTGTCTTGAACCCTTATTCTTGCATCATGTGCATCTTGTCATATATTTCCAAAGCGGAACATGAAATGAGTGACTATCTGAAAAGAGTTGTGTCTGACACCTCTCAGTCAACTACAACTGATTCCGAGGAAATGAAACAAATCATGCAAGCCTACTCCAAAAACAGAGAGGTCAGTGTTCAAGAGGCTGTTGCACGAGTCTGTAGCTTGAAACTCAAGTCTTGTTCTCGAAGTGTGATATTTATACCCACTGATGATGATGCTTTGAAAATGAGTGTCCCTTTGAGATATCTGAATGACAGAATACCTGAATCAGAGAATGTTTGGATGTCTGGGATGGGAGACAAATACAAAAACAGACCTGATACACCAGACTTTGCAACAATGTGCATGGCAGAGTTTGCTTCCACTTACAGAATTGTATATGGAAGGCAGAAAGAAGGAAGCAAAGTTTTACCACTTCTAAATGAAATGGGATTTATTCAGAAGCGCACTCTTGGAAAGCCTGCCATCATCAGATATGCCAGATTTTCTGAGAAAAAAGCTCCAGAGAAATTCTATGGCACACTACTTAAGCTATACTTACCCCACCGTTCAAATTCAGAATTGAAATCTATAGGTTCAACATATGAGTCTTTTTACACATCAGGCTCTGTAAGGCTTCCTGGAAAAGACTATGCTGAGAGTGTATTTGATATTGTGAAAGAGAACCGGTCAGAATTTGAAAAGTGCAGTGATGCAATTGAAAAAGCCATCGAGAACTTGGAGGAAAATGGGCCAATGGAAGATGCATGGACAACACTTGCACCTGAGACAGAGCTTCTTCGTCTTGAGTGCGTTTCAGAGCGTGAGGAAATAAACCCAGAGGAAATGAATGAACAGGATGACATTCCTGAATATAGCACAGCTGCCACCAGCAGAGGAGGAGTAATGCCGATGTTTGAGGCTCCTCAAACAGACCCTAACGTTATCCTAAGCATGTATCAAAATCTCAATCAAACACAGGCATCTATCTTCTATACAGTGCGGAAGTGGTGCATCAGACGTGTGTGTGGACAGTGCGCTGATCAGTTTTTTTACTTTGTCACTGGTGGTGCTGGAACAGGCAAATCACACCTTATCAAATGCATCTACGCAGAGGCGTCAAAGATACTCCGCAAGTTACCCTGCATCACAGAGGAAAGAGATATGTCCATGCCCACTGTCCTTCTCACAGCATTTACTGGCACAGCAGCTTTTAACATATCAGGCAAGACACTGCATGCAGTTCTGAAACTGCCAAGAAGCCTGAAACCACCTTACCAGTGCCTTGGAAATGGTCTTGATGAAGTGAGAGCAACCTTGTCCAATGTTCAGGTAATCATCATTGATGAAGTGTCTATGGTATCAAAACCACTATTTGCATATGTCAACTGGAGGCTACAAGAAATTAAAGGAAGTAAGAGACCTTTTGGTGGAACTTCTGTAATGGTTTTCGGTGATTTTTTCCAGCTCCCTGCACCAGGTAAAGCTAAACCTCTCTGTGTATATGAGGATCACATTCTTGATTTCTGGAAGGACCAGTTTAAAATTGTCACTCTCACAGAAATAATGCGTCAAAAAGATGATGTACCATTTGCTGAGCTCCTCAACAGGCTCAGAGTGAAATGCAAGAAAGAGGCATTAACTGAAGCAGACAGGGCTCTACTTGCCCAGGCCATGTGTCAATCTGACGACTGTCCCAAAGACATCTTGCATCTTTTTGCAACAAATAAAGAAGTACAGCAACACAATGCAAACACCATCTCTGCTCTGTACTCAGAACTGGTAAATGTTGAAGCCCATGACTACAGAAAAGATCCTCGAACTGGACGGATGGAAAGGATGAGAGAGCCTGTTTCAGGATGTAAAGGAGAGTTACCTGATAGACTGCAAATTGCTGAGGGTGCCCCTGTGATGCTGATTAGAAACATCGATGTGGAGGATGGACTGGTGAATGGCTCATTTGGAAAGATTGCTAAGATTGTTTATCAAGTCCAAGAAGGCAAGAAAGATGTAAAGATGGTTGGCATTGAACTAGAGAGTCCAAATGCAGGCCAGAGACATCGCAACAAGGTACCAGGACAGCCAGATAACTTGGTGTACATTGACAGAATAGAGGAACCTTTGAGCAAGAAAGTAGTCAGGAGATTAATGCTACCATTAGTTCTGTCCTTTTCTTCTACGATTCACAAGGCTCAAGGTATGACTAGAGACTCCGCTGTGGTTTCACTGAACCGAATTTTTGAACCAGGTATGGCATATGTGGCCCTAAGCAGAACAACCTCACTGCGTGGCCTACGCATCATTGATTTTGATGAAAACAAAATTTATTCTGATCCAGAAATCACACGTTCTTTGGAAAATATGCAAAAAGCACATTTTGAAAATGCAATGCCTCTTCTCCACTGTCTCCCATCAGTCAGCTCATCATCATGTCTAAAACTGATTCACCATAACACAGAAGGACTGTCAGCTCATATTGATGATGTCAAGAAACATCATGAAATGTGCCTCGCAGATATTTTATGTTTCACTGAAACACACCTTTTCGGAACCTTTGTCCCAGATAATATCCAGCTAGAGAACTATCAGATGTACAAGCGCAACAGGCATGTGTCATACTCAACTCTTACTCATCTAGCACAGAAGAATGGTGGGGGAGTTGCAGTGTTTGTCAAAAGCCATGTTGAAGCTCATCATGTACCATTTCTGCAGGGAATTACTGACCTTGAATTCCTGGCAGTGAAAGTGGTGGCCCCAGTTTCAGCACTAATTGCAGTGATTTATAGACCACCAGATTACAGCACAAATTTATTCATCCCAAATCTCTGTCATCTGTTGGACTCATTACATGTTATGGCCGATGGTCCAGTTATTGTCTGTGGGGATTTCAACGAGAACCTATTAGCTAATGGAAGGAAACCAATCTTTGATTCATTTCAGTCTAGAGGTTTCACAAATCTTATTACGACTGCTACCACAGAAAAGAACACATTGTTGGACAATATCTTCATTTCTGATCTCCAGCACTGTGCCTATTCAGGAGTTCTGCAAACATATTACAGTTATCATGATCCTATATTTTGTATTTTAACTTGATCTACTGAATCTGACACGTTTTACCTCATTCAGAACGGAAACACATTGCAGAAACAGCACAAAGATATTCCTATGCATAAATCAGGAGGAAAGTAACTTAACCTGAACTTGAACTAAACAAGAGCTTGAACTTGAAATATGAACTAAGTGCAGGTAAATGCAGATCCACAACCCCACAACAAGTAGCGTGAGGCAAAATGTTACAACCTGCCCCGTAGGCAGGTTAGTTGTAACACTGCTAACAAAGACTATGTAAAAAAAATTAATTCAGTATAAAGTACAAAACCCAAAACCAGTGAAGTTGGCACGTTGTGTAAATCGTAGATAAAAACAGAATACAATGATTTGCAAATCCTTTTCAACCTATATTCAATTGAATACAAGCAAAGACAAAGACAAGTTACTTAATGTTCGAACAGGTAAACTTTGTAATTTTTTGCAAATATTACCTCATTTGGAATTTTGTGCCTGCAACATGTTTCAAAAAAGCTGGCACAAGTGGCAGAGAGAGTTGAGGAATGGTTATCAAACACTTATTTGGAACATCCCACAGGTAAACGGGCTAATTGGGAACAGGTGGGTGCCATGATTGGGCATAAAAGCAGATTCCCTGAAAGGCTCAGTCATTCACAAACAAGGATGGGGCGAGGGTCACCACTTAGTGAACAAATGCGCGAGCTGATTGTCGAACAGTTTAAAAACAACATTCCTCAATGAGCTATTGCAAGAAATTTAGGGATTTCATCATCTACGGTCCGTAATATCGTCAAAAGGTTCAGAGAATCTGTAGAAATCACTGCACGTAAGCGACAAGGCCGAAAACCAACATTGAATGCCCGTGACCTTCGATCCCTCAGGCGGTACTGCATCAAAAACCAACATCAGTGTGTAAAGGACATCACCACATGGGCTCAGGAACACTTCAGAAAACCACAATCAGTAACTACAGTTCGTTGCTACATCTGCAAGTGCAAGTTAAAACACTACAATGCAAAGCGAAAGCCATTTATCAACAGCACCCATAAACGCCGCCGGCTTCGCTGGGCCCAAGCTCATTTAAGATGGACTGATGCAAAGTGGAAAAGTGTTCTGTGGTCTGACGAGTCCACATTTCAAATTGTTTTTGGAAACTGTGGACGTTGTGTCCTCCGGACCTAAGAGGAAAAGAACCATCCGGACTGTTATAGGCACAAGGTTCAAAAGCCAACATCTGTGATGGTATGGGGGTGTATTAGTGCCCAAGGCATGGGCAATTTACACATATGTGAAGGCACCATTAATGCTGAAAGGTACATACAGGTTTTGGAGCAACATATGTTGCCATCCAAGCAACGTCTTTTCCATGGACGCCCCTGCTTATTTCAGCAAGACAATGCCAAGCCACATTCTGCACGTGTTACAACAGCATGGCTCCGTAGTAAAAGAGCGCGGGTACTAGACTGGCCTGCCTGCAGTCCAGACCTGTCTCATTGAAAATGTGTGGCGCATTATGAAGCGTAACATACGACAACGGAGACCCCCGACTGTTGAACAACTTAAGCTGTACATCAAGCAAGAATGGGAAGGAGTTCCACCTGAAAAGCTTCAAAAATTGGTCTCCTCAGTTCCCAAACGTTTACTGAGTGTCGTTAAAAGGAAAGGCGATGAAACACAGTGGTAAAAAGGCCCCTGTGCCAACTTTTTTGCAATGTGTTGCTGCCTTTAAATTCTAAGTTAATGATTATTTGCAAAAAAAATGAAGTTTCTCAGTTTGAACATTAAACATCTTGTCTTTGCAGTGTATTCAATTGAATATAAGTTGAAAAGGATTTGCAAATCATTGTATTCTGTTTTAATCTATGATTTACATAACGTGCCAACTTCACTGGTTTCGGGTTTTGTATGATCCAAATGTAAAAATACTAACAACAGACTGCGTATCAACATTGACCTAATTTTCATTATGGACAAATATTGCACACGTGTAGGCCTATGTGCAATATGCGCAGTAGGGAGCCAGAAGCCTAATCAAGGAAAATATGACATAGAAATGCCTTTAATTGAAAAAACCCTGAGGTCAAAATGCAAAGCATGATTGAAAGTAACTATACCAACACGAATAGAGAAATATGGATGTATCTCATTACTGTTCTACAAAATGGGTGGTTTAGTTTTAACATTGCGTTGCAATTTACCCCACTCAGTCAAGGCTTGTCTCATTAACATCTGCTAGGAGTTGATTACATATTTCAAAATGGTAAGACATTTTAGAAAACAAGATGGGCATGAAGGTGATACAAGTTTGGACTCGGTGACTTGCACCCACAGCTCAGTAATCCAACGCATCTCTGAGAATTTTTTATGCTGCATGAAACAAGTTTTTTCTCTGTGAAAACTCATCCAATCCAAATGAAAATTTGCTGGATGACGTTATAATAACGTGTAATGTAATAACATTACAATTTTATAGTAATGTGGTCAATCTACCAATAGCACACCCTGATCAATTGTTGCATCTAGACAAGAAGTGTGTGTTACATGTAAACCCACATTACTTTGTGTACTGCACTCCCCTAATATTCTGAAATATTTCAGATGAGCGTTTTCATTTGCTGTTAGCCACAATAATCAAAATTAACACAAATAATTATTGAAATATTTCACTTTATCAACGATTAATCTATGATGCATGAGTTACCTTGAATTACTGAAATTAATGAACTAAGACTACCATTATTCTGTAGGTGGGACTGTATGCTGCTCAATGTAGCTGTTTGTGTCTCTTGATGTGTATGCTATGTGTGAAGCCAGTGCTCAGACAAATTTCTCTGTAAAGAGACAATAAAGATTAACTTCACTTTTCAACAATATTCTATTTGTATGATCCCTACCTGTAAGCTATTCACAATTCAGACAATATAAAACTGTCTGCAACTGTGGTGACCAATCATTGTACCCCAGCAACAAAAATAACCAATCAACATGTATCCTAAATAATAACATAAGTTAAATGTTTACAGTTACCTCTACCCTTAGAATAAGAGTTATTTTGAAGAGCCAACTGAGAAAGGTAGGTTGCCTAATTTCTGCTCTCTCCTCACAAAGTGTGAAATATGTATGTTAATGTCTCCAATTAACATTTTAATGGCCAAATTTACAACGATATTCTATTCTATCGTCAAAACTGCACTTTTCCTGTTAATACTAGGATGCCACCACTCTGTAATCTTTGGCAGTGACTAGATAGGTGGGCTATTTCTGAGGTAATTGCTTCTGAAATTGAAAGTAGCAAGTTCAACTTTGACAGCTCTGAGGCCATAATAAGATAATGGCCTTAAAAAGTTGTTCAACTGTTGTATGAAATAAAGGCCTACAAAGTTTATCAGTCAAGGGAACTATTTGTCTTAATATATGCTACGCAGTTTTGTCAAGTTTAGCATAGCCTCTCTCAACCAGTTGAACCTAAGCCTATTTCTGTCTAAAGAATATGCTAAACTAGAATTTTACAGTAGATTAAGAATTGGATTATAACTATCTTAATTCATGGTCACACGACCAGTAATGGAAGTATTACGGCAGTCGACAACTAATCTTTCTAAGAAACTGTGATAGACTATTTGGAATAATGTAGCTTTAAGGCAATTTCAAAGACAAGTTGTTACAGTGACCTGCGGCAGGGAATGCAGTCTGCTAAAGGCTCGTTCACACTGGCGGTGCGGCAATTTTCCATCTCGTGAACGGGCGTTGCCATTTTAATATGGGGTGCGTTGGCGCGGAAAATTTCGCTCCGCACCGCCAGTGTGAACGAACCCTAACTCGCCTATAGGGCTATATCTCATGGCAATTAAATACTCGCACTACCCCATCCAAACTCTTCTCAGGAGACAGACCTAATTGCCCATTTTTAACGTTATGATTCCCCGATGGAACGCGGCAATTCGCCCGGCAGCGGTGTGAATTGAGGGAAAGATATCGGCTATCTGCCCCGCGATGGGGCCGACGACAGAAGCAATTCTGCTATTCGCACCGCGTTGGGCCGGATAAGAGAAGCACTTCTGCCGTTTGCCTCGCGATTGTGCCAATACGAGATTCCGCTTCATAATCCACCAGCTCTCTGATCTTTCACGCCGAACCGCTCCGGGGCGAATAGCCTCTTCCAAATGATGTTCTCCCGTTTTGAATGAATGGAACATTGGTGGAGGGACAAATTAAATATTCCGATTTTCTCCGAGTGTAATGAAGATAAACTAGCGTGTCTGGGTCGACTTATATCGTAGGCTACATTATTGCCTCCACATATCGGTTAAATATCTTCTGGTAACGTCTTTTCATCACTGAGTTACCGGCGATAACCAAATTTTGAAGGTGCGAAGTGAATTATATTTTTGATTTGAATGGTGTATACAGTGTATAGGTCGTGAAGGGCATGCGCGATGGTTTAACTCATGTTGTGACATAATCATATAACATTTTGCATGATAGAAAAATGATAGAAATTATATCACTTAGCCTAATGTTGTAGCTGAGAAAATAGCATAACCATCCACAGAACATGATTTCCCCATAATCGCAAAATACACGCTTGATGGTGATTGCAAGGAGTTGTTCATCGACACACACCTATAAGTCTGGCCAAGCAGTAAACTATCTCAAATAGCACATTTTATGGGGGATATTCATAATAGCCAACTTGGTAAAAATTTTAATTATATAGTTGGAATTTGAAGCCTATGTGTGTTTCGTTTGTCCCGCATGCCTGTTTTAACAAAACCCACGTTTCAATTTCACGCAAATTATTCATGAAATGAACTGAATTTGGCAGAAATTATTTGTATGTTACTAGTGACAAAATATTATACGTCAGTCTTGTACAACATTTTTAGTAAAATACATTTAAAGTGTTTCATTCGTCCCAGTTCTCCCCAACACACACACACACACACTCTCTCTCTCTCTCTCTCTCTCGCAGATTTAGCGTTAAGCATCATGGGACTGATATAGATGCTTAAGACTTTAAGACTTTTTTGTGGAAACAAAAGAACATAGAAATGTATTTAACATAATGTGTTTTTCGCCAGATGGAGAAACGAAGCCGGCCGTCACCCTATCAACATGCACCCCTAAGGCTGAAATGTGTCGCGGCCACATCAAGGCGTTTAGCCACCTGCTTTCATTTCGGGGACACAGTAGAAGCAACATGGCAAATCAACGAGTCACGAGTACTGTCCGATGGTTCTCAAAGCTTTCTGCTAAGACTTCGTGAACAGGATGGAGAAAATATCCAGCAAGGGCGGTCCTATGCTTTCAAAAATTTAACATTGAAAAACGGCAGAGCATATTTCAATGACAACACTCAAGCATTCAAAACGCATGAAGTAGCCGTGAATGAGGACATTGTGATGAGAGCTAAATCCCTATTGTGTCCCTCCTCCCCCCTGATTGAAAGATATGAAGAGCTCCAACATGTGGAAGGATTTGTGTCCATTAGCGGACAAATCACTTCAGTGAGTGTCATAATATATCACTTCATGAATTCAGATGGAAATCTCATATAGCCTATATATACCGTCAAGAGCATGCAAAATCTGTGGGTGGCAGTAATAAGACAAGTTTAAGCTCACGTTAGTCAGAGTCCCGAAAATCAGAATCTCTGAGCGCTCATTCATCCTACACGACATAATACACAGCAAAATGTTCAGTGTTAAATAAACAGTCAAAATGTCTATTTTTGGATCCACACTTTCAACTAGACACTTTAAGTCAGGGGTCTCAAATCTCTCCCAGAAAGGGCCGGTGTGGGTGCAGGCTTTCATTACAGCTAAGCAGCTATACACCTGATGTTACTAATCAAGCTTATAAGCTAAGAGCACCGGGGGTGATTAGTAGTATCAGGTGTGTAATTGCTTGGTAGCAATAAAAGCCTGCACCCACACCGCCCCTTTCTGGGAGAGATTGGGGACCCCTGCTTTAAGTGTTGATTTATAACTGAAAATTTTGCTGTGTAGAGCTGCCGTATTTGCAAATACAATCAGACGAAAAGGCTTTGCAATATATAACTCCATGGTTTGCACCAACATAAATGTGACTGCTACTCTGAATTCCATCATGATCACCATAGCGTAATGAAAATGCAAACAAATATTGGTTTCAGAGGCAAATTCACCATTTGTGAGTAAACGAAGCATACAAAAGAAATGACCCCGTTTTTCAAAATAACCATGTACGTGCAAACGGGGCCTAAAACGCCATATAACCTCGTTTACACACTGATGAACAAGTGTTTTCAGGAATCAGAAACCATCTTTCATCTATTTAGTTCCCAGAATGCACACACACTGTTAACGTGAAACTTGCCAATGGGCTTCACTATCCACAGAAGTAAAAAATAATTAATCATTCAGAATACCTTCACTGATTTGAACTGTTTGCCATATTAATTATAGATTTGCAGCTATAGGATGCGTGAATTCCAAAATAAATAATAATGTATGTATGTATCTGTTTATATATCCATTTGTCCATCTAGGTTGCTGCTGTGAGGCAAGTGTCGTTGAAGGGCACACCAACCCCTGTCAGAGACCTTGAGGTTTCCTTGACCGGCCATTCTGTGGCAGTCACCCTCTGGCGGGAAATGTGCCTGGTTGGACTCCAGGAGGGCGACTGGGTTCACATTAGCCACCTGCGAGCGACCCACAACCCAACATTTGGGTTTAAATTAGGGTCGTCAATTTACACTGACATAACTGTAAGTTCATTAAAAAGTCTATCATTATGACATTAGGTTTGCACTATAAAAAGTGCATAACAGTTCTTTGCAGTATGGAGAATTTATTAATGACCAAATGATGGTTTTCTCCTAAAGGACCTGTGTAATACTTATAGGTCAAAACATCCTAGAATGACCTACAGACTAACAACAGAATGTGAAGAGACAATCGTATTAATGTTGTGTAAAAAACATCTGAGCACTAGGTTACTCTGAATCTTCTGGACAAATGAATTTGTGTCAGCCACGTTTTCCTTTTCTGTTCTACCACATGTGGCAGCTGTATTCAGATACAATAAATACTTAAGCCAATGCATCATTGAACGCTGAATTTTAAAATCTGGTTGCCCTAGTTGTTCATAGGCCCATGGGATCTTCCCAGACTATATTTTCCTGAAGGATTGTCCTATCAGGCATTAAAATTCACTTTCTTGCCATTTGGTTAGGGTAGCTTTATGTTGTTGTAAGTGATAGCACCATCCATATTACTTTTCCAATGAATGGTGGACATAGTCAGTCATACAAAGAACCATGGAATATGTTGTCTTACTATTGAAGGATTATTAGGATAGGTTTGGTCACTTGGTAGGGAAAGCACTGACTTACAACCCAGGCTTCTATGATGTCACTATTTGTGGCTAATTGATTAAGGGAACACCTGCCTAAGTATCATGGCACACATATAGTCAAGGGATGCAGTGGAGAGCAGGGCCGCTTGCCTCCATTGTTTGTCTGTCACGCCTGTGTCCAATCCTTGTAGATATTCCCTTTTGAATCACCTTTATGTTTGGCATTTATTTACCACCACAAGAAACTGAGCTAACTGAAAAGACACTCGTGCTGTTCAGGAGAGTTTAGTGACCAATAAATCTCTTGTTTTGCTAGCCTCATACATATTGTTGGCTGTTTCTAATAGGAAAGTATGCATATTTTTCAAGAAAAGACATGCCACCTTACAGTTTCAATTGCTTAACATGATACTCTAGCTAAAATACACACTTTCGTAACGCTTTCATAATAAAATTCTTTTGTGAGCTGTCTCTAGGTGAGCATTTGTGAGCTGTCTCTAGGTGTACAATATTGCAATGAAGAACATGTAATTGCATTCAATCAAATCTTAAGTACTCATATAACGCCCATAAATCAAATCAGAGCTCTAGCACATCATGTGTGGATGGTAGAAAATGTTAAATGTGAAATTTCACACACATTTTGAAGATTTTGATGAACAAACAAACATTTCTGGCCCTATATTTTGCACTAATCCTGGTAGTGAAGGCTATTGTTTAAGTCTTTATCCTCAACTCTGGTTTTCATACTCTTTGTGGTTTTATTTTGAGACCACCTGTTACATCCAACTATGAGCTACAGGCTTTCCAAAAGTGAAAAATCTTTATAATGCTGAATGGCAGCCACACACGATGCTTTTATTTTTTATCCCTATTTTTATTGTATTTTTTTATTTTCTCTGTTTTATATGACAGTGAAGCACTTTGTGACCCTGTCTGTGAGAGGTACTACATAAATAAACTTTACTTACTTTCTTCATTTAGCTATAACTTTGTGGATATTGAAGCTAGAGTTGAAATCTGGCATCAGTGCGTCATATATATCAGGCTACAGGAGTCAGTTTTTTCAGAATTTTCCATGGGGGTCCAGCTGGAACCTTTCTCAAAATCTGTCTATTTTACATGGACTGACCTATATATATATATATATATATATATATGGCTCACTGTGTTTTTTGTTTTTCTACAGCAAACGGAGGCGACACCAAGCAATATTCCTTGCTGCGTAGTAGGGGTTGCAGGTGGAGAACACTTCTTCTCTCTCATTCTTGATACAGGAATGGAGTTAAAGGTGCCCACACAAGACTGGGTGGGCACTGATGATGATTTTGTCCGCCGCCTCCCCCTAACCCTCACCCTGGAGGTCCAGGGAGACATCGTGGTCTCAGTGGACAAACTTTTTGAGGTGAGTTGCTCCTGAGGCCTACCTTGATAAATTGTGTAATTTCCTTACTGTATGCGCATGACATTTGTGTGGAGCCAAATTTGACATTTGTGTGTTTTTGCTTAAACTGTTTTCAGGGAAATGAACTCAGCGGTGATGGGGAGTTTGGGGACCTCCATGACCTGGAGAGCCTGGGGGGCCAGGAAGGCCAGGAGGGCATGGAGAGCGTGGAGGGCATCGACGGCCTGGACGGCCCGTTCGAATAGGCCCGTTTACACACACTGACACACACGCACACATTTTTTCTTACTGTTTCTCTCACACACACATACAAACACACACACACACACAAACACGCCATTTTCTTATTGTTTTTTATTGTTCCTATTTCTTGTTATTAAATAAATTTGAGAGTAATTTACCTTTAATGTTGGATCTGCTTTTGAGGTTTGTTCAGATTAAATTGAATTTAGCAGGCACTTAAATCCAAAGCAACGCCGGCTCACAACATGGATTTCAGCAATCAAATTGGGTCAATCAATTATTATGTTATGACGTTATAACAATAGACAATAAATTAGCTATAATAGATACATTAACCTTCTTATCCAGTTGCTTTACATTCAGTGGGAGCCAACTTAGGAGGGGCAGTGTTAAGGTCATTTACAGCAGTGACCTGAGTTCATAGGCAAGCAAGGTAAAAGCATTTAAATACAAACATATGTCATGTTTAGACATTTGCATTTTGATCATGTTTAATCTAGCTAACCAGCCATTAGGGCCTAGTTATGTAGCATACAGAGGGGTCTTGAACTGATCAGAATCAATTTCTGATACCAACACAAATTGGGCATAGCCTAAGCCTACTACTAACAATAGCCTAAGCCTATTCAGCTCGTAGGTTTTATGTTGTGTAATTTATGGTAATTTAGTTGGAATTCATATTTTAGCCTACATCTAGGTCCAACAATTCTGCATATCAAAACCAGCAGAACAATCAGGTACAGTTTAGCCATTATTTTTAAAAACGTGCGAGTATAGTGCATGTGAATGTATAGTAGCCAATTCTATTTTTGGCCCGCATACAACTTTAATAGCACAGAGGTAATGCAGCTACACAGTAGGCTATGCGGGCAACCCAGGTTCCCAACGCATCTTGTGTGTGTTTTTCTGCATTAGTAAAATATTCCAATGTTATCATGGTTGCATTATTTTGGTATTATGTGGGAACGTTCCTGGATGATTGTGTTGTGTCCAGTCCAATAATTCAGCATCAAAGTCAAGAGAGAATTGATCATTACGTGTAAAATTCAATTTTTGCTAATCTATTTCAGAATCAGAAATACTTTATCGATCCCCAGGGGGAAATTGCTTTCGTTACAGAGGCTCCTATTCATGACAAGAAAGAAATACCAGCAAAAGAGAAACTAAGAGTAGAAAATAAATGTCATGTCATAAAATTACTATTTACATTATATTTTAATGTTTAACAAATAAAATACTAATAAAATAAATAACACAATACAAATAATTTAAAAAATGGAGATATAACTCAAGTATGTACTCAACAGTAATAATATTAATACTAAAAGTTCAATGTATTGCACATTGGTATTGCACAGAGTATTACCGAATATTGCAGTTGACTCACTGCACATGACTGCTATGTCAGGAGGTGAATAAGAGTATCAGTCCATAAGAACCAGGGGTCAGTCTATTGACTAGGAGTGTCTGACACCCTGAGGGAGGAATTGTGCAGTTTGATGGCCACAGGCAGGAAAGATTTCCTGTGGTGCTATGTGGTGCAACTTGGTGGAATGAGTCTCTCACTGAAAGGGTTCCTGTGATTGACAAGCATGTTGTGGCGTAGGTGGGAAACAGTGTTCAAGATGTCATGTAATTTGGACAGCTTCCTCCTCTCTGACACTGCTGTCAAAGAATCCAACTCCACCCCTACAACATCACTGATCGTGCAAATCAGTTAAATTAGCCTGTTAGCGTTTGCTACCCTCAGCCTGCTGCCCCAGCACACAACATCATAGAGGATGCTGGCTACAACAGACTCGTTGAAAATGCTGAGCATAGTCCGGCAGACGTTGAAGGAGCTCGGCTGCCACTGTAGACTTAATGGTAGAGTGTTAAAGTTCATAATTAACATACAGGCAACCAGAGTTCACATCCAATGCAGTATGTGATTCTCCTCCATTATTAAAAAATTCAAACATTATGATGGTTGCATTGTGCCCTTCATATGGCGTAACAATAGATGATGCAGTGAGCCCAGCGGGAGGGGCCCTCTAGGGCACCCTCGTGACAGGGTCGAGCCCCGAACGATATTAAAATAGATTTCTTTTAAATTTGAAGCGTTCATTCTAACCAAAGCCAGCAATAGACAATACATTATTTGGGCGATTTCACATATAGCCAAGCTAAACGGATATAATATGGCTTTTGAGATATGGCTCTCAAATCTCGTGAAAACATGACTCAAAAGCCATATCTTTACGTTCTTATATGAAATCACGCGATAACTGACTTAGAAAGGCTCAAATTCATGCCATTTGTTAGCAAGTACGCTAACTTAGTAAGTTAATGCGCATCGCCATTAAATGAATAAATTAATCTTTCTACGACTGCAGTTATACATGTTACTACTTACTTCAACAGGTAATACCGCTAGCATTTTAGCCAGCAAAATATTCATCCAACTGACAAGCATAAAGCGCAAACTAGAAACTAATGCTGGCCATAGTTACCGGTTACCAGCTTAATTTTTTTCTCGGTTCGTTATTCAGCATTAGCAACTAGAAAAGCACTCGGAGAGCGCAGACCTCCGCCAAGCACAACATTTCCCTCCATATTGCGACTTCCACCATAGATATAAGTCTTACATTAATTTATCTCCATTTTTAGATTCCTTGACCATAAAAACATGGCAATTTGATTCATAATGCAATATGAATATTAGTTCCACAGCGTCTTGGCTGTTTAAAGATGTCTGTTGCATGTTTCTATGTTTTTTTTTCTTTTTTTTCTGATGATGCGTGTTTCAAAGATCTATTTTTTCATACTCTGGATCATACAATCCAGATTTATACATTATCTGGCTTAATCTTTGATATCTTAGTGCAGATGTGTCCGCCAGTGGACGAGGAGCTGCCATTTATGGACGCAGTTACAATATTTCATCACTAGATGGCACACCAGGATCAGTTATTGAATGTTCACCAGTATCAGTTATTGAATATTCACACAACTGCCAGGAAACTGAAATAAGAAGTGACTCTTCATTCACCCAATATCTGTGCTTTTTTAATTTCATTGGGAGTCCCCGGTATAAGAAACGCTAAATTAAATCATTCTTTTGTGTATTTGTATCGTTTTGTCAGTCACAAACAACAGATGTTGCGGTACCACCTCTGACACCGGATCGGAGCAGGCTATGTTTTCAGCCAAAATACACTACGTTACTCCTCAACACTAATTGTAGAACATGTTTGAAACTTGCCCTGTAGTTTTTTTCCAAGTGTCCTGACCATTTTTGGTGGAGTTATATGCATAAATGTCGAAAATGGCCCTATCTCCCGATGTTAAAGAATACTTTAAAAAACTCCTGGATCCAGACGGAGATGCGGATCACTTCCAAAATCTAATAATTTCTTCCTTATACCAATCTCTACAATCCGTGAAAATTTCATCAAAATCTGTCCACAACTTTTTGAGTTATTTTGGAAACCAACAGACAAGCAAACAAACAAGCAAACAAACCCAGGCACAAACATAACCTCCTTGGCGGAGGTAATAACGTAAAATAACAGGAGCGTGCTCACAAAACCAGTATCCAAATTAAAAAATGACACAAGTATGTGATAAATAGATTAATACACGGGTCTTTTCGTATCGCACTCGAAACTGCACGATTTGTAAGTCCATATCAGTGCTCCCCTCCGTCACAATGCACTCGTCCAAAGAGTTGTGCTGATATGGATGAAGTTGTGCAGTTACTCGAGCGATACGAAACAACCCATACTTATGGAAAATTTTAATGAATATCTTACATTACCTCGTGCACGTTTCAAATTAAGTCTACAAATATACACAATATCCAACGGGTAGGGACCATTTTTGTGTTACCTGCAGTACAACAGAAATTGCGATCAATATTAAAACACACTTTCGCATGACTGCCTGGTTGGAATGTAAAAGGCGGCTTGCTCTCTTTCTTACTTTCTTTCTTTCTTTCCTTCCTTCAGACTTTCCTTCCTTCTGTCTTTCTCTCTTTTCTTTCCTTCTTTACTTCTATCTTTCATTCTTTCCTTCTTCCTTTATTTTTGGATAGGGAGCTATGTGGCAAAATAACTCGTGCAACTTTGAGCTAGAAATTCCCTAGAAGCATTGTGAGCATAGTTAGCATTGTTAGCATAAGGGCTAACAACATTAACTAAGTTAGCTGAGTAACGTGGTTATCATGGTTAGCATAATTAGCATAACTGCTAACAACATTAGCTAATTTAGCTGAGTAACATGTTTAACATAGTTAGCACAGTTAGCATAACTGCTAAGACCATAATTAAGTTAGTTAAATAACAAGGTTAGCGGAACAGTTTGCATTTTCAATGCACACGTAATTCCCTGGAATTACATTATCTAGTTATTAGTGTGCATTGAAAATGCTCACCATTGTTATCCTGGTCTTCTTATTATTATTATTATTATTATTATTATTATTATTAGTGTGCATTGAAAATGCTCACTATTGTTATCCTGGTCTTCTTATTATTATTATTATTATTATTATTATTCTTCTAACACACTTAATGCGGCCTCAACCGTTTATCGTAGAAACTTCATTCAAACTGCGTTGCGTAGGTCTTACTTAGGACACCTGTGCAATGTATTTTTCATCTTTGTAACTTTTATACTTTTTGAGTTATTAATAAAAAACTATAAATTTTTTCCCCCCATAGACTTAACATTGGCATTATGACATCACAATAGGGCCATTAAGCAAATGGAATCTTGTGCCAGGTGTTCTGACCGCCTGCTGTAACTGTCAGTTTTTCAGGCTGTAAGACTACAATCTGGCTCTCTTGAGACTACAGCTTCCTTACTGCTTTCCTTCCTTCTATTTTCTGTCATTCCTTCTTTCTTTTTCCCTCCTATTTCTTTCCTTTGTTCCTTCCTTCCTTAATTCGTTCCTTCTTTCCTACTTTACTTCCTTCTATCCTGCCTTTCATCCTTCCTCCCATTCTTCCTCCCTACCAATTTTCTTTCCTACCTTCCTTAGTTTTTCTTTCCTTCCATCATGCCTTCTTTCATTCCTTCATATCCTTCTTATCTTCCTTCCTTTCTTCTTTCTGCTTTCCCTCTCTTTCCTTCCCTCTTCCTTTCTTTACTTTTTCTTTCCTTCCTTCTCTCTTTCCTTCTGTTTTTCATTTCTTCTTCCTCACTTCCTTCCTTCCTTCCTTCTATCTTTACTTAAATCCTTCTTCTTCCCTTCTTCCTTTCCTTCCTTCCTTACTTCCTTCTTTCCGTCATTCCTCTGTTTCTTTCCTTCCATCCTCGCCTAGTTTCCTTTGTTCTTTCCTGCCTTCCTTTGATTTCCTTCTTTTTTCCTATATTCCTTCTTTCCTTACTTCCCTCATTAGTTCCTTCTTTCCCTCCTTCCTTCCTTGTTAATATTCCAAATAATTTCGTAATCGTACGGTTCACTACTTCTCCCAGTTTTCACTCGATCTCCAAACAATACACATCAACGCCCTAGCAACAACAAGAACAACATAGCAACTGTCGAGCAATGCCCAAGCAAATATTCAGAACACCATAGCAACCGCCTAGCAACCACCCAAAACACCATAGCAACTGCCTAGCAACCACCCAGAACACTATAGCAACTGCCAAGCAACGCCCTAGCAACCACCCAGAACACCATAGCAACCGCCAAGCAACCACTCAGAACACCAAAGCAACTGCCTAGCAACGCCCTAGCAACCACCCAGAACACCATAGCAACCGCCTAGCAACGCCCTCACAACCACCAAGAACACCATAGCAACTGCCTAGCAACCACCCAGAACACCATAGCAACTGCCTAGCAACGCCCTAGCAACCACCCAGAACACTATAGCAACCGCCTAGCAACCACCCAAAACACCACAGCAACTGCCTAGCAACGCCCTAGCAACCACCCAGAACACCATAGCAATCGCCTAGCAACCACCCAGAACACCATAGCAACTGCCTAGCAACGCCCTAGCAACCACCCAGAACACCATAGCAACCGCCCAGCAACCACCCAAAACACCATAGCAACTGCCTAGCAACGCCCTAGCAACCACCAAGAACACCTTAGCAACCGCCTAGCAACCACCCAGAACACCATAGCAACTGCCAAGCAACGCCCTAGCAACCACACAGAACACCATAGGAATCGCCTAGCAACGCCCTAGCAACCAACCAGGACACCATAGCAACTGCCTAGCAACGCCCTAGCAACCACCCAGAACACCATAGCAACTGCCTAGCAACCACCCAGAACACCATAGCAACCGCCTAGCAACCACCCAGAACACCATAGCAACTGCCTAGCAACGCCCTAGCAACCACCCAGAACACCATAGCAACCGCCTAGCAACCACCCAGAACACCATAGCAACCGCCTAGCAACCACCCAGAACAGCATAGCAACTGCCTAGCAACGCCCGAGCAACCACCCAGAACACCATAGCAACCGCCTAGCAACCACCCAGAACACCATAGCAACTGCCTAGCAACGCCCTAGCAACCACCCAGAACACCATAGCAACCACCTAGCAACCACCCAAAACACCAAAGCAACTGCCTAGCAACGCCCTAGCAACCACCCAGAACACCATAGCAACCGCCTAGCAACCACCCAGAACACCATAGCAACTGCCTAGCAACACCCTAACAACCACCCAGAAAACCATAGCAACTGCCTAGCAAGGCCCTAGCAACCACCCAGAACACCATTGCAACCGCCTAGCAACCACCCAGAACACCAGAGCAACTGCCTAGCAACGCCCTAGCACCCACCCAGAACACCATACCAACCACCTAGCAACCACCCAAAACACCATAGCAACTGCCTAGCAACGCCCTAGCAACCACCCAGAACACCATAGCAACCACCTAGCAACCACCCAGAACACCATAGCAACTGCCTAGCAACGCCCTAGCAACCACCCAGAACACCATAGCAACCACCTAGCAACCACCCAAAACACCATAGCAACTGCCTAGCAACGCCCCAGCAACCACCCACAACACCATAGCAACCGCCTAGCAACCACCCAGAACACCATAGCAACTGCTTAGCAACGCCCTAGCACCCACCCAGAACACCATAGCAACCACCTAGCAACCACCCAAAACACCATAGCAACTGCCTAGCAACGCCCTTGCAACCACCCAGAACGCCATAGCAACCGCCTACCAACCACCCAGAACACCATAGCACCTGCCTAGCAACGCCCTAGCAACCACCCATAACACCATAGCAACCACCTAGCAACCACCCAAAACACCATAGCACCTGCCTAGCAACGCCCTAGCAACCACCCAGAACACCATAGCAACTGCCTAGCAACCACCCAGAACACCATTGCAACTGCCTAGCAACACCCTAACAACCACCCAGAACACCATAGCAACCGCCTAGCAACGCCCTAGCAACCACCGAGAACACCATGGCAACAGCCTAGCAACCATCAGAACACCATAGCAACTGCCTAGCAACGCCCTTGCAACCACCCCGAACACCATAGCAACCGCCTAGCAACCACCCAGAACACCATAGCAACCGCTTAGCAACCACCGAGAACACCATAGCAACTGCATAGCAACGACCTAGCAACCACCCAGAACACCAAAGCAACCACCTAGCTACCACCCAGAACGCCATAGGAACCGCCTAGCAACCACCCAGAACACCAGAGCAACCGGCTAACAACCACCCAGAACACCATAGTAACACCCTACCAACCACCCAGAACACCATAGCAACCGCCTAGCAACCATGTAGAACACCATAGCAACTGCCTAGCAACGCCCTAGCAACCACCCAGAACACCATAGCAACGCCCTACCAACCACCCAGAACACCATAGCAACCGCCTAGCAACGCCCGAGCAACCACCCAGAAAACCATAGCAACCGCCTAGCAACGCCCTAGCAACCACCCAGAACACCATAGCAACCACCTAGCAACCACCCAGAACACCATAGCAACTGCCTCGCAACACCCTAGCAACCACCCAGAACACCATAGCAACCGCCTAGAAATGCCGTAGCAACCACCCAGAACACCATAGCAACTGCTTCGCAATGCCCTAACAACCCCCCACAACGCCCTAGCCACCACCCTAACAACCACCCAGAACACCTTAGCAACTGCCAAGCAATGCCCTAGCAACCACCCAGAACACCATAGCAACTGCCTAGCAACGCCCTAGCAACCACCCAGAACACCATAGCAACTGCCTAGCAACACCCTAGCAACCACCCAGAACACCATAGCAACCACCTAGCAACGCCCTAGCAACCACCCAGAACATCATAGCAACTGCTTAGCAAAGCCCTAGCAACCACGCAGAATGCCATAGCAACCGCCTAGCAACCACCCAGAACCCCAT
This sequence comes from Gymnothorax reevesii, assembly GCA_029721435.1. Lineage (NCBI taxonomy): Eukaryota > Metazoa > Chordata > Actinopteri > Anguilliformes > Muraenidae > Gymnothorax > Gymnothorax reevesii. The sequence continues at coordinate 77,195,434 of CM056576.1, read as the reverse complement.
AGCAACACTCTAGCAACCACCCAGAACGCCATAGCAACCGCCTAGCAACCACCCAGAACACCATAGCAATCGCCTAGCAACGCCCTATCAACCACTCAGAACACCATAGCAACCGCTTAGCAAGGCCCTAGCAACCACCCAGAACACCATTGCAACTGCCTAGCAATGCCCTAGCAACCACCCAGAACACGATAGCAGCTGCCTAGCAACACCCTCACAAGTACACAGAACACCATAGCAACTGCCTAACAACTGTTACAGCCAGTCCTCATTATGTCAAATTACAATAAAAAAAATGTATTTTTTTCAGCTACTCAACTTATCAACCTTTCAGCCATTCCAACTCCTGATTGTTTTCGACTATGACTTCCGGCAACTGTTTCTTCTGCCCAATCCTGTCTCAAAATATAAGTCCTTACTACAATTCTTCACTATTAAAAAATGTCACTATTAAAAATTTCCATATGACGGTTGTCATCAACTATGACTCCCGCAAACTGTTTCCTCAGTCCACATCTGTTTCAAAATAAAAGTCCTCATCACTACCATAATTATCCTCCTAAAAACGTAGCTACCAATATCAAAATGCAATGATATGTTACAAACTCCACCTTATGCAACTACACTTTGCATTTTCAATGCACACGTAATTCCCTGGAATTACATTATCTAGTTATTATTATTATTCTTCTAACACACTTAATGCGGCCTCAACCGTTTATCGTAGAAACTTCATTCAAACTGCGTTGCGTAGGTCTTACTTAGGACACCTGTGCAATGTATTTTTCATCTTTGTAACTTTTATACTTTTTGAGTTATTAATAAAAAACTATAAATTTTTTCCCCCCATAGACTTAACATTGGCATTATGACATCACAATAGGGCCATTAAGCAAATGGAATCTTGTGCCAGGTGTTCTGACCACCTGCTGTAACTGTCAGTTTCTCGGGCTGTAAGACTACAATCTAGCTCTGTTGAGACTACAGCTTCCTTACTGCTTTCCTCCCTTCTATTTTCTGTCATTCCTTCTTTCTTTTTCCCTCCTATTTCTTTCTTTCGTTCCTTTCTTCCTTTATTCGTTCCTTCTTTCCTACTTTACTTCCTTCTATCCTGTCTTTCATCCTTCCTCCCATTCTTCCTCCCTACCAATTTTCTTTCTTACCTTCCTTAGTTTTTCTTCCCTTCCATCATGCCTTCTTTCATTCCTTCATATCCTTCTTATCTTTCTTCCTTTCTTCTTTCTGCTTTCCCTCTCTTTCCTTCCCTCTTCCTTTCTTTACTTTTTCTTACCTTCCTTCCCTCTTTCCTTCTGTTTTTCATTTCTTCTTCCTCACTTCCTTCCTTCCTCCCTTCCTTCTATCTTTACTTAAATCCTTCTTCTTCCCTTCTTCCTTTCCTTCCTTCTTTACTTCCTTCTTTCCTTCATTCCTCTGTTTCTTTCCATCCATCCTCGCCTTCTTTCCTTTGTTCTTTCCTGCCTTCCTTTGATTTCCTTCTTTTTTTCCTATATTCCTTCTTTCCTTACTTCCCTCATTAGTTCCTTCTTTCCCTCCTTCCTTCCTTGTTAATATTCCAAATAATTTCGTAATCGTACGGTTCACTACTTCTCCCAGTTTTCACTCGATCCCCAAACAAGACACATCAACGCCCTAGCAACAACAAGAACAACATAGCAACTGTCGAGCAATACCCAAGCAAATATTCAGAACACCATAGCAACTGCCTAGCAACCACCCAAAACACCATAGCAACTGCCTAGCAACCACCCAGAACACTATAGCAACTGCCAAGCAACGCCCTAGCAACCACCCAAAACACCATAGCAACCGCCAAGCAACCACTCAGAACACCAAAGCAACTGCCTAGCAACGCCCTAGCAACCACCCAGAACACCATAGCAACCGCCTAGCAACGCCCTAACAACCACCAAGAACACCATAGCAACTGCCTAGTAACCACCCAGAACACCATAGCAACTGCCTAGCAACGCCCTAACAACCACCCAGAACACCATAGCAACCGCCCAGCAACCACCCAAAACACCATAGCAACTGCCTAGCAACGCCCTAGCAACCACCAAGAACGCCTTAGCAACCACCTAGCAACCACCCAGAACACCATAGCAACTGCCTAGCAACGCCCTAGCCACCACTTAAAACACCAAAGCAACCGCCTAGCAACCACCCACAACACCATAGCAACTCCCTAGCAACGCCCTAGCAACCACCCAGAACACCATAGCAACCGCCTAGCACCCACCCAGAACAGCATAGCAACCGCCTAGCAACCACCCAGAACACCATAGCAACTGCCTAGCAACGCCTGAGCAACCATCCAGAACACCATAGTAACCGCATAGCAACCACCCAGAACACCATAGCAACTGCCTAGCAACGCCCTAGCTACCACCCAGAACACCATAGCAACCACCTAGCAACCACCCAAAATACCATAGCAACTGCCTAGCAACGCGCTAGCACCCACCCAGAACACCATAGCAACCGCCTAGCAACCCCCCAGAACACCCTAGCCACTGCCTAGCCACGCCCGAGCAACCACCCAGAACACCATAGCAACCGCCTAGCAACCACCTAGAACACCATAGCAACTGCCTAGCAACGCCCTAGCAACCACCCAGAACACCATAGCAACCCCCTAACAACCACCCAGAACACCACAGCCACCCCCCAGCGACCACCCAGAACACCATAGCAACTGCCTAGCAACACCCGAGCAACCACTCAGAACACCATAGCAACTGACTAGCAACCAGCCAGAACACCATAGCCACTGCCTAGCAACGCCCTTGCAACCACCCAGAACACCATAGCAACCACCTAGCAACCGCCCAAAATACCATAGCAACTGCCTAGCAAAGCGCTAGCAACCACCCAGAACACCATAGCAACCGCCTAGCAACCACCCAGAACACCATAGCAACTGCCTAGCAACACCCTTACAACCACCCAGAACACCATAGCAACCGCCTAGCAACGCCCTAGCAACCACCCACAACACAATAGCAACTGCCTAGGTACCACCCACAACACCATAGCAACGCCCTAGCAACCACCCAGAACACCATAGCAACTTCCTAGCAACGCCCTAGCAACCACCCAGAACACCATAGCAACCGCCTAGCTACCAACCAGAACACCATAGCAACGCCCTAGCAACCACCCAGAACACCAAAGCAACTGCCTAGCAACGCCCTAGCAACCACCCAGAACACCATAGCAACCGCCTAGCAACCATCTGAACACCATAGCAACTGCCTCGTAACGCCCTAGCAACCACCCAGAACACCATAGCAACCGCCTAGCAACCATCAGAACACCATAGCAACTGCCTAGCAACGCCCTAGCAACCACCCCAGAACACCATAGCAACCGCCTAGCAACCACCCAGAACACCATAGCAACCGCCTAGCAACCACCCAGAACACCATAGCAACTGCCTAGCAACCACCTAGCTACCTCCCAGAACACCATAGCAACCGCCTAGCAACGCCCTAGCAACCACCCAGAACACAATAGCAACCGCCTAGCTTCCACCCAGAACACCATAGCAACGCCCTAGCAACCACCCAGAACACCATAGCAACTGCCTAGCAACGCCCTAGCAACGACCCAGAACACAATAGCAACCGCCTAGCTACCACCCAGAACACCATAGCAACGCCCTAGCAACCACCCAGAACACCATAGCAACTGCCTAGCAACGCCCTAGCAACCACCCAGAACACCATAGCAACCGCCTAGCAACCATCTGAACACCATAGCAACTGCCTCGTAACGCCCTAGCAACCACCCAGAACACCATAGCAACCGCCTAGCAACCACCCAGAACACCATAGCAACCGCCTTGCAACCACCCAGAAGACCATAGCAACCGCCTAGCAACCATCAGAACACCATAGCAACTGCCTAGCAACGCCCTAGCAACCACCCAGAACACCATAGCAACCGCCTAGCAACCACCCAGAACACCATAGCAACCGCCTAGCAACCACCCAGAAGACCATAGCAACCGCCTAGCAACCACCCAGAACACCATAGCAACTGCCTAGCAACACCCGAGCAACCACCCAGAACACCATAGCAACCGCCTAGCAACCACCCAGAACACCATAGCAACTGCCTAGCAACGCCCTAGCAACCACCCAGAACACCATAGCAACGCCCTAGCAACCACACAAAATACCATAGCAACGCGCTAGCAACCACACAGAACACCATAGCAACCGCCTAGCAACCACCCAGAACACCATAGCAACTGCCTAGCAACACCCTAACAACCACCCAGAACACCATATCAACCGCCTAGCAACGCCCTAGCAACCACCCAGAACACAATAGCAACCGCCTAGCTACCACCCAGAACACCATAGCAACGCCCTAGCAACCACCCAGAACACCATAGCAACTGCCTAGCAACGCCCTAGCAACCACCCAGAACACCAATAGCAACCGCCTAGCAACCATCAGAACACCATAGCAACTGCCTAGCAACGCCCTAGCAACCACCCAGAACACCACAGCAACACCCTAGCACCCCCCCAGAACACCATAGCAACCGCCTAGCAACCACCCAGAACACCATAGCAACTGCCTAGCAACGCCCTAGCTACCACCCAGAACACCATAGCAACCGCCTAGCAACGCCCTAGCAACCACCCAGAACACAAAAACAACCCCCTAGCTACCACCCAGAACACCTTAGCAACGCCCTAGCAACCACCCAGAACACCATAGCAACTGCCTAGCACCGCCCTAGCAACCACCCAGAACACAATAGCAACCGCCTAGCTACCACCCGGAACACCATAGCAACACCCTAGCAACCACCCAGAACACCATAGCAACTGCCTAGCAAAGCCCTGGCAACCACCCAGAACACCATAGCAAACCGCCTAGCAACCATCAGAACACCATAGCAACTGCCTAGCAACGCCCTAGCAACCACCCAGAACACCATAGCAACCACCTAGCAACCGCCCAAAATACCATAGCAACTGCTTAGCAAAGCCCTAGCAACCACCCAGAACACCATAGCAACCGCCTAGCAACCACCCAGAACACCATAGCAACCGCCTAGCAACCACCCAGAACACCATGGCAACCGCCTAGCAACCACCCAGAACACCATAGCAACCGCCTAGCAACCACCCAGAACACCATAGCAACTGCCTAGCAACACCCGAGCAACCACCCAGAACACCACAGCAACCCCCTAGCAACCACCCAGAACACCATAGCAACTGCCGAGAAACCCCCTAGCAACCACCCAGAACACCATACCAACCACCTAGCAACCACCCAAAATACCATAGCAACTGCCTAGCAACGCGCTAGCAACCACCCAGAACACAATAGCAACCGCCAAGCAACCACCCAGAACACCATAGCAACCGCCTAGCAACGCCCTAGTAACCACCCAGAACACCATAGTAACCGCCTAGCAACCACCCAGAACACCATAGCAACCGCCTAGCAACCATCCAGAACACCATAGCAACCGCCTAGCAACCACCCAGAACACCATAGCAACTGCCTAGCAACGACCTAGCTACCACCCAGAACACCCTAGCAACCGCCCAGCAACCACCCAGAACACCATAGCAACACCCTAGCAACCACCCAGAACACCATAGCAACCGCCTAGCAACCACCCAGAACACCGTAGCAACTGGCTAGCACCGCCCTAGCAACCACCCAGAACACCATAGCATCGCCCTAGCAACCACCCAAAACACCATAGCAACCGCCTAGCAACGCCCGAGCAACCACCCAGAACACCATAGCAACCGCCTACCAACGCCCTAGCAACGACCCAGAACGCCATAGCAACTGCCTAGCAACCACCCAGAACACCATAGCAACTGCCTAGCAACACCCTAGCCACCACCCAGAACACCATAGCAACCGCCTAGCAACGCCGTAGCAACCACCCAGAACACCATAGCAACTGCTTAGCAATGCCCTAGCAACCACCCAGAACGACATAGCAACCACCCTAACACCCACCCAGAACACCATAGCAACTGCCTAGCAACGCCTTAGCAACCACCCAGAACAACAAAGCAACTGCCTAGCAACGCCCTAGCAACCACCCAGAACACCATGGCAACTGCCTAGCAACGCCCTAGCAACCACCCAGAACACCAAAGCAACGCCGAGCAACGCCCTAGCAACCACCCAGAACACCATAGCAACGGCATGGCAACCACCCAGAACAGCATAGCAACTGCCTAGCAACACCCTAGCAACCACCCAGAACACCAAAGCAACCACCTAGCAACGCCCTACCAACCACCCACGACATCATAGCAACTGCTTAGCAAAGCCCTAGCAACCACCCAGCATGCCATAGCAACCCTCTAGCAACCACCCAGAACCCCATAGCGCCGCTCTAGCAACCACCCAGAACGCCATAGCAACCGCCTAGCAACCACCCAGAACACCATAGCAATCGCCTAGCAACGCCCTATCAACCACTCAGAACACAATAGCAACCGCTTAGCAAGGCCCTAGCAACCACCCAGAACACCATTGCAACTGCCTAGCAATGCCCTAGCAACCACCCAGAACACGATAGCAGCTGCCTAGCAACACCCTCACAAGTACACAGAACACCATAGCAACTGCCTAACAACTGTTACAGCCAGTCCTCATTACAAATAAAATTACAATAAAAAAATGTAACTTTTTAAGCTACTCAACTTATCAACCTTTCAGCCATTCCAATTCCTGATTGTTTTCGACTATGACTTCCGGCAACTGTTTCTTCTGCCCAATCCTGTCTCAAAATATAAGTCCTTACTACAATTCTTCACTATTAAAAATTGTCACTATTAAAAATTTCCATATGACAGTTGTCATCAACTCTGACTCCCGCAAACTGTTTCCTCAGTCCACATCTGTTTCAAAATAAAAGTCCTCACCACAACCAAAATTATCTTACTAAAAACGTAGCTACCAATATCTTAATGCAATGATATGTTACAAACTCCACCTTATGCAACTACACTTTGCATTTTCAATGCACACGTAATTCCCTGGAATTACATTATCTAGTTATTATTATTATTATTATTATTATTATTATTCTAACACACTTAATGCGGCCTCAACCGTTTATCGTAGAAACTTCATTCAAACTGCGTTGCGTAGGTCTTACTTAGGACACCTGTGCAATGTATTTTTCATCTTTGTAACTTTTATACTTTTTGAGTTATTAATAAAAAACTATAAATTTTTTCCCCCCATAGACTTAACATTGGCATTATGACATCACAATAGGGCCATTAAGCAAATGGAATCTTGTGCCAGGTGTTCTGACCACCTGCTGTAACTGTCAGTTTCTCGGGCTGTAAGACTACAATCTAGCTCTGTTGAGACTACAGCTTCCTTACTGCTTTCCTCCCTTCTATTTTCTGTCATTCCTTCTTTCTTTTTCCCTCCTATTTCTTTCTTTCCTTCCTTCCTTCCTTTATTCGTTCCTTCTTTCCTACTTTTCTTCCTTCTATCCTGTCTTTCATCCTTCCTCCCATTCTTCCTCCCTACCAATTTTCTTTCCTACCTTCCTTAGTTTTTCTTCCCTTCCATCATGCCTTCTTTCATTCCTTCATATCCTTCTTATCTTTCTTCCTTTCTTCTTTCTGCTTTCCCTCTCTTTCCTTCCCTCTTCTTTTCTTTACTTTTTTTTACCTTCCTTCCCTCTTTCCTTCTGTTTTTCATTTCTTCTTCCTCACTTCCTTCCTTCCTCCCTTCCTTCTATCTTTACTTAAATCCTTCTTCTTCCCTTCTTCCTTTCCTTCCTTCTTTACTCCCTTCTTTCCTTCATTCCTCTGTTTCTTTCCATCCATCCTCGCCTTCTTTCCTTTGTTCTTTCCTGCCTTCCTTTGATTTCCTTCTTTTTTTCCTATATTCCTTCTTTCCTTACTTCCCTCATTAGTTCCTTCTTTCCCTCCTTCCTTCCTTGTTAATATTCCAAATAATTTCGTAATCGTACGGTTCACTACTTCTCCCAGTTTTCACTCGATCCCCAAACAAGACACATCAACGCCCTAGCAACAACAAGAACAACATAGCAACTGTCGAGCAATGCCCAAGCAAATATTCAGAACACCATAGCAACTGCCTAGCAACCACCCAAAACACCATAGCAACTGCCTAGCAACCACCCAGAACACTATAGCAACTGCCAAGCAACGCCCTAGCAACCACCCAAAACACCATAGCAACCGCCAAGCAACCCCTCAGAACACCAAAGCAACTGCCTAGCAACGCCCTAGCAACCACCCAGAACACCATAGCAACCGCCTAGCAACGCCCTAACAACCACCAAGAACACCATAGCAACTGCCTAGTAACCACCCAGAACACCATAGCAACTGCCTAGCAACGCCCTAACAACCACCCAGAACACCATAGCAACCGCCCAGCAACCACCCAAAACACCATAGCAACTGCCTAGCAACGCCCTAGCAACCACCAAGAACACCTTAGCAACCGCCTAGCAACCACCCAGAACACCATAACAACAGCCTAGCAACGCCCTAGCAACCACCCAAAACACCATAGCAACCGCCGAGCAACCACCCAGAACACCATAGCAACTGCCTAGCAACGCCCTAGCAACCACCCAGAACACCATAGCAACCGCCTAGCACCCACCCAGAACACCATAGCAACCGCCTACCAACCACCCAGAACACCATAGCAACTGCCTAGCAACACCCGAGCAACCACCCAGAACACCATAGCAACCGCCTAGCAACCACCCAGAACACCATAGCAACTGCCTAGCAACGCCCTAGCAACCACCCAGAACACCATAGCAACCACCTAGCAACCACCCAAAATACCATAGCAACTGCCTAGCAACGCCCTAGCAACCACCCAGAACACCATAGCAACCCCCTAGCAACCACCCACAACACCATAGCAACTGCCTAACAACGCCCTACCAACCACCCAGAACACCATAGCAACCGCCTAGCAACCACCCAGAACACCATAGCAACTGCCTAGCAACGCCCTAGCAACCACCCAGAACACCATAGCAACCACCTAGCAACCGCCCAAAATACCATAGCAACTGCCTAGCAAAGCGCTAGCAACCACCCAGAACACCATAGCAACCGCCTAGCAACCACCCAGAACACCATAGCAACTGCCTAGCAACACCCTTACAACCACCCAGAACACCATAGCAACCGCCTACCAACGCCCTAGCAACCACCCAGAACACAATAGCAACTGCCTAGCTACCACCCAGAACACCATAGCAACGCCCTAGCAACCACCCAGAACACCATAGCAACTGCCTAGCAACGCCCTAGCAACCACCCAGAACACCATAGCAACCGCCTAGCTACCAACCAGAACACCATAGCAACGCCCTAGCAACCACCCAGAACACCATAGCAATTGCCTAGCAACGCCCTAGCAACCACCCAGAACACCATAGCAACCGCCTAGCAACCATCAGAACACCATAGCAACTGCCTAGCAACGCCCTAGCAACCACCCAGAACACCATAGCAACCGCCTAGCAACCACCCAGAACACAATAGCAACCGCCTAGCTACCACCCAGAACACCATAGCAATGCCCTAGCAACGCCCTAGCAACCACCCACAACACCATAGCAACCGCCTAGCAACCAGCAGAACACCATACCAACTGCCTAGCAACCCCCTAGCAACCACCCAGAAGACCATAGCAACCGCCTAGCAACCATCAGAACACCATAGCAACTGCCTAGCAACGCCCTAGCAACCACCCAGAACACCATAGCAACCGACTAGCAACCACCCAGAACACCATAGCAACCGCCCAGCAACCACCCAGAAGACCATAGCAACCGCCTAGCAAGCACCAAGAACACCGTAGCAAGTGCCTAGCAACACCGGAGCAACCACCCAGAACACCATAGCAACCGCCTAGCAACCACCCAGAACACCATAGCAACTGCCTAGCAACGCCCTAGCAACCACCCAGAACACCATAGCAACCACCTCGCAACCACCCAAAATACCATAGCATCGCGCTAGCAACCACACAGAACACCATAGCAACCGCCTAGCAACCACCCAGAACACCATAGCAACTGCCTAGCAACACCCTAACAACCACCCAGAACACCATAGCAACCGCCTAGCAACGCCCTTGCAACCACCCAGAACACAATAGCAACCGCCTAGCTACCACCCAGAACAACATAGCAACGCCCTAGCAACCACCCAGAACACCATAGCAACTGCCTAGCAACGCCCTAGCAACCACCCAGAACACCATAGCAACCGCCCAGCAACCACCAGAACACCATAGCAACTGCCTAGCAACGCCCTAGCAACCACCCAGAACACCATAGCAACCGCCTAGCAACCACCCAGAACACCATAGCAACCGCCTAGCAACCACCCAGAACACCATAGCAACTGCCTAGCAACGACCTAGCTACCACCCAGAAAACCATAGCAACCGCCTAGCAACGCCCTAGCAACCACCCAGAACACAATACCAACCGCCTAGCTACCACCCAGAACACCTTAGCAACGCCCTAGCAACCACCCAGAACACCAAAGCAACTGCCTAGCAATGCCCTAGCAACCACCCAGAACACAATAGCAATTGCCTAGCTACCACCCAGATCACCATAGCAACGCCCTAGCAACCACCCAGAACACCATAGGAACTGCCTTGCAAAGCCCTGGCAACCACCCAGAACACCATAGCAACCGCCTAGAAACGATCAGAACACCATAGCAACTGCCTAGCAACGCCCTAGCAACCACCCAGAACACCATAGCAACCGCCTAGCAACCACCCAGAACACCATAGCACCCGCCTAGCAACCACCCAGAACACCATAGCAACTGCCTAGCAACGACCTAGCTACCACCCTGAACACCATAGCAACCGCCTAGCTACCACCCAGAACACCAGAGCAACCGCCTAGCAACCACCCAGAACACCATAGCAACACCCTAGCAACCACCCAGAACACCATAGCAACCGCCTAGCAACCATCCAGAACACCATAGCAACTGCCTAGCAATGCCCTAGCAACCACCCAGAACACCATAGCAACGCCCTAGCAACCACCCAAAACACCATAGCAACCGCCTAGCAACGCCCGAGCAACCACCCAGAACTCCATAGCAACCGCCTCGCAACGCCCTAGCAACCACCCAGAACACCATAGCAACCACCTCGCAACCACCCAGAACACCATAGCAACTGCCTAGCAACACCCTAGCCACCACCCAGAACACCATAGCAACCGCCTAGCAACGCCGGAGCAACCACCCAGAACACCGTAGCAACTGCTTAGCAATGCCCCAGCAACCACCCAGAACGCCATAGCAACCACCCTAACAACCACCCAGAACACCATACCAACTGCCTAGCCCCGCCGTAGCACCCACCCAGAACACCAAAGCACCTCCCTAGCACCGCCCTAGCACCCACCCAGAACACCATGGCAACTGCCTAGCAACGCCCTAGCAACCACCCAGAACACCAAAGCAACTGCCTAGCAACGCCCTAGCAACCACCCAGAACACCAAAGCAACTGCCGAGCAACGCCCTAGCAACCACCCAGAACACCATAGCAACGGCATGGCCACCACCCAGAACAGCATAGCAACTGCCTAGCAACACCCTAGCAACCACCCAGAACACCATAGCAACCACCTCGCAACCACCCAGAACACCATTGCAACTGCCTAGCAACACCCTAGCCACCACTCAGAACACCATAGCAACCGCCTAGCAATGCCGTAGCAACCACCCAGAACACCATAGCAACTGCTTAGCAATGCCCTAGCAACCACCCAGAACGCCATAGCAACCACCCTAACAACCACCCAGAACACCATAGCAACTGCCTAGCAACGCCCTAGCAACCACCCAGAACACCAAAGCAACTGCCTAGCAACGCCCTAGCAACCACCCAGAACACCATGGCAACTGCCTAGCAACGCCCTAGCAACCACCCAGAACACCAATGCAGCTGCCTAGCAACGGCCTAGCAACCACCCACAACACCAAAGCAACTGCCTAGCCACACCCTAGCAACCACCCAGAACACCATAGCAACCACCTAGCAACGCCCTAGCAACCACCCAGAACATCATAGCAACTGCTTAGCAAAGCCCTAGCAACCACGCAGAATGCCATAGCAACCGCCTAGCAACCACCCAGAACCCCATAGCAACACTCTCGCAACCACCCAGAACGCCATAGCAACCGCCTAGCAACCACCCAGAACACCATAGCAATCGCCTAGCAACGCCCTATCAACCACTCAGAACACCATAGCAACCGCTTAGCAAGGCCCTAGCAACCACCCAGAACACCATTGCAACTGCCTAGCAATGCCCTAGCAACCACCCAGAACACGATAGTAGCTGCCTAGCAACACCCTCACAAGTACACAGAACGCCATAGCAACTGCCTAACAACTGTTACAGCAAGTCCTCATTATGTCAAATTACAATAAAAAAATGTATTTTTTTAAGTTACTCAACTTATCAAATTTTCAGCCATTCCAACTCCTGATTGTTTTCGACTATGACTTCCGGCAACTGTTTCCTCTGCCCAATCCTGTCTCAAAATATAAGTCCTTACTACAATTCTTCACTATTAAAAAATGTCACTATTAAAAATTTCCATATGACGGTTGTCATCAACTATGACTCCCGCAAACTGTTTCCTCAGTCCACATCTGTTTCAAAATAAAAGTCCTCACCACTACCATAATTATCCTACTAAAAACGTAGCTACCAATATCATCATGCAATGATATGTTACAAACTCCACCTTATGCAACTACACTTTGCATTTTCAATGCACACGTAATTCCCTGGAATTACATTATCTAGTTATTATTATTATTATTATTATTATTATTATTCTTCTAACACACTTAATGCGGCCTCAACCGTTTATCGTAGAAACTTCATTCAAACTGCGTTGCGTAGGTCTTACTTCGGACACCTGTGCAATGTATTTTTCATCTTTGTAACTTTTAAACTTTTTGAGTTATTAATAAAAAACTATAAATTTTTTCCCCCCATAGACTTAACATTGGCATTATGACATCACAATAGGGCCATTAAGCAAATGGAATCTTGTGCCAGGTGTTCTGACCACCTGCTGTAACTGTCAGTTTCTCAGGCTGTAAGACTACAATCTGGCTCTCTTGAGACTACAGCTTCCTTACTGCTTTCCTCCCTTCTATTTTCTGTCTTTCCTTCGTCCCTTCCTTCCTTTCTACTTCCTTCTTTCCTCCTTTACTTCCTTCTATCCTGCCTTTCATCCTTCCTCCCATTCTTCCTCCCTACCAATTTTCTTTCCTACCTTCCTTAGTTTTTCTTTCCTTCCATCATGCCTTCTTTCATTCCTTCATATCCTTCTTATCTTTCTTCCTTTCTTCTTTCTGCTTTCCCTCTCTTTCCTTCCCTCTTCCTTTCTTTACTTTTTCTTTCCTTCCTTCTCTCTTTCCTTCTGTTTTTCATTTCTTCTTCCTCACTTCCTTCCTTCCTTCCTTCTATCTTTACTTAAGTCCTTCTTCTTCCCTTCTTCCTTTCCTTCCTTCTTTACTTCCTTCTTTCCTTCATTCCTCTGTTTCTTTCCATCGATCCTCGCCTTCTTTCCTTTGTTCTTTCGTGCCTTCCTTTGATTTCCTTCTTTTTTTCCTATATTCCTTCTTTCCTTACTTCCCTCATTAGTTCCTTCTTTCCCTCCTTCCTTCCTTCTTAATATTCCAAATAATTTCGTAATCGTACGGTTCACTACTTCTCCCAGTTTTCACTCGATCCCCAAACAAGACACATCAACGCCCTAGCAACAACAAAAACAACATAGCAACTGTCGAGCAATACCCAAGCAAAAATTCAGAACACACTAGCAACTGCCTAGCAACCACCCAAAACACCAGAGCAACTGCCTAGCAACCACTCAGAACACTATAGCAACTGCAAAGCAACGCCCTAGCAACCACCCAGAACACCAAAGCAACCGCCTAGCAATGCCCTAGCAACCACCAAGAACACCATAGCAACTGCCTAGCAACCACCAAGAAAACCATAGCAACTGCCTAGCAACACCCTAGCAACCACCCAGAACACCATAGCAACCGCCTAGCAACCACCCAAAACACCATAGCAACTGCCTAGCACCCCCCTAGCCACCACCAAGAACACCATAGCAATCGCCTAGCAACCACCCAGAACACCATAGCAACTGCCTAGCAACGCCCTAGCATCCACCCAGAACACCATAGCAACCGCCCAGCAACCACCCAAAACACCATAGCAACTGCCTAGAAACGCCCTAGCAACCACCAAGAACACCTTAGCAACCGCCTAGCAACCACCCAGAACACCATAGCAACTGCCTAGCAACGCCCTAGCAACCACACAGAACACCATAGGAATCGCCCAGCAACGCCCTAGCAACCACCCAGAACACCATAGCAACTGCCTAGCAACGCCCTAGCAACCACCCAGAACACCATAGCAACCGCCTAGCAACCACCCAGAACACCATAGCAACCGCCTAGCAACCACCCAGATCACCATAGCAGCTGCCTAGCAACGCCCGAGCAACCACCCACAACACCATAGCAACTGCCTAACAACGCCCTAGCAACCACCCAGAGCACCATAGCAACCGCCTAGCAACCACCCAGAACACCAAAGCAACTGCCTAGCAACACCCTAACAACCACCCAGAACACCATAGCAACCGCCTAGCAACGCCCTAGCAACCACCCAGAACACAATAGCAACAGCCTAGCAATGCCCTAGCAACCTCCCAGAACACCATAGCAACCGCCTAGCAAGGCCCTAGCAACCACCCAGAACACCATAGCAACCGCCTAGCAATGCCCTAGCAACCTCCCAGAACACCATAGCAACCGCCTAGCAACCACCCAGCACACCATAGCAACTGCCAAGCAACGCCCTAGCAACCACTCTGAACACCATAGCAACCGCCTAGCAACAACCCAGAACACAATAGCAACCGCCTATCTACCACCCAGAACACCATAGCAACGCCCTAGCAACCACCAAGAACACCATAGCAACTGCCTTGCAACGCCCTAGCAACCACCCAGAACACCATAGCAACCCCCTAGAAACCATCAGAACACCATAGCAACTGCCTAGCAACGCCCTAGCAACCACCCAGAACACCATAGCAACCGCCTAGCAACCACCCAGAACACCATAGCAACCGCCTAGCTACCACCCAGAACACCATAGCAACCGCCTAGCAACCACCCAGAACAGCAGAGCAACCGCCTAACAACCACCCAGAACACCATAGCAACACCCTAGCAACCACCCAGAAGACCACAGCAACCGCCGAGCAGCCATCCAGAACACCATAGCACCTGCCTAGCAACGCCCTAGCAACCACCCACAACACCATAGCAACGCCCTAGCAACCCCCCAGAACACCATAGCAACCGCCTAGCAACGCCCGAGCAACCACCCAGAACACCATAGCAACCACCTAGCAACGCCCTAGCAACCACTCAGAACACCATAGCAACCACCTAACAACCACCCAGAACACCATAGCAACTGCCTAGCAACACCCTAGCAACCACCCAGAACACCATAGCAACCGCCTAGCAACGCCATAGCAACCACCCAGAACACCATAGCAACTGCTAAGCAATGGCCTAGCAACCACCCAGAACGCCATAGCAACCACCCTAACAACTACCCAGAACACCATAGCAACTGCCTAGCAACGCCCTAGCAACCACCCAGAACACCATAGCAACTGCCTAGCAACGCCCTAGCAACCACCCAGAACACCATAGCAACGGCCTAACAACCACCCAGAACAGAATAGCAACTGCCTAGCAACACCCTAGCAACCACCCAGAACACCATAGCAACCACCTAGCAACGCCCTAGCAACCACCCAGAACATCATAGCAACTGCTTAGCAAAGCCCTAGCAACCACCCAGAATGCCATAGCAACCGCCTAGCAACCACCCAGAACCCCATAGCAACGCTCTAGCAACCACCCAGAACGCCATAGCAACCGCCTAGCAACCACCCAGAACACCATAGCAATCGCCTAGCAACGCCTTATCAACCACTCAGAACACCATAGCAACCGCTTAGCAAGGCCCTAGCAACCACCCAGAACACCATTGCAACTGCCTAGCAATGCCCTAGCAACCACCCAGAACACGATAGCAGCTGCCTAGCAACACCCTCACAAGTACACAGAACACCATAGCAACTGCCTAACAACTGTTACAGCCAGTCCTCATTATGTCAAATTACAATAAAAAATGTAACTTTTTAAGATACTCAACTTATCAACCTTTCAGCCATTCCAACTCCTGATTGTTTTCGACTATGACTTCCGGCAACTGTTTCTTCTGCCCAATCCTGTCTCAAAATATAAGTCCTTGCTACAATTCTTCACTATTAAAAAATGTCACTATTAAAATTTTCCATATGACAGTTGTCATCAACTATGACTCCCGCAAACTGTTTCCTCAGTCCACATCTGTTTCAAAATAAAAGTCCTCACCACTATCATAATTATCCTACTAAAAACGTAGCTACCAATATCATAATGCATTGATATGGTACAAACTCCACATTATGCAACTACACTTTGCATTTTCAATGCACACGTAATTCCCTGGAATTACATTATCTAGTTATTATTATTATTATTATTATTATTATTCTAACACACTTAATGCGGCCTCAACCGTTTATCGTAGAAACTTCATTCAAACTGCGTTGCGTAGGTCTTACTTAGGACACCTGTGCAATGTATTTTTCATCTTTGTAACTTTTATACTTTTTGAGTTATTAATAAAAAACTATAAATTTTTTCCCCCCATAGACTTAACATTGGCATTATGACATCACAATAGGGCCATTAAGCAAATGGAATCTTGTGCCAGGTGTTCTGACCACCTGCTGTAACTGTCAGTTTCTCAGGCTGTAAGACTACAATCTGGCTCTCTTGAGACTACAGCTTCCTTACTGCTTTCCTTCCTTCTATTTTCTGTCATTCCTTCTTTCTTTTTCCCTCCTATTTCTTTCCTTCGTTCCTTCCTTCCTTTATTCGCTCCTTCTTTCCTACTTTACTTCCTTCTATCCTGCCTTTCATCCTTCCTCCCATTCTTCCTCCCTACCAATTTTCTTTCCTACCTTCCTTAGTTTTTCTTTCCTTCCATCATGCCTTCTTTCATTCCTTCATATCCTTCTTATCTTTCTTCCTTTCTTCTTTCTCCTTTCCCTCTCTTTCCTTCCCTCTTCCTTTCTTTACTTTTTCTTTCTTTCTTTCTTTCTTTCGTTCTGTTTTTCATTTCTTCTTCCTCACCTCCATCCTTCCTTCCTTCCTTCTATCTTTACTTAAATCCTTCTTCTTCCCTTCTTCCTTTCCTTCCTTCTTTACTTCCTTCTTTCCTTCATTCCTCTGTTTCTTTCCATCCATCCTCGCCTTCTTTCCTTTGTTCTTTCCTGCCTTCCTTTGATTTCCTTCTTTTTTTCCTATATTCCTTCTTTCCTTACTTCCCTCATTAGTTCCTTCTCTCCCTCCTTCCTTCCTTGTTAATATTACAAATAATTTCGTAATAGTACGGTTCACTACTTCTCCCAGTTTTCACTCGATCCCCAAACAAGACACATCAACGCCCTAGCAACAACAAGAACAACATAGCAACTGTCGAGCAATGCCCAAGCAAATATTCAAAACACCATAGCAACCGCCTAGCAACCACCCAGAACACCATAGCAACCGCCTAGCAACGCCCTAGCAACCACCCAGAACACCATAGCAACAGCCTAGCAACCACCCAGAACACCATAGCAACCGCCTAGCAACCACCCAGAACACCATAGCAACTGCCTAGCAACGCCCTAGCAACCACCCAGAACACCATAGCAACCAACTAGCAACCACCCAAAACACCATAGCAACTGCCTAGCAACGCCCTAGCAACCACCCAGAACACCATAGCAACCGCCTAGCAACCACCCAGAACACCATAGCAACTGCCTAGCAACACCCTAACAACCACCCAGAACACCATAGCAACCGCCTAGCAACGCCCTAGCAACCACCCAGAACACCATAGCATCACCCTAGCACCCACCCAGAACACCATAGCAACCGCCTAGCAACCATCCAGAACACCATAGCAACTGCCTAGCAACGCCCTAGCAACCACCCAGAACACCATAGCAACCGCCTAGCAACCACCCAGAACACCATAGCAACTGCCTAGCAACACCCTAACAACCACCCAGAACACAATAGCAACCGCCTAGCAACGCCCTAGCAACCACCCAGAACACCATAGCAACAGCCTAGCATCCACCCAGAACACCATAGCAACTGCCTAGCAACGCCCTAGCAACCACCCAGAACACCATAGCAACCACCTAGCAACCACCCAAAACACCATAGCAACTGCCTAACAACGCCCTAGCAACCCCCCAGAACACCATAGCCCCCGCCTAGCAACCACCCAGAACACCATAGCAACTGCCTAGCAACACCCTAAAAACCACCCAGAACACCATAGCAACTGCCTAGCAACGCCCTAGCAACCACACAGAACACCATAGCAACCACCTAGCAACCACCCAAAACACCATAGCAACTGCCTAACAACGCCCTAGCAACCACAAAGAACACCATAGCAACCGCCTAGCAACCACCCAGAACACCATAGCAACTGCCTAGCAACACCCTAACAACCACCCAGAACACCATAGCAACCGCCTAGCAACGCCCTAGCAACCACCCAGAACACCATAGCAACAGCCTAGCAATGCCCTAGCAACCTCCCACACCCCCATAGCAACTGCCTAGCAACACCCTAACACCCACCCAGAACACCATAGCAACCGCCTAGCAACGCCCTAGCAACTACCCAGAACACCATAGCAACAGCCTAGCAATGCCCTAGCAACCTCCCAGAACACCATAGCAACCGCCTAGCAAGGCCCTAGCAACCACCCAGAACACCAAAGCAACCGCCTAGCAATGCCCTAGCAACCTCCCAGAACACCATAGCAACCGCCTAGCAACCACCCAGCACACCATTGCAACTGCCTAGCAACGCCCTAGCAACCATCCAGAACACCATAGCAACCGCCTAGCAACCACCCAGAACACAATAGCAACCGCCTAGCAACCACCCAGAACACCATAGCAACTGCCTAGCTACCACCCAGAACACCATAGCAACGCCCTAGCAACCACCCAGAACACCATAGCAACTGCCTAGCAACGCCCTAGCAACCACCCAGAGCACCATAGCAACGCCCTAGCAACCACCAAGAACACCATAGCAACTGCCTAGCAACGCCCTAGCAACCACCCAGAACATCATAGCAACTGCCTAGCAACCATCAGAACACCATAGCAACTGCCTAGCAACGCCCTAGCAACCACCCAAAAAACCTAAGCAACCGCCTAGCAACCACCCAGAACACCATAGCAACTGCCTAGCAACAACCTAGCAACCACCCAGAACACCATAGCAACCGCCTAGCAACCACCCAGAACACCAGCGCAACCGCCTAACAACCACCCAGAACACCATAGCAACACCCTAGCAACCACCCAGAACACCATAGCAACCGCCTAGCAACCATCCAGAACACCATAGCAACTACCTAGCAACACCCTAACAACCACCCAGAACACCATAGCAACCGCCTAGCAACGCCCTAGCAACCACCCAGAACACCATAGCAACAGCCTAGCAATGCCCTAGCAACCTCCCAGAACACCATAGCAACCGCCTAGCAAGGCCCTAGCAACCACCCAGAACACCATAGCCACCGCCTAGCAATGCCCTAGCAACCTCCCAGAACACCATAGCAACTGCCTAGCAACCATCCAGCACACCATTTTAACTGCCTAGCAACGCCCTAGCAACCACCCAGAACACCATAGCAACCGCCTAGCAACCACCCAGAACACAATAACAACCGCCTAGCAACCCCCCAGAACACCATAGCAACCGCCTAGCTACCACCCAGAACACCATAGCAACGCCCTAGCAACCACCGAAACACCATAGCAAGTGCCTAGCAACGCCCTAGCACCCAGCCAGACCCCCATAGCAACGCCCTAGCAACCACCCAGAACACCATTGCAACTGCCTAGCAACGCCCTAGCAACCACCCAGAACACCATAGCAACTGCCTAGCAACCATCAGAACACCATAGCAACTGCCTAGCAACGCCCTAGCAACCACCCAGAACACCCAAGCAACCGCCTAGCAACAACCCAGAACACCATAGCACCTGCCTACCCACGACCTAGCAACCACGCAGAACCCCCTAGCCACCGCCTAGCAACCACCCAGAACACCAGAGCAACCGCCTAACAACCAGCCAGAACACCATAGCAACACCCTAGTAACCACCCAGAACACCATAGCAACCGCCTAGCAACCATCCAGAACACCATAGCAACTACCTAGCAACGCCCTAGCAACCACTCAGAACACCACAGCAATGCCTTAGCAACCACGCAGAACACCATAGCAACCGCCTAGCAACGCCCGAGCAACCACCCAGAACACCATAGCAACCACCTAGTAACCACCCAGAACACCATAGCAACTGCCTAGCAACACCCTAGCAACCACTCAGAACAACATAGCAACCGTCTAGCAACGCTGTAGCAACCACCCAGAACACCATAGCAACTGCCTAGCAACGCCCTAGCAACCACCCAGAACTTCATAGCAACCACCCTAACAACTACCCAGAACACCCTAGCAACTGCCTAGCAACGCCCTAGCAACCACCCAGAACACCATAGCAACTGCCTAGCAACGCCCTAGCAACCACCCAGAACACCATAGCAACGGCCTAGCAACCACCCAGAACAGCATAGCAACTGCCTAGCAACACCCTCGCAACCACCCAGAACACCATAGCAAACACCTAGCAACGCCCTAGCAACCACCCAGAACATCATAGCAACTGCTTAGCAAAGCCCTAGCAACCACACAGAATGCCATAGCAACCGCCTAGCAACCACCCAGAACCCCATAGCAACGCTCTAGCAACCACCCAGAACGCCATAGCAACCGCCTTGCAACCACCCCGAGCACCATAGCAATCGCCTAGCAATGCCCTATCAACCACTCAGAACACCATAGCAACCGCTTAGCAAGGCCCTAGCAACCACCCAGAACACCATAGCAACTGCCTAGCAACCACCCAGAACACAATAGCAACCGCCTAGCTACCACCCAGAACTCCATAGCAATGCCCTAGCAACCACTTAGAACACCATAGCAACTGCCTAGTAACGCCCTAGCAACCACCCAGAACACCATTGCAACCGCCTAGCAACCATCAGAACACCATAGCAACTGCCTAGCAACACCCTAGCAACCACCCAGAACACCATAGCAACCGCCTAGCAACCACCCAGAACACCATAGCAACCACCTAGCATCAACACAGAACACCATAGCAACTGCCTAGCAATGATCTAGCAACCACCCAGAACACCATTGCAACCGCCTTGCTACCACCCAGAACACCATAGCAACCGCCGAGCAACCACCCAGAACACCAGAGCAACCGCCTAACAACCACCCAGAACACCATAGCAACACCCTAGCAACCACCCAGAACACCAAAGCAACCGCCTAGCAACCATCCAGAACACCATAGCAACTGCCTAGCAACGCCCTGGCAACCACCCAGAACACCATATCACCGCCCTAGCAACCACCCAGAACACCATACCAACCGCCTAGCAATGCCCGAGGAAGCACCCCGAACACCATAGCAACCGCCTAGCAACGCCCAAGCAACCAGCCAGAACATCATTGCAACCACCTAGAAACCACCCAGAACACCATAGCAACTGCCTAGCAACACCCTAGCAACCACCCAGAACACCATAGCAACCGCATGGCAATGCCGTGGCAACCACCCAGAACACCATACCAACTGCTTAGCAATGCCCTAGCAACCACCCAGAACGCCATAGCAACCACCCTAACAACCACCCAGAACACCATAGCAACTGCCTAGCAACAGCCTATCAACCACCCAGAACACAATAGCAACTGCCTAGCAACCCCATAGCAACCACCCAGACCACCATAGCAACGGCCTAGCAACCACCCAGAGCAGCATAGCAACTGCCTAGCAACACCCGAGCAACCACCCAGAACACCATAGCAACCACCTAGCAACGCCCTAGCAACCACCCAGAACATCATAGCAACTGCTTAGCAAAGCCCTAGCAACCACCCAGAACACCATAGCAACCGCCTAGCAACCACCCAGTACACCATAGCAACCGCCTAGCAACCACCCAGAACACCATAGCAACCGCCTAGCAACCACCCAGGACACCAAAGCAACTGCCTAGCAACGCCCTAGCAACCACCCAGAACACCACAGCAACTGCCTAGCAACGCCCTAGCAACCACCCAGAACGCTATAGCAACTGCCTACCAACGCCCAAGCCAAGACCCAGAACCCCATAGCAACCGCCTACCAACCACCCAGAACACCATAGCAACTACCTAGCAACGCCCTAGCAACCACCCAGAACACCATAGCAACCGCCTAGCAACGCCTAAGCAACCACCCAGAACACCATAGCAACAGCCTAGCAATGCCCTAGCAACCACCCAGAACACCATAGCAACCGCCTAGCAACCACCCAGAACACCATAGCAACTGCCTAGCAACGCCCTAGCAACCCCCCAGACCACCATAGCACCCGCCTAGCAACCACCCAGAACACCATAGCAACCGCCTTGCAACCACCCAGAACCCCATAGCAACGCTCGAGCAACCACCCAGTACGCCATAGCAACCGCCTAGCAACTACCCAGAACACCATAGCAACCGCCTAGCAATGCCCTATCAACCACCCAGAACACCATAGCAACTGCCTAGCAATGCCCTATCAACCACCCAGAACACCATAGCAACTGCCTAGCAATGCCCTAGCAACCACCCAGAACACCATAGCAACCCCCTAGCAACCACCCAGAACACCAGAGCAACCGCCTAACAACCACCCAGAACACCATAGCAACACCCTAGCAACCACCCAGAACACCATAGCAACCGCCTAGCAACCATCCAGAACACCATAGCAACTGCCTAGCAACGCCCTGGCAACCACCCAGAACACCATAGCAACACCCTAGCAACCACCCAGAACACCAAAGCAACCGCCTAGCAACGCCCGAGCAACCACCCAGAACACCATAGCAACCGCCTAGCAACGCCCTAGCAACCACCCAGAACACCATAGCAACCGCCTAGCAACCACCCAGAACACCATAGCAACCGCCTAGCAACGCCCTAGCAACCACCCAGAACACCGTAGCAACCGCCTAGCAACCACCCAGAACACCATAGCAACCGCCTAGCAACCACCCAGAACACCATAGCAACTGCCTAGCAACGCCCTAGCAACCACCCAGAACACCACAGCAACTGCCTAGCAACGCCCTAGCAACCACCCAGAACGCTATAGCAACTGCCTAGCAATGCCCGAGCAACCACCCAGAACACCATAGCAACCACCTAGCAACCGCCCAAAACACCATAGCAACTGCCTAGCAACGCCCTAGCAACCACCCAGAACACCATAGCAACCGCCTAGCAACCACCCAGAACACCATAGAGACTGCCTAGCAACACCCTAACAACCACCCAGAACACCATAGCAACCGCCTAGCAACGCCCTAGCAACCACCCAGAACACCATAGCAACAGCCTAGCAAGGCCCTAGCAACCACCCAGAACACCATAGCAACCGCCTAGCAACCACCCAGAACACCATAGCAACTGCCTAGCAACGCCCGAGCAACCACACAGAACACCATAGCAACCGCCTAGCAACCACCCAGAACACCATAGCAACCGCCTGGCAACCACCAAGAACACCATAGCAACTGCCTAGCAACGCCCGAGCAACCACACAGAACACCATAGCAACCGCCTAGCAACCACCCAGAACACCATAGCAACTGCCTAGCAACGCCCAAGCAACCACCCAGAACACCATAGCAACCACCTAGCAGCCACCCAAAACACCATAGCAACTGCCTAGCAACGCCCTAGCACCCAGAACACCATAGCAACCGCCTAGCAACCACCCAGAACACCATAGCAACTGCCTAGCAACACCCTATCAACCACCCACAACACCATACCAACCGCCTAGCAACGCCCTAGCAACCACCCAGAACACCATAGCAACACCCTAGCAATGCCCTAGCAACCTCCCAGAACACCATAGCAACCGCCTAGCAAGGCCCTTGCAACCACCCAGAACACCATAGCAACCGCCTAGCAATGCCCTAGCAACCTCCCAGAACACCATAGCAACCGCCTAGCAAACACCCAGCACACCATAGCAACTGCCTAGCAACGCCCTAGCAACCACCCAGAACACCATAGCAACCGCCTCTCAACCACCCAGACCACAATAGCAACCGCCTAGCTACCACGCAGAACACCAAAGCAATGCCCTAGCAACCACCCAGAACACCATAGCAACTGCCTAGCAACGCCCTAGCAACCACCCAGAACACCATAGCAACCGCCTAGCAACCATCAGAACACCATAGCAACTGCCTAGCAACGCCCTAGCAACCACCCAGAACACCATAGCAACCGCCTAGCAACCACCCTGAACACCATAGCAACTGCCTAGCATCAACACAGAACACCATAGCAACTGCCTAGCAATGATCTAGCAACCACCCAGAACACCATTGCAACCGCCTTGCTACCACCCAGAACACCATAGCAACTGCCTAGCAACCACCCAGAACACCAGAGCAACCGCCTAACAACCACCCAGAACACCATAGCAACACTCTAGCAACCACCCAGAACACCATTGCAACCCCCTAGCAACCATCCAGAACACCATAGCAACTGCCTAGCAACGCCCTAGCAACCACCCACAACACCATAGCAACGCCCTAGCAACCACCCAGAACACCATAGCACCCGCCTAGCCACGCCCGAGCACCCACCCACAACACCATAGCAACCGCTTAGCAACGCCCTAGCAACCAGCCAGAACATCATAGCAACCACCAAGCAACCACCCAGAACACCATAGCATCTGCCTTGCAACACCCTCGCAACCACCCAGAACACCATAGCAACCGTTTGGCAATGCCGTGGCAACCACCCAGAACACCATACCAACTGCTTAGCAATGCCCTAGCAACCACCCAGAACGCCATAGCAACCACCCTAACAACCACCCAGAACACCATAGCAACTGCCTCGCAACGGCCTAGCAACCACCCAGAACACAATTGCAACTGCCTAGCAACGCCATAGCAACCACCCAGAACACCATAGCAACGGCCTAGCATCCACCCAGAACACCATAGCAACCACCTAGCAACGCCCTAGCAACCACCTAGAACATCATAGCAACTGCTTAGCAACCACCCAGAACCCCATAGCAATGCTCGAGCAACCACCCAGTACGCCATAGCAACCGCCTAGCAACTACCCAGAACACCATAGCAACCGCCTAGCAACGCCCTATCAACCACCCAGAACACCATAGCAACTGCCTAGCAATGCCCTAGCAACCACCCAGAACACGATAGCAGCTGCCTAGCAACACCCTCACAAGTACACAGAACACCATAGCAACTGCCTAACAAATGTTACAGCCAGTCCTCATTATGTCAAATTACAATAAAAAATGTAACTTTTTAAGCTACTCAACTTATCAACCTTTCAGCCATTCCAACTCCTGATTGTTTTCGACTATGACTTCCGGCAACTGTTTCTTCTGCCCAATCCTGTCTCAAAATATAAGTCCTTACTACAATTTTTCACTATTAAAAAATGTCACTATTAAAAATTTCCATATGACAGTTGTCATCAACTATGACTCCCGCAAACTGTTTCCTCAGTCCACATCTGTTTCAAAATAAAAGTCCTCACCACTACCATAATTATCCTCCTAAAAACGTAGCTACCAATATCATAATGCAATGATATGTTACAAACTCCACCTTATGCAACTACACTTTGCATTTTCAATGCACACGTAATTCCCTGGAATTACATTATCTAGTTATTATTATTAGTGTGCATTGAAAATGCTCACTATTGTTATCCTGGTCTTCTTATTATTATTATTATTATTATTATTATTCTTCTAACACACTTAATGCGGCCTCAACCGTTTATCGTAGAAACTTCATTCAAACTGCGTTGCGTAGGTCTTACTTAGGACACCTGTGCAATGTATTTTTCATCTTTGTAACTTTTATACTTTTTGAGTTATTAATAAAAAACTATAAATTTTTTCCCCCCATAGACTTAACATTGGCATTATGACATCACAATAGGGCCATTAAGCAAATGGAATCTTGTGCCAGGTGTTCTGACCACCTGCTGTAACTGTCAGTTTCTCAGGCTGTAAGACTACAATCTGGCTCTGTTGAGACTACAGCTTCCTTACTGCTTTCCTTCCTTCTATTTTCTGTCATTCCTTCTTTCTTTTTCCCTCCTATTTCTTTCCTTCGTTCCTTCCTTCCTTTATTCGTTCCTTCTTTCCTACTTTACTTCCTTCTATCCTGCCTTTCATCCTTCCTCTCATTCTTCCTCCCTACCAATTTTCTTACCTACCTTCCTTCGTTTTTCTTTCCTTCCATCATGCCTTCTTTCATTCCTTCATATCCTTCTTATCATTCTTCCTTTCTTCTTTCTGCTTTCCCTCTCTTTCCATCCCTCTTCCTTTCTTTACTTTTTCTTTCCTTCCTTCTCTCTTTCCTTCTGTTTTTCATTTCTTCTTCCTCACTTCCTTCCTTCTATCTTTACTTAAATCCTTCTTCCCTTCTTCCTTTCCTTCCTTCCTTACTTCCTTCTTTCCGTCATTCCTCTGTTTCTTTCCATTCATCCTCGCCTAGTTTCCTTTGTTCTTTCCTGCCTTCCTTTGATTTCCTTCTTTTTTTCCTATATTCCTTCTTTCCTTACTTCCCTCATTAGTTCCTTCTTTCCCTCCTTCCTTCCTTGTTAATATTCCAAATAATTTCGTAATCCTACGGTTCACTACTTCTCCCAGTTTTCACTCGATCCCCAAACAATACACATCAACGCCCTAGCAACAAAAAGAACAACATAGCAACTGTCGAGCAAAGCCCAAGCAAAAATTCAGAACACCATAGCAACCACCCAGCAACCACCCAAAACACCATAGCAACTGCCTAGCAACCACCCAGACCACTATAGAACCTGCCAAGCAACGCCCTAGCACCCACCCAGAACACCAGAGCAACCGCCAAGCAACCACTCAGAACACCAAAGCAACTGCCTAGCAACGCCCTAGCAACCACCCAGAACACCATAGCAACCGCCTAGCAACGCCCTCACAACCACCAAGAACACCATAGCAACTGCCTTGCAACCACCCAGAAGACCATAGCAACTGCCTAGCAACGCCCTAGCAACCACCCAGAACACTATAGCAACCGCCTAGCAACCACCCAAAACACCATAGCAACTGCCTAGCAACGCCCTAGCAACCAACCAGAACACCATAGCAATCGCCTAGCAACCACCCAGAACACCATAGCAACTGCCTAGCAACGCCCTAGCAACCACCCAGAACACCATAGCAACCGCCCAGCAACCACCCAGAACACCATAGCAACTGCCTAGCAACCCCCTACCAACCACCAAGCACACCTTAGCAACCGCCTAGCAACCTGCCAGAACACCATAGCAACTGCCTAGCAAACACACAGAACACCATAGGAATCGCCTAGCAACGCCCTAGCAACCACCCAGAACACCATAGCAACCGCCTAGCAACCACCCAGAACACCATAGCAACTGCCCAGCAACGCCCTAGCAACCACCCAGAACACCATAGCAACCGCCTAGCAACCACCCAGAACACCATAGCAACCGCCTAGCAACGCCCGAGCAACCACCCACAACACCATAGGCACCGCCGAGCCACCACCCAGAACACCATAGCAACTGCCTAGCAACGCCCAAGCAACCACCCAGAACACCATAGCAACCACCTAGCAACCACCCAAAACACCATAGCAAC
The DNA here is from genome assembly GCA_029721435.1 of Gymnothorax reevesii. NCBI lineage: Eukaryota > Metazoa > Chordata > Actinopteri > Anguilliformes > Muraenidae > Gymnothorax > Gymnothorax reevesii. Next base: position 77,167,307 of record CM056576.1, on the reverse strand, counting down.
TGCCTAGCAATGCCCTAGCAACCACCCAGAACACCATAGCAACCGCCTAGCAACCACCCAGAACACCATAGCAACTGCCTAGCAACACCCTAACAACCACCCAGAACACCATAGCAACCGTCTAGCAACGCCCTAGCAACCACCCAGAACACCATAGCAACAGCCTAGCAATGCCCTAGCAACCTCCAAGAACACCATAGCAACCGCCTAGCAAGGCCCTAGCAACCACCCTGAACACCATAGCAACCGCCCAGCAACCACCCAAAACACCATAGCAACTGCCTAGCAACGCCCTAGCAACCACCAAGAACACCTTAGCAACCGCCTAGCAACCACCCAGAACACCACAGCAACTGCCTAGCAACGCCCTAGCAACCACACAGAACACCAAAAGAAAGCCCTAGCAACGCCCTAGCAACCACCCAGAACACCATAGCAACCGCCTAGCAACCACCCAGAACACCATAGCAACTGCCTAGCAACGCCCTAGCAACCACCCAGAACACCATAGCAACTGCCTAGCAACGCCCGAGCAACCACCCAGAACACCATAGCAACCGCCTAGCAACCACCCAGAACACCATAGTAACCACCTAGCAACCACCCAAAACACCATAGCAACTGCCTAGCAACGCCCTAGCAACCACCCAAAACACCATAGCAACCGCCTAGCAACCATCCAGAACACCAAAGCAACTGCCTAGCAACACCCTTACAACCACCCAGAACACCATAGCAACCGCCTAGCAACGCCCTAGCAACCACCCAGAACACCATAGCAACAGCCTAGCAATGCCCTAGCAACCTCCCAGAACACCAAAGCAACCGCCTACCAAGCCCCTACCAACCACCCAGAACACCATAGCAACCGCCTAGCAATGCCCTAGCAACTCCCCAGAACACCATAGCAACCGCCTAGCAACCACCCAGCACACCATAGCAACTGCCTAGCAACGCCCTAGCAACCACCCAGAACACCATAGCAACCGCCTAGCAACCACCCAGAACACAATAGCAACCGCCTAGTTACCACCCAGAACACCATAGCAAAGCCCTAGCAACCACCCAGAACACCATAGCAACTGCCTAGCAACGCCCTAGCAACCACCCAGAACACCATAGCAACCGCCTAGCAACCACCCAGAACACCATAGCAACCGCCTAGCAACAACACAGAACACCATAGCAACTGCCTAGAAATGATCTAGCAACCACCCAGAACACCATTGCAACCGCCTTGCTACCACCCAGAACACCATAGCAACCGCCTAGCAACCACCCAGAACACCAGAGCAACCGCCTAACAACCACCCACAACACCATAGCAACACCCTAGCAACCACCCAGAACACCATAGCAACCGCCTAGCAACCATCCAGAACACCATAGCAACTGCCTAGCAACGCCCTGGCAACCACCCAGAACACCATAGCAACGCCCTAGCAACCACCCAGAACACCATAGCAACCCCCTAGCAATGCCCGCGCAACCACCCAGAACACCAAAGCAACCGCCTAGCAACGCCCAAGCAACCAGCCAGAACATCATTGCAACCACCTAGCAACCACCCAGAACACCATAGCAACTGCCTAGCAACACCCTAGCAACCACCCAGAACACCATAGCAACCGCATGGCAATGCCGTGGCAACCACCCAGAACACCATACCAACTGCTTAGCAATGCCCTAGCAACCACCCAGAACCCCATAGCAACCACCCTAACAACCACCCAGAACACCATAGCAACTGCCTAGCAACAGCCTATCAACCACCCAGAACACAATAGCAACTGCCTAGCAACGCCATAGCAACCACCCAGAACACCATAGCAACGGCCTAGCAACCACCCAGAACAGCATAGCAACTGCCTAGCAACACCCTAGCAACCACCCAGAACACCATAGCAACCACCTAGCAACGCCCTAGCAACCACCCAGAACATCATAGCAACTGCTTAGCAAAGCCCTAGCAACCACCCAGAATGCCATAGCAACCGCCTAGCAACCACCCAGAACACCATAGCAACCGCCTAGCAACCACCCAGAACACCATACCAACCGCCTAGCAACCACCCAGAACACCAAAGCAACTGCCTAGCAACGCCCTAGCAACCACCCAGAACACCACAGCAACTGCCTAGCAACGCCCTAGCAACCACCCAGAACGCTATAGCAACTGCCTAGCAACGCCCTAGCAACCACCCAGAACACCATAGCAACCGCCTAGCAACCACCCAGAACACCATAGCAACTACCTAGCAACGCCCTAGCAACCACCCAGAACACCATAGCAACCGCCTAGCAACGCCTAAGCAACCACCCAGAACACCATAGCAACAGCCTAGCAATGCCCTAGCAACCACCCAGAACACCATAGCAACCGCCTAGCAACCACCCAGAACACCATAGCAACTGCCTAGCAACGCCCTAGCAACCACCCAGAACACCATAGCAACCGCCTAGCAACCACCCAGAACACCATAGCAACCGCCTTGCAACCACCCAGAACCCCATAGCAACGCTCGAGCAACCACCCAGTACGCCATAGCAACCGCCTAGCAACTACCCAGAACACCATAGCAACCGCCTAGCAATGCCCTATCAACCACCCAGAACACCATAGCAACTGCCTAGCAATGCCCTATCAACCACCCAGAACACCATAGCAACTGCCTAGCAACACCCTAGCAACCACCCAGAACACCATAGCAACCGCCTAACAACCACCCAGAACACCATAGCAACACCCTAGCAACCACCCAGAACACCATAGCAACCGCCTAGCAACCATCCAGAACACCATAGCAACCGCCTAGCAACGCCCTAGCAACCACCCAGAACACCATAGCAACGCCCTAGCAACCACCCAGAACACCATAGCAACCGCCTAGCAACGCCCGAGCAACCACCCAGAACACCATAGCAACCGCCTAGCAACGCCCTAGCAACCACCCAGAACACCATAGCAACCGCCTAGCAACCACCCAGAACACCATAGCAACTGCCTAGCAACGCCCTAGCAACCACCAAGAACACCGTAGCAACCGCCTAGCAACCACTCAGAACACCATAGCAACCGCCTAGCAACCACCCAGAACACCATAGCAACTGCCTAGCAACGCCCTAGCAACCACCCAGAACACCACAGCAACTGCCTAGCAACGCCCTAGCAACCACCCAGAACGCTATAGCAACTGCCTAGCAATGCCCGAGCAACCACCCAGAACACCGTAACAACCGCCTAGCAACCGCCCAAAACACCATAGCAACTGCCAAGCAACGCCCTAGCAACCACCCAGAACACCATAGCAACCGCCTAGCAACCACCCAGAACACCATAGAGACTGCCTAGCAACACCCTAACAACCACCCAGAACACCATAGCAACCGCCTACCACCGCCCTAGCAACCACCCAGAACACCATAGCAACAGCCTAGCAATGCCCTAGCAACCACCCAGAACACCATAGCAACCGTCTAGCAACCACCCAGAACACCATAGCAACTGCCTAGCAACGCCCGAGCAACCACCCAGAACACCATAGCAACCGCCTAGCAACCACCCAGAACACCATAGCAACCGCCTGGCAACCACCAAGAACACCATAGCAACTGCCTAGCAACGCCCGAGCAACCACACAGAACACCATAGCAACCGCCCAGCAACCACCCAGAACACCATAGCAACTGCCTAGCAACGCCCAAGCACCCACCCAGAACACCATAGCAACCACCTAGCAGCCACCCAAAACACCATAGCAACTGCCTAGCAACGCCCTAGCCCGCAGAACACCATAGCAACCGCCTAGCAACCACCCAGAACTCCATAGCACCTGCCTAGCAACACCCTAACAACCACCCAGAACACCATATCAACCGCCTAGCAACGCCCTAGCAACCACCCAGAACACCATAGCAACAGCCTAGCAATGCCCTAGCAACCTCCCAGAACACCATAGCAACCGCCTAGCAAGGCCCTAGCAACCACCCAGAACACCATAGCAACCGCCTAGCAATGCCCTAGCAACCTCCCAGAACACCATAGCAACCGCCTAGCAAACACCCAGCACACCATAGCAACTGCCTAGCAACGCCCTAGCAACCACCCAGAACACCATAGCAACCGCCTATCAACCACCCAGAAAACAATAGCAACCGCCTAGCTACCACCCAGAACACCAAAGCAATGCCCTAGCAACCACCCAGAACACCATAGCAACTGCCTAGCAACGCCCTAGCAACCACCCAGAACACCATAGCAACCGCCTAGCAACCATCAGAACACCATAGCAACTGCCTAGCAACGCCCTAGCAACCACCCAGAACACCATAGCAACCGCCTAGCAACCACCCTGAACACCATAGCAACTGCCTAGCATCAACACAGAACACCATAGCAACTGCCTAGCAATGATCTAGCAACCACCCAGAACACCATTGCAACCGCCTTGCTACCACCCAGAACACCATAGCAACCGCCTAGCAACCACCCAGAACACCAGAGCAACCGCCTAACAACCATTCAGAACACCATAGCAACACTCTAGCAACCACCCAGAACACCACTGCAACCGCTTAGCAACCATCCAGAACACCATAGCAACTGCCTAGCAACGCCCTAGCAACCACCCAGAACCCCATAGCAACGCCCTAGCAACCACCCAGAACACCATAGCACCCGCCTAGCAACGCCCGAGCAACCACCCAGAACACCATAGCAACCGCTTAGCAACGCCCTCGCAACCAGCCAGAACATCATAGCAACCACCTAGCAACCACCCAGAACACCATAGCATCTGCCTTGCAACACCCTAGCAACCACCCAGAACACCATAGCAACCGTTTGGCAATGCCGTGGCAACCACCCAGAACACCATACCAACTGCTTAGCAATGCCCTAGCAACCACCCAGAACGCCATAGCAACCACCCTAACAACCACCCAGAACACCATAGCAACTGCCTCGCACCGGCCAAGCACCCACCCCGACCCCACTTCCAACTGCCTACCAACCCCATAGCACCCACCCAGACCACCATAGCAACGGCCTAGCAACCACCCAGAACACCATAGCAACCACCTAGCAACGCCCTAGCAACCACCTAGAACATCATAGCAACTGCTTAGCAACCACCCAGAACCCCATAGCAATGCTCGAGCAACCACCCAGTACGCCATAGCAACTGCCTAGCAACTACCCAGAACACCATAGCAACCGCCTAGCAACGCCCTATCAACCACCCAGAACACCATAGCAACTGCCTAGCAATGCCCTAGCAACCACCCAGAACACGATAGCAGCTGCCTAGCAACACCCTCACAAGTACACAGAACACCATAGCAACTGCCTAACAAATGTTACAGCCAGTCCTCATTATGTCAAATTACAATAAAAAATGTAACTTTTTAAGCTACTCAACTTATCAACCTTTCAGCCATTCCAACTCCTGATTGTTTTCGACTATGACTTCCGGCAACTGTTTCTTCTGCCCAATCCTGTCTCAAAATATAAGTCCTTACTACAATTTTTCACTATTAAAAAATGTCACTATTAAAAATTTCCATATGACAGTTGTCATCAACTATGACTCCCGCAAACTGTTTCCTCAGTCCACATCTGTTTCAAAATAAAAGTCCTCACCACTACCATAATTATCCTCCTAAAAACGTAGCTACCAATATCATAATGCAATGATATGTTACAAACTCCACCTTATGCAACTACACTTTGCATTTTCAATGCACAAGTAATTCCCTGGAATTACATTATCTAGTTATTATTATTAGTGTGCATTGAAAATGCTCACTATTGTTATCCTGGTCTTCTTATTATTATTATTAGTGTGCATTGAAAATGCTCACTATTGTTATCCTGGTCTTCTTATTATTATTATTATTATTATTATTATTATTATTATTATTATTATTATTATTCTTCTAACACACTTAATGCGGCCTCAACCGTTTATCGTAGAAACTTCATTCAAACTGCGTTGCGTAGGTCTTACTTAGGACACCTGTGCAATGTATTTTTCATCTTTGTAACTTTTATACTTTTTGAGTTATTAATAAAAAACTATAAATTTTTTCCTCCCACAGACTTAACATTGGCATTATGACATCACAATAGGGCCATTAAGCAAATGGAATCTTGTGCCAGGTGTTCTGACCACCTGCTGTAACTGTCAGTTTCTCAGGCTGTAAGACTACAATCTGGCTCTCTTGAGACTACAGCTTCCTTACTGCTTTCCTTCCTTCTATTTTCTGTCATTCCTTCTTTCTTTTTCCCTCCTTTTTCTTTCCTTCGTTCCTTCCTTTCTTTCTTCGTTCCTGCTTTCCTCCTTTACTTCCTTGTCTCCTGCCTTTCATCCTTCCTCCCATTCTTCCTCCCTACCAATTTTCTTTCCTACCTTCCTTAGTTTTTCTTTCCTTCCATCATGCCTTCTTTCATTCCTTCATATCCTTCTTATCTTTCTTCCTTTCTTCTTTCTGCTTTCCCTCTCTTTCCCTCCCTCTTCCTTTCTTTACTTTTTCTTTCCTTCCTTCTCTCTTTCCTTCCATTTTTCATTTCTTCTTCCTCACTTCCTTCCTTCCTTCTATCTTTACTTAAATCCTTCTTCTTCCCTTCTTCCTTTCCTTCCTTCTTTACTTCCTTCTTTCCTTCATTCCTCTGTTTCTTTCCATCCATCCTCGCCTTCTTTCCTTTGTTCTTTCCTGCCTTCCTTTGATTTCCTTCTTTTTTCCTATATTCCTTCTTTCCTTACTTCCCTCATTAGTTCCTTCTTTCCCTCCTTCCTTCCTTGTCAATATTCCAAATAATTTCGTAATCGTACGGTTCACTACTTCTCCCAGTTTTCACTCGATCCCCAAACAAGACACATCAACGCCCTAGCAACAACAAGAACAACATAGCAACTGTCGAGCAATGCCCAAGCAAATATTCAGAACACCATAGCAACCGCCAAGCAACCACCCAAAACACCATAGCAACTGCCTAGCAACCACCCAGAACACTATAGCAACTGCCTAGCAACGCCCTAGCAACCACCCAGAACACCATAGCAACCGCCTAGCAACCACCCACAACACCATAGCAACTGCCTACCAACGCCCTAGCAACCACCCAGAACACCACAGCAACCGCCTAGCACCCACCCAGAACACCATAGCAACCGCCTAGCAACCACCCAGAACACCATAGCAACTGCCTAGCAACGCCCTAGCAACCACCCAGAACACCTTAGGAACTGCCTAGCAACGCCCTAGCAACCACCCAGAACGCTATAGCAACTGCCTCGCAACGCCCTAGCAACCACCCAGAACACCATAGCAACCACCTAGCAACCACCCAAAACACCATAGCAACTGCCCAGCAACGCCCTAACAACCACCTAGAACACGATAGCAACCGCCTAGCAACCACCCAGAACACCATAGCAACTGCCTAGCAACACCCTGACAACCACCCAGAACACCATAGCAACCGCCTAGCACCGCCCTAGCAACCACCCAGAACACCATAGCAACAGCCTAGTAATGCCCTAGCAACCACCCAGAACACCATAGCAACCGCCTAGCAACCACACAGAACACCATAGCAACAGCCTAGCAACGCCCTAGCAACCACCCAGAACACCATAGCAACCGCCTAGCAACCACCCAGAACACCATAGCACCCGCCTAGCAACCACCCAGAACACCATAGCAACTGCCTAGCAACGCCCTAGCAACCACCCAGAACACAATAGCAACTGCCTAGCAACCACCCAGAACACCATAGCGACCACCTAGCAACCACCCAGAACACCATAGCAACTGCCTAGCAACGCCCTAGCAACCACCCAGAACACCATAGCAACCACCTAGCAACCACCCAAAACACCATAGCAACTGCCTAGCAACGCCCTAGCAACCACCCAGAACACCATAGCAACCGCCTAGCAACCACCCAGAACACCATAGCAACTGCCTAGCAACGCCCTAGCAACCACCCAGAACACCATAGCAACCGCCTAGCAACCACCCAGAACACCATAGCAACCGCCTAGCAACCACCCAGAACACCATAGCAACTGCCTAGCAACGCCCTAGCAACCACCCAGAACACCACAGCAACTGCCTAGCAACGCCCTAGCAACCACCCAGAACGCTATAGCAACTGCCTAGCAACGCCCTAGCAACCACCCAGAACACCATAGCAACCGCCTAGCAACCACCCAGAACACCATAGCAACTGCCTAGCAACGCCCTAGCAACCACCCAGAACACCATAGCAACAGCCTAGCAATGCCCTAGCAACCACCCAGAACACCATAGCAACTGCCTAGCAGCCACCCAGAACATCATAGCAACTGCCTAGCAACGCCGTAGCAACCACCCAGAACACCATAGCAACCGCATAGCAACCACCCAGAACACCATAGCAACCGCCTAGCAACCACCAAGAACACCATAGCAACTGCCTAGCAACGCCCGAGCAACCACCCAGAACACCATAGCAACCGCCTAGCAACCACCCAGAACACCATAGCAACTGCCTAGCAACGCCCAAGCAACCACCCAGAACACCATAGCAACCACCTAGCAACCATCCAAAACACCATAGCAACTGCCTAGCAACGCCCTAGCAACCACCCAGAACACCATAGCAACTGCCTAACAACCACTCAGAACACCATAGCAACTGCCTAGCAACACCCTAACAACCACCCAGAACACCATAGCAACCGCCTAGCAACGCCCTAGCAACCACCCAGAACACCATAGCAACAGCCTAGCACTGCCCTAGCAACCTCCCAGAACACCATAGCACCCGCCTACCAAGGCCCTAGTAACCACCCAGAACACCATAGCACCCGCCAAGCAATGCCCTAGCAACCTCCCAGAGCACCATAGCAACCGCCTAGCAACCACCCAGCACACCAAAGCAACTGCCTAGCAACGCCCTAGCAACCACCCAGAACACCATAGCAACCGCCTAGCAACCACCCAGAACACAATAGCAACCGCCTAGCTACCACCCAGAACACCATAGCAACGCCCTAGCAACCACCCAGAACACCATAGCAACTGCCTAGCAACGCCCTAGCAACCACCCAGAACACCATAGCAACCGCCTAGCAACCATCAGAACACCACAGCAACTGCCTAGCAACGCCCTAGCAACCACCCAGAACACCATAGCAACCGCCTAGCAACCACCCAGAACACCATAGCAACCGCCTAGCAACAACACAGAACACCATAGCAACTGCCTAGCAATGATCTAGCAACCACCCAGAACACCATTGCAACCGCCTTGCTACCACCCAGAACACCATAGCAACCGCCTAGCAACCACCCAGAACACCAGAGCAACCGCCTAACAACCACCCAGAACACCAGAGCAACACCCTAGCAACCACCCAGAACACCATAGCAACCGCCTAGCAACCATCCAGAACACCATAGCAACTGCCTAGCAACGCCCTAGCAACCACCCAGAATACCATAGCAACGCCCTAGCAACCACCAAGAACACCATAGCAACCGCCTAGCAACGCCCGAGCAACCACTCAGAACACCATAGCAACCGCCTAGCAACGCCCTAGCAACCAGCCAGAACATCATAGCAACCACCTAGCAACCACCCAGAACACCATTGCAACTGCCTAGCAACACCCTAGCAACCACCCAGAACACCATAGCAACCGCCTGGCAATGCCGTGGCAACCACCCAGAACACCATACCAACTGCTTAGCAATGCCCTAGCAACCACCCAGAACGCCATAGCAACCACCCTAACAACCACCCAGAACACCATAGCAACTGCCTAGCAACGGCCTATCAACCACCCAGAACACAATAGCAACTGCCTAGCAACGCCATAGCAACCACCCAGAACACCATAGCAACGGCCTAGCAACCACCCAGAACAGCATAGCAACTGCCTAGCAACACCCTAGCAACCACCCAGAACACCATAGCAACCACCTAGCAACGCCCTAGCAACCACCCAGAACATCATAGCAACTGCTTAGCAAAGCCCTAGCAACCACCCAGAATGCCATAGCAACCGCCTAGCAACCACCCAGAACCCCATAGCAACGCCCGAACAACCACCCAGTACGCCATAGCAACCGCCTAGCAACTACCCAGAACACCATAGCAACCGCCTAGCAATGCCCTATCAACCACCCAGAACACCATAGCAACTGCCTAGCAATGCCCTAGCAACCACCCAGAACACGATAGCAGCTGCCTAGCAACACCCTCACAAGTACACAGAACACCATAGCAACTGCCTAACAACTGTTACAGCCAGTCCTCATTATGTCAAATTACAATAAAAAATGTAACTTTTTAAGCTACTCAACTTATCAACCTTTCAGCCATTCCAACTCCTGATTGTTTTCGACTATGACTTCCGGCAACTGTTTCTTCTGCCCAATCCTGTCTCAAAATATAAGACCTTACTACAATTTTTCACGATTAAAAAATGTCACTATTAAAAATTTCCATATGACAGTTGTCATCAACTATGACTCCCGCAAACTGTTTCCTCAGTCCACATCTGTTTCAAAATAAAAGTCCTCACCACTACCATAATTATCCTCCTAAAAACGTAGCTACCAATATCATAATGCAATGATATGTTACAAACTCCACCTTATGCAACTACACTTTGCATTTTCAATGCACACGTAATTCCCTGGAATTACATTATCTAGTTATTATTATTATTCTTCTAACACACTTAATGCGGCCTCAACCGTTTATCGTAGAAACTTCATTCAAACTGCGTTGCGTAGGTCTTACTTAGGACACCTGTGCAATGTATTTTTCATCTTTGTAACTTTTATACTTTTTGAGTTATTAATAAAAAACTATAAATTTTTTCCCCCCATAGACTTAACATTGGCATTATGACATCACAATAGGGCCATTAAGCAAATGGAATCTTGTGCCAGGTGTTCTGACCACCTGCTGTAACTGTCAGTTTCTCAGGCTGTAAGACTACAATCTGGCTCTGTTGAGACTACAGCTTCCTTACTGCTTTCCTTCCTTCTATTTTCTGTCATTCCTTCTTTCTTTTTCCCTCCTATTTCTTTCCTTCGTTCCTTCCTTCCTTTATTCGTTCCTTCTTTCCTACTTTACTTCCTTCTATCGTGCCTTTCATACTTCCTCTCATTCTTCCTCCCTACCAATTTTCTTACCTACCTTCCTTCGTTTTTCTTTCCTTCCATCATGCCTTCTTTCATTCCTTCATATCCTTCTTATCATTCTTCCTTTCTTCTTTCTGCTTTCCCTCTCTTTCCATCCCTCTTCCTTTCTTTACTTTTTCTTTCCTTCCTTCTCTCTTTCCTTCTGTTTTTCATTTCTTCTTCCTCACTTCCTTCCTTCTATCTTTACTTAAATCCTTCTTCCCTTCTTCCTTTCCTTCCTTCCTTACTTCCTTCTTTCCGTCATTCCTCTGTTTCTTTCCATTCATCCTCGCCTAGTTTCCTTTGTTCTTTCCTGCCTTCCTTTGATTTCCTTCTTTTTTTCCTATATTCCTTCTTTCCTTACTTCCCTCATTAGTTCCTTCTTTCCCTCCTTCCTTCCTTGTTAATATTCCAAATAATTTCGTAATCCTACGGTTCACTACTTCTCCCAGTTTTCACTCGATCCCCAAACAATACACATCAACGCCCTAGCAACAACAAGAACAACATAGCAACTGTCGAGCAATGCCCAAGCAAATATTCAGAACACCATAGCAACCGCCTAGCAACCACCCAAAACACCATAGCAACTGCCTAGCAACCACCCAGAACACTATAGCAACTGCCAAGCAACGCCCTAGCAACCACCCAGAGCACCAGAGCAACCGCCAAGCAACCACTCAGAACACCAAAGCAACTGCCTAGCAACGCCCTAGCAACCACCCAGAACACCATAGCAACCGCCTAGCAACGCCCTCACAACCACCAAGAACACCATAGCAACTGCCTTGCAACCACCCAGAAGACCATAGCAACTGCCTAGCAACGCCCTAGCAACCACCCAGAACACTATAGCAACCGCCTAGCAACCACCCAAAACACCATAGCAACTGCCTAGCAACGCCCTAGCAACCAACCAGAACACCATAGCAATCGCCTAGCAACCACCCAGAACACCATAGCAACTGCCTAGCAATGCCCTAGCAACCACCCAGAACACCATAGCAACCGCCCAGCAACCACCCAAAACACCATAGCAACTGCCTAGCAACGCCCTAGCAACCACCAAGGACACCTTAGCAACCGCCTTGCAACCACCCAGAACACCATAGCAACTGCCTAGCAACCCCACAGAACACCATAGGAATCGCCTAGCAACGCCCTAGCAACCAACAAGAAAACCATAGGAACCGCCTAGCAACCACCCAGAACACCATAGAAACTGCCTAGCAACGCCCTACCAACCACCCTGAACACCATAGCAACCACCTAGCAACCACCCAGAACACCATAGCAACTGCCTAGCAACGCCCGAGCAACCACCCAGAACACCATAGCAACCGCCGAGCAACCACCCAGAACACCATAGCAACTGGCTAGCAACGCCCAAGCAACCACCCAGAACACCATAGCAACCACCTAGCAACCACCCAAAACACCACAGCAACAGCCTAGCAACGCCCTAGCAACCACCCAGACCACCATAGCAACCGCCTAGCAACCACCCAGAACACCATAGCAACTGCCTAGCAACACCCTAACAACCACCCAGACCACCATAGCAACCGTCTAGCAACGCCCTAGCAACCACCCAGAACACCATAGCAACAGCCTAGCAATGCCCTAGCAACCTCCAAGAACACCATAGCAACCGCCTAGCAAGGCCCTAGCAACCACCCTGAACACCATAGCAACCGCCCAGCAACCACCCAAAACACCATAGCAACTGCCTAGCAACGCCCTAGCAACCACCAAGAACACCTTAGCAACCGCCTAGCAACCACCCAGAACACCATAGCAACTGCCTAACAACGCCCGAGCAACCACACAGAACACCATAGGAATCGCCTAGCAACGCCCAAGCAACCACTCAGAACACCATAGCAACCGCCTAGCAACCACCAAGAACACCATAGCAACTGCCTAGCCACGCCCGAGCAACCACCCAGAACACCATAGCAACCGCCTAGCAACCACCCAGAACACCATAGCAACGGCCTAGCAACCACCCAGAACACCATAGCAACTGCCTAGCAACGCCCGAGCAACCACCCAGAACACTATAGCAACCGCCTAGCAACCACCCAGAACACCATAGCAACTGCCTAGCAACGCCCAAGCAACCACCCAGAACACCATAGCAACCACCAAGCAACCACCCAAAACACCATAGCAACTGCCTAGCAACGCCCTAGCAACCACCCAGAACACCATAGCAACTGCCTAGCAATGCCCTAGCAACCACCCAAAACACGATAGCAGCTGCCTAGCAACACCCTCACAAGTACACAGAACACCATAGCAACTGCCTAACAAATGTTACAGCCAGTCCTCATTATGTCAAATTACAATAAAAAATGTAACTTTTTAAGCTACTCAACTTATCAACCTTTCAGCCATTCCAACTCCTGATTGTTTTCGACTATGACTTCCGGCAACTGTTTCTTCTGCCCAATCCTGTCTCAAAATATAAGTCCTTACCTCAATTTTTCACTATTAAAAAATGTCACTATTAAAAATTTCCATATGACAGTTGTCATCAACTATGACTCCCGCAAACTGTTTCCTCAGTCCACATCTGTTTCAAAATAAAAGTCCTCACCACTACCATAATTATCCTCCTAAAAACGTAGCTACCAATATCATAATGCAATGATATGTTACAAACTCCACCTTATGCAACTACACTTTGCATTTTCAATGCACAAGTAATTCCCTGGAATTACATTATCTAGTTATTATTATTAGTGTGCATTGAAAATGCTCACTATTGTTATCCTGGTCTTCTTATTATTATTATTATTATTATTATTATTATTATTATTATTCTTCTAACACACTTAATGCGGCCTCAACCGTTTATCGTAGAAACTTCATTCAAACTGCGTTGCGTAGGTCTTACTTAGGACACCTGTGCAATGTATTTTTCATCTTTGTAACTTTTATACTTTTTGAGTTATTAATAAAAAACTATAAATTTTTTCCCCCCATAGACTTAACATTGGCATTATGACATCACAATAGGGCCATTAAGCAAATGGAATCTTGTGCCAGGTGTTCTGACCACCTGCTGTAACTGTCAGTTTCTCAGGCTGTAAGACTACAATCTGGCTCTGTTGAGACTACAGCTTACTGACTGCTTTCCTTCCTTCTATTTTCTGTCATTCCTTCTTTCTTTTTCCCCACTATTTCTTTCCTTTGTTCCTTCCTTCCTTTATTCGTTCCTTCTTTCCTACTTTCCTTCCTTCTATCCTGGCTTTCATCCTTCCTCTCATTCTTCCTCCCTACCAATTTTCTTACCTACCTTCCTTCATTTTTCTTTCCTTCCATCATGCCTTCTTTCATTCCTTCATATCCTTCTTATCATTCTTCCTTTCTTCTTTCTGCTTTCCCTCTCTTTCCATCCCTCTTCCTTTCTTTACTTTTTCTTTCCTTCCTTCTCTCTTTCCTTCTGTTTTTCATTTCTTCTTCCTCACTTCCTTCCTTCTATCTTTACTTAAATCCTTCTTCCCTTCTTCCTTTCCTTCCTTCCTTACTTCCTTCTTTCCGTCATTCCTCTTTTTCTTTTCATTCTTTCTCGCCTTGTTTGCTTTTTTCTTTCCTGCCTTCCTTTGATTTCCTTCTTTTTTTCCTATATTCCTTCTTTCCTTACTTCCCTCATTAGTTCCTTCTTTCCCTCCTTCCTTCCTTGTTAATATTCCAAATAATTTCGTAATCCTACGGTTCACTACTTCTCCCAGTTTTCACTCGATCCCCAAACAATACACATCAACGCCCTAGCAACAACAAGAACAACATAGCAACTGACGAGCAATGCCCAAGCAAATATTCAGAACACCATAGCAACCGCCTAGCAACCACCCAAAACACCATAGCAACTGCCTAGCAACCACCCAGAACACTATAGCAACTGCCAAGCAACGCCCTAGCAACCACCCAGAACACCAGAGCAACCGCCAAGCAACCACTCAGAACACCAAAGCAACTGCCTGGCAACGCCCTAGCAACCACCCAGAACACCATAGCAACCGCCTAGCAACGCCCTCACAACCACCAAGAACACCATAGCAACTGCCTTGCAACCACCCAGAAGACCATAGCAACTGCCTAGCAACGCCCTAGCAACCACCCAGAACACTATAGCAACCGCCTAGCAACCACCCAAAACACCATAGCAACTGCCCAGCAACGCCCTAGCAACCAACCAGAACACCATAGCAATCGCCTAGCAACCACCCAGAACACCATAGCAACTGCCTAGCAACGCCCTAGCAACCACCCAGAACACCACAGCAACCGCCCAGCAACCACCCAAAACACCATAGCAACTGCCTAGCAACCCTCTAGCAACCACCAAGAACACCTTAGCAACCGCCTAGCAACCACCCAGAACACCATAGCAACTGCCTAGCAACCACACAGAACACCATAGGAAGCGCCCAGCAACGCCCTAGCAACCACCCACAACACCATAGCCACCCCCTACCAACCACCCACAACACCATAGCAACTGCCTAGCAACGCCCTAGCAACCCCCCTGACCACCCTAGCAACCAACAAGCACCCCCCCAGAACACCATAGCAACAGCCTAGCAACGCCCGAGCAACCACCCAGAACACCATAGCAACCGCCGAGCAACCACCCAGAACACCATAGCAACTGCCTAGCAACGCCCAAGCAACCACCCAGAACACCATAGCAACCACCTAGCAACCACCCAAAACACCATAGCAACTGCCTAACAACGCCCTAGCAACCACCCAGAACACCATAGCAACCGCCTAGCAACCACCCAGAACACCATAGCAACTGCCTAGCAACACCCTAACAACCACCCAGAACACCATAGCAACCGTCTAGCAACGCCCTAGCAACCACCCAGAACACCATAGCAACAGCCTAGCAATGCCCTAGCAACCTCCAAGAACACCATAGCAACCGCCTAGCAAGGCCCTAGCAACCACCCTGAACACCATAGCAACCGCCCAGCAACCACCCAAAACACCATAGCAACTGCCTAGCAACGCCCTAGCAACCACCAAGAACACCTTAGCAACCGCCTAGCAACCACCCAGAACACCATAGCAACTGCCTAGCAACGCCCTAGCAACCACACAGAACACCATAGGAATCGCCTAGCAACGCCCTAGCAACCACCCAGAACACCATAGCACCCGCCTAGCAACCACCCAGAACTCCATAGCAACTGCCTAGCAACGCCCTAGCAACCACCCAGAACACCATAGCAACCGCCTAGCAACCACCCAGAACACCATAGCAACCGCCTAGCAACCACCCAGAACACCATAGCAACTGCCTAGCAACGCCCGAGCAACCACCCAGAACACCATAGCAACCGCCTAGCAACCACCCAGAACACCATAGCAACTGCCTAGCAACGCCCAAGCAACCACCCAGAACACCATAGCAACCACCAAGCAACCACCCAAAACACCATAGCAACTGCCTAGCAACGCCCTAGCAACCACCCAGAACACCATAGCAACCGCCTAGCAACCACCCAGAACACCATAGCAACTGCCTAGCAATGCCCTAGCAACCACCCAGAACACCATAGCAACCGCCTAGCAACGCCCTAGCAAACACCCAGAACACCATAGCAACTGCCTAGCAACGCCCTAGCAACCACACAGAACACCATAGGAATCGCCTAGCAACGCCCTAGCAACCACCCAGAACACCATAGCAACCGCCTAGCAACCACCCAGAGCACAATAGCAACTGCCTAGCAACGCCCTAGCAACCACCCAGAACACCATAGCAACCGCCTACCAACCACCCAGAACACCATAGCAACCGCCTAGCAACCAAGCAGAACACCATAGCAACTGCCTAGCAACGCCCGAGCAACCACCCAGAACACCATAGCAACCGCCTAGCAACCACCCAGAACACCATAGCAACTGCCTAGCAACGCCCAAGCAACCACCCAGAACACCATAGCAACCACCGAGCAACCACCCAAAACACCATAGCAACTGCCAAGCAACGCCCTAGCAACCACCAGAACACCATAGGAACCGCCTAGCAACCACCCAGAACACCATAGCAACTGCCTAGCAACACCCTAACAACCACCCAGAACACCATAGCAACAGCCTAGCAATGCCCTAGCAACCTCCCAGAACACCATAGCAACCGCCTAGCAAGTCCCTAGCAACCACCCAGAACACCATAGCAACCGCCCAGCAACCACCCAAAACACCTTAGCAACTGAATAGCAACGCCCTAGCAACCACCAAGAACACCTTAGCAACCGCCTAGCAACCACCCAGAACACCATAGCAACTGCCTAGCAACGCCTTAGCAACCACACAGAACACCATAGGAATCGCCTAGCAACGCCCTAGCAACCACCCAGAACACCATAGCAACCGCCTAGCAACCACCCAGAACACCATAGCAACTGCCTAGCAACGCCCTAGCAACCACCCAGAACACCATAGCAACCGCCTAGCAACCTCCCAGAACACCATAGCAACCGCCTAGCAACCACCCAGAACACCATAGCAACTGCCTAGCAACGCCCGAGCAACCACCGAGAACACCATAGCAATCGCCTAGCAACCACCCAGAACACCATCGCAAATGCCTAGCAACGCCCAAGCAACCACCCAGAACACCATTGCAACCACCTAGCAACCACCCAAAACACCATAGCAACTGCCTAGCTTCGCCCTAGCAACCACCCAGAACACCATAGCAACCGCCTAGCAACCACCCAGAACACCATAGCAACTGCCTAGCAACACCCTAGCAACCACCCATAACACCATAGCAACCACCTAGCAACCACCCAAAACAACATAGCAACTGCCTAGCAATGCCCTAGCAACCACCCAGAACACCATAGCAACCGCCTAGCAACCACCCAGAACACCATAGCAACTGCCTAGCAACACCCTAGCAACCAGCCATAACACCATAGCAACCACCTAGCAACCACCCAAAACACCATAGCAACTGCCTAGCAACGCCCTAGCAACCACCCAGAACACCATAGCAACCGCCTAGCAACCACCCAGAACACCATCGCAACTGCCTAGCAACACCCTAACAACCACCCAGAACACCATAGCAACCGCCTATCAACGCCCTAGCAACCACCCAGAACACCATAGCAACAGCCTAGCACTCCCCTAGCACCCTCCCAGAGCACCATAGCAACCGCCTAGCAAGGCCTTAGCAACCACCCAGAACACCATAGCACCCGCCTAGCAATGCCCTAGCAACCTCCCAGAACACCATAGCAACCGCCTAGCAACCACCCAGCACACCATAGCAACTGCCTAGCAACACCCTAACAACCACCCAGAACACCATAGCAACCGCCTAGCAACGCCCTAGCAACCATCCAGAACACCATAGCAACAGCCTAGCACGGCCCTAGCAACCTCCCAGAACACCATAGCAACCGCCTAGCAAGGCCCTAGCAACCACCCAGAACACCATAGCAACCGCCTAGCAATGCCCTAGCAACCTCCCAGAACACCATAGCAACCGCCTAGCAACCACCCAGCACACCGTAGCAACTGCCTAGCAACACCCTAACAACCACCCAGAACACCATAGCAACCGCCTAGCAACGCACTAGCAACCATCCAGAACACCATAGCAACAGCCTAGCACTGCCCTAGCAACCTCCCAGAACACCATAGCAACCGCCTAGCAAGGCCCTAGCAACCACCCAGAACACCATAGCAACCGCCTAGCAATGCCCTAGCAACCTCCCAGAACACCATAGCAACCGCCTAGCAACCACCCAGCACACCATAACAACTGCCTAGCAACGCCCTAGCAACCACCCAGAACACCATAGCAACCGCCTAGCAACCACCCAAAACACAATAGCAACCGCCTACCTACCACCCAGAACACCATAGCAACGCCCAAGCAACCACCCAGAACACCATAGCAACTGCCTACCAACGCCCTAGCAACCACCCAGAACACCCTCCCACCCGCCTAGCAACCATCAGAACCCCATAGCAACTGCCTAGCAACGCCCTAGCAACCACCCAGAACACCATAGCAACCGCCTAGCAACCACCCAGAACACCATAGCAACCGCCTAGCAACCACCCAGAACACCAGAGCAACCGCCTAACAACCACCCAGAACACCATAGCAACACCCTAGCAACCACCCAGAACACCATAGCAACCGCCTAGCAACCATCCAGAACACCATAGCAACTGCCTAACAATGCCCTAGCAACCACCCAGAACACCATAGCAACCGCCTACCAAGGCCCGAGCAACCACCCAGAACACCATAGCAATCGCCTAGCAACGCCCTACCAACCAGCCAGAACGTCATAGCAACCACCTAGCACCCACCCAGAACCCCTTAGCCACTGCCTAGCAACACCCTAGCAACCACCCAGAACACCATAGCAACCGCCTGGCAATGCCGTGGCAACCACCCAGAACACCATACCAAGTGCTTAGCAATGCCCTAGCAACCACCCAGAACGCCATAGCAACCACCCAGAACACCATAGCAACTGCCTAGCAACGGCCTAGCAACCACCCAGAACACAATAGCAACTGCCTAGCAACGCCATAGCAACCACCCAGAACACCATAGCAACGGCCTAGCAACCACCCAGAACAGCATAGCAACTGCCTAGCAACACCCTAGCAACCACCCAGAACAGCATAGCAACCACCTAGCAACGCCCTAGCAACCACCCAGAACATCATAGCAACTGCTTAGCAAAGCCCTAGCAACCACCCAGAATGCCATAGCAACCGCCTAGCAACCACCCAGAACCCCATAGCAACGCTCTAGCAACCACCCAGAACGCCATAGCAACCGCCTAGCAACTTCCCAGAACACCATAGCAACCGCCTAGCAACGCCCTATCAACCACCCAGAACACCATAGCAACTGCCTAGCGATGCCCTAGCAACCACCCAGAACACGATAGCAGCTGCCTAGCAACACCCTCACAAATACACAGAACACCATAGCAACTGCCTAACAACTGTTACAGCCAGTCCTCATTATGTCAAATTACAAAAAAAAAATGTAACTTTTTAAGCTACTCAACTTATCAACCTTTCAGCCATTCCAACTCCTGATTGTTTTCGACTATGACTTCCGGCAACTGTTGCTTGTGCCCAATCCTGTCTCAAAATCTAAGTCCTAACTACAATTTTTCACTATTAAAAAATGTCACTATTAAAAATTTCCATATGACAGTTGTCATCAACTATGACTCCCGCAAACTGTTTCCTCAGTCCACATCTGTTTCAAAATAAAAGTCCTCACCACTACCATAATTATCCTCCTAAAAACGTAGCTACCAATATCATAATGCAATGATATGTTACAAACTCCACCTTATGCAACTACACTTTGCATTTTCAATGCACACGTAATTCCCTGGAATTACATTATCAAGTTATTATTATTATTCTTCTTCTAACACACTTAATGCGGCCTCAACCGTTTATCGTAGAAACTTCATTCAAACTGCGTTGCGTAGGTCTTACTTAGGACACCTGTGCAATGTATTTTTCATTTTTGTAACTTTTATACTTTTTGAGTTATTAATAAAAAACTATAAATTTTTTCCCCCATAGACTTAACATTGGCATTATGACATCACAATAGGGCCATTAAGCAAATGGAATCTTGTGCCAGGTGTTCTGACCACCTGCTGTAACTGTCAGTTTCTCAGGCTGTAAGACTACAATCTGGCTCTGTTGAGACTACAGCTTCCTTACTGCTTTCCTTCCTTCTATTTTCTGTCATTCCTTCTTTCTTTTTCCCTCCTATTTCTTTTCTTCGTTCCTTCCTTCCTTTATTTGTTCCTTCTTTTCTACTTTAATTCCTTCTATCCTGCCTTTCATCCTTCCTCCCATTCTTCCTCCCTACCAATTTTCTTTCCTACCTTCCTTAGTTTTTCTTCCCTTCCATCATGCCTTCTTTCATTCCTTCATATCCTTCTTATCTTTCTACCTTTCTTCTTTCTGCTTTCCCTCTCTTTCCTTCCCTATTCCTTTCTTTACCTTTTCTTTCCTTCCTTCTCTCTTTCCTTCTGTTTTTCATTTCTTCTTCCTCACTTCCTTCCTTCCTTCCTTCCTTCTATCTTTACTTAAATCCTTCTTCTTCCCTTCTTCCTTTCCTTCCTTCTTTGCTTCCTTCTTTCCTTCATTCCTCTGTTTCTTTCCATCCATCCTCGCCTTCTTTCCTTTGTTCTTTCCTGCCTTCCTTTGATTTCCTTCTTTTTTTCCTATATTCCTTCTTTCCTTACTTCCCTCATTAGTTCCTTCTTTCCCTCCTTCCTTCCTTGTTAATATTCCAAATAATGTCGTAATCGTACGGTTCACTACTTCTCCCAGTTTTCACTCGATCCCCAAACAAGACACATCAACGCCCTAGCAACAACAAGAACAACATAGCAACTGTCGAGCAATGCCCGAGCAAATATTCAGAACACCATAGCAACTGCCTAGCAACCACCCAAAACACCATAGCAACCGCCAAGCAACCACTCAGAACACCAAAGCAACTGCCTAGCAACGCCCTAGCAACCACCCAGAACACCATAGCAACAGCCTAGCAACGCCCTAACAACCACCAAGAACACCAAAGCAACCACTCAGAACACCATAGCAACTGCCTAGCAACGCCCTCACAACCACCCAGAACACCATAGCAACGCCCTAGCAACCAACCAGAACACCATAGCAACCGCTTAGCAACGCCCTAGCAACCACCCAGAACACCATAGCAACCGCCTAGCAGCACCCTAGCAACCACCAATAACCCATAGCAACTGCTTAGCAACGCCCTAGCAACCACCCAGAACACTATAGCAACTGCCTAGCAACAACCCAGAACACCATAGCAACCGCCTAGCAACGCCCTAGCAACCACCCAGAACACCATAGCAACCGCCTAGCAACCACCCAAAACACCATAGCAACTGCCTAGCAATCCCCTAGCAACCACCCAGAACACCATAGCAACCGCCTAGCAACGCCCTAGCAACCACCTAGAACACCATAACAATGCCCTAGCAACCACCCAGAACACCATAGCAACTGCCTAGCAACGCCCTAGCAACAACCCAGAACACCATAGCAACCGCCTAGTAACCACCCAGAACACCATAGCAACCCCCTAGCAACGCCCTAGCAACCACCCAGAACACCATAGCAACCGCCTTGCCACGCCCTAGCAACCACCCAGAACAGCATAGCAACCGCCTAGCAACCGCCCAAAACACCATAGCAACAGCCTAGCAACGCCCTAAAAACCACCTAGAACACCATAGCAACTGCTTAGCACCGCCCTTGCAACCACCCAGAACACCATAGCAACCGCCTAGCAACCACCCAGTACACCAGAGCAACTGCCTAGCAACGCCCTTGCAACCACTTAGAACACCAAAGCACCCGACTAGCAACCACCCAAACCACCATAGCAACCGCCTAGCAACGCCCTAGCAACCACCACGAACACCATAGCAACCGCCTAGCAACCACACAGAACACCATAGGAACCGCCTAGCAACGCCCTTGCAACCACCCAGAACACCATAGCAACTGCCTAGCAACGCCCTAGCAACCACTCAGAACACCATAGCAACGCCCTAGCAACCACCCAAAACACCATAGCAACTGCCTAGCAATGCCCTAGCAACGACCCAGAACACCATAGTAACTGCTTAGCAACCACCCAGAACACCATAGCAACCGCCTAGCAACGCCCTAGCAACCACCAAGAACACCATAGCAACCGCCTAGTAACGCCCTAGCAACCGCCCAGAACACCATAGCAACTGCCTAGCAACGCCCTACCAACCACCAAGAAACACCATAGCAACTGCTTAGCAACGCCCTGGCAACCACCCAGAACACCATAGCAACCTCCTAGCAACCACCCAGAAGACCAGAGCAACTGCCTAGCAACGCCCATGCAACCACTTAGAACACCAAAGCAACCGCCTAGCATCCACCCAGAACACCAAAGCAACCGCCTAGCAACCACACAGAACACCATAGTAACCGCCTAGCAAAGCACTTGCAACCAGCCAGAACACCATAGCAACTGCCTAGCAACGCCCTAGCAACCACTCAGAACACCATAGCAACGCCCTAGCAACCACCCAAAACACCATAGCAACTGCCTAGCAACGCCCTAGCAAATACCCAGAACACCATAGTAACTGCGTAGCAACCACCCAGAACACCGTAGCAACCGCCTAGCACCGCCCTTGCACCCACCCAAACCCCCATAGCAACCGCCTAGTAACGCCTTAGCAACCACCCAAAACACCATAGCAATGCCCTAGCAACCACCCAAAACACCCTAGCAACCGCCTAGAAACGCCCTAGCAATGACCCAGAACACCATAGTAACTGCCTAGCAACCACCCAGTACACCTGAGCAACCGCCAAGCAACGCCCTAGCAACCACCCAGAACACCATAGCAACTGCCTAGCAACGCCCTAGCAATCACCCAGAACACCATAGCACCGCCCTAGCAACCGCCTAGAACACCATAGCAACTGCCTAGCAACGCCCTGGCAACGACCCAGGACACCATAGCAACTGCCTAGCAACCAACCAGGACACAAAAGCAACCGCCTAGCAACGCCTTAGCAACCACCCAGAACACCATAGCAACCGCCTAGCAACCACCCAGAACACCATAGCAACTACCTAGCAATGCCCTAGCAGCCACCCAGAACACCATAGGAACGCCCTAGCAACCACCAAGAACACCATAGCAACCGCCTAGAAACCACCCAAAACACCATAGCAACTGCCTAGCAATGCCCTAGCAACAACCCAGAACACCATAGCAACCGCCTAGCTACCACCCAGAACACCATAGCAACCGCCTAGCAACGCCCTAGCAACCACCCAGAACACCATAGCAACCGCCTAGCAACGCCCTAGCAACCACCCAGAACACCATAGCAACCGCCTATCAACCACCCAGAACACCATAGCAACTGCCTAGCAATGCCCTAGCAGCGACCCAGAACACCATAGGAACGCCCTAGCAACCACCAAGAACACCATAGCAACCCCCTAGAAACCACCCAGAACACCATAGCAACTGCCTAGCAACGCCCTCGCAACAACCCAGAACACCATAGCAACCGCCTAGCAACCACCTAGAATACCATAGCAACTGCCTAGCAACGCCCTAGCAACGACCTAGAACACCATAGTAACTGCCTAGCAACCACCCAGAACACCATAGCAACTGCCTAGCAACGCCCTAGCAACCACCCAGAACACCATATCAACCGCCTAGCAACGCCGTAGCAACCACCCAGAACACCATAGCAACGCCCTAGCATCCACCCAGAACACCATAGCAACTGCCTAGCAACGCCCTAGCAACGAAACAGAACAGCATAGCAACCGCCTAGCAACCACCCAGAACACCATAGCAACCGCCTAGCAACCACCCAGAACACCATAGCAACTGCCTAGCAATGCCCTAGCAGCCACCCAGAACACCATAAGAACGCCCTAGCAACCACCAAGAACACCATAGCAACCACCTAGAAACCACCCAAAACACCATAGCAACTTCCTAGCAATGCCCTAGCAACAACCCAGAACACCATAGCAACCGCCTTGCAACCACCCAGAACACCATAGCAACTGCCTAGCAATGCCTTAGCAACCACCCAGAACACCATAGCAACCACCTAGCAACCACCCAGAACACCATAGCAACTCCCTAGCAATGCCCAAGCAACCACCCAGAACACCATAGCAACGCCCTAGCAACCAAACAGAACACCATAGCAACCGCTTAGCAATGCCCTAGCAACCACCCAGAACACCATAGCAACTGCTTGGCAACGCCCAAGCAACCAACCAGAACACCATACCAACCGCCCAGCAATGCCCTAGCAACCACCCGGAACACCATAGCAACCGCCTGGCAACCACCCAGACCCCCAGACCACCTGCCTAGCAACACCCTAGCAACCACCTATAACCCATAGCAACTGCTTAGCAACGCCTTAGCAACCACCCAGAACACCATAGCAACCGCCTAGCAGCACCCTAGCAACCACCTATAACCCATAGCAACTGCTTAGCAAAGCCTTAGCAACCACCCAGAACCCCATAGCAACGCTCTAGCAACCACCCAGAACGCCATAGCAACTGCCTAGCAACCACCCAGAACACCATAGCAATCGCCTAGCAACGCCCTATCAACCACTCAGAACACCATAGCAACCGCTTAGCAAGGCCCTAGCAACCACCCAGAACACCATTGCAACTGCCTAGCAGTGCCGTAGCAACCACCCAGAACACGATAGCAGCTGCCTAGCAACACCCTCACAAGTACACAGAACACCATAGCAACTGCCTAACAACTGTTACAGCCAGTCCTCATTATGTCAAATTACAATAAAAAAATGTAACTTTTTAAGCTACTCAACTTATCAACCTTTCAGCCATTCCAATTCCTGATTGTTTTCGACTATGACTTCCGGCAACTGTTTCTTCTGCCCAATCCTTTCTCAAAATATGTCCTTACTACAATTCTTCACTATTAAAAAATGTCACTATTAAAAATTTGCATATGACAGTTGTCATCAACTATGACTCCCGCAAACTGTTTCCTCAGTCCACATCTGTTTCAAAATAAAAGTCCTCACCACTACCAAAATTATCCTACTAAAAACGTAGCTACCAATATCATAATGCAATGATATGTTATAAACTCCACCTTATGCAACTACACTTTGCATTTTCAAAGCACACGTAATTCCCTGGAATTACATTATCTAGTTATTATTATTATTATTATTATTATTATTATTCTTCTAACACACTTAATGCGGCCTCAACCGTTTATCGTAGAAACTTCATTCAAACTGCGTTGCGTAGGTCTTACTTAGGACACCTGTGCAATGTATTTTTCATCTTTGTAACTTTTATACTTTTTGAGTTATTAATAAAAAACTATAAATTTTTTTCCCCCATAGACTGAACATTGGCATTATGACATCACAATAGGGCCATTAAGCAAATGGAATCTTGTGCCAGGTGTTCTGACCACCTGCTGTAACTGTCAGTTTCTCAGGCTGTAAGACTACAATCTAGCTCTCTTGAGACTACAGCTTCCTTACTGCTTTCCTTCCTTCTATTTTGTGTCATTCCTTCTTTCTTTTTCCCTCCTATTTCTTTTCTTCGTTCCTTCCTTCCTTTATTCGTTCCTGCTTTCCTACTTTACTTCCTTCTATCCTGCCTTTCATCCTTCCTCCCATTCTTCCTCCCTACCAATTTTCTTTCCTACCTTCCTTAGTTTTTCTTTCCTTCCATCATGCCTTCTTTCATTTCTTCATATCCTTCTGTTCTTTCTTCCTTTCTTCTTTCTGCTTTCCCTCACTTTCCTTCCCTCTTCCTTTCTTTACTTTTTCTTTCCTTCCTTCTCTCTTTCCTTCTGTTTTTCATTTCTTCTTCCTCACTTCCTTCCTTCCTTCCTTCTATCTTTACTTAAATCCTTCTTCTTCCCTTCTTCCTTTCCTTCCTTCCTTACTTCCTTCTTTCCGTCATTCCTCTGTTTCTTTCCATCCATCCTCGCCTAGTTTCCTTTTTTCTTTCCTGCCTTCCTTTGATTTCCTTCTTTTTTTCCTATATTCCTTCTTTCCTTACTTCCCTCATTAGTTCCTTCTTTCCCTCCTTCCTTCCTTGTTAATATTCCAAATAATTTCGTAATCGTACGGTTCACTACTTCTCCCAGTTTTCACTCGATCCCCAAACAATACACATCAACGCCCTGGCAACAACAAGAACAACAGAGCAACTGTCGAGCAATGCCCAAGCAAATATTCAGAACACCATAGCAACCGCCTAGCAACCACCCAAAACACCATAGCAACTGCCTAGCAACCACCCAGAACACGATAGCAACTGCCAAGCAACGCCCTAGCAACCACCCAGAACACCATAGCAACCGCCAAGCAACCACTCAGAACACCAAAGCAACTGCCTAGCAACGCCCAAGCAACCACCCAAAACACCATAGCAACCGCCTAGCAACGCCCTCACAACCACCAAGAACACCATAGCAACTGCCTAGCAATGCCCTAGCAACCACCCAGAACACTATAGCAACCGCCTAGCAACCACCCAAAACACCATAGCAACTGCCTAGCAACGCCCTAGCAACCACCCAGAACACCATAGCAATCGCCTAGCAACCACCCAGAACACCATAGCAACTGCCTAGCAACGCCCTAGCAACCACCCAGAACACCACAGCAACCGCCCAGCAACCACCCAAAACACCATAGCAACTGCCTAGCAACGCCCTAGCAACCACCAAGAACACCTTAGCAACCGCCTAGCAACCACCCAGAACACCAAAGCAACTACCTAGCAAGGCGCTAGCAACCACACAGAACACCATAGGAATCGCCTAGCAACGCCCTAGCAACCACCCAGAACACCATAGCAACCGCCTAGCAACCACCCAGAACACCATAGCAACTGCCTAGCAACGCCCTAGCAACCACCCAGAACACCATAGCAACCGTCTAGCAACCACCCAGAACACCATAGCAACTGCCTAGCAACGCCCTAGCAACCACCCAGAACGCCATAGCAGCCGCCTAGCAACCACCTAAAAAACCATAGCAACTGCCTAGCATCGCCCTAGCAACCACCCAGAACACCACAGCAACTGCTTAGCAACGCCCTAGCAACCACCCCGAATGCCAAAGCAACCGCCTAGCAACCACCCAGAACCCCATAGCAACGCTCTAGCAACCACCCAGAATGCCATAGCAACCGCCTAGCAACTACCCAGAACACCATAGCAACCGCCTAGC
Organism: Gymnothorax reevesii; assembly: GCA_029721435.1. Classification (NCBI taxonomy): domain Eukaryota; kingdom Metazoa; phylum Chordata; class Actinopteri; order Anguilliformes; family Muraenidae; genus Gymnothorax; species Gymnothorax reevesii. The sequence goes on along the minus strand of CM056576.1, from coordinate 77,139,269 downwards.
AACGCCCTATCAACCACCCAGAACACCATAGCAACTGCCTAGCAATGCCCTAGCAACCACCCAGAACACGATAGCAGCTGCCTAGCAACACCCTCACAAATACACAGAACACCATAGCAACTGCCTAACAACTGTTACAGCCAGTCCTCATTATGTCAAATTACAAAAAAAAAATGTAACTTTTTAAGCTACTCAACTTATCAACCTTTCAGCCATTCCAACTCCTGATTGTTTTCGACTATGACTTCCGGCAACTGTTTCTTCTGCCCAATCCTGTCTCAAAATATAAGTCCTAACTACAATTTTTCACTATTAAAAAATGTCACTATTAAAAATTTCCATATGACAGTTGTCATCAACTATGACTCCCGCAAACTGTTTCCTCAGTCCACATCTGTTTCAAAATAAAAGTCCTCACCACTACCATAATTATCCTCCTAAAAACGTAGCTACCAATATCATAATGCAATGATATGTTACAAACTCCACCTTATGCAACTACACTTTGCATTTTCAATGCACACGTAATTCCCTGGAATTACATTATCAAGTTATTATTATTATTCTTCTTCTAACACACTTAATGCGGCCTCAACCGTTTATCGTAGAAACTTCATTCAAACTGCGTTGCGTAGGTCTTACTTAGGACACCTGTGCAATGTATTTTTCATCTTTGTAACTTTTATACTTTTTGAGTTATTAATAAAAAACTATAATTTTTTTCCCCCATAGACTTAACATTGGCATTATGACATCACAATAGGGCCATTAAGCAAATGGAATCTTGTGCCAGGTGTTCTGACCACCTGCTGTAACTGTCAGTTTCTCAGGCTGTAAGACTACAATCTGGCTCTGTTGAGACTACAGCTTCCTTACTGCTTTCCTTCCTTCTATTTTCTGTCATTTCTTCTTTCTTTTTTCTTCCTTTTTCTTTTCTTTCTTCTTTCCTTCCTTTCTTTGTTCCTTCTTTTCTATTTTACTTCCTTCTATCCTGCCTTTCATCCTTCCTCCCATTCTTCCTCCCTATCAATTTTCTTTCCTACCTTCCTTAGTTTTTCTTCCCTTCCATCATGCCTTCTTTCATTCCTTCATATCCTTCTTATCTTTCTACCTTTCTTCTTTCTGCTTTCCCTCTCTTTCCTTCCCTATTCCTTTCTTTACCTTTTCTTTCCTTCCTTCTCTCTTTTCTTTTGTTTTTCTTTTCTTCTTCCTCACTTCCTTCCTTCCTTCCTTCCTTCTATCTTTACTTAAATCCTTCTTCTTCCCTTCTTCCTTTCCTTCCTTCTTTACTTCCTTCTTTCCTTCATTCCTCTGTTTCTTTCCATCCATCCTCGCCTTCTTTCCTTTGTTCTTTCCTGCCTTCCTTTGATTTCCTTCTTTTTTTCCTATATTCCTTCTTTCCTTACTTCCCTCATTAGTTCCTTCTTTCCCTCCTTCCTTCCTTGTTAATATTCCAAATAATGTCGTAATCGTACGGTTCACTACTTCTCCCAGTTTTCACTCGATCCCCAAACAAGACACATCAACGCCCTAGCAACAACAAGAACAACATAGCAACTGTCGAGCAATGCCCGAGCAAATATTCAGAACACCATAGCAACTGCCTAGCAACCACCCAAAACACCATAGCAACCGCCAAGCAACCACTCAGAACACCAAAGCAACTGCCTAGCAACGCCCTAGCAACCACCTAGAACACCATAGCAACCGCCTAGCAACGCCCTAGCAACCACCAACAACACCAAAGCAACCACTCAGAACACCATAGCAACTGCCTAGCAACGCCCTCACAACCACCCAGAACACCATAGCAACGCCCTAGCAACCAACCAGAACACCATAGCAACCGCTTAGCAACGCCCTAGCAACCACCCAGAACACCATAGCAACCGCCTAGCAGCACCCTAGCAACCACCTATAACCCATAGCAACTGCTTAGCAACGCCCTAGCAACCACCCAGAACACTATAGCAACTGCCTAGCAACCACCCAGAACACCATAGATACCGCCTAGCAACGCCCTAGCAACCACCCAGAACACCATAGCAACCGCCTAGCAACCACCCAAAACACCATAGCAACCGCCTAGCAACGCCCTAGCAACAACCCAGAACACCATAGCAACCGCCTAGCAACGCCCTAGCAACCACCTAGAACACCATAACAATGCCCTAGCAACCACCCAGAACACCATAGCAACTGCCTAGCAACGCCCTAGCAACAACCCAGAACACCATAGCAACTGCCTAGTAACCACCCAGAACACCATAGCAACCGCCTAGCAACGCCCTAGCAACCACCCAGAACACCATAGCAACCGCCTAGCAACGCCCTAGCAACCACCCAGAACACCATAGCAACCGCCCAGAACACCATAGCAACAGCCTAGCAACGCCCTAAAAACCACCTAGAACACCATTGCAACTGCTTAGCAACGCCCTTGCAACCACCCAGAACACCATAGCAACCGCCTAGCAACCACCCAGTACACCAGACCAACTGCCTAGCAACGCCCTAGCAACCACTTAGAACACCAAAGCAACCGCCTAGCAACCACCCAGAACACCATAGCAACCGCCTAGCAACGCCCTAGCAACCACCAAGAACACCATAGCAACCGCCTAGCAACCACACAGAACACCATAGGAACCGCCTAGCAACGCCCTTGCAACCACCCAGAACAGCATAACAACTGCCTAGCAACGCCCTAGCAACCACTCAGAACACCATAGCAACGCCCTAGCAACCACCCAAAACACCATAGCAACTGCCTAGCAATGCCCTAGCAACGACCCAGAACACCATAGTAACTGCTTAGCAACCACCCAGAACACCATAGCAACCGCCTAGCAACGCCCTAGCAACCACCCAGAACACCATAGCAACCGCCTAGTAACGCCCTAGCAACCGCCCAGAACACCATAGCAACTGCCTAGCAACGCCCTACCAACCACCAAGAAACACCATAGCAACTGCTTAGCAACGCCCTGGCAACCACCCAGAACACCATAGCAACCTCCTAGCAACCACCCAGAACACCAGAGCAACTGCCTAGCAACGCCCAAGCAACCACTTAGAACACCAAAGCAACCGCCTAGCAACCACCCAGAACACCAAAGCAACCGCCTAGCAACCACACAGAACACCATAGTGACCGCCTAGCAACGCACTTGCAACCACCCAGAACACCATAGCAACTGCCTAGCAACGCCCTAGCAACCACTCAGAACACCATAGCAACGCCCTAGCAACCACCCAAAACACCATAGCAACTGCCTAGCAACGCCCTAGCAAATACCCAGAACACCATAGTAACTGCCTAGCAACCACCCAGAACACCATAGCAACCGCCTAGCAACGCCCTTGCAACCACCCAAAACACCATAGCAACCGCCTAGTAACGCCTTGGCAACCACCCAAAACACCATAGCAATGCCCTAGCAACCACCCAAAACACCCTAGCAACCGCCTAGAAACGCCCTAGCAACGACCCAGAACACCATAGTAACTGCCTAGCAACCACCCAGTACACCTGAGCAACCGCCAAGCAACGCCCTAGCAACCACCCAGAACACCATAGCAACCGCCTAGCAACGCCCTAGCAACCACTCAGAACACCATAGCAACGCCCTAGCAACCACCCAGAACACCATATCAACTGCCTAGCAACGCCCTAGCAACCACCCAGAACAGCATAGCAACCCCCTAGCAACCACCCAGAACACCATAGCAACCGCCTAGCAACGCCCTAGCAACCACCCAGAACACCATAGCAACCGCCTAGCAACCACCCAGAACACCATAGCAACTGCCTAGCAATGCCCTAGCAGCCACCCAGAACACCATAGGAACGCCCTAGCAACCACCAAGAACACCATAGCAACCGCCTAGAAACCACCCAGAACACCATAGCAACTGCCTAGCAACGCCCTCGCAACAACCAAGAACACCATAGCAACCGCCTAGAAACCACCCAGAACACCATAGCAAACGCCTAGCAATGCCCTAGCAACCACCCAGAACACCATAGTAACTGCCTAGCAACGCCCTAGCAACCACCCAGAACACCATAGCAACCGCCTATCAACCACCCAGAACACCATAGTAACTGCCTAGCAACCACCCAGTACGCGTGAACAACCGCCAAGCTCCGCCCTAGCAACCACCCAGAACACCATAGCAACCGCCTAGCAACGCCCTAGCAAACACTCAGAACACCATAGCAACGCCCTAGCAACCACCCAGAACACCATATCAACTGCCTAGCAACGCCCTAGCAACGACCCAGAACAGCATAGCAACCGCCTAGCAACCACCCAGAACACCATAGCAACCTCCTAGCAACGCCCTAGCAACCACCCAGAACACCATAGCAACCGCCTAGCAACCAACCAGACCACCATAGCAACTGCCTACCAATGCCCCACCAGCCAGCCAGAACACCATAGGAACGCCCTAGCAACCACCAAGAACACCATAGCAACCGCCTAGAAACCACCCAAAACACCATAGCAACTGCCTAGCAATGCCCTAGCAACAACCCAGAACACCATAGCAACCGCCTAGCAACCACCTAGAACACCATAGCAACTGCCCAGCAACGCCCCAGCAACCACCTAGAACACCATAGTAACTCCCTAGCAACCACCCAGAACACCATAGCACCTCCCTAGCAACGCCCTAGCAACCACCCAGAACACCATATCAACCGCCTAGCAACGCCGTAGCAACCACCCAGAACACCATAGCAACGCCCTAGCATCCACCCAGAACACCATAGCAACTGCCTAGCAACGCCCTAGCAACGACCCAGAACAGCATAGCAACCGCCTAGCAACCACCCAGAACACCATAGCAACCGCCTAGCAACCACCCAGAACACCATAGCAACTGCCTAGCAATGCCCTAGCAGCCACCCAGAACACCATAAGAACGCCCTAGCAACCACCAAGAACACCATAGCAACCACCTAGAAACCACCCAAAACACCATAGCAACTTCCTAGCAATGCCCTAGCAACAACCCAGAACACCATAGCAACCGCCTTGCAACCACCCAGAACACCATAGCAACTGCCTAGCAATGCCTTAGCAACCACCCAGAACACCATCGCAACCACCTAGCAACCACCCAGAACACCACAACAACTGCCTAGCAATGCCCAACCAACCACCCAGAACACCATAGCAACGCCCTAGCAACCAAACAGAACACCATAGCAACCGCCTACCAATGCCCTAGCAACCACCCACAACACCACAGCAACTGCTTGGCAACGCCCAAGTTACCAACCAGAACACCATAGCAACCGCCTAGCAATGCCCTTGCAACCACCCGGAACACCATAGCAACCGCCTGGCAACCACCCAGAACACCAGAGCAACTGCCTAGCAACACCCTAGCAACCACCTATAACCCATAGCAACTGCTTAGCAACGCCTTAGCAACCACCCAGAACACCATAGCAACCGCCTAGCAGCACCCTAGCAACCACCTATAACCCATAGCAACTGCTTAGCAAAGCCTTAGCAACCACCCAGAACCCCATAGCAACGCTCTAGCAACCACCCAGAACGCCATAGCAACCGCCTAGCAACCACCCAGAACACCATAGCAATCGCCTAGCAACGCCCTATCAACCACTCAGAACACCATAGCAACCGCTTAGCAAGGCCCTAGCAACCACCCAGAACACCATTGCAACTGCCTAGCAGTGCCGTAGCAACCACCCAGAACACGATAGCAGCTGCCTAGCAACACCCTCACAAGTACACAGAACACCATAGCAACTGCCTAACAACTGTTACAGCCAGTCCTCATTATGTGAAATTACAATAAAAAAATGTAACTTTTTAAGCTACTCAACTTATCAACCTTTCAGCCATTCCAATTACTGATTGTTTTCGACTATGACTTCCGGCAACTGTTTCTTCTGCCCAATCCTTTCTCAAAATATGTCCTTACTACAATTCTTCACTATTAAAAAATGTCACTATTAAAAATTTGCATATGACAGTTGTCATCAACTATGACTCCCGCAAACTGTTTCCTCAGTCCACATCTGTTTCAAAATAAAAGTCCTCACCACTACCAAAATTATCCTACTAAAAACGTAGCTACCAATATCATAATGCAATGATATGTTATAAACTCCACCTTATGCAACTACACTTTGCATTTTCAAAGCACACGTAATTCCCTGGAATTACATTATCAAGTTATTATTATTATTCTTCTTCTAACACACTTAATGCGGCCTCAACCGTTTATCGTAGAAACTTCATTCAAACTGCGTTGCGTAGGTCTTACTTAGGACACCTGTGCAATGTATTTTTCATCTTTGTAACTTTTATACTTTTAGAGTTATTAATAAAAAACTATAAATTTTTTTCCCCCATAGACTGAACATTGGCATTATGACATCACAATAGGGCCATTAAGCAAATGGAATCTTGTGCCAGGTGTTCTGACCACCTGCTGTAACTGTCAGTTTCTCAGGCTGTAAGACTACAATCTAGCTCTCTTGAGACTACAGCTTCCTTACTGCTTTCCTTCCTTCTATTTTGTGTCATTCCTTCTTTCTTTTTCCCTCCTATTTCTTTTCTTCGTTCCTTCCTTCCTTAATTCGTTCCTGCTTTCCTACTTTACTTCCTTCTATCCTGCCTTTCATCCTTCCTCCCATTCTTCCTCCCTACCAATTTTCTTTCCTACCTTCCTTAGTTTTTCTTTCCTTCCATCATGCCTTCTTTCATTTCTTCATATCCTTCTTTTCTTTCTTCCTTTCTTCTTTCTGCTTTCCCTCACTTTCCTTCCCTCTTCCTTTCTTTACTTTTTCTTTCCTTCCTTCTCTCTTTCCTTCTTTTTTTCATTTCTTCTTCCTCACTTCCTTCCTTCCTTCCTTCTATCTTTTCTTAAATCCTTCTTCTCCCCTTCTTCCTTTCCTTCCTTCCTTCCTTCCTTCTTTCCGTCATTCCTCTGTTTCTTTCCATCCATCCTCGCCTAGTTTCCTTTGTTCTTTCCTGCCTTCCTTTGATTTCCTTCTTTTTTTCCTATATTCCTTCTTTCCTTACTTCCCTCATTAGTTCCTTCTTTCCCTCCTTCCTTCCTTGTTAATATTCCAAATAATTTCGTAATCGTACGGTTCACTACTTCTCCCAGTTTTCACTCGATCCCCAAACAATACACATCAACGCCCTGGCAACAACAAGAACAACAGAGCAACTGTCGAGCAATGCCCAAGCAAATATTCAGAACACCATAGCAACCGCCTAGCAACCACCCAAAACACCATAGCAACTGCCTAGCAACCACCCAGAACACGATAGCAACTGCCAAGCAACGCCCTAGCAACCACCCAGAACACCATAGCAACCGCCAAGCAACCACTCAGAACACCAAAGCAACTGCCTAGCAACGCCCAAGCAACCACCCAAAACACCATAGCAACCGCCTAGCAACGCCCTCACAACCACCAAGAACACCATAGCAACTGCCTAGCAACCACCCAGAACACCATAGCAACTGCCTAGCAATGCCCTAGCAACCACTCAGAACACCATAGCAACCGCCTAGCAACCACCCCAAACACAATAGCAACTGCCTAGCAACGCCCTAGCAACCACCCAGAACACCATAGCAATCGCCTAGGAACCACCCAGAACACCATAGCAACTGCCTAGCAACGCCCTAGCAACCACCCAGAACACCACAGCAACCGCCCAGCAACCACCCAAAACACCATAGCAACTGCCTAGCAACGCTCTAGCAACCACCAAGAACACCTTAGCAACCGCCTAGCAACCACCCAGAACACCAAAGCAACTACCTAGCAACGCCCTAGCAACCACACAGAACACCATAGGAATCGCCTAGCAACGCTCTAGCAACCACCCAGAACACCATAGCAACCGCCTAGCAACCCCCCAGACCATCATCGCAACTGCCTAGCAACGCCCTAGCAACCACCCAGAACACCATAGCAACCGCCTAGCAACCACCCAGAACACCATAGCAACTGCCTAGCAACGCCCGAGCAACCACCCAGAACACCATACCAACCGCCTAGCAACCACCCAGAACACCCTACCAACTGCCTAGCAACGCCCTAGCAACCACCCAGAACACCATAGCAACCACCTAGCAACCACCCAAACCACCATCGCCACTGCCTAGCAACGCCCTCGCACCCAACCAGAACACCATAGCAACCGCCTAGCAACCCCCCAGAACACCATAGCAACTGCCTAGCAACACCCTAACAACCACCCAGAACACCATAGCAACCGCCTAGCAACGCCCTAGTAACCACCAAGAACACCATAGCAACAGCCTAGCAATGCCCTAGCAACCTCCCAGAACACCATAGCAACCGCCTAGCAAGGCCTTAGCAACCACCCAGAACACCATAGCAACCGCCTAGCAACCACCCAGAACACCATAGCAACTGCCTAGCAACGCCCTAGCAACCACCCAGAACACCATAGCAACCACCTAGCAACCACCCAAAACACCATAGCAACTGCCTAGCAACGCCCTAGCAACCACCCAGAACACCATAGCAACCGCCTAGCAACCACCCAGAACACCATTGCAACTGCCGAGAAACACCCTATCAACCACCCAGAACACCAAAGCAACCACCTAGCAACGCCCTAGCAACCACCCAGAACACCATAGCAACAGCCTAGCAACCATCAGAACACCATAGCAACTGCCTAGCAACGCCCTAGCAACCACCCAGAACACCATAGCAACCGCCTAGCAACCACCCAGAACACCATAGCAACCGCCTAGCAACTACCGAGAGCACCATAGCAACTGCCTAGCAACGACCTAGCAACCACCCAGAACACCATAGCAACCGCCTAGCTACCACCCAGAACACCATAGCAACCGCCTAGCAACCACCCAGAACACCAGAGCAACCGCCTAACAACCACCCAGAACACCATAGCAACACCCTAGCAACCACCCAGAACACCATAGCAACCGCCTAGCAACCATCTAGAACACCATAGCAACTGCCTAGCAACGCCCTAGCAACCACCCAAAACACCATAGCAACTGCCTACCAACGCCCTAGCAACCACCCAGAACACCATAGCACCCGCCTAGCAACCACCCAGAACACCAAAGCAACTGCCTAGCAACGCCCTAGCAACCACCCAGAACACCATAGCAACCACCTTGCAACCACCCAGAACACCATAGCAACCGCCTAGCAACCACCCAGAACACCATAGCAACTGCCTAGCAACGCCCTAGCAACCACCCAGAACGCTATAGCAACTGCCTAGCAACGCCCTAGCAACCACCCAGAACACCATAGCAACCACGTTGCAACCACCCAAAACACCATAGCAACTGCCTAGCAACGCCCAAGCAACCACCCAGAACACCATAGCAACCGCCTAGCAACCCCCCAGAACACCATAGAAACTGCCTAGCAACACCCTAACAACCACCCAGAACACCATAGCAACCGCCTAGCAACGCCCTAGCAACCACCCAGAACACCATAGCAACAGCCTAGCATTGCCCTAGCAACCACCCAGAACACCATAGCAACCGCCTAGCAACCACCCAGAACACCATAGCAACTGCCTAGCAACGCCCTAGCAACCACCCAGAACACCATAGCAACCGCCTAGCAACCACCCAGATCACCATAGCAACTGCCTAGCAACGCCCTAGCACCCAGAACACCATAGCAACCGCCTAGCAACCACCCAGAACACCATAGCAACTGCCTAGCAACACCCTAACAACCACCCAGAACACCATAGCAACCGCCTAGCAACCCCCCACCAACCACCCACGAAACCATAGCAACACCCTAGCAAAGCCCTAGCAACCTCCCAGAACACCATAGCAACAGCCTAGCAAGGCCCTAGCAACCACCCAGAACACCATAGCACCCGCCTAGCAATGCCCTAGCAACCTCCCAGAACACCATAGCAACTGCCTAGCAATGCCCTAGCAGCCACCCAGAACACCATAAGAACGCCCTAGCAACCACCAAGAACACCATAGCAACCACCTAGAAACCACCCAAAACACCATAGCAACTTCCTAGCAATGCCCTAGCAACAACCCAGAACACCATAGCAACCGCCTTGCAACCACCCAGAACACCATAGCAACTGCCTAGCAATGCCTTAGCAACCACCCAGAACACCATCGCAACCACCTAACAACCACCCAGAACACCATAACAACTGCCTAGCAATGCCCAAGCAACCACCCAGAACACCATAGCAACGCCCTAGCAACCAACCAGAACACCATAGCAACCGCTTAGCAATGCCCTAGCAACCACCCAGAACACCATAGCAACTGCTTGGCAACGCCCAAGTTACCAACCAGAACACCATAGCAACCGCCTAGCAATGCCCTTGCAACCACCCGGAACACCATAGCAACCGCCTGGCAACCACCCAGAACACCAGAGCAACTGCCTAGCAACACCCTAGCAACCACCTATAACCCATAGCAACTGCTTAGCAACGCCTTAGCAACCACCCAGAACACCATAGCAACCGCCTAGCAGCACCCTAGCAACCACCTATAACCCATAGCAACTGCTTAGCAAAGCCTTAGCAACCACCCAGAACCCCATAGCAACGCTCTAGCAACCACCCAGAACGCCATAGCAACCGCCTAGCAACCACCCAGAACACCATAGCAATCGCCTAGCAACGCCCTATCAACCACTCAGAACACCATAGCAACCGCTTAGCAAGGCCCTAGCAACCACCCAGAACACCATTGCAACTGCCTAGCAGTGCCGTAGCAACCACCCAGAACACGATAGCAGCTGCCTAGCAACACCCTCACAAGTACACAGAACACCATAGCAACTGCCTAACAACTGTTACAGCCAGTCCTCATTATGTGAAATTACAATAAAAAAATGTAACTTTTTAAGCTACTCAACTTATCAACCTTTCAGCCATTCCAATTACTGATTGTTTTCGACTATGACTTCCGGCAACTGTTTCTTCTGCCCAATCCTTTCTCAAAATATGTCCTTACTACAATTCTTCACTATTAAAAAATGTCACTATTAAAAATTTGCATATGACAGTTGTCATCAACTATGACTCCCGCAAACTGTTTCCTCAGTCCACATCTGTTTCAAAATAAAAGTCCTCACCACTACCAAAATTATCCTACTAAAAACGTAGCTACCAATATCATAATGCAATGATATGTTATAAACTCCACCTTATGCAACTACACTTTGCATTTTCAAAGCACACGTAATTCCCTGGAATTACATTATCAAGTTATTATTATTATTCTTCTTCTAACACACTTAATGCGGCCTCAACCGTTTATCGTAGAAACTTCATTCAAACTGCGTTGCGTAGGTCTTACTTAGGACACCTGTGCAATGTATTTTTCATCTTTGTAACTTTTATACTTTTAGAGTTATTAATAAAAAACTATAAATTTTTTTCCCCCATAGACTGAACATTGGCATTATGACATCACAATAGGGCCATTAAGCAAATGGAATCTTGTGCCAGGTGTTCTGACCACCTGCTGTAACTGTCAGTTTCTCAGGCTGTAAGACTACAATCTAGCTCTCTTGAGACTACAGCTTCCTTACTGCTTTCCTTCCTTCTATTTTCTGTCATTCCTTCTTTCTTTTTCCCTCCTATTTCTTTTCTTCGTTCCTTCCTTCCTTAATTCGTTCCTGCTTTCCTACTTTACTTCCTTCTATCCTGCCTTTCATCCTTCCTCCCATTCTTCCTCCCTACCAATTTTCTTTCCTACCTTCCTTAGTTTTTCTTTCCTTCCATCATGCCTTCTTTCATTTCTTCATATCCTTCTTTTCTTTCTTCCTTTCTTCTTTCTGCTTTCCCTCACTTTCCTTCCCTCTTCCTTTCTTTACTTTTTCTTTCCTTCCTTCTCTCTTTCCTTCTGTTTTTCATTTCTTCTTCCTCACTTCCTTCCTTCCTTCCTTCTATCTTTACTTAAATCCTTCTTCTTCCCTTCTTCCTTTCCTTCCTTCCTTACTTCCTTCTTTCCGTCATTCCTCTGTTTCTTTCCATCCATCCTCGCCTAGTTTCCTTTTTTCTTTCCTGCCTTCCTTTGATTTCCTTCTTTTTTTCCTATATTCCTTCTTTCCTTACTTCCCTCATTAGTTCCTTCTTTCCCTCCTTCCTTCCTTGTTAATATTCCAAATAATTTCGTAATCGTACGGTTCACTACTTCTCCCAGTTTTCACTCGATCCCCAAACAATACACATCAACGCCCTGGCAACAACAAGAACAACAGAGCAACTGTCGAGCAATGCCCAAGCAAATATTCAGAACACCATAGCAACCGCCTAGCAACCACCCAAAACACCATAGCAACTGCCTAGCAACCACCCAGAACACGATAGCAACTGCCAAGCAACGCCCTAGCAACCACCCAGAACACCATAGCAACCGCCAAGCAACCACTCAGAACACCAAAGCAACTGCCAAGCAACGCCCAAGCAACCACCAAAAACACCATAGCAACCGCCTAGCAACGCCCTCACAACCACCAAGAACACCATAGCAACTGCCTAGCAACCACCCAGAACACCATAGCAACTGCCTAGCAATGCCCTAGCAACCACCCAGAACACTATAGCAACCGCCTAGCAACCACACAAAACACCATAGCAACTGCCTAGCAACGCCCTAGCAACCACCCAGAACACCATAGCAATCGCCTAGGAACCACCCAGAACACCATAGCAACTGCCTAGCAACGCCCTAGCAACCACCCAGAACACCACAGCAACCGCCCAGCAACCACCCAAAACACCATAGCAACTGCCTAGCAACGCTCTAGCAACCACCAAGAACACCTTAGCAACCGCCTAGCAACCACCCAGAACACCATAGCAATTGCCTAGCAACGCCCTAGCAACCACACAGAACACCATAGGAATCGCCTAGCAATGCCCTAGCAACCACCCAGAACACCATAGCAACCGCCTAGCAACCACCCAGAACACCATAGCAACTGCCTAGCAACGCCCTAGCAACCACCCAGAACACCATAGCAACCGCCTAGCACACCATAACAACTGCCTAGCAAGGCCCGAGCAACCACTCAGAACACCATAGCAACCGCCTAGCAACCAACCAGAACACCATAGCAACTGCCTAGCAACGCCCTAGCAACCACCCAGAAAACCATAGCAACCACCTAGGAACCACCCAAAACACCATAGCAACTGCCTAGCAACGCCCTAGCAACCACCCAGAACACCATAGCAACCGCCTAGCAACCACCCAGAACACCATAGCAACTGCCTAGCAACACCCTAACAACCACCCAGAACACCATAGCAACCGCCTAGCAACGCCCTAGCAACCACCCAGAACACCATAGCAACAGCCTAGCAATGCCCTAGCAACCTCCCAGAACACCATAGCAACCGCCTAGCAAGGCCTTAGCAACCACCCAGAACACCATAGCAACCGCCTAGCAACCACCCAGAACACCATAGCAACTGCCTAGCAACGCCCTAGCAACCACCCAGAACACCATAGCAACCACCTAGCAACCACCCAAAACACCATAGCAACTGCCTAGCAACGCCCTAGCAACCACCCAGAACACCATAGCAACCGCCTAGCAACCACCCAGAACACCATTGCAACTGCCGAGAAACACCCTATCAACCACCCAGAACACCAAAGCAACCACCTAGCAACGCCCTAGCAACCACCCAGAACACCATAGCAACAGCCTAGCAACCATCAGAACACCATAGCAACTGCCTAGCAACGCCCTAGCAACCACCCAGAACACCATAGCAACCGCCTAGCAACCACCCAGAACACCATAGCAACCGCCTAGCAACTACCGAGAGCACCATAGCAACTGCCTAGCAACGACCTAGCAACCACCCAGAACACCATAGCAACCGCCTAGCTACCACCCAGAACACCATAGCAACCGCCTAGCAACCACCCAGAACACCAGAGCAACCGCCTAACAACCACCCAGAACACCATAGCAACACCCTAGCAACCACCCAGAACACCATAGCAACCGCCTAGCAACCATCTAGAACACCATAGCAACTGCCTAGCAACGCCCTAGCAACCACCCAAAACACCATAGCAACTGCCAAGCAACGCCCTAGCAACCACCCAGAACACCAAAACAACCGCCTAGCAACCACCCAGAACACCAAAGCAACTGCCTAGCAACGCCCTTGCAACCACCCAGAACACCATAGCAACCACCTTGCAACCACCCACAACACCATAGCAACCGCCTAACAACCACCCAGAACACCATAGCAACTGCCTAGCAACGCCCTAGCAACCACCCAGAACGCTATAGCAACTGCCTAGCAACGCCCTAGCAACCACCCAGAACACCATAGCAACCACGTTGCAACCACCCAAAACACCATAGCAACTGCCTAGCAACGCCCAAGCAACCACCCAGAACCCCATAGCAACCGCCTAGCATCCTCCCAGAACACCATAGAAACTGCCTAGCAACACCCTAACAACCACCCAGAACACCATAGCAACCGCCTAGCAACGCCCTAGCAACCACCCAGAACACCATAGCAACAGCCTAGCATTGCCCTAGCAACCACCCAGAACACCATAGCAACCGCCTAGCAACCACCCAGAACACCATAGCAACTGCCTAGCAACGCCCTAGCAACCACCCAGAACACCATAGCAACCGCCTAGCAACCACCCAAAACACCATAGCAACTGCCTAGCAACGCCCTAGCACCCAGAACACCATAGCAACCGCCTAGCAACCACCCAGAACACCATAGCAACTGCCTAGCAACACCCTAACAACCACCCAGAACACCATAGCAACCGCCTAGCAACCCCCTAGCAACCACCCAGAAAACCATAGCAACAGCCTAGCAATGCCCTAGCAACCTCCCAGAACACCATAGCAACCGCCTAGCAAGGCCCTAGCAACCACCCAGAACACCAAAGCACCCCCCTAGCAATGCCCTAGCAACCTCCCAGAACACCATAGCAACCGCCTAGCAACCACCCAGCACACCATAGCAACTGCCTAGCAACGCCCTAGCAACCACCCAGAACACCATAGCAACCGCCTAGCAACCACCCAGAACACAATAGCAACCGCCTAGCAACACCCTAACAACCACCCAGAACACCATAGCAACCGCCTAGCAACGCCCTAGCAACCACCCAGAAAACCATAGCAACAGCCTAGCAATGCCCTAGCAACCTCCCAGAACACCATAGCAACCGCCTAGCAAGGCCCTAGCAACCACCCAGAACACCATAGCAACCGCCTAGCAATGCCCTAGCAACCTCCCAGAACACCATAGCAACCGCCTAGCAACCACCCAGCACACCATAGCAACTGCCTAGCAACGCCCTAGCAACCACCCAGAACACCATAGCAACCGCCTAGCAACCACCCAGAACACAATAGCAACCGCCTAGCTACCACCCAGAACACCATAGCAATGCCCTAGCAACCACCCAGAACACCATAGCAACTGCCTAGCAACGCCCTAGCAACCACCCAGAACACCATAGCAACCGCCTAGCAACCATCAGAACACCATAGCAACCGCCTTGCAACCACCCAAAACACCATAGCAACTGCCTAGCAACCACCCAGAACACGATAGCAACTGCCAAGCAACGCCCTAGCAACAACCCAGAACACCATAGCAACCGCCAAGCAACCACTCAGAACACCAAAGCAACTGCCTAGCAACGCCCTAGCAACCACCCAAAACACCATAGCAACCGCCTAGCAACGCCCTCACACCCACCAAGAACACCATAGCAACTGCCTAGCAACCACCCAAAACACCATAGCAACTGCCTAGGAATGCCCTAGCAACCACCCAGAACACTATAGCAACCGCCTAGCAACCACCCAAAACACCATAGCAACTGCCTAGCAACGCCCTAGCAACCACCCAGAACACCATAGCAATCGCCTAGCAACCACCCAGAACACCATAGCAACTGCCTAGCAACGCCCTAGCAACCACCCACAACACCACAGCAACCGCCCAGCAACCACCCAAAACACCATAGCAACTGCCTAGCAACGCCCTAACAACCACCAAGAACACCTTAGCAACCGCCTAACAACCACCCAGAACACCATAGCAACTACCTAGCAACGCCCGAGCAACCACACAGAACACCATAGGAATCACCTAGCAACGCCCTAGCAACCACCCAGAACACCATAGCAACCGCCTCGCAACCACCCAGAACACCATAGCAACTGCCTAGCAACGCCCTAGCAACCACCCAGAACACCATAGCAACCGCCTAGCAACCACCCAGAACACCATAGCAACTGCCTAGCAATGCCCGAGCAACCACCCAGAACACCATAGCATCCGCCTAGCAACCACCCAGAACACCATAGCAACTGCCTAGCAACGCCCTAGCAACCACCCAGAAGACCATAGCAACCGCCTAGCAACCACCCAAAACACCATAGCAACTGCCTAGCAACGCCCTAGCAACCCCCCAGAACACCATAGCAACCGCCTAGCAACCACCCAGAACACCATAGCAACTGCCTAGCAACACCCTAACAACCACCCAGAACACCATAGCAACCGCCTTGCAACGCCCTAGCAACCACCCAGAACACCATAGCAACAGCCTAGCAATGCCCAAGCAACCTCCCAGAACACCATAGCAACCACCGAGCAAGGCCCTAGCAACCACCCAGAACACCATAGCAACCGCCTAGCAACCACCCAGAACACCATAGCAACCGCCTAGCAACGCCCTAGCAACCACCCAGAACACCATAGCAACCACCTAGCAACCACCCAAAACACCATAGCAACTGCCTAGCAACGCCCAAGCAACCACCCAGAACACCATAGCAACCGCCTAGCAACCACCCAGAACACCATTGCAACTGCCGAGAAACACCCTATCAACCACCCAGAACACCATAGCAACCACCTAGCAACGCCCTAGCAACCACCCAGAACACCATAGCAACAGCCTAGCAACCATCAGAACACCATAGCAACTGCCTAGCAACGCCCTAGCAACCATCCAGAACACCATAGCAACCGCCTAGCAACCACCCAGATCACCATAGCAACCGCCTAGCAACCACCCAGAGCACCATAGCAACTGCCTAGCAACGACCTAGCAACCACCCAGGACACCATAGCAACCGCCTAGCTACCACCCAGAACACCATAGCAACTGCCTAGCAACTACCCAGAACACCAGAGCAACCGCCTAACAACCACCCAGAACACCATAGCAACACCCTAGCAACCACCCAGAACACCATAGCAACCGCCTAGCAACCATCTTGAACACCATAGCAACTGCCTAGCAACGCCCTAGCAACCACCCAAAACACCATAGCAACTGCCTAGCAACGCCCTAGCAACCACCCAGAACACCATAGCAACCGCCTAGCAACCACCCCAAACAATACAGCAACTGCCTTGCAACGCCCTAGCAACCACCCAGAACACCATAGCAACCGCCTTGCAACCACCCAGAACACCATAGCAACCGCCTAGCAACCACCCAGAACACCATAGCAACTGCCTAGCAACGCCCTAGCAACCTCCAGAACACCACAGCAACTGCCTAGCAATGCCCTACCAACCACCCAGAACGCCATAGCAACTGCCCAGCAACGCCCTAGCAACCACCCAGAACACCATAGCAACCACCTAGCAACCACCTAAAACACCATAGCAACTGCCTAGCAACGCCCTAGCAACCACCCAGAACACCATAGCAACCGCCTAGCAACCACCCAGAACACCATAGAAACTGCCTAGCAACACCCTAACAACCACCCAGAACACCATAGCAACCGCCTAGCAACGCCCTAGTTACCACCCAGAACACCATAGCAACAGCCTAGCAATGCCCTAGCAACCACCCAGAACACCATAGCAACCGCCTAGCAACCACCCAGAACACCATAGCAACTGCCTAGCAACTCCCTAGCAACCACCCAGAACACCATAGCAACCGCCTAGCAACCACCCAGAACACCATAGCAACCGCCTAGCAACCACCAAGAACACCATAGCAACTGCCTAGCAACGCCCTAGCAACCACCCAGAACACCATAGCAACCGCCTAACAACCACCCAGAACACCATAGCAACTGCCTAGCAACGCCCAAGCAACCACCCAGAACACCATAGCAACCACCTAGCAACCACCCAAAACACCATAGCAACTGCCAAGCAACGCCCTAGCACCCAGAACACCATAGCAACCGCCTAGCAACCACCCAAAACACCATAGCAACTGCCTAGCAACACCCTAACAACCACCCAGAACACCATAGCAACCGCCTAGCAACGCCCTAGCAACCACCCAGAACACCATAGCAACAGCCTAGCAATGCCCTAGCAACCTCCCAGAACACCATGGCAACCGCCTAGCAAGGCCCTAGCAACCACCCAGAACACCATAGCAACCGCCTAGCAATGCCCTAGCAACCTCCCAGAACACCATAGCAACCGCCTAGCAACAACCCAGCACACCATAGCAACTGCCTAGCAACGCCCTAGCAACCACCCAGAACACCATAGCAACCGCCTTGCAACCACCCAGAACACAATAGCAACCGCCTAGCTACCACCCAGAACACCATAGCAATGCCCTAGCAACCACCCAGAACACCATAGCAACTGCCTAGCAACGCCCTAGCAACCACCCAGAACACCATAGCAACCGCCTAGCAACCATCAGAACACCATAGCAACTGCCTAGCAACGCCCTAGCAACCACCCGGAACACCATAGCAACCGCCTTGCAACCACCCAGAATACTATGGCAACCGCCTAGCAACAACACAGAACACCATAGCAACTGCCTAGCAATGATCTAGCACCCACCCAGACCACCATTGCAACCGCCTTGCTACCCCCCAGAACACCATAGCAACCGCCTAGCAACCACCCAGAACACCAGAGCAACCGCCTAACTACCACCCAGAACACCATAGCAACACCCTAGCAACCACCCAGAACACCATAGCAACCGCCCAGCAACCATCCAGAACACCATAGCAACTGCCTAGCAACGCCCTAGCAACCACCCAGAACACCATAGCAACGCCCTAGCAACCTCCCAGAACACCATAGCACCCGCCTAGCAACGCCCGAGCAACCACGCAGAACACCATAGCAACCGCCTCGCAACGCCCTAGCAACCAGCCAGAACATCATAGCAACCACCTAGCAACCACCCAGAACACCATAGCAACTGCCTTGCAACACCCTAGCAACCACCTAAAACACCATAGCAACCGCTGGCAATGCCGTGGCAACCACCCAGAACACCATACCAACTGCTTAGCAATGCCCTAGCAACCACCCAGAACGCCATAGCAACCACCCTAACAACCACCCAGAACACCATAGCAACTGCCTAGCAACGGCCTAGCAACCACCCAGAACACAATAGCAACTGCCTAGCAACGCCATAGCAACCACCCAGAGCACCGTAGCAACGGCCTCGCAACCACCCAGAACAGCATAGCAACTGCCTAGCAACACCCTAGCAACCACCCAGAACACCATAGCAACCACCTAGCAACGCCCTAGCAACCACCCAGAACATCATAGCAACGGCTTAGCAACCACCCAGAACCCCATAGCAATGCTCGAGCAACCACCCAGTACGCCATAGCAACCGCCTAGCAACTACCCAGAACACCATAGCTACCGCCTAGCAACGCCCTATGAACCACCCAGAACACCATAGCAACTGCCTTGCAATGCCCTAGCAACCACCCAGAACACGATAGCAGCTGCCTAGCAACACCCTCACAAGTACACAGAACACCATAGCAACTGCCTAACAACTGTTACAGCCAGTCCTCATTATGTCAAATTACAATAAAAAATGTAACTTTTTAAGCTACTCAACTTATCAACCTTTCAGCCATTCCAACTCCTGATTGTTTTCGACTATGACTTCCGGCAACTGTTTCTTTTGCCCAATCCTGTCTCAAAATATAAGTCCTCATTACAATTTTTCACTATTAAAAAATGTCACTATTAAAAATTTCCATATGACAGTTGTCATCAACTATGACTCCCGCAAACTGTTTCCTCAGTCCACATCTGTTTCAAAATAAAAGTCCTCACCACTACCATAATTATCCTCCTAAAAACGTAGCTACCAATATCATAATGCAATGATATTTTACAAACTCCACCTTATGCAACTACACTTTGCATTTTCAATGCACACGTAATTCCCTGGAATTACATTATCTAGTTATTATTAGTGTGCATTGAAAATGCTCACTATTGTTATCCTGGTCTTCTTATTATTATTATTAGTGTGCATTGAAAATGCTCACTATTGTTATCCTGGTCTTCTTATTATTATTTTTATTATTAGTGTGCATTGAAAATGCTCACTATTGTTATCCTGGTCTTCTTCTTATTATTATTATTATTATTATTATTATTATTAGTGTGCATTGAAAATGCTCACTATTGTTATCCTGGTCTTCTTCTTATTATTATTATTATTATTATTAGTGTGCATTGAAAATGCTCACTATTGTTATCCTGGTCTTCTTATTATTATTATTATTAGTGTGCATTGAAAATGCCCACTATTGTTATCCTGGTCTTCTTATTATTATTATTATTATTATTATTATTATTATTATTATTATTATTCTAACACACTTAATGCGGCCTCAACCGTTTATCGTAGAAACTTCATTCAAACTGCGTTGCGTAGGTCTTACTTAGGACACCTGTGCAATGTATTTTTCATCTTTGTAACTTTTATACTTTTTGAGTTATTAATATAAAACTATAAATTTTTTCCCTCCATAGACTTAACATTGGCATTATGACATCACAATAGGGCCATTAAGCAAATGGAATCTTGTGCCAGGTGTTCTGACCACCTGCTGTAACTGTCAGTTTCTCAGGCTGTAAGACTACAATCTGGCTCTCTTGAGACGACAGCTTCCTTACTGCTTTCCTTCCTTCTATTTTCTGTCATTCCTTCTTTCTTTTTCCCTCCTATTTCTTTCCTTCGTTCCTTCCTTCCTTTATTTGTTCCTGCTTTCCTACTTTACTTCCTTCTATCCTGCCTTTCATCCTTCCTCCCATTCTTCCTCCCTACCAATTTTCTTTCCTACCTTCCTTAGTTTTTCTTTCCTTCCATCATGCCTTCTTTCATTCCTTCATATCCTTCTTTTCTTTCTTCCTTTCTTCTTTCTGCTTTCCCTCCCTTTCCTTTTTTCTTCTTTTCTTTACTTTTTCTTTCCTTCCTTCTCTCTTTCCTTCTGTTTTTCATTTCTTCTTCCTCACTTCCTTCCTTCCTTCCTTCTATCTTTACTTAAATCCTTCTTCTTCCCTTCTTCCTTTCCTTCCTTCCTTACTTCCTTCTTTCCGTCATTCTTCTGTTTCTTTCCATCCATCCTCGCCTAGTTTCCTTTGTTCTTTCCTGCCTTCCTTTGATTTCCTTCTTTTTTTCCTATATTCCTTCTTTCCTTACTTGCCTCATTAGTTCCTTCTTTCCCTCCTTCCTTCCTTGTTAATATTCCAAATAATTTCGTAATCGTACGGTACACTACTTCTCCCAGTTTTCACTCGATCCCCAAACAATACACATCAACGCCCTAGCAACAATAAGAACAACATAGCAACTGTCGAGCAATGCCCAAGCAAATATTCAGAACACCATAGCAACCGCCTAGCAACCACCCAAAACACCATAGCAACTGCCTAGCAACCACCCAGAACACGATAGCAACTGCCAAGCAACGCCCTAGCAACCACCCAGAACACCATAGCAACCGCCAAGCAACCACTCAGAACACCAAAGGAACTGCCTAGCAACGCCCTAGCAACCACCCAAAACACCATAGCAACCGCCTAGCAACGCCCTCACAACCACCAAGAACACCATAGCAACTGCCTAGCAACCACCCACAACACCATAGCAACTGCCTAGCAACGCCCTAGCAACCACCCAGAACACTATAGCAACCTCCTAGCAACCACCCAAAACACCATAGCAACTGACTAGCAACGCCCTAGCAACCACCCAGAACACCATAGCAATCGCCTAGCAACCACCCAGAACACCAAAGCAACTGCCTAGCAACGCCCTAGCAACCACCCAGACCAACATACCACCCGCCCACCCACCACCCAAAACCCCATAGCACCTGCCTAGCAACCCCCTAGCAACCACCAAGAACACCATAGCAACCCCCCAGCAGCCACCCAGAACACCATAGCAACTACCTAGCAACGCCCTAGCAACCACCCAGAACACCATAGGAATCGCCTAGCAACGCCCTAGCAACCACCCAGAACACCATGGCAACCGCCTAGCAACCACCCAGAACACCATAGCAACTGCCTAGCAACGCCCTAGCAACCACCCAGAACACCATAGCAACCGCCTAGCAACCACCCAGAACACCATAGCAACTGCCTAGCAACGCCCTAGCAACCACCCAGAACACCATAGCAACCGCTTAGCAACCACCCAGCACACCATAGCAACTGCCTAGCAACGCCCTAGCAACCACCCAGAACACCATAGCAACCCCTTAGCAACCACCCAGAACACCATAGCAACTGCCTAGCACCCCCCTAACAACCACCCAGAACCCCATAGCCACCGCCTAGCAACGCCCTAGCAACCACCCAGAACACCATAGCAACAGCCTAGCAATGCCCTAGCAACCTCCCAGAACACCATAGCAACCGCCTAGCAAGGCCCTAGCAACCACCCAGAACACCATAGCAACCGCCTAGCAACCACCCAGAACACCATAGCAACTGCCTAGCAACGCCCTAGCAACCACCCAGAACACCATAGCAACCACCTAGAAACCACCCAAAACACCATAGCAACTGCCTAGCAACGCCCTAGCAACCACCCAGAACACCATAGCAACCGCCTAGCAACCACCCAGAACACCATAGCATCTGCCTAGCAACGCCCTAGCAACCGCCCAGAACACCACAGCAACTGCCTAGCAACGCCCTAGCAACCACCCAGAACACCATAGCAACAGCCTAGCAATGCCCTAGCAACCTCCCAGAACACCATAGCAACCGCCTAGCAAGGCCCTAGCAACCACCCAGAACACCATAGCAACCGCCTAGCAACCACCCAGAACACCATAGCAACTGCCTAGCAACGCCCTAGCAACCACCCAGAACACCATAGCAACCACCTAGAAACCACCCAAAACACCATAGCAACTGCCTAGCAACGCCCTAGCAACCACCCAGAACACCATTGCAACTGACGAGCAATACCCTAACAACCACCCAGAACACCATAGCAACCACCTAGCCCCGCCCTAGCAACCACCCAGAACACCATAGCAACAGCCTAGCAACCATCAGAACACCATAGTAACTGCCTAGCAACGCCCTAGCAGCCACCCAGAACACCATAGCAACAGCCTAGCAAACACCCAGAACACCATAGCAACCGCCTAGCAACCACCCAGAGCACCATAGCCACTGCCTAGCAACGACCTAGCAACCACCCAGAAAACCATAGCAACCGCCTAGCTACCACCCAGAACACCATAGCAACCGCCTAACAACCACCCAGAACACCAAAGCAACACCCTAGCAACCACCCAGAACACCTTAGCAACCGCCTGGAACCCATCCAGAACACCATAGCAACTGCCTAGCAACGCCCTAGCACCCACCCAAAACACCATAGCAACTGCCTAGCAACGCCCTAGCAACCACCCAGAACACCATAGCAACCGCCAAGCAACCACCCAGAACACCATAGCAACTGCCTAGCAACGCCCTAGGAACCACCCAGAACACCATACCAACCGCCTAGCAACCACCCAGAACACCATAGCAACCGCCTAGCAACCACCCAGAACACCATAGCAACTGCCTAGCAACGCCCTAGCAACCACCCAGAACACCACAGCAACTGCCTAGCAACGCCCTAGCAACCACCAAGAAAGCTATAGCAACTGCCTAGCAACGCCCTAGCAACCACCCAGAACACCATAGCAACCACCTAGCAACCGCCCAAAACACCATAGCAACTGCCTAGCAACGCCCTAGCAACCACCCAGAACACCATAGCAACCGCCTAGCAACCACCCAGAACACCATAGAAACTGCCTAGCAACGCCCTTGCAACCACCCAGAACACCATAGCAACAGCCTAGCAATGCCCTAGCAACCACCCAGAACACCATAGCAACCGCCTAGCAACCACCCAGAACACCATAGCAACTGCCTAGCAACGCCCTAGCAACCACCCAGAACACCATAGCAACCCCCTAATAACCACCCAGAACACCATAGCAACTGCCTGGCAACCACCAAGAACACCATAACAACTGCCTAGCAACGCCCCAGCAACCACCCAGAACACCATAGCAACCGCCTAGCAACCACCCAGAACACCATAGCAACTGCCTAGCAACGCCCAAGCAACCACCCAGAACACCATAGCAACCACCTAGCAACCACCCAAAACACCATAGCAACTGCCTAGCAACGCCCTAGCACCCAGAACACCATAGCAACCGCCTAGCAACCACCCAGAACACCATAGCAACTGCCTAGCAACACCCTCAAAACCACCCAGAACACCATACCAACCGCCTAGCACCGCCCTAGCAATCACCCAGAACACCATAGCAACAGCCTAGCAATGCCCTAGCAACCTCCCAGAACACCATAGCAACCGCCTAGCAAGGCCCTAGCAACCACCCAGAACACCATAGCAACCGCCTAGCAACGCCCTAGCAACCTCCCAGAACACCATAGCAACCCCCTAGCAACCACCCAGCACACCATAGCAACTGCCTAGCAGCGCCCTAGCAACCACCCAGAACACAATAGCAACCGCCTATCAACCACCCAGAACACAATAGCAACCGCCTAGCTACCACCCAGAACACCATAGCAATGCCCTAGCAACCACCCAGAACACCATAGCAACTGCCTAGCAACGCCCTAGCAACCACCCAGAAAACCATAGCAACTGCCTAGCAACCATCAGAACACCATAGCAACTGCCTAGCAACGCCCTAGCAACCACCCAGAACACCATAGCAACCGCCTAGCAACCACCCTGAACACCATAGCAACCGCCTAGCAACAACACAGAACACCATAGCAACTGCCTAGCAATGATCTAGCAACCACCCAGAACACCATAGCAACTACCTAGCAACGCCCTAGCAACCACACAGAACACCAAAGGAATCGCCTAACAACGCCCTAGCAACCACCCAGAACACCATGGCAACTGCCTAGCAACCACCCAGAACACCATAGCAACTGCCTAGCAACGCCCTAGCAACCACCCAGAACACCATAGCAACCGCCTAGCAACCACCCAGAACACCATAGCAACTGCCTAGCAACGCCCGAGCAACCACCCAGAACACCATAGCAACCGCCTACCCACCACCCAGAACACCATAGCACCTGCCTAGCAACGCCCTAGCAACCACCCAGAACACCATAGCAACCACCTAGCAACCACCGAAAACACCATAGCAACTGCCTAGCAACGCCCTAGCAACCACCCAGAACACCATAGCAACCGCCTAGCAACCACCCAAAACACCATAGCAACTGCCTAGCAACGCCCTAGCAACCACCCAGAACACCATAGCAACAGCCTAGCAACGCCCTAGCAACCACCCAGAACACCATAGCAACAGCCTAGCAATGCCCTAGCAACCTCCCAGAACACCATAGCAACCGCCTAGCAAGGCCTTAGAAACCACCCAGAACACCATAGCAACCGCCTTGCAACCACCCAGAACACCATAGCAACTGCCTAGCAACGCCCTACCAACCACCCAGAACACCATATCAACCACCTAGAAACCACCCAAAACACCATAGCAACTGCCTAGCAACGCCCTAGCAACCACCCAGAACACCATAGCAACCGCCTAGCAACCACCCAAAACACCATTGCAACTGCCGAGCAACACCCTAACAACCACCCAGAACACCATAGCAACCACCTTGCAACGCCCTAGCAACCACCCAGAACACCATAGCAACAGCCTAGCAACCATCAGAACACCATAGCAACTGCCTAGCAACGCCCTAGCAACCACCCAGAACACCATAGCAACCGCCTAGCAACCACCCAGAACACCATAGCAACCGCCTAGCAACCACCAAGAGCACCATAGCAACTGCCTAGCAACGACCTAGCAACCACCCAGAACACCATAGCAACCGCCTAGCTACCACCCAGAACACCATAGCAACCGCCTAAAAACCACCCAGAACACCAAAGCAACACCCTAGCAACCACCCAGAACACCATAGCAACCGCCTAGCAACCATCTAGAACACCAAAGCAACTGCCTAGCAACGCCCTAGCAACCACCCAAAACACCATAGCAACTGCCTAGCAACGCCCTAGCAACCACCCAGAACACCATAGCAACCGCCTAGCAACCACCCAGAACACCATAGCAACTGCCTAGCAACGCCCTAGCAACCACCCAGAACACCGAAGCAACCGCCTAGCAACCCCCCAGAACCCCCTCGCACCCGCCTAGCACCCACCCAGCACACCATAGCAACTGCCAAGCAACGCCCTAGCAACCACCCAGAACAACACAGCAACTGCCTAGCAACGCCCTAGCAACCACCCAGAACGCTATAGCAACTGCCTAGCAATGCCCTAGCAACTACCCAGAACACCATAGCAACCACCTAGCAACCGCCCAAAACACCATAGCAACTGCCTAGCAACGCCCTAGCAACCACCCAGAACACCATAGCAACCGCCTAGCAACCACCCAGAACACCATAGAAACTCCCTAGCAACACCCTAACAACCACCCAGAACACCATAGCAACCGCCTAGCAACGCCCTAGCAACCACCCAGAACACCATAGCAACAGCCTAGCAATGCCCTAGCAACCACCCAGAACACCATAGCAACCGCCTAGCAACCACCCAGAACACCATAGCAACTGCCTAGCAACGCCCGAGCAACCACCCAGAACACCATAGCAACCGCCTAGCAACCACCCAGAACACCATAGCAACCACCTGGCAACCACCAAGAACACCATAGCAGCTGCCTAGGAACGCCCGAGCAACCACACAGAACACCATAGCAACCGCCTAGCAACCACCCAGAACACCATAGCAACTGCCTAGCAACGCCTTAGCTACCACCCAGAACACCATAGCAACCACCTAGCAGCCACACAAAACACCATAGCAACTGCCTAGCAACGCCCTAGCACCCAGAACACCATAGCAACCGCCTAGCAACCACCCAGAACACCATAGCAACTGCCTAGCAACACCCTAACAACCACCCAGAACACCATAGCAACCGCCTAGCAACGCCCTAGCAACCACCCAGAACACCATAGCAACAGCCTGGCAATGTCCTAGCAACCTTCCAGAACACCATACCACCCCCCTAGCCAGGCCCCAGCCACCACCCAGAACACCATAGCAACCCCCTAGCAATGCCCTAGCAACCTCCCAGAACACCATAGCAACCGCCTAGCAACCACCCAGCACACCATAGCAACTGCCTAGCAACGCCCTAGCAACCACCTAGAACACCATAGCAACCGCCTATCAACCACCCAGAACACAATAGAAACCGCCTAGCTACCACCCAGAACACCATAGCAATGCCCTAGCAACCACCCAGAACACCATAACAACTGCCTAGCAACGCCCTAGCAACCACCCAGAACACCATAGCAACCGCCTAGCAACCATCAGAACACCATAGCAACTGCCTAGCAATGCCCTAGCAACCACCCAGAACACCATAGCAACCGCCTAGCAACCACCCTGAACACCATAGCAACTGCCTAGCATCAACACAGAACACCATAGCAACTGCCTAGCAATGATCTAGCAACCACCCAGAACACCATTGCAACAGCCTTGCTACCACCCAGACCCCCATAGCACCCGCCTAGCAACCACCCAGAACACCAGAGCAACCGCCTAACAACCACCCAGAACACCATAGCAACACCCTAGCAACCACCCAGAACACCATAGCAACCGCCTAGCAACCATCCAGAACACCACAGCAACTGCCTAGCAACGCCCTAGCAACCACCCAGAACACCATAGCAACGCCCTCGCACCCCCCCAGCACAGCATAGCACTCGCCTAGCAACGCCCGAGCAACCACCCAGAACACCATAGCAACCGCCTAGCAACGCCCTAGCAACCAGCCAGAACATCATAGCAACCACCTAGCAACCACCCAGAACACCATAGCATCTGCCTTGCAACACTCTAGCAACCACCCAGAACACCATAGCAACCGTTTGGCAATGCCGTGGCAACCACCCAGAACACCATACCAACTGCTTAGCAATGCCCTAGCAACCACCCAGAACGCCATTGCAACCACCCTAACAACCACCCAGAACACCATAGCAACTGCCTCGCAACGTCCTAGCAACCACCCAGAACACAATAGCAACTGCCTAGCAACGCCATAGCAACCACCCAGAACACCATAGCAACGGCCTAGCAACCACCCAGAACACCATAGCAACCACCTAGCAACGCCCTAGCAACCACCTAGAACATCATAGCAACTGCTTAGCAACCACCCAGAACCCCATAGCAATGCTCAAGCAACCACCCAGTACGCCATAGCAACCGCCTAGCAACTACCCAGAACACCATAGCAACCGCCTAGCAACGCCCTATCAACCACCCAGAACACCATAGCAACTGCCTAGCAATGCCCTAGCAACCACCCAGAACACGATAGCAGCTGCCTAGCAACACCCTCACAAGTACACAGAACACCATAGCAACTGCCTAACAAATGTTACAGCCAGTCCTCATTATGTCAAATTACAATAAAAAATGTAACTTTTTAAGCTACTCAACTTATCAACCTTTCAGCCATTCCAACTCCTGATTGTTTTCGACTATGACTTCCGGCAACTGTTTCTTCTGCCCAATCCTGTCTCAAAATATAAGTCCTTGCTACAATTCTTCACTATTAAAAAATGTCACTATTAAAAATTTCCATATGACAGTTGTCATCAACTATGACTCCCGCAAACTGTTTCCTCAGTCCACATCTGTTTCAAAATAAAAGTCCTCACCACGACCATAATTATCCTCCTAAAAACGTAGCTACCAATATCATAATGCAATGATATGTTACAAACTCCACCTTATGCAACTACACTTTGCATTTTCAAAGCACACGTATTTCCCTGGAATTACATTATCTAGTTATTATTATTATTATTATTATTATTATTATTATTATTATTATTATTCTTCTAACACACTTAATGCGGCCTCAACCGTTTATCGTAGAAACTTCATTCAAACTGCGTTGCGTAGGTCTTACTTAGGACACCTGTGCAATGTATTTTTCATCTTTGTAACTTTTATACTTTTTGAGTTATTAATAAAAAACTATAAATTTTTTCCTCCCACAGACTTAACATTGGCATTATGACATCACAATAGGGCCATTAAGCAAATGGAATCTTGTGCCAGGTGTTCTGACCACCTGCTGTAACTGTCAGTTTCTCAGGCTGTAAGACTACAATCTGGCTCTCTTGAGACTACAGCTTCCTTACTGCTTTCCTTCCTTCTATTTTCTGTCATTCCTTCTTTCTTTTTCCCTCCTATTTCTTTCCTTCGTTCCTTCCTTCCTTTATTCGCTCCTTCTTTCCTACTTTACTTCCTTCTATCCTGCCTTTCATCCTTCCTCCCATTCTTCCTCCCTACCAATTTTCTTTTTTACCTTCCTTAGTTTTTCTTTCCTTCCATCATGCCTTCTTTCATTCCTTCATATCCTTCTTATCTTTCTTCCTTTCTTCTTTCTGCTTTCCCTCTCTTTCCTTCCCTCTTCCTTTCTTTACTTTTTCTTTCCTTCCTTCTTTCTTTCCTTCTGTTTTTCATTTCTTCTTCCTCACTTCCATCCTTCCTTCCTTCCTTCTATCTTTACTTAAATCCTTCTTCTTCCCTTCTTCCTTTCCTTCCTTCTTTACTTCCTTCTTTCCTTCATTCCTCTGTTTCTTTCCATCCATCCTCGCCTTCTTTCCTTTGTTCTTTCCTGCCTTCCTTTGATTTCCTTCTTTTTTTCCTATATTCCTTCTTTCCTTACTTCCCTCATTAGTTCCTTCTCTCCCTCCTTCCTTCCTTGTTAATATTCCAAATAATTTCGTAATAGTACGGTTCACTACTTCTCCCAGTTTTCACTCGATCCCCAAACAAGACACATCAACGCCCTAGCAACAACAAGAACAACATAGCAACTGTCGAGCAATGCCCAAGCAAATATTCAGAACACCTTAGCAACCGCCTAGCAACCACCCAGAACACCATAGCAACCGCCTAGCAACGCCCTAGCAACCACCCAGAACACCATAGCAACAGCCTAGCAACCTCCCAGAACACCATAGCAACCGCCTAGCAACCACCCAGAACACCATAGCAACTGCCTAGCAACGCCCTAGCAACCACCCAGAACACCATAGCAACCACCTAGCAACCACCCAAAACACCATAGCAACTGCCTAACAACGCCCTAGCAACCACCCAGAACACCATAGCAACCGCCTAGCAACCACCCAGAACACCATAGCAACTGCCTAGCAATGCCCTTACAACCACCCAGAACACCATAGCAACCGCCTAGCAACGCCCTAGCAACCACCCAGAACACCATAGCAACAGCCTAGCAACCACCCAGAACACCATAGCAACCGCCTAGCAACCACCCAGAACACCATAGCAACTGCCTAGCAACGCCTTAGCAACCACCCACAACACCATAGCAACCACCTAGCAACCACCCAAAACACCATAGCAACTGCCTAACAACGCCCTAGCAACCACCCAGAACACCATAGCAACCGCCTAGCAACCACCCAGAACACCATAGCAACTGCCTAGCAACACCCTAACAACCACTCAGAACACCATAGCAACTGCCTAGCAACGCCCTAGCAACCACCCAGAACACCATAGCAACCGCCTAGCAACCACCCAGAACACCATAGCAACCGCCTAGCAACCATCCAGAACACCTTAGCAACTGCCTAGCAACGCCCTAGCAACCACCCAGAACACCATAGCAACCGCCTAGCAACCACCCAGAACACCATAGCAACTGCCTAGCAACACCCTAACAACCACCCAGAACACCCTAGCACCCGCCTAGCCACGCCCTAGCAACCACCCAGAACACCAGAGCAACAGCCTAGCACCCACCCAGAACCCCATAGCAACTGCCTAGCAACGCCCTAGCAACCACCAAGAACACCATAGCAACCACCTAGCAACCACCCAAAACACCATAGCAACTGCCTAACAACGCCCTAGCAACCACCCAGAACACCATAGCAACCGCCTAGCAACCACCCAGAACACCATAGCAACCGCCTAGCAACCACCCAGAACACCATAGCAACCGCCTAGCAACGCCCTAGCAACCACTCAGAAGACCATAGCAACCACCTAGCAACCCCCCAAAACACCATAGCAACTGCCTACCAACGCCCTAGCAACCACCCAGACCACCATAGCACCCGCCTAGCAACCACCCAGAACACCATAGCAACTGCCTAGCAACACCCTAACAACCACCCAGAACACCAAAGCAAGCGCCTAGCAACGCCCTAGCAACCACTTTCCTTCCTTCTTTTTTCTCTCCTTCCTTCTTTCTTTTTCCCTCCTATTTCTTCTCTTCGTTCCTTTCTTCCTTTATTCGCTCCTTCTTTCCTACTTTACTTCCTTCTATGCTGCCTTTCATCCTTCCTCCCATTCTTCCTCCATACCAATTTTCTTTCCTACCTTCCTTAGTTTTTCTTTCCTTCCATCATGCCTTCTTTCATTCCTTCATATCCTTCTTATCTTTCTTCCTTTCTTCTTTCTGCTTTCCCTCTCTTTCCTTCCCTCTTCCTTTCTTTACTTTTTCTTTCCTTCCTTTTTTCTTTCCTTCTGTTTTTCATTTCTTCTTCCTCACTTCCATCCTTCCTTCCTTCCTTCTATCTTTACTTAAATCCTTCTTCTTCCCTTCTTCCTTTCCTTCCTTCTTTACTTCCTTCTTTCCTTCATTCCTCTGTTTCTTTCCATCCATCCTCGCCTTCTTTCCTTTGTTCTTTCCTGCCTTCCTTTGATTTCCTTCTTTTTTTCCTATATTCCTTCTTTCCTTACTTCCCTCATTAGTTCCTTCTCTCCCTCCTTCCTTCCTTGTTAATATTCCAAATAATTTCGTAATAGTACGGTTCACTACTTCTCCCAGTTTTCACTCGATCCCCAAACAAGACACATCAACGCCCTAGCAACAACAAGAACAACATAGCAACTGTCGAGCAATGCCCAAGCAAATATTCAGAACACCTTAGCAACCGCCTAGCAACCACCCAGAACACCATAGCAACCGCCTAGCAACGCCCTAGCAACCACCCAGAACACCATAGCAACAGCCTAGCAACCACCCAGAACACCATAGCAACCGCCTAGCAACCACCCAGAACACCATAGCAACTGCCTAGCAACGCCCTAGCAACCACCCAGAACACCATAGCAACCACCTAGCAACCACCCAAAACACCATAGCAACTGCCTAACAACGCCCTAGCAACCACCCACAACACCATAGCAACCGCCTAGCAACCACCCACAACACCATAGCAACTG
Organism: Gymnothorax reevesii; assembly: GCA_029721435.1. Taxonomy (NCBI): domain Eukaryota; kingdom Metazoa; phylum Chordata; class Actinopteri; order Anguilliformes; family Muraenidae; genus Gymnothorax; species Gymnothorax reevesii. Next base: position 77,106,584 of record CM056576.1, on the reverse strand, counting down.
CCTAGCAACACCCTAACAACCACCCAGAACACCATAGCAACCGCCTTGCAACGCCCTAGCAACCACCGAGAACACCATAGCAACAGCCTAGCAACCACCCAGAACACCATAGCAACCGCCTAGCAACCACCCAGAACACCATAGCAACTGCCTAGCAACGCCTTAGCAACCACCCAGAACACCATAGCAACCACCTAGCAACCACCCAAAACACCATAGCAACTGCCTAACAACGCCCTAGCAACCACCCAGAACACCATAGCAACCGCCTAGCAACCACCCAGAACACCATAGCAACTGCCTAGCAACGCCCTAGCAACCACCCAGAACACAATAGCAACTGCCTAGCAACGCCATAGCAACCACCCAGAACACCATAGCAACGGCCTAGCAACCACCCAGAACACCATAGCAACCACCTAGCAACGCCCTAGCAACCACCTAGAACATCATAGCAACTGCTTAGCAACCACCCAGAACCCCATAGCAATGCTCAAGCAACCACCCAGTACGCCATAGCAACCGCCTAGCAACCACCCAGAACACCATAGCAATCGCCTAGCAACGCCCTATCAACCACTCAGAACACCATAGCAACCGCTTAGCAAGGCCCTAGCAACCACCCAGAACGCCTTTGCAACTGCCTAGCAGTGCCGTAGCAACCACCCAGAACACGATAGCAGCTGCCTAGCAACACCCTCACAAGTACACAGAACACCATAGCAACTGCCTAACAACTGTTACAGCCAGTCCTCATTATGTGAAATTACAATAAAAAAATGTAACTTTTTAAGCTACTCAACTTATCAACCTTTCAGCCATTCCAATTCCTGATTGTTTTCGACTATGACTTCCGGCAACTGTTTCTTCTGCAGAATCGTTTGTCAAAATATGTCCTTACTACAATTCTTCACTATTAAAAAATGTCACTATTTAAAATTTGCATATGACAGTTGTCATCAACTATGACTCCCGCAAACTGTTTCCTCAGTCCACATCTGTTTCAAAATAAAAGTCCTCACCACTACCAAAATTATCCTACTAAAAACGTAGCTACCAATATCATAATGCAATGATATGTTATAAACTCCACCTTATGCAACTACACTTTGCATTTTCAAAGCACACGTAATTTCCTGGAATTACATTATCTAGTTATTATTATTATTATTATTATTATTATTATTCTTCTAACACACTTAATGCGGCCTCAACCGTTTATCGTAGAAACTTCATTCAAACTGCGTTGCGTAGGTCTTGCTTAGGACACCTGTGCAATGTATTTTTCATCTTTGTAACTTTTATACTTTTTGAGTTATTAATAAAAAACTATAATTTTTTTTCCCCCATAGACTGAACATTGGCATTATGACATCACAATAGGGCCATTAAGCAAATGGAATCTTGTGCCAGGTGTTCTGACCACCTGCTGTAACTGTCAGTTTCTCAGGCTGTAAGACTACAATCTAGCTCACTTGAGACTACAGCTTCCTTACTGCTTTCCTTCCTTCTATTTTGTGTCATTCCTTCTTTCTTTTTCCCTCCTATTTCTTTTCTTCGTTCCTTCCTTCCTTTTTTCGTTCCTGCTTTCCTACTTTACTTCCTTCTATCCTGCCTTTCATCCTTCCTCCCATTCTTCCTCCCTACCAATTTTCTTTCCTACCTTCCTTAGTTTTTCTTTCCTTCCATCATGCCTTCTTTCATTTCTTCATATCCTTCTTTTCTTTCTTCCTTTCTTCTTTCTGCTTTCCCTCACTTTCCTTCCCTCTTCCTTTCTTTACTTTTTCTTTCCTTCCTTCTCTCTTTCCTTCTGTTTTTCATTTCTTCTTCCTCACTTCCTTCCTTCCTTCCTTCTATCTTTACTTAAATCCTTCTTCTTCCCTTCTTCCTGTCCTTCCTTCCTTACTTCCTTCTTTTCGTCATTCCTCTGTTTCTTTCCATCCATCCTCGCCTAGTTTCCTTTTTTCTTTCCTGCCTTCCTTTGATTTCCTTCTTTTTTTCCTATATTCCTTCTTTCCTTACTTCCCTCATTAGTTCCTTCTTTCCCTCCTTCCTTCCTTGTTAATATTCCAAATAATTTCGTAATCGTATGGTTCACTACTTCTCCCAGTTTTCACTCGATCCCCAAACAATACACATCAACGCCCTGGCAACAACAAGAACAACAGAGCAACTGTCGAGCAATGCCCAAGCAAATATTCAGAACACCATAGCAACCGCCTAGCAACCACCCAAAACACCATAGCAACTGCCTAGCAACCACCCAGAACACTATAGCAACTGCCAAGCAACGCCCTAGCAACCACCCAGAACACCATAGCAACCGCCAAGCAACCACTCAGAACACCAAAGCAACTGCCTAGCAACGCCCAAGCAACCACCCAAAACACCATAGCAACCGCCTAGCAACGCCCTCACAACCACCAAGAACACCATAGCAACTGCCTAGCAACCACCCAGAACACCATAGGAACTGCCTAGCAATGCCCTCGCAACCACCCAGAACACTATAGCAACCGCCTAGCAACCACCCAAAACACCATGGCAACTGCCTAGCAACGCCCTAGCAACCACCCAGAACACCATAGCAATCGCCTGGCAACCACCCAGAACACCAAAGCAACTGCCTAGCAATGCCCTAGCAACCACTCACAACACCACAGCAACTGCCCAGCAACCACCCAAAACACCATAGCAACTGCCTAGCAACGCCCTAGCAACCACCAAGAACATCTTAGCAACCACATAGCAACCACCCAGAACCCCATAGCACCTCCCTAGCCAGGCCCTAGCACCCACACAGAACACCATAGGAATTGCCTAGCAACGCCCTAGCAACCACCCAGAACACCATAGCAACCGCCTAGCAACCACCCAGAACACCATAGCAACTGCCTAGCAACCCCCTAGCAACCCCCCAGAACACCCTAGCAACCGCCTAGCAACCACCCAGAACACCATAGCAACTGCCTAGCAACGCCCGAGCAACCACCCAGAACACCATAGCAACCGCCTAGCAACCACCCAGAACACCATAGCAACTGCCTAGCAACGCCCTAGCAACCACCCAGAACACCATAGCAACCACCTAGCAACCACCCAAAACACCATAGCAACTGCCTAGCAACGCCCTAGCAACCACCCAGAACACCATAGCAACCGCCTAGCAACCACCCAGAACACCATAGCAACTGCCTAGCAACACCCTAACAACCACCCAGAACACCATAGCAACCGCCTAGCAGCGCCCTAGCAACCACCCAGAACACCATAGCAACAGCCTAGCAATGCCCTAGCAACCTCCCAGAACACCATAGCAACCGCCTAGCAAGGCCTTAGCAACCACCCAGAACACCATAGCAACCGCCTAGCAACCACCCAGAACACCATAGCAACTGCCTAGCAACGCCCGAGCAACCACACAGAACACCATAGCAACCACCTAGCAACCACCAAAAACACCATAGCAACTGCCTAGCAACGCCCTAGCAACCACCCAGAACACCATAGCAACCGCCTAGCAACCACCCAGAACACCATTGCAACTGCCGAGAAACACCCTATCAACCACCCAGAACACCAAAGCAACCACCTAGCAACGCCCTAGCAACCACCCAGAACACCATAGCAACAGCCTAGCAACCATCAGAACACCATAGCAACTGCCTAGCAACGCCCTAGCAACCACCCAGAACACCATAGCAACCGCCTAGCAACCACCCAGAACACCATAGCAACCGCCTAGCAACTACCCAGAGCACCATAGCAACTGCCTAGCACCGACCTAGCACCCACCCAGAACACCATAGTAACCGCCTAGCTACCACCCAGAACACCATGGCAACCGCCTAGCAACCACCCAGAACACCAGAGCAACCGCCTAACAACCACCCAGAACACCATAGCAACACCCTAGCAACCACCCAGAACACCATAGCAACCGCCAAGCAACCATCTAGAACACCATGGCAACTGCCTAGCAACGCCCTTGCAGCCACCCACAAGACCATAGCAACCGCCTAGCACCGCCCTAGCAACCACCCAGACCACCATAGCAACCGCCTAGCAACCACCCAGAACACCAAAGCAACTGCCTAGCAACGCCCTAGCAACCACACAGAACACCATGGCAACCACCTTGCAACCACCCAGAACACCATAGCAACCGCCTAGCAACCACCCAGAACACCATAGCAACTGCCTAGCAACGCCCTAGCAACCACCCAGAACACCACAGCAACCACCTACCAACCCCCTAGCAACCACCCAGAACGCTATAGCAACTGCCTAGCAACGCCCTAGCAACCACCCAGAACACCATAGCAACCACGTTGCAACCACCCAGAACACCATAGAAACTGCCTAGCAACACCCTAACAACCACCCAGAACACCTTAGCAACCGCCTAGCAACGCCCTAGCAACCACCCAGAACACCATAGCAACAGCCTCGCAATGCCCTAGCAACCACCCAGAACACCATAGCAACCACGTTGCATCCACCCAGAACACCATAGCAACTGCCTAGCAACGCCCTAGCAACCACCCAGAACACCATAGCAACCGCCTAGCAACCACCCAAAACACCATAGCAACTGCCTAGCAACGCCCTAGCACCCAGAACACCATAGCAACCGCCTAGCAACCACCCAGAACACCATAGCAACTGCCTAGCAACACCCTAACAACCACCCAGAACACCGTAGCAACCGCCTAGCAACGCCCTAGCAACCACCCAGAACACCATAGCAACAGCCTAGCAATGCCTTAGCAACCTCCCAGAACACCATAGCAACCGCCTAGCAAGGCCCTAGCAACCACCCAGAACACCATAGCAACCGCCTAGCAATGCCCTAGCAACCTCCCAGAACACCATAGCAACCGCCTAGCAACCACCCAGCACACCATAGCAACTGCCTAGCAACGCCCTAGCAACCACCCAGAACACCATAGCAACCGCCTAGCAACCACCCAGAACACAATAGCAACCGCCTAGCTACCACCCAGAACACCATAGCAATGCCCTAACACCCACCCAGAACACCATAGCAACTGCCTAGCAACGCCCTAGCAACCACCCAGAACACCATAGCAACCGCCTAGCAACCATCAGAACACCATAGCAAGCGCCTTGCAACCACCCAAAACACCATAGCAACTGCCTAGCAACCACCCAGAACGCGATAGCAACTGCCAAGCAACGCCCTAGCAACAACCCAGAACACCATAGCAACCGCCAAGCAACCACTCAGAACACCAAAGCAACTGCCTAGCAACGCCCTAGCAACCACCCAAAACACCATAGCAACCGCCTAGCAACGCCCTCACAACCAACAAGAACACCATAGTAACTGCCTAGCAACCACCCAGAACACCATAGCAACTGCCTAGCAACGCCCTAGCAACCACCCAGAACACTATAGCAACCGCCTAGCAACCACCCAAAACACCATAGCAACTGCCTAGCACCGCCCTAGCAACCACCCAGAACACCATAGCAATCGCCTAGCAACCACCCAGAACACCAAAGCAACTGCCTAGCAACGCCCTTGCAACCACCCAGAACACCACAGCAACCGCCCAGCAACCACCCAAAACACCATAACAACTGCCTAGCAACGCCCTAACAACCACCAAGAACACCTTAGCAACCGCCTAGCAACCACCCAGAACACCATAGCAACTACCTAGCAACGCCCGAGCAACCACACAGAACACCACAGGAATTGCCTAGCAACGCCCTAGCAACCACCCAGAACACCATGGCAACCGCCTAGCAACCACCCAGAACACCATAGCAACTGCCTAGCAACCCCCTAGCAACCACCCAGAACACCATAGCAACCCCCTACCAACCACCCAGAACACCAAAGCAACAGCCCAGCAACGCCCGAGCAACCACCCAGAACACCATGGCAACCCCCTAGCAACCACCCAGACCACCATAGCAACTGCCTAGCAACGCCCTAGCAACCACCCAGAACACCATAGCAACCGCCTAGCAACCACCCAAAACACCATAGCAACTGCCTAGCAACGCCCGAGCAACCACCCAGAACACCATAGCAACCGCCTAGCAACCACCCAGAACACCATAGCAACTGCCTAGCAACACCCTAACAACCACCCAGAGCACCATAGCAACCGCCTAGCAACGCCCTAGCAACCACCCAGAACACCATAGCAACAGCCTAGCAATGCCCAAGCAACCTCCCAGAACACCATAGCAACCACCTAGCAAGGCCCTAGCAACCACCCAGAACACCATAGCAACCGCCTAGCAACCACCCAGAACACCATAGCAACACCCTAGCAACCACCCAGAACACCATAGCAACCACCTAGCAACCACCCAAAACACCATAGCAACTGCCTAGCAACGCCCTAGCAACCACCCAGAACACCATAGCAACCGCCTAGCAACCACCCAGAACACCATTGCAACTGCCGAGAAACACCCTATCAACCACCCAGAACACCATAGCAACCTCCTAGCAACGCCCTAGCAACCACCCAGAACACCATAGCAACAGCCTAGCAACCATCAAAACACCATAGCAACTGCCTAGCAACGCCCTAGCAACCACCCAGAACACCATAGCAACCGCCTAGCAACCACCCAGAACACCACAGCAACCGCCTAGCAACCACCCAGAGCACCATAGCAACTGCCTAGCAACGACCTAGCAACCACCCAGAACACCATAGCAACCGCCTAGCTACCACCCAGAACACCATAGCAACCGCCTAGCAACTACCCAGAATACCAGAGCAACCGCCTAACAACCACCCAGAACACCATAGCAACACCCTAGCAACCACCCACAACACCATAGCAACCGCCTAGCAACCATCTAGAACACCATAGCAACTGCCTAGCAACGCCCTAGCAACCACCCAAAACACCATCGCAACTGCCTAGCAACGCCCTAGCAACCACCCAGAACACCATAGCAACCGCCTAGCAACCACCCCGAACACCAAAGCAACTGCCTAGCAACGCCCTAGCAACCACCCAGAACACCATAGCAACCGCCTTGCAACCACCCAGAACACCATAGCAACCGCCTAGCAACCACCCAGAACACCATAGCAACTGCCTAGCAACGCCCTAGCAACCACCCAGAACACCACAGCAACTGCCTAGCAATGCCCTAGCAACCACCCAGAACACCATAGCAACTGCTTAACAACGCCCGAGCAACCACCCAGAATGCCATAGCAACCGCTTAGCAAGCACCCAGAACACCATAGTAACGCCCTAGCAACCACCCACAACACCATAGCAACCGCCTAGCAACCACCCAGAACACCATAGAAACTGCCTAGCAACACCCTAACAACCACCCAGAACACCATAGCAATAGCCTACCAACGCCCTAGTTACCACCCAGAACACCATAGCAACAGCCTAGCAACGCCCTAGCAACTACCAAAAACACCCTAGCAACCTCCGAGCAACCACCTGGAACACCATAGCAACAGCCTTGCAACGCCCTAGCAACCACCAGGAACGCCATAGCAACCACCTAGCAATCACCTGGAACACCATTGCAACTGCCTAGCAACCATCCAGAACACCATAGCAACCACCTAGCAACGCCCTAGAAACCACCCGGAACTCCATAGCAACCGCCTAGCAACCACCCAGAACACCATAGCAACTGCCTAGCAACGCCCAAGCAACCACCCAGAACACCATAGCAACCACGTAGCAACCACCCAAAACACCATAGCAACTGCCTAGCACCGCCCGAGCACACAGAACACCATAGCAACCGCCTAGCAACCACCCAGAACACCATAACAACTGCCTAGCAACACCCTAACAACCACCCAGAACACCATAGCAACCGCCTAGCAACGCCCTAGCAACCACCCAGAACACCATAGCAACAGCCTAGCAATGCCCTAGCAACCTCCCAGAACACCATGGCAACCGCCTAGCAAGGCCCTAGCAACCACCCAGAACACCATAGCAACCGCCTAGCAATGCCCTAGCAACCTCCCAGAACACCATAGCAACCGCCTAGCAACCACCCAGCACACCATAGCAACTGCCTAGCAACGCCCTAGCAACCACCCAGAACACCATAGCAACCGCCTTGCAACCACCCAGAACACAATAGCAACCGCCTAGCTACCACCCAGAACACCATAGCAATGCCCTAGCAACCACCCAGAACACCATAGCAACTGCCTAGCAACGCCCTAGCAACCACCCAGAACACCATAGCCAGCGCCTAGCAACCATCAGAACAGCATAGCAACTGCCTAGCAACGCCCTAGCAACCACCCAGAACACCATAGCAACCGCCTTGCAACCACCCAGAATACTATAGCAACCGCATTGCAACAACACAGAACACCATAGCAACTGCCTAGCAATGATCTAGCAACCACCCAGAACACCATTGCAACCGCCTTGCTACAACCCAGAACACCATTGCAACCGCCTAGCAACCACCCAGAACACCAGAGCAACCACCTAACAACCACCCAGAACACCATAGCAACACCCTAGCAACCACCCAGAACACCATAGCAACTGCCTAGCAACGCCCAAGCAACCACCCAGAACACCATAGCAACCACCTAGCAACCACCCAGAACACCATAGCAACTGCCTAGCAACGCCCAAGCAACCACCCAGAACACCATAGCAACCACCTAGCAACCACCCAAAACACCATAGCAACTGCCTAGCAACGCCCTAGCAACCACCCAGAACACCATAGCAACCGCCTAGCAACCACCCAGAACACCATAGCAACTGCCTAGCAACGCCCTAGCAACCACCCAGAACACCATAGCAACCGCCAAGCAACCACCCAGAACACCATAGCAACCGCCTAGCAACCACCAAGAACACCATAGCAACTGCCTAGCAACGCCCTAGCAACCACCCAGAACACCATGGCAACCGCCTAGCAACCACCCAGAACACCCTAGCAACTGCCTAGCAATGCCCTAGCAACCACCCAGAACACCATAGCAACCGCCTAGCAACCACCCAGAACACCATAGCAACCGCCTAGCAACCACCAAGAACACCATAGCAACTGCCTAGCAACGCCCTAGCAACCACCCAGAACACCATAGCAACCGCCTAGCAACCACCCAGAACACCATAGCAACTGCCTAGCAACGCCCAAGCAACCACCCAGAACACCATAGCAACCACCTAGCAACCACCCAAAACACCATAGCAACTGCCTAGCAACGCCCTAGCAACCACCCAGAACCCCATAGCAACCGCCTAGCAACCACCCAGAACACCATAGCAACTGCCTAGCAACGCCCTAGCAACCACCCAGAACACCATAGCAACCGCCTAGCAACCACCCAGAACACCATAGCAACCGCCTAGCAACCACCAAGAACACCATAGCAACTGCCTAGCAACGCCCTAGCAACCACCCAGAACACCATAGCAACCGCCTAGCAACCACCCAGAACACCATAGCAACTGCCTAGCAACGCCCAAGCAACCACCCAGAACACCATAGCAACCACCTAGCAACCACCCAAAACACCATAGCAACTGCCTAGCAACGCCCGAGCACCCAGAACACCATAGCAACCGCCTAGCAACCACACAGAACACCATAGCAACTGCCTAGCAACACCCTAACAACCACCCAGAACACCATAGCAACCGCCTAGCAACGGCCTAGCAACCACCCAGAACACCATAGCAACAGCCTAGCAATGCCCTAGCAACCTCCCAGAACACCATGGCAACCGCCTAGCAAGGCCCTAGCAACCACCCAGAACACCATAGCAACCGCCTAGCAATGCCCTAGCAACCTCCCAGAACACCATAGCAACCGCCTAGCAACCACCCAGCACACCATAGCAACTGCCTAGCAACGCCCTAGCAACCACCCAGAACACCATAGCAACCGCCTTGCAACCACCCAGAACACAATAGCAACCGCCTAGCTACCACCCAGAACACCATAGCAATGCCCTAGCAACCACCCAGAACACCATAGCAACTGCCTAGCCACGCCCTAGCAACCACCTAGAACACCATAGCAACCGCCTAGCAACCATCAGAACACCATAGCAACTGCCTAGCAACGCCCTAGCAACCACCCAGAACACCATAGCAACCGCCTTGCAACCACCCAGAATACTATAGCAACCGCATTGCAACAACACAGAACACCATAGCAACTGCCTAGCAATGATCTAGCAACCACCCAGAACACCATTGCAACCGCCTTGCTACCACCCAGAACACCATTGCAACCGCCTAGCAACCACCCAGAACACCAGACCAACCACCTAACAACCACCCAGAACACCATAGCAACACCCTAGCAACCACCCAGAACACCATAGCAACCGCCTAGCAACCATCCAGAACACCATAGCAACTGCCTAGCAACGCCCTAGCAACCACCCAGAACACCATAGCAACGCCCTAGCAACCACCCAGAACACCATAGCACCCGCCTAGCAACGCCCGAGCAACCACGCAGAACACCATAGCAACCGCCTCGCAACGCCCTAGCAACCAGCCAGAACATCATAGCAACCACCTAGCAACCACCCAGAACACCATAGCAACTGCCTTGCAACACCCTAGCAACCACCTAAAACACCATAGCAACCGCCTGGCAATGCCGTGGCAACCACCCAGAACACCATACCAACTGCTTAGCAATGCCCTAGCACCCACCCAGACCGCCATAGCAACCACCCTAACAACCACCCAGAACACCATAGCAACTGCCTAGCAACGGCCTAGCAACCACCCAGAACACAATAGCAACTGCCTAGCAACGCCATAGCAACCACCCAGAACACCGTAGCAACGGCCTCGCAACCACCCAGAACAGCATAGCAACTGCCTAGCAACACCCTAGCAACCACCCAGAACACCATAGCAACCACCTAGCAACGCCCTAGCAACCACCCACAACATCATAGCAACGGCTTAGCAACCACCCAGAACCCCATAGCAATGCTCGAGCAACCACCCAGTACGCCATAGCAACCGCCTAGCAACTACCCAGAACACCATAGCAATCGCCTAGCAACGCCCTATCAACCACCCAGAACACCATAGCAACTGCCTTGCAATGCCCTAGCAACCACCCAGAACACGATAGCAGCTGCCTAGCAACACCCTCACAAGTACACAGAACACCATAGCAACTGCCTAACAACTGTTACAGCCAGTCCTCATTATGTCAAATTACAATAAAAAATGTAACTTTTTAAGCTACTCAACTTATCAACCTTTCAGCCATTCCAACTCCTGATTGTTTTCGACTATGACTTCCGGCAACTGTTTCTTTTGCCCAATCCTGTCTCAAAATATAAGTCCTCATTACAATTTTTCACTATTAAAAAATGTCACTATTAAAAATTTCCATATGACAGTTGTCATCAACTATGACTCCCGCAAACTGTTTCCTCAGTCCACATCTGTTTCAAAATAAAAGTCCTCACCACTACCATAATTATCCTCCTAAAAACGTAGCTACCAATATCATAATGCAATGATATTTTACAAACTCCACCTTATGCAACTACACTTTGCATTTTCAATGCACACGTAATTCCCTGGAATTACATTATCTAGTTATTATTAGTGTGCATTGAAAATGCTCACTATTGTTATCCTGGTCTTCTTATTATTATTATTAGTGTGCATTGAAAATGCTCACTATTGTTATCCTGGTCTTCTTATTATTATTATTATTATTATTAGTGTGCATTGAAAATGCTCACTATTGTTATCCTGGTCTTCTTATTATTATTATTATTATTATTATTAGTGTGCATTGAGAATGCTCACTATTGTTATCCTGGTCTTCTTATTATTATTATTATTATTATTTTTATTATTATTATTATTATTAGTGTGCATTGAAAATGCTCACTATTGTTATCCTGGTCTTCTTATTATTATTATTATTAGTGTGCATTGAAAATGCCCACTATTGTTATCCTGGTCTTCTTATTATTATTATTATTATTATTATTATTATTATTATTATTCTTCTAACACACTTAATGCGGCCTCAACCGTTTATCGTAGAAACTTCATTCAAACTGCGTTGCGTAGGTCTTACTTAGGACACCTGTGCAATGTATTTTTCATCTTTGTAACTTTTATACTTTTTGAGTTATTAATATAAAACTATAAATTTTTTCCCTCCATAGACTTAACATTGGCATTATGACATCACAATAGGGCCATTAAGCAAATGGAATCTTGTGCCAGGTGTTCTGACCACCTGCTGTAACTGTCAGTTTCTCAGGCTGTAAGACTACAATCTGGCTCTCTTGAGACGACAGCTTCCTTACTGCTTTCCTTCCTTCTATTTTCTGTCATTCCTTCTTTCTTTTTCCCTCCTATTTCTTTCCTTCGTTCCTTCCTTCCTTTATTCGTTCCTGCTTTCCTACTTTACTTCCTTCTATCCTGCCTTTCATCCTTCCTCCCATTCTTCCTCCCTACCAATTTTCTTTCCTACCTTCCTTAGTTTTTCTTTCCTTCCATCATGCCTTCTTTCATTCCTTCATATCCTTCTTTTCTTTCTTCCTTTCTTCTTTCTGCTTTCCCTCACTTTCCTTCCCTCTTCCTTTCTTTACTTTTTCTTTCCTTCCTTCTCTCTTTCCTTCTGTTTTTCATTTCTTCTTCCTCACTTCCTTCTTTCCTTCCTTCTGTGTTTACTTAAATCCTTCTCCTTCCCTTCTTCCTTTCCTTCCTTCCTATCTTCCTTCTTTCCGTCATTCTTCTGTTTCTTTCCATCCATCCTCGCCTAGTTTCCTTTGTTCTTTCCTGCCTTCCTTTGATTTCCTTCTTTTTTTCCTATATTCCTTCTTTCCTTACTTCCCTCATTAGTTCCTTCTTTCCCTCCTTCCTTCCTTGTTAATATTCCAAATAATTTCGTAATCGTACGGTTCACTACTTCTCCCAGTTTTCACTCGATCCCCAAACAATACACATCAACGCCCTAGCAACAATAAGAACAACATAGCAACTGTCGAGCAATGCCCAAGCAAATATTCAGAACACCATAGCAACCGCCTAGCAACCACCCAAAACACCATAGCAACTGCCTAGCAACCACCCAGAACACGATAGCAACTGCCAAGCAACGCCCTAGCAACCACCCAGAACACCATAGCAACCGCCAAGCAACCACTCAGAACACCAAAGGAACTGCCTAGCAACGCCCTAGCAACCACCCAAAACACCATCGCAACCGCCTAGCAACGCCCTCACAGCCACCAAGAACACCATAGCAACTGCCTGGCAACCACCCAGAACACCATAGCAACTGCCTAGCAACGCCCTAGCAACCACCCAGCACACTATAGCAACCTCCTAGCAACCCCCCAAAACACCATAGCAACTGCCTAGCAACGCCCTAGCAACCACCCAGAACACCATAGCAATCGCCTAGCACCCACCCAGAACACCAAAGCAACTGCCTAGCAACGCCCTAGCAACCACACAGAACACCATAGCAACCGCCCAGCAACCACCCAAAACACCATAGCAACTGCCTAGCAACGCCCTAGCAACCACCAAGAACACCTTAGCAACCCCCTAGCAACCACCCAGAACACCATAGCAACTACCTAGCAACGCCCTAGCAACCACACAGAACACCATAGGAATCGCCTAGCAACGCCCTAGCAACCACCCAGAACACCATGGCAACCGCCTAGCAACCACCCAGAACACCAGAGCAACTGGCTAGCAACCCCCTAGCAACCACCCAGAACACCATAGCAACCGCCTAGCAACCACCCAGAACACCATAGCAACTGCCTAGCAACGCCCGAACAACCGCCCAGCACCCCATACCAACCGCTTAGCAAACACCCAGAACACCCTAGCAACTGCCTCGCAACGCCCTAGCAACCACCCAGAACACCATAGCAACCGCCTAGCAACCACCCAGAACACCATAGCAACTGCCTAGCAACACCATAACAACCACCCAGAACACCATAGCAACCGCCTAGCAACGCCCTAGCAACCACCCAGAACACCACAGCAACACCCTAGCAATGCCCTAGCAACCTCCCAGAACACCATAGCATCCGCCCAGCAACGCCCTAGCAACCACCCAGAACACCATAGCAACCGCCTAGCAACCACCCAGAACACCATAGCAACTGCCTAGCAACGCCCTAGCAACCACCCAGAACACCATAGCAACAGCCTAGAAACCACCCAAAACACCATAGCAACTGCCTAGCAAAGCACTAGCAACCACCCAGAACAACATAGCAACCGCCTAGCAACCACCCAGAACACCATTGCAACTGCCGAGCAACACCCTAACAACCACCCAGAACACCATAGCAACCACCTAGCAACGCCCTAGCAACCACCCAGAACACCATAGCAACAGCCTAGCAACCATCAGAACACAATAGCAACTGCCTAGCAACGCCCTAGCAACCACTCAGAACACCATAGCAACCGCCTAGCAACCACCCAGAACACCATAGCAACCGCCTAGCAACCACCCAGAGCACCATAGCAACTGCCTAGCAACGACCTAGCAACCACCCAGAAAACCATAGCAACCGCCTAGCTACCACCCAGAACACCATAGCAACCGCCTAACAACCACCCAGAACACCAAAGCAACACCCTAGCAACCACCCAGAACACCATAGCAACCGCCTAGCAACCATCTAGAACACCATAGCAACTGCCTAGCAACGCCCTAGCAACCACCCAAAACACCATAGCAACTGCCTAGCAACGCCCTAGCAACCACTCAGAACACCATAGCAACCGCCTAGCAACCACCCAGAACACCATAGCAACTGCCTAGCAACGCCCTAGCAACCAACCAGAACACCATAGCAACCTCTTAGCAACCACCCAGAACACCATAGCAACCGCCTAGCAACCACCCAGAACACCACAGCAACTGCCTAGCAACGCCCTAGCAACCACCCAGAACGCTATAGCAACTGCCTAGCAACGCCCTAGCAACCACCCAGAACACCATAGCAACGCCGTAACAACCGCCCAAAACACCATAGCAACTGCCTAGCAACGCCCTAGCAACCACCCAGAACACCATGGCAACCGCCTAGCAACCACCCAGAACACCATAGAAACTGCCTAGCAACACACTAACAACCACCCAGAACACCATAGCAACCGCCTAGCAACCCCCTAGCAACCACCCAGAACACCATAGCAACAGCCTATCAATGCCCTAGCAACCACCCAGAACACCATACCAACCGCCTAGCAACCACCCAGAACACCATAGCAACTGCCTAGCAACGCCCTAGCAACCACCCAGCACACCATAGCAACCGCCTAATAACCACCCAGAACACCATAGCAACTGCCTGGCAACCACCAAGAACACCATAGCAACTGCCTAGCAACGCCCGAGCAACCACCCAGAACACCATAGCAACCCCCTAGCAACCACCCAGAACACCATAGCAACTGCCTAGCAACGCCCAAGCAACCACCCAGAACACCATAGCATCCACCTAGCAACCACCCAAAACACCATCGCAACTGCCTAGCAACGCCCTAGCACCCAGAACACCATAGCAACCGACTAGCAACCACCCAGAACACCATAGCAACTGCCTAGCAACACCCTAAAAACCACCCAGAACACCATAGCAACCGCCTATCAACGCCCTAGCAACCACCCAGAACACCATAGCAACAGCCTAGCAATGCCCTAGCAACCTCCCAGAACACCATAGCAACCGCCTAGCAAGGCCCTAGCAACCACCCAGAACACCAAAGCAACCGCCTAGCAATGCCCTAGCAACCTCCCAGAACACCATAGCAACCGCCTAGCAACCACCCAGCACACCATAGCAACTGCCTAGCAACGCCCTAGCAACCACCCAGAACACCATAGCAACCGCCTATCAACCACCCAGAACACAATAGCAACCGCCTAGCTACCACCCAGAACACCATAGCAATGCCCTAGCAACCACCCAGAACACCATAGCAACTGCCTAGCAACGCCCTAGCAACCACCCAGGAAACCATAGCAACTGCCTAGCAACCATCAGAACACCATAGCAACTGCCTAGCAACGCCCTAGCAACCACCCAGAACACCATAGCAACCGCCGAGCAACCACCCTGAACACCATAGCAACCGCCTAGCAACAACACAGAACACCATAGCAACTGCCTAGCAATGATCTAGCAACCACCCAGAACACCATAGCAACTACCTAGCAACGCCCTAGCAACCACACAGAACACCAAAGGAATCGCCTAACAACGCCCTAGCAACCACCCAGAACACCACGGCAACCGCCTAGCAACCACCCAGAACACCATAGCAACTGCCTGGCAATGCCCTAGCAACCACCCAGAACACCATAGCAACCGCCTAGCAACCACCCAGAACACCATAGCAACTGCCTAGCAACGCCCGAGCAACCACCCAGAACACCATAGCAACCGCCTAGCAACCACCCAGAACACCATAGCAACTGCCTAGCAACGCCCTAGCAACCACCCAGAACACCATAGCAACCACCTAGCAACCACCGAAAACACCATAGCAACTGCCTAGCAACGCCCTAGCAACCACCCAGAACACCATAGCAACCGCCTAGCAACCACCCAGAACACCATAGCAACTGCCTAGCAACACACTAACAACCACCCAGAACACCATAGCAACCGCCTAGCAACGCCCTAGCAACCACCCAGAACACCATAGCAACAGCCTAGCAATGCCCTAGCAACCTCCCAGAACACCATAGCAACCGCCTAGCAAGGCCTTAGCAACCACCCAGAACACCATAGCAACCGCCTAGCAACCACCCAGAACACCATAGCAACTGCCTAGCAACGCCCTTGCAACCACCCAGAACACCATATCAACCACCTAGAAACCACCCAAAACACCATAGCAACTGCCTAGCAACGCCCTAGCAACCACCCAGAACACCATAGCAACCGCCTAGCAACCACCCAAAACACCATTGCAACTGCCGAGCAACACCCTAACAACCACCCAGAACACCATAGCAACCACCTTGCAACGCCCTAGCAACCACCCAGAACACCATAGCAACAGCCTAGCAACCATCAGAACACCATAGCACCTGCCTAGCAACGCCCTACCAACCACCCAGAACACCATAGCAACCGCCTAGCAACCACCCAGAACACCATAGCAACCGCCTAGCAACCACCCAGAGCACCATAGCAACTGCCTAGCAACGACCTAGCAACCACCCAGAACACCATAGCAACCCCCGAGCTACCACCCAGAACACCAAAGCAACCCCCTAACAACCACCCAGAACACCAAAGCAACACCCTAGCACCCACCCAGACCACCATAGCAACTGCCTAGCAAGGAACCAGAACACCAAAGCAACTGCCTAGCAACGCCATAGCAACCACCCAGAACACCATAGCAACTGCCTAGCAACGCCCTAGCAACCACTCAGAACACCATAGCAACCGCCTAGCAACCACCCAGAACACCATAGCAACTGCCTAGCAACGCCCTAGCAACCACCCAGAACACCGGAGCAACCGCCCAGCAACCACCCAGAACACCATACCAACCGCCTAGCAACCACCCAGAACACCATAGCAACTGCCTAGCAACGCCCTAGCAACCACCCAGAACAACACAGCAACTGCCTAGCAACGCCCTAGCAACCACCCAGAACGCTATAGCAACTGCCTAGCAATGCCCTAGCAACCACCCAGAACACCATAGCAACCACCTAGCAACCGCCCAAAACACCATAGCAACTGCCTAGCAACGCCCTAACAACCACCCAGAACACCATAGCAACCGCCTAGCAACCACCCAGAACACCATAGAAACTGCCTAGCAACCCCCTAACAACCACTCAGAACACCATAGCAACCGCCTAGCAATGCCCTAGCAACCACCCAGAACACCATAGCAACAACCTTGCAACGCCCTAGCAACAACCCAAAACACCATAGCAACCGCCTAGCCACCACCCAGAACACCATAGCAACTGCCTAGCAACGCCCGAGCAACCACCCAGAACACCATAGCAACCGCCAAGCAACCACTCAGGACACCAAAGCAACTGCCTGGCAACCACCAAGAACACCATAGCAACTGCCTAGCAATGCCCGAGCAACCACACAGAACACCATAGCAACGCCCTAGCAACCACGCAGAACACATAGCAACCACCTAGCAACGCCCAAGCAACCACCCAGAACACCATAGCAACCACCTAGCAGCCACCCAAAACACCATAGCAACTGCCTAGCAACGCCCTAGCACCCAGAACACCATAGCAACCGCCTAGCAACCACCCAGAACACCATAGCAACTGCCTAGCAACACCCTAACAACCACCCAGAACACCATAGCAACCGCCTAGCAACGCCCAAGCAACCACCCAGAACACCATAGCAACAGCCTAGCAATGCCCTAGCAACCTCCCAGAACACCATAGCAACCGCCTAGCAAGGCCCTAGCAACCACCCAGAACACCATAGCAACCGCCTAGCAATGCCCTAGCAACCTCCCCCAACACCATAGCAACCGCCTAGCAACCACCCAGCACACCATAGCAACTGCCTAGCAACGCCCTAGCAACCACCCAGAACACCATAGCAACCGCCTATCAACCACCCAGAACACAATAGAAACCGCCTAGCTACCACCCAGAACACCATAGCAATGCCCTAGCAACCACCCAGAACACCATAGCAACTGAATAGCAACGCCCAAGCAACCACCCACAACACCATAGCAACCGCCTAGCAACCATCAGAACACCATAGCAACTGCCTAGCAACGCCCTCCCAACCACCCAGAACACCATAGCAACCGCCTAGCAACCACTCTGAACACCATAGCAACTGCCTAGCATCAACACAGAACACCATAGCAACTGCCTAGCAATGATCTAGCAACCACCCAGAACATCATTGCAACCGCCTTGCTACCACCCAGAACACCATAGCAACCGCCTAGCAACCACCCAGAACACCAGAGGAACCGCCTAACAACCACCCAGAACACCATAGCAACACCCTAGCAACCACCCAGAACACCATAGCAACCGCCTAGCAACCATCCAGAACACCATAGCAACTGCCTAGCAACGCCCTAGCAACCACCCAGAACACCATAGCAACGCCCTAGCAACCACCCAGAACACCATAGCACCCGCCTAGCAACGCCCGAGCAACCACCCAGAACACCATAGCAACCGCCTAGCAACGCCCTAGCAACCAGCCAGAACATCATAGCAACCACCTAGCAACCACCCAGAACACCATAGCATCTGCCTTGCAACACCCTAGCAACCACCCAGAACACCATAGCAACCATTTGGCAATGCCGTGGCAACCACCCAGAACACCATACCAACTGCTTAGCAATGCCCTAGCAACCACCCAGAACGCCATAGCAACCACCCTAACAACCACCCAGAACACCATAGCAACTGCCTCGCAACGGCCTAGCAACCACCCAGAACACAATAGCAACTGCCTAGCAACGCCATAGCAACCACCCAGAACACCATAGCAACGGCCTAGCAACCACTCAGAACACCATAGCAACCACCTAGCAACGCCCTAGCAACCACCTAGAACATCATAGCAACTGCTTAGCAACCACCCAGAACCCCATAGCAATGCTCGAGCAACCACCCAGTACGCCATAGCAACCGCCTAGCAACTACCCAGAACACCATAGCAACCGCCTAGCAACGCCCTATCAACCACCCAGAACACCATAGCAACTGCCTAGCAATGCCCTAGCAACCACCCAGAACACGATAGCAGCTGCCTAGCAACACCCTCACAAGTACACAGAACACCATAGCAACTGCCTAACAAATGTTACAGCCAGTCCTCATTATGTCAAATTACAATAAAAAATGTAACTTTTTAAGCTACTCAACTTATAAACCTTTCAGCCATTCCAACTCCTGATTGTTTTCGACTATGACTTCCGGCAACTGTTTCTTCTGCCCAATCCTGTCTCAAAATATAAGTCCTTACTACAATTTTTCACTATTAAAAAATGTCACTATTAAAAATTTCCATATGACAGTTGTCATCAACTATGACTCCCGCAAACTGTTTCCTCAGTCCACATCTGTTTCAAAATAAAAGTCCTCACCACGACCATAATTATCCTCCTAAAAACGTAGCTACCAATATCATAATGCAATGATATGTTACAAACTCCACCTTATGCAACTACACTTTGCATTTTCAATGCACACGTCATTCCCTGGAATTACATTATCTAGTTATTATTATTATTATTATTATTATTATTATTATTATTCTTCTAACACACTTAATGCGGCCTCAACCGTTTATCGTAGAAACTTCATTCAAACTGCGTTGCGTAGGTCTTACTTAGGACACCTGTGCAATGTATTTTTCATCTTTGTAACTTTTATACTTTTTGAGTTATTAATAAAAAACTATAAATTTTTTCCTCCCACAGACTTAACATTGGCATTATGACATCACAATAGGGCCATTAAGCAAATGGAATCTTGTGCCAGGTGTTCTGACCACCTGCTGTAACTGTCAGTTTCTCAGGCTATAAGACTACAATCTGGCTCTCTTGAGACTACAGCTTCCTTACTGCTTTCCTTCCTTCTATTTTCTGTCATTCCTTCTTTCTTTTTCCCTCCTATTTCTTTCCTTCGTTCCTTCCTTCCTTTATTCGCTCCTTCTTTCCTACTTTACTTCCTTCTATCCTGCCTTTCATCCTTCCTCCCATTCTTCCTCCCTACCAATTTTCTTTCCTACCTTCCTTAGTTTTTCTTTCCTTCCATCATGCCTTCTTTCATTCCTTCATATCCTTCTTATCTTTCCTCCTTTCTTCTTTCTGCTTTCCCTCTCTTTCCTTCCCTCTTCCTTTCTTTACTTTTGCTTTCCTTCCTTCTTTCTTTCCTTCTGTTTTTCATTTCTTCTTCCTCACTTCCATCCTTCATTCCTTCCTTCTATCTCTACTTAAATCCTTCTTCTTCCCTTCTTCCTTTCCTTCCTTCTTTACTTCCTTCTTTCCTTCATTCCTCTGTTTCTTTCCATCCATCCTCGCCTTCTTTCCTTTGTTCTTTCCTGCCTTCCTTTGATTTCCTTCTTTTTTTCCTATATTCCTTCTTTCCTTACTTCCCTCATTAGTTCCTTCTCTCCCTCCTTCCTTCCTTGTTAATATTCCAAATAATTTCGTAATAGTACGGTTCACTACTTCTCCCAGTTTTCACTCGATCCCCAAACAAGACACATCAACGCCCTAGCAACAACAAGAACAACATAGCAACTGTCGAGCAATGCCCAAGCAAATATTCAGAACACCTTAGCAACCGCCTAGCAACCACCCAGAACACCATAGCAACTGCCTAGCAACACCCTAGCAATCACCCAGAACACCATAGCAACGGCCTAGCAACCACCCAGAACACCATAGCAACCGCCTAGCAACCACCCAGAACACCATAGCAACTGCCTAGCAACGCCCTAGCAACCACCCAGAACACCATAGCAACCACCTAGCAACCACCCAAAACACCATAGCAACTGCCTAACAACGCCCTAGCAACCACCCAGAACACCATAGCAACCGCCTAGCAACCACCCAGAACACCATAGCAACTGCCTAGCAACACCCTAACAACCACCCAGAACACCATAGCAACCGCCTAGCAACGCCCTAGCAACCACCCAGAACACCATAGCAACAGCCTAGCAACCACCCAGAACACCAAAGCAACCGCCTAGCAACCACCCAGAACACCATAGCAACTGCCTAGCAACGCCTTAGCAACCACCCAGAACACCATAGCAACCACCTAGCAACCACCCAAAACACCATAGCAACTGCCTAACAACACCCTAGCAACCACCCAGAACACCATAGCAACCGCCTAGCAACCACCCAGAACAGCATAGCAACTGCCTAGCAACACCCTAGCAACCACCCAGAACACCATAGCAACCACCTAGCAACGCCCTAGCAACCACCCAGAACACCATAGCAACCCCCTAGCAACCACCCAGAACACCATAGCAACCGCCTAGCAACCATCCAGAACACCTTAGCAACTGCTTAGCAACGCCCTAGCAACCACCCACAACACCATAGCAACCGCCTAGCAACCACCCAGAACACCATAGCAACTGCCTAGCAACACCCTACCACCCACCCAGAACACCATAGCAACCGCCTAGCAACGCCCTAGCAACCACCCAGAACACCAGAGCAACAGCCTAGCAACCACCCAGAACACCATAGCAACTGCCTAGCAACGCCCTAGCAACCGCCAAGAACACCATAGCAACCACCTAGCAACCACCCAAAACACCATAGCAACTGCCTAACAACGCCCTAGCAACCACCCAGAACACCATAGCAACCGCCTAGCAACCACCCAGAACACCATAGCAACCGCCTAGCAACCACCCAGAACACCATAGCAACTGCCTAGCAACGCCCTAGCAACCACCCAGAACACCATAGCAACCACCTAGCAAACACCTAAAACACAATAGCAACTGCCTAACAACGCCCTAGCAACCACCCAGAACACCATAGCAACCGCCTAGCAACCACCCAGAACACCATAGCAACTGCCTAGCAACACCCTAACAACCACCCAGAACACCATAGCAACCGCCTAGCAACGCCCTAGCAACCACTTTCCTTCCTTCTATTTTCTGTCATTCCTTCTTTCTTTTTCCCTCCTATTTCTTTCCTTCGTTCCTTCCTTCCTTTATTCGCTCCTTCTTTCCTACTTTACTTCCTTCTATCCTGCCTTTCATCCTTCCTCCCATTCTTCCTCCCTACCAATTTTCTTTCCTACCTTCCTTAGTTTTTCTTTCCTTCCATCATGCCTTCTTTCATTCCTTCATATCCTTCTCATCTTTCTTCCTTTCTTCTTTCTGCTTTCCCTCTCTTTCCTTCCCTCTGCCTTTCTTTACTTTTTCTTTCCTTCCTTCTTTCTTTCCTTCTGTTTTTCATTTCTTCTTCCTCACTTCCATCCTTCCTTCCTTCCTTCTATCTTTACTTAAATCCTTCTTCTTCCCTTCTTCCTTTCCTTCCTTCTTTACTTCCTTCTTTCCTTCATTCCTCTGTTTCTTTCCATCCATCCTCGCCTTCTTTCCTTTGTTCTTTCCTGCCTTCCTTTGATTTCCTTCTTTTTTTCCTATATTCCTTCTTTCCTTACTTCCCTCATTAGTTCCTTCTCTCCCTCCTTCCTTCCTTGTTAATATTCCAAATAATTTCGTAATAGTACGGTTCTCTACTTCTCCCAGTTTTCACTCGATCCCCAAACAAGACACATCAACGCCCTAGCAACAACAAGAACAACATAGCAACTGTCGAGCAATGCCCAAGCAAATATTCAGAACACCTTAGCAACCGCCTAGCAACCACCCAGAACACCATAGCAACCGCCTAGCAACGCCCTAGCAACCACCCAGAACACCATAGCAACAGCCTAGCAACCACCCAGAACACCATAGCAACCGCCTAGCAACCACCCAGAACACCATAGCAACTGCCCAGCAACGCCCTAGCAACCACCCAGAACACCATAGCAACCACCCACTTAGCAACCACCCAAAAAACCCTAGCAACTGCCTAACAACGCCCTAGCAACCACGCAGAACACCATAGCAACCGCCTAGCAACCACCCAGAACACCAAAGCAACTGCCTAGCAACACCCTAACAACCACCCAGAACACCATAGCAACCGCCTAGCAACGCCCTAGGAACCACCCAGAACACCATAGCAACAGCCTAGCAACCACCCAGAACACCATAGCAACCGCCTAGCAACCACCCAGAACACCATAGCAACTGCCTAGCAACGCCTTAGCAACCACCCAGAACACCATAGCAACCACCTAGCAACCACCCAAAACACCATAGCAACTGCCTAACAATGCCCTAGCAACCACCCAGCACACCACACCAACCGCCTAGCAACCACCCACAACACCATAGCAACTGCCTAGCAACACCCTAACAACCACCCAGAACACCATAGCAACCGCCTAGCAACGCCCTAGCACCCAGCCACAACACCATAGCACCCCCCTACCACCCACCCAGAACACCATAGCAACCGCCTAGCAACCATCCAGAACACCTTAGCAACTGCCTAGCAACGCCCTAGCAACCACCCAGAACACCATAGCAACCGCCTAGCAACGCCCTAGCAACCACCCAGAACACCAGAGCAACAGCCTAGCAACCACCCAGAACACCATAGCAACTGCCTAGCAACGCCCTAGCAACCACCAAGAACACCATAGCAACCACCTAGCAACCACCCAAAACACCATAGCAACTGCCTAACAACGCCCTAGCAACCACCCAGAACACCATAGCAACCGCCTAGCAACCACCCAGAACACCATAGCAACCGCCTAGCAACCACCCAGACCACCATAGCACCTGCCTAGCCCCGCCCCAGCAACCACCAAGACCCCCATAGCAACCCCCTAGCAACCACCCAAAACACCATAGCAACTGCCTAACAACGCCCTAGCAACCACCCAGAACACCATAGCAACCGCCTAGCAACCACCCAGAACACCATAGCAACTGCCTAGCAACACCCGAACAACCACCCAGAACACCATAGCAACCGCCTAGCAACGCCCTAGCAACCACCCACAACACCATAGCAACTGCCTAGCAACCACCCAGAACACCATAGCAACCCCCTAGCAACCATCCAGAACACCATAGCAACTGCCTAGCAACGCCCTAGCAACCACCCAGAACACCATAGCAACCGCCTAGCAACCACCCAGAACACCATAGCAACTGCCTAGTAACACCCTAACAACCACCCAGAACACCATAGCAACCGCCTAGCAACGCCCTAGCAACCACCCAGAACACCATAGCAACAGCCTAGCAACCACCCACAACACCATAGCAACTGCCTAGCAACGCCCTAGCAACCACCCAGAACACCATAGCAACCACCTAGCAACCACCCAAAACACCATAGCAACTGCCTAACAACGCCCTAGCAACCACCCAGAACACCATAGCAACCGCCTAGCAACCACCCAGAACACCATAGCAACTGCCTAGCAACACCCTAAAAACCACCCAGAACACCACAGCAACTGCCTCGCAACGCCCCAGCAACCACCCAGAACACCATAGCAACAACCTAGCAACCACCCAAAACACCATAGCAACTGCCTAACAATGCCATAGCAACCACCCAGAAAACCATAGCAACCGCCTAGCAACCCCCCAGAACACCATAGCAACTGCCTAGCAACACCCTAACAACCACCCAGAACACCATAGCAACCGCCTAGCAACGCCCTAGCAACCACCCAGAACACCATAGCAACAGCCTAGCAATGCCCTAGCAACCTCCCAGAACACCATAGCAACTGCCTAGCAACACCCTAACAACCACCCATAACACCATAGCAACCGCCTAGCAACGCCCTAGCAACCACCCAGAAAACCATAGCAACAGCCTAGCAATGCCCTAGCAACCTCCCAGAACACCATAGCAACCGCCTAGCAAGGCCCTAGCAACCACCCAGAACACCATAGCAACCGCCTAGCAATGCCCTAGCAACATCCCAGAACACCATAGCAACCGCCTAGCAACCACCCACCACACCATTGCAACCGCCTAGCAACGCCCTAGCAACCACCCAGAACACCATAGCAACCGCCTAGCAACCACCCAGAACACCATAGCAACCGCCTAGCTACCACCCAGAACACCATAGCAACGCCCGAGCAACCACCCAGAACACCATAGCAACTGCCTAACAATGCCCTAGCACCCACCCAGACCAGCATAGCAACCGGCTAGCAACCACCCAGAACACCATAGCACCTGCCTAGCAACACCCTAACAACCACCCAGAACACCATAGCAACCGCCTAGCAACGCCCTAGCAACCACCCAGAACACCATAGCAACAGCCTAGCAATGCCCTAGCAACCTCCCAGAACACCATAGCAACTGCCTAGCAACACCCTAACAACCACCCATAACACCATAGCAACCGCCTAGCAACGCCCTAGCAACCACCCAGAAAACCATAGCAACAGCCTAGCAATGCCCTAGCAACCTCCCAGAACACCATAGCAACCACCTAGCAAGGCCCTAGCAACCACCCAGAACACCATAGCAACCGCCTAGCAATGCCCTAGCAACATCCCAGAACACCATAGCAACCGCCTAGCAACCACCCAGCACACCATTGCAACTGCCTAGCAACGCCCTAGCAACCACCCAGAACACCATAGCAACCGCCTAGCAACCACCCAGAACACCATAGCAACCGCCTAGCTACCACCCAGAACACCATAGCAACGCCCGAGCAACCACCCAGAACACCGTAGCAACTGCCTAGCAACGCCCTAGCAACCACCCAGAACACCATAACAACGCCCTAGCAACCACCCAGAACACCATAGCAACTGCCTAGCAACGCCCTAGCAACCACCCAGAACACCATAGCAACTGCCTAGCAACCATCAGAACACCATAGCAACTGCCTAGCAACGCCCTAGCAACCACCCGAAACACCTAAGCAACCGCGTAGCAACCACCCAGAACACCATAGCAACTGCCTAGCAACGACCTAGCTACCACCCAGAACACCATAGCAACCGCCTAGCAACCACCCAGAACACCAGAGCAACCGCCTAACAACCACCCAGAACACCATAGCAACACCCTAGCAACCACCCAGAACACCATAGCAACCGCCTAGCAACCATCCAGATCACCACAGCAACTGCCTAGCAACACCCTAACAACCACCCAGAACACCATAGCAACCGCCTAGCAACGCCCTAGCAACCACGCAGAACACCATAGCAACAGCCTAGCAATGCCCTAGCAACCTCCCAGAACACCATAGCAACCGCCTAGCAAGGCCCTAGCAACAACCCAGAACACCATAGCCACCGGCTAGCAATGCCCTAGCAACCTCCCAGAACACCATAGCAACTGCCTAGAAACCACCCAGCATACCATTGCAACTGCCTAGCCACGCCCTTGCAACCACCCAGAACACCATAGCAACCGCCTAGCAACCACCCAGAACACAATAGCAACCGCCTAGCAACCACCCAGAACACCATAGCAACCGCCTAGCTACCACCCAGAACACCATAGCAACGCCCTAGCAACCACCCAGAACACCAAAGCAACTGCCTAGCAACGCCCTAGCAACCACCCAGAACACCATAGCCACGCCCTAGCCACCACACAGAACACCATAGCAACTGCCTAGCAACGCCCTAGCAACCACCCAGAACACCATAGCAACTGCCTAGCAACCATCAGAACACCATAGCAACTGCCTAGCAACGCCCTAGCAACCACCCACAACACCTAAGCAACCGCCTAGCAACCACCCAGCACACCATAGCAACTGCCTAGCAACGACCTAGCAACCACCCAGAACACCATAGCAACCGCCTAGCAACCACCCAGAACACCAGAGCAACCGCCTACCAACCACCCAGAACACCATAGCAACACCCTAGTAACCACCCAGAACACCATAGCAACCGCCTAGCAACAATCCAGAACACCATAGCAACTACCTAGCAACGCCCTAGCCACCACCCAGAACACCATAGCAACGCCTTAGCAACCACGCAGAACACCATAGCAACTGCCTAGCAACGCCCGAGCAACCACCCAGAACACCATAGCAACCGCCTAGCAGCGCCCTACCAACCACCCAGAACACCATAGCACCCACCTAGCAACCACCCAGAACACCATAGCAACCACCTAGCAACCACCCAGAACACCATAGCAACTGCCTTGCAACACCCTAGCAACCACTCAGAACACCATAGCAACCGCCTTGCAACGCTGTAGCAACCACCCAGAACACCATAGCAACTGCTTAGTAATGCCCTAGCAACCACGCAGAACGCCATAGCAACCACCCTAACAACCACCCAGAACACAATAGCAACTGCCTAGCAACGCCCTAGCAACAACCCAGAACACCTAGCAACGGCCTAGCAACCACCCAGAACAGCATAGCAACTGCCTAGCAACACCCTAGCAACCACCCAGAACACCATAGCAACCACCTATCAACGCCCTAGCAACCACCCAGAACATCAAAGCAACTGCTTAGCAAAGCCCTAGCAACCACCCAGAATGCCATAGCAACCGCCTAGCAACCACCCAGAACCCCATAGCAACGCTCTAGCAACCACCCAGCACGCCATAGCAACCGCCTTACAACCACCCAGAACACCATAGCAATCGCCTAGCAATGCCCTGTCAACCACTCAGAACACCATAGCAACCGCTTAGCAAGGCCCGAGCAACCACCCAGAACACCATTGCAACTGCCTAGCAATGCCCTAGCAACCACCCAGAACACGATAGCAGCTGCCTAGCAACACCCTCACAAGTACACAGAACACCATAGCAACTGCCTAACAACTGTTACAGCCAGTCCTCATTATGTCAAATTACAATAAAAAAATGTAAGTTTTTAAGCTACTCAACTTATCAACCTTTCAGCCATTCCAACTCCTGATTGTTTTCGACTATGACTTCCGGTAACTGTTTCTTTTGCCCAATCCTGTCTCAAAATATAAGTCCTCATTACAATTCTTCACTATTAAAAAATGTCACAATTAAAAATTTCCATATGACAGTTGTCATCAACTATGACTCCCGCAAACTGTTTCCTCAGTCCACATCTGTTTCAAAATAAAAGTCCTCACCACTACCATAATTATCCTACTAAAAATGTAGCTACCAATATCATGAAGCAATAATATGTTACAAACTCCACCTTATGCAACTACACTTTGCATTTTCAATGCACACGTAATTCCCTGGAATTACATTATCTAGTTATTATTATTATTCTTCTAACACACTTAATGCGGCCTCAACCGTTTATCGTAGAAACTTCATTCAAACTGCGTTGCGTAGGTCTTACTTAGGACACCTGTGCAATGTATTTTTCATCTTTGTAACTTTTATACTTTTTGAGTTATTAATAAAAAACTATAAATTTTTTCCTCCCACAGACTTAACATTGGCATTATGACATCACAATAGGGCCATTAAGCAAATGGAATCTTGTGCCAGGTGTTCTGACCACCTGCTGTAACTGTCAGTTTCTCAGGCTGTAAGACTACAATCTGGCTCTCTTGAGACTACAGCTTCCTTACTGCTTTCCTTCCTTCTATTTTCTGTCATTCCTTCTTTCTTTTTCCCTCCTATTTCTTTCCTTCGTTCCTTCCTTCCTTTATTCGTTCCTGCTTTCCTACTTTACTTCCTTCTATCCTGCCTTTCATCCTTCCTCCCATTCTTCCTCCCTAACAATTTTCTTTCCTACCTTCCTTAGTTTTTCTTTCCTTCCATCATGCCTTCTTTCATTCCTTCATATCCTTCTTATCTTTCTTCCTTTCTTCTTTCTGCTTTCCCTCTCTTTCCCTCCCTCTTCCTTTCTTTACTTTTTCTTTCCTTCCTTCTCTCTTTCCTTCCGTTTTTCATTTCTTCTTCCTCACTTCCTTCCTTCCTTCTATCTTTACTTAAATCCTTCTTCTTCCCTTCTTCCTTTCCTTCCTTCTTTACTTCCTTCTTTCCTTCATTCCTCTGTTTCTTTCCATCCATCCTCGCCTTCTTTCCTTTTTTCTTTCCTGCCTTCCTTTTATTTCCTTCTTTTTTCCTATATTCCTTCTTTCCTTACTTCCCTCATTAGTTCCTTCTTTCCCTCCTTCCTTCCTTGTTAATATTCCAAATAATTTCGTAATCGTACGGTTCACTACTTCTCCCAGTTTTCACTCGATCCCCAAACAAGACACATCAACGCCCTGGCAACAAGAAGAACAACATAGCAACTGTCGAGCAATGCCCAAGCAAATATTCAGAACACCATAGCAACCGCCAAGCAACCACCCAAAACACCATAGCAACTGCCTAGCAACCACCCAGAACACTAGAGCAACTGCCTAGCAACGCCCTAGCAACCACCCAGAACACCATAGCAACCGCCTAGCAACCACCCAGAACACCATAGCAACTGCCTAGCAACGCCCTAGCAACCACCCACAACACCATAGCAACCGCCTAGCAACCACCCAGAACACCATAGCAACCGCCCTAGCAACCACCCAGAACACCATAGCAACTGCCTAGCAACGCCCTAGCAACCACCCAGAACACCTTAGCAACTGCCTAGCAACGCCCTAGCAACCACCCAGAACGCTATAGCAACTGCCTAGCAACGCCCTAGCAACCACCCAGAACACCATAGCAACCACCTAGCAACCACCCAGAACACCATAGCAACCGCCTAGCAACCACCCAGAACACCATAGCAACTGCCTAGCAACACCCTAACAACCACCCAGAACACCATAGCAACCGCCTAGCAACGCCCTAGCAACCACCCAGAACACCATAGCAACAGCCTAGCAATGCCCTAGCAACCACCCAGAACACCATAGCAACCGCCTAGCAACCACCCAGAACACCATAGCAACGGCCTAGCAACGCCCTAGCAACCACCCAGAACACCATAGCAACCGCCTAGCAACCACCCAGAACACCATAGCACCCGCCTAGCAACCACCCAGAAGACCATAGCAACTGCCTAGCAACGCCCTAGCAACCACCCAGAACACAATAGGAACTGCCTAGCAACCACCCAGAACACCATAGCAACCACCTAGCAACCACCCAGAATACGATAAAAACTGCCTAGCAATGCCCTAGCAACCACCCTGAACACCATAGCAACCACCTAGCAACCACCCAAAACACCATAGCAACTGCCTAGCAACGCCCTAGCAACCACCCAGAACACCATAGCAACCGCCTAGCAACCACCCAGAACACCATAGCAACTGCCTAGCAACGCCCTAGCAACCACCCAGAACACCATAGCAACCGCCTAGCAACCACCCAGAACACCATAGCAACCGCCTAGCAACCACCCAGAACACCATAGCACCTGCCTCGCAACCCCCTAGCAACCACCCAGAACACCACACCAACTGCCTAGCAACGCCCTACCAACCACCCAGAACGCTATAGCAACTGCCTAGCAACGCCCTAGCAACCACCCAGAACACCATAGCAACCGCCTAGCAACCACCCAGAACACCATAGCAACTGCCTAGCAACGCCCTAGCAACCACCCAAAACACATAGTAACCGCCTAGCAATGCCTTAGCAACCACCCAGAACACCATAGCAACAGCCTTGCAATGCCCTAGCAACCACCCAGAACACCATAGCAACCGCCTAGCAACCACCCAGAACACCATAGCAACTGCCTAGCAATGCCCTAGCAACCACCCAGAACACCATAGCAACCGCCTAGCAACAACCCAGAACACCATAGCAACCGCCTAGCAACCACCAAGAACACCATAGCAACTGCCAAGCAACGCCCGAGCAACCACCCAGAACACCATAGCAACCGCCTAGCAACCACCCAGAACACCATAGCAACTGCCTAGCAACGCCCAAGCAACCAACCAGAACACCATAGCAACCGCCTAGCAACCACCCAGAACACCATAGCAACTGCCTAGCAACGCCCTAGCAACCACCCAGAACACCTTAGCAACCGACTAGCAACCACCCAGAACACCATAGCAACCGCCTAGCAACCACCCAGAACACCATAGCAACTGCCTAGCAACGCCCTAGCAACCACCCAGAACACCACAGCAACTGCCTAGCAACGCCCTAGCAACCACCCAGAACGCTATAGCAACTGCCTAGCAATACCCTAGCAACCACCCAGAACACCATAGCAACCACCTAGCAACTGCCCAAAACACCATTGCAACTGCCTAGCAACGCCCTAGCAACCACCCAGAACACCATAGCAACCGCCTAGCAACCACCCAGAACACCATAGAAACTGCCTAGCAACACCCTAACAACCACCCAGAACACCATAGCAACCGCCTAGCAACGCCCTAGCAACCACCCAGAACACCATAGCAACTGTAGAGCAATGCCCTAGCAACCACCTTGAACACCATAGCAACCGCCTAGCAACCACCCAGAACACCATAGCAACTGCCTAGCAACGCCCGAGCAACCACCCAGAACACCATAGCAACCGCCTAGCAACCACCCAGGACACCATAGCAACCGCCTGGCAACCACCAAAGACACCATAGCAACTGCCTAGCAACGCCCCAGCAACCACACAGAACACCATAGCAACCGCCTAGCAACCACCCAGAACACCATAGCAACTGCCTAGCAACGCCCAAGCAACCACCCACAACACCATAGCAACCACCTAGCAGCCACCCAAAACACCATAGCAACTGCCTAGCAACGCCCTAGCACCCAGAATACCATAGCAACCGCCTAGCAACCACCCAGAACACCATAGCAACTGCCTAGCAACACCCTAACAACCACCCAGAACACCATAGCAACCGCCTAGCAACTCTCCTAGCAACCACCCAGAACACCATAGCAACAGCCTTGCAATGCCCTAGCAACCTCCCAGAACACCATAGCAACCGCCTAGCAAGGCCCTAGCAACCACCCAGAACACCATAGCAACCGCCTAGCAATGCCCTAGCAACCTCCCAGAACACCATAGCAACCGCCTAGCAACCACCCAGCACACCAAAGCAACTGCCTAGCAACGCCCTAGCAACCACCCAGAACACCATAGCACCCGCCTATCAACCACCCAGAACACAATAGCAACCGCCTAGCTACCACCCAGAACACCATAGCAATGCCCTAGCAACCACCCAGAACACCATAGCAACTGCCTAGCAACGCCCTAGCAACCACCCAGAACACCATAGCAACCGCCTAGCAACCATCAGAACACCATAGCAACTGCCTAGCAACGCCCTAGCAACCACCCAGAACACCATAGCAACCGCCTAGCAACCAGCCTGAACACCATAGCAACTGCCTAGCATCAACACAGAACACCATAGCAACTGCCTAGGAATGATCTAGCAACCACCCAGAACACCATTGCAACCGCCTTGCTACCACCCAGAACACCATAGCAACCGCCTAGCAACCACCCAGAACACCAGAGCAACCGCCTAACAACCACCCAGAACACCATAGCAACACCCTAGCAACCACCCAGAACACCATAGCATCCGCCTAGCAACCATCCAGAACACCATAGCAACTGCCTAGCAACGCCCTAGCAACCACCCAGAACACCATAGCAACGCCCTAGCAACCACCCAGAACACCATAGCACCCGCCTAGCAACGCTCGAGCAACCACCCAGAACACCATAGCAACCGCCTAGCAACGCCCTAGCAACCAGCCAGAACATCATAGCAACCACCTAGCAACCACCCAGAACACCATAGCATCTGCCTTGCAACACCCTAGCAACCACCCAGAACACCATAGCAACCGTTTGGCAATGCCGTGGCAACCACCCAGAACACCATACCAACTGCTTAGCAATGCCCTAGCAACCACCCAGAACGCCATAGCAACCACCCTAACAACCACCCAGAACACCATAGCAACTGCCTCGCAACGGCCTAGCAACCACCCAGAACACAATAGCAACTGCCTAGCAACGCCATAGCAACCACCCAGAACACCATAGCAACGGCCTAGCAACCACCCAGAACACCATAGCAACCACCTAGCAACGCCCTAGCAACCACCTAGAACATCATAGCAACTGCTTAGCAACCACCCAGAACCCCATAGCAATGCTCGAGCAACCACCCAGTACGCCATAGCAACCGCCTAGCAACTACCCAGAACACCATAGCAACCGCCTAGCAACGCCCTATCAACCACCCAGAACACCATAGCAACTGCCTAGCAATGCCCTAGCAACCACCCAGAACACGATAGCAGCTCCCTAGCAAAACCCTCACAAGTACACAGAACACCATAGCAACTGCCTAACAAATGTTACAGCCAGTCCTCATTATGTCAAATTACAATAAAAAATGTAACTTTTTAAGCTACTCAACTTATCAACCTTTCAGCCATTCCAACTCCTGATTGTTTTCGACTATGACTTCCGGCAACTGTTTCTTCTGCCCAATCCTGTCTCAAAATATAAGTCCTTACTACAATTTTTCACTATTAAAAAATGTCACTATTAAAAATTTCCATATGACAGTTGTCATCAACTATGACTCCCGCAAACTGTTTCCTCAGTCCACATCTGTTTCAAAATAAAAGTCCTCACCACTACCATAATTATCCTCCTAAAAACGTAGCTACCAATATCATAATGCAATGATATGTTACAAACTCCACCTTATGCAACTACACTTTGCATTTTCAATGCACACGTAATTCCCTGGAATTACATTATCTAGTTATTATTATTATTCTTCTAACACACTTAATGCGGCCTCAACCGTTTATCGTAGAAACTTCATTCAAACTGCGTTGCGTAGGTCTTACTTAGGACACCTGTGCAATGTATTTTTCATCTTTGTAACTTTTATACTTTTTGAGTTATTAATATAAAACTATAAATTTTTTCCCCCCATAGACTTAACATTGGCATTATGACATCACAATAGGGCCATTAAGCAAATGGAATCTTGTGCCAGGTGTTCTGACCACCTGCTGTAACTGTCAGTTTCTCAGGCTG
This sequence comes from Gymnothorax reevesii, assembly GCA_029721435.1. Classification (NCBI taxonomy): domain Eukaryota; kingdom Metazoa; phylum Chordata; class Actinopteri; order Anguilliformes; family Muraenidae; genus Gymnothorax; species Gymnothorax reevesii. The sequence goes on along the minus strand of CM056576.1, from coordinate 77,071,966 downwards.
TAAGACTACAATCTGGCTCTCTTGAGACGACAGCTTCCTTACTGCTTTCCTTCCTTCTATTTTCTGTCATTCCTTCTTTCTTTTTCCCTCCTATTTCTTTCCTTCGTTCCTTCCTTCCTTTATTCGTTCCTGCTTTCCTACTTTACTTCCTTCTATCCTGCCTTTCATGCTTCCTCCCATTCTTCCTCCCTACCAATTTTCTTTCCTACCTTCCTTAGTTTTTCTTTCCTTCCATCATGCCTTCTTTCATTCCTTCATATCCTTCTTTTCTTTCTTCCTTTCTTCTTTCTGCTTTCCCTCACTTTCCTTCCCTCTTCCTTTCTTTACTTTTTTTTCCTTCCTTCTCTCTTTCCTTCTGTTTTTCATTTCTTCTTCCTCACTTCCTTCCTTCCTTCTATCTTTACTTAAATCCTTCTTCTCCCCCTCCTCCTTTCCTTCCTTCCTAACCTCCTTCTTCCCGCCATTCTTCTGTCTCCTTCCCTCCATCCTCGCCTAGTTTCCTTTGTTCTTTCCTGCCTTCCTTTGATTTCCTTCTTATTTTCCTATATTCCTTCTTTCCTTACTTCCCTCATTAGTTCCTTCTTTCCCTCCTTCCTTCCTTGTTAATATTCCAAATAATTTCGTAATCGTACGGTTCACTACTTCTCCCAGTTTTCACTCGATCCCCAAACAATACACATCAACGCCCTAGCAACAACAAGAACAACATAGCAACTGTCGAGCAATGCCCAAGCAAAAATTCAGAACACCATAGCAACCGCCTAGCAACCACCCAAAACACCATAGCAACTGCCTAGCAACCACCCAGAACACGATAGCAACTGCCAAGCAACGCCCTAGCAACCACCCAGAACACCATAGCAACCGCCAAGCAACCACTCAGAACACCAAAGGAACTGCCTAGCAACGCCCTAGCAACCACCCAAAACACCATAGCAACCGCCTAGCAACGCCCTCACAACCACCAAGAACACCATAGCAACTGCCTAGCAACCACCCAGAACACCATAGCAACTGCCTAGCAACGCCCTAGCAACCACCCAGAACACTATAGCAACCTCCTAGCAACCACCCAAAACACCATAGCAACTGCCTAGCAACGCCCTAGCAACCACCCAGAACACCATAGCAATCGCCTAGCAACCACCCAGAACACCAAAGCAACTGCCTAGCAACGCCCTAGCAACCACCCAGAACACCATAGCAACCGCCCAGCAACCACCCAAAACACCATAGCAACTGCCTAGCAACGCCCTAGCAACCACCAAGAACACCTTAGCAACCCCCTAGCAACCACCCAGAACACCATAGCAACTACCTAGCAACGCCCTAGCAACCACACAGAACACCATAGGAATCGCCTAGCAACGCCCTAGCTACCACCCAGAACATCATGGCAACCGCCTAGCAACCACCCAGAACACCATAGCAACTGCCTAGCAACGCCCTAGCAACCACCCAGAACACCATAGCAACCGCCTAGCAACCACCCAGAACACCATAGCAACTGCCTAGCAACGCCCGAGCAACCACCCAGAACACCATAGCAACCGCTTAGGAACCACCCAGAACACCATAGCAACTGCCTAGCAACGCCCTAGCAACCACCCAGAACACCATAGCAACCGCCTAGCAACCACCCAGAACACCATAGCAACTGCCTAGCAACACCCTAACAACCACCCAGAACACCATAGCAACCGCCTAGCAACGCCCTAGCAACCACCCAGAACACCATAGCAACAGCCTAGCAATGCCCTAGCAACCTCCCAGAACACCATAGCAACCGCCTAGCAAGGCCTTAGCAACCACCCAGAACACCAAAGCAACCGCCTAGCAACCACCCAGAACACCATAGCAACTGCCTAGCAACGCCCTTGCCACCACCCAGCACACCCTAGCAACCACCTAGAAACCACCCAACACACCATAGCAACTGCCTAGCAACGCCCTAGCAACCACCCAGAACACCATAGCAACCGCCTAACAACCACCCAGAACACCATTGCAACTGCCGAGCAACACCCTAACAACCACCCAGAACACCATAGCAACCACCTAGCAACGCCCTAGCAACCACCCAGAAGACCATAGCAACAGCCTAGCAACCATCAGAACACCATAGCAACTGCCTAGCAACGCCCTAGCAACCACCCACAACACCACAGCAACCGCCTAGCCACCACCCACCACACCATAGCAACCGCCTAGCCACCACCCAGAGCACCACAGCAACTGCCTACCAACGACCTAGCAACCCCCCAGAAAACCATAGCAACCGCCTAGCTACCACCCAGAACACCACAGCAACCGCCTAACAACCACCCAGAACACCAAAGCAACACCCTAGCAACCACCCAGAACACCATAGCAACCGCCTAGCAACCATCTAGAACACCATAGCAACTGCCTAGCAACGCCCTAGCAATCACCCAAAACACCATAGCAACTGCCTAGCAACGCCCTAGCAACCACCCAGAACACCATAGCAACCGCCTAGCAACCACCCAGAACACCATAGCAACTGCCTAGCAACGCCCTAGTAACCACCCAGAACACCATAGCAACCTCCTAGCAACCACCCAGAACACCATAGCAACCGCCTAGCAACCACCCAGAACACCATAGCAACTGCCTAGCAACGCCCTAGCAACCACCCAGAACACCACAGCAACTGCCTAGCAACGCCCTAGCAACCACCCAGAACGCTATAGCAACTGCCTAGCAACGCCCTAGCCACCACCCAGAACACCATAGCAACCACCTAGCAACCGCCCAAATCAACATAGCAACTGCCTAGCAACGCCCTAGCAACCACCCAGAACACCATAGCAACCGCCTAGCAACCACCCAGAACACCATAGAAACTGCCTAGCAACACCCTAACAACCACCCAGAACACCAAAGCAACCCCCTAGCAACGCCCTAGCAACTACCCAGAACACCATAGCAACAGCCTAGCAATGCCCTAGCAACCACCCAGAACACCACAGCAACCGCCTAGCAACCACCCAGAACACCATAGCAACTGCCTAGCAACGCCCTAGCAACCACCCAGAACACCATAGCAACCGCCTAATAACCACCCAGAACACCATAGCAACTGCCTGGCAACCACCAAGAACACCATTGCAACTGCCTAGCAACGCCGGAGCAACCACCCAGAACACCATAGCAACCGCCTAGCAACCACCCAGAACACCATAGCAACTGCCTAGCAACGCCCAAGCAACCACCCAGAACACCATAGCAACCACCTAGCAACCCTCCAAAACACCATAGCAACTGCCTAGCAACGCCCTAGCACCCAGAACACCATAGCAACCGCCTAGCAACCACCCAGAACACCATAGCAACTGCCTAGCAACACCCTAAAAACCACCCAGAACACCATAGCAACCGCCTAGCAACGCCCTAGCAACCACCCAGAACACCGTAGCAACAGCCTAGCAATGCCCTAGCAACCTCCCAGAACACCATAGCAACCGCCTAGCAAGGCCCTAGCAACCACCCAGAACACCATAGCAACCGCCTAGCAATGCCCTAGCAACCTCCCAGAACACCATAGCAGCCGCCTAGCAACCACCCAGCACACCATAGCAACTGCCTAGCAACGCCCTAGCAACCACCCAGAACACCATAGCAACCGCCTATCAACCCCCCAGAACACAATAGCAACCGCCTAGCTACCACCCAGAACACAATAGCAATGCCCTAGCAACCACCCAAAACACCATAGCAACTGTCAGCAACGCCCCAGCAACCACCCAGAACACCATAGCAACTGCCTAGCAACCATCAGAACACCATAGCAACTGCCTAGCAACGCCCTAGCAACCACCCAGAACACCATAGCAACCGCCTAGCAACCACCCTGAACACCATAGCAACCGCCTAGCAACAACACAGAACACCATAGCAACTGCCTAGCAATGATCTAGCAACCACCCAGAACACCATAGCAACTACCTAGCAACGCCCCAGCAACCACACAGAACACCAAAGGAATCCCCTAACAACGCCCTACCAACCACCCAGAACACCATGGCAACCGCCTAGCACCCACCCAGAACACCATAGCAACTGCCTAGCAACGCCCTAGCCACCACCCAGAACACCATAGCAACCGCCTAGCAACCACCCAGAACACCATAGCAACTGCTTAGCAACGCCCGAGCAACCGACCAGAACACCATAGCAACCGCGTACCAACCACCCAGAACACCATAGCAACTGCCTAGCAACGCCCTAGCAACCACCCACAACACCATAGCAACCACCTAGCAACCACCGAAAACACCATAGCAACTGCCTAGCAACGCCCTAGCAACCACCCAGAACACCATAGCAACCGCCTAGCAACCACCCAGAACACCATAGCAACTGCCTAGCAACACCCTAACAACCACCCAGAACACCATAGCAACCGCCTAGCAACGCCCTAGCAACCACCCAGAACACCATAGCAACAGGCGAGCGATGGCGAAGCAACCTCCCCGAACACCAAAGCAACCGCCTAGCAAGGCCTTAGCAACCACCCAGAACACCGTAGCAACCGCCTAGCAACCACCCAGAACACCATAGCAACTGCCTAGCAACGCCCTAGCAACCACCCAGAACACCATATCAACCACCTAGAAACCACCCAAAACACCATAGCAACTGCCTAGCAACGCCCTTGCAACCACCCAGAACACCATAGCAACCGCCTAGCAACCACCCAGAACACCATTGCAACTGCCGAGCAACACCCTAACAACCACCCAGAACACCATAGCAACCACCTTGCAACGCCCTAGCAACCACCCAGAACACCATAGCAACAGCCTAGCAACCATCAGAACACCATAGCAACTGCCTAGCAACGCCCTAGCAACCACCCAGAACACCATAGCAACCGCCTAGCAACCACCCAGAACACCATAGCAACCGCCTAGCAACCACCCAGAGCACCATAGCAACTGCCTAGCAACGACCTAGCAACCACCCAGAACACCATAGCAACCGCCTAGCTACCACCCAGAACACCATAGCAACCGCCTAACAACCACCCAGAACACCAAAGCAACACCCTAGCAACCACCCAGAACACCATAGCAACCGCCTAGCAACCATCTAGAACACCAAAGCAACTGCCTAGCAACGCCCTAGCAACCACCCAAAACACCATAGCAACTGCCTAGCAACGCCCTAGCAACCATCCAGAACACCATAGCAACCGCCTAGCAACCACCCAGAACACCATAGCAACTGCCTAGCAACGCCCTAGCAACCACCCAGAACACCGTAGCAACCGCCTAGCAACCACCCAGAACACCATAGCAACCGCCTAGCAACCACCCAGAACACCATAGCAACTGCCTAGCAACGCCCTAGCAACCACCCAGAACACCACAGCAACTGCCTAGCAACGCCCTAGCAACCACCCAGAACGCTATAGCAACTGCCTAGCAATGCCCTAGCAACCACCCAGAACACCATAGCAACCACCTAGCAACCGCCCAAAACACCATAGCAACTGCCTAGCAACGCCCTAGCAACCACCCAGAACACCATAGCAACCGACTAGCAACCACCCAGAACACCATAGAAACTGCCTAGCAAAACCCTAACAACCACCCAGAACACCATAGCAACCGCCTAGCAACGCCCTAGCAACCACCCAGAACACCATAGCAACAGCCTAGCAATGCCCTAGCAACCACCCAGAACACCATAGCAACCGCCTAGCAACCACCCAGAACAACATAGCAACTGCCTAGCAACGCCCGAGCAACCACCCAGAACACCATAGCAACCGCCTAGCAACCACCCAGAACACCATAGCAACCGCCTGGCAACCACCAAGAACACCATAGCAACTGCCTAGCAACGCCCGAGCAACCACACAGAACACCATAGCAACCACCTAGCAACCACCCAGAACACCATAGCAACTGCCTAGCAACGCCCAAGCAACCACCCAGAACACCATAGCAACCACCTAGCAGCCACCCAAAACACCATAGCAACTGCCTAGCAACGCCCTAGCACCCAGAACACCATAGCAACCGCCTAGAACCACCCAGAACACCATAGCAACTGCCTAGCAAAACCCTAACAACCACCCAGAACACCATAGCAACCGCCTAGCAACGCCCTAGCAACCACCCAGAACACCATAGCAACAGCCTAGCAATGCCCTAGCAACCTCCCAGAACACCATAGCAACCGCCTAGCAAGGCCCTAGCAACCACCCAGAACACCATAGCAACCGCCAAGCAATGCCCTAGCAACCTCCCAGAACACCATAGCAACCGCCTAGCAACCACCCAGCACACCATAGCAACTGCCCAGCAACGCCCTAGCAACCACCCAGAACACCATAGCAACCGCCTATCAACCACCCAGAACACAATAGCAACCGCCTAGCTACCACCCAGAACACCATAGCAATGCCCTAGCAACCACCCAGAACACCATAGCAACTGCCTAGCAACGCCCTAGCAACCACCCGGAACACCATAGCAACCGCCTAGCAACCATCAGAACACCATAGCAACTGCCTAGCAACGCCCTAGCAACCACCCAGAACACCCTAGCAACCGCCTACCAACCACCCTGAACACCATAGCAACTGCCTAGCATCAACACAGAACATCATAGCAACTGCCTAGCAATGATCTAGCAACCACCCAGAACACCATTGCAACCGCCTTGCTACCACCCAGAACACCATAGCAACCGCCTAGCAACCACCCAGAACACCAGAGCAACCGCCTAACAACCACCCAGAACACCATAGCAACACCCTAGCAACCACCCAGAACACCATAGCAACCGCCTAGCAACCATCCAGAACACCATAGCAACTGCCTCGCAACGCCCTAGCAACCACCCAGAACACCATAGCAACGCCCTAGCAACCACACAGAACACCATAGCACCCGCCTAGCAACGCCCGGGCAATCACCCAGAACACCATAGCAACCGCCTAGCAACGCCCTAGCAACCAGCCAGAACATCATAGCAACCACCTAGCAACCACCCAGAACACCATAGCATCTGCCTTGCAACACCCTAGCAACAACCCAGAACACCATAGCAACCGTTTGGCAATGCCGTGGCAACCACCCAGAACACCATACCAACTGCTTAGCAATGCCCTAGCAACCACCCAGAACGCCATAGCAACCACCCTAACAACCACCAAGAACACCATAGCAACTGCCTAGCAACCACCCAGAACACCATAGCAACCACTTAGCAACCACCCAGAACACCATAGCAACCACCTAGCAACCACCCAGAACACCATAGCAACCACCTAGCAACCACCGAGAACACCATAGCAACTGCCTAGCAACGCCCTAGCAACCACCCAGAACACCATAGCAACCTCCTAGCAACCACCCAAAACACCATAGCAACCACCTAGCAACCACCCAGAACACCATAGCAACCACCTAGCAACCACCCAGAACACCATAGCAACCACCTAGCAACCACGCAAAACACCATAGCAACTGCCTAACAACGCCCTAGCAACCACCCAGAACACCATAGCAACCGCCTAGCAACCACCCAGAACACCATAGCAACTGCCTAGCAACGCCCTAGCAATCACCCAGAACACCATAGCAACCGCTTAGCAACGCCCTAGCAACCACCCAGAACACCATAGCAACCGCCTAGCAACCACCCAAAACACCATAGCAACCACCTAGCAACCACCAAGAACACCATAGAAACCTACTAGCAACCACCCAGAACACCATAGCCACCACCTTGCAACCACTCAGAACACCAAAGCAACAACCTAGCAACGCCCTTGCAACCACTCAGAACACCATAGCAACCGCCTAGCAACCACCCAGAACACCATAGCAACTGCCTAGCAACGCCCTAGCAACCACCCAGAACACCATAGCAACCGCCCAGCAACCACCCAAAACACCATAGCAACTGCCTAGCAACGCCCTAGCAACCACCAAGAAGACCTTAGCAACCGCCAAGCAACCACCCAGAACACCATAGCAACCACCTAGCAACCACCCAGAACACCTTAGCAACCGCCTAGCAACCACCCAGAACACCATAGCAACCGCCTAGCAACCACCCAGAACACCAAAGCAACCACCTACCAACCACCTAGAACACCATAACAACCACCTAGCAACTACCCAAAACACCATAGCAACTGCCTAACAACGCCCTAGCAACCACCCAGAACACCATAGAAACTGCCTAGCAACCACCCAGAACACCATAGCAACTGCCCAGCAACGCCCTAGCAACCACCCAGAACACCCTAGCAACCACCTAGCAACCACCCAGAACACCATAGCAACCACCTAGCAACCACCCAGAACACCATAGCAACTGCCTAGCAACGCCCTAGCAACCACCCAGAACACCATAGCAACCACCTAGCAACCACCCAGAACACCATAGCAACCACCTAGCAACCACCCAGAACACCATAGCAACCACCTAGCAACAACCCAAAACACCATAGCAGCTGCCTAACAATGCCCTGGCAACCACCCAGAACACCATAGCAACCGCCTAGCAACCACGCAAAACACCATAGCAACTGCCTAACAACGCCCTAGAAACCACCCAGAACACCATAGCAACCGCCTAGCAACCACCCAGAACACCATAGCAACTGCCTAGCAACGCCCTAGCAACCACCCAGAACACCATTGCAACCGCCCAGCAACCACCCAAAACACCATAGCAACTGCCTAGCAACGCCCTAGCAACCACCAAGAACACCTTAGCAACCGCCTAGCAACCACCCAGAACACGATAGCAACCGCCTAGCAACCACCCAAAATACCATGGTAACCACCTAGGAGCCACCCAGAACACCATAGCAACCGTGTAGCAACCACCTGGAACACCATAGCAACAGCCTAGCAACCACCCAGAACACCATAGCAACCACCTAGCAACCACCCAGAACACTATAGTAACCGCCTAGCAACCACCCAGAACACCATAGCAACTGCCTAGCAACCACCCAGAACACCATAGCAACTGCCTAACAACGCCCTAGCAACCACCCAGAACACCATAGAAACCGCCTAGCAACCACCCAGAACACCATAGCAACTGCCTAGCAAAGCCCTAGCGACCACCCAGAACACCATAGAAACAGCCTAACAACCACCCAGAACACCATAGCAACTGCCTAGCAACGCCCTAGCAACCTCCCAGAACACCATAGCAACCACCTAGCAACCACCCAGAACACCATAGCAACCACCTAGCAACCACCCAGAACACCATAGCAACCACCTAGCAACCACCCAGAACACCATAGCAACTGCCTAGCAACCACCCAGAACACCATAGCAACCACCTAGCAACCACCCAAAACACCGTAGCAACTGCCTACCAACGCCCTAGCAACCACCCAGAACACCAGAGAAACCGCCTAGCAACCACCCAGAACACCAAAGCAACCTCCTAGCAACCACCCAGAACACCAGAGCAACCACCTAGCCACCACCCACAACACCACAGCAACCACCCAGCAACCACCCACAACACCAAAACAACTGCCTAGCAACGCCCTAGCAACCACCCAGAACACCATAGCAACCACCTAGCAACCACCCAGAACACCATAGCAAACACCTAGCAACCACCCAGAACACCATAGCAACCACCTAGCAACCACCCGAAACACCATAGCAACTGCCTAACAACGCCCTGGCAACCACCCAGAACACCATAGCAACCGCCTAGCAACCACCCAGAACACCATAGCAACTGCCTAGCAACGCCCGAGCAACCACCCAGAACACCATAGCAACCACCCAGCAACCACCCAAAACACCATAGCAATTGCCTAACAGCGCCCTAGCAACCACCCACAACACCATAGCAACCGCCTAGCAGCCACCCAGGACACCATAGCAACTGCCTAGCAACACCCTAACAACCACCTAGAACACCATAGCAACCGCCTAGCAACGCCCTAGCAACCACCCAGAACACCATAGCAACAGCCTAGCAATGCCCTAGCAACCTCCCAGAACACCATAGCAACCGCCTAGCAAGGCCCTAACAACCACCCAGAACACCATAGCACCCGCCTAGCAATGCCCTAGCAACCTCCCAGAACACCATAGCAACCGCCTAGCAACCACCCAGAACACCATAGCAACCGGCTAGCAACCACCCAGAACACAATAGCAACCGCCTAGCTACCACCCAGAACACCACAGCAACGCCCTAGCAACCACCCAGAACACCATAGCAACTGCCTAGCAACGCCCTAGCAACCACCCAGAACACCATAGCAACCGCCTAGCAACCATCAGAACACCATAGCAACTGCCTTGCAACGCCCAAGGAACCACCCAGAACACCTAAGCAACCACCCAGAACACCACAGCAACTGCCTAGCAACGCCCTAGCAACCACCCAGAACACCTAAGCAACCGCCTAGCAACCACCCAGAACACCATAGCAACCGCCTAGCAACGCCCTAGCAACCACCCAGAACACCCAAGCAACCGCCTAGCAACCACCCAGAACACCATAGCAACCGCCTAGCAACGCCCTAGCAACCACCCAGAACACCCAAGCAACCGCCTAGCAAACACCCAGAACACCATAGCAACTGCCTTGCAACGCCCAAGGAACCACCCAGAACACCTAAGCCACCCCCCAGAACACCATAGCAACTGCCTAGCAACGCCCTAGCAACCACCCAGAACACCTAAGCAACCGCCTAGCAACCACCCAGAACACCATAGCAACCGCCTAGCAACGCCCTAGCAACCACCCAGAACACCATAGCAACTGCCTAGAAACCACCCAGAACACCATAGCAACCGCCTAGCAACCACCCAGAACACCATAGCAACTGCCTAGCAACACCCTTGCAACCACCCAGAACACCATAGAAACGGCCTAGCAACCACCCAGAACAGCATAGCAATGCCCTAGCAACCACCCAGAACACCATAGCAACCGCCTAGCAACGCCCTAGCTACCACCCAGAACACCATAGCAACTGCTTAGCATCGCCCTAGCAACCACCCAAAATGCCATAACAACCACTTACCAACCACCCAGAACACTGTTGTAACGCCCTGGCAACCACCCAGAACACCATAGCAACCGCCGAGCAACGCCCTAGTAACCCCCCAGAACACCATAGAAACTGCTTAGCAACGCCCTAGCAACCACGCAGAACACTAGCAACCGCCTAGCAACCACCCAGAACACCATAGCAACTGCCTAGCAACGCCCTAGCAACCACCCAGAACACCATAGCAACTGCTTAGCAATGGCCTAAAAACCACCCAAAACACCAAAGCAACCGTCTATCCACCACCCAGAACACCATAGCAACTGCCTTCCAACGCCGTAACAACCACCCAGAACACCATAGCAACCGCCTAGCAATGCCCTAGCAACCACCCAGAACACCATAGCAACCGCCTAGCAACAGCCAAGAACACCATAGCAACTGCCTGGCAACGCCCTAGCAACCACCCAGAACACCCTAGCACCTGCTTAGCAATGCCCTAGCAACCACCCAGAACACCATAGCAACCGCCCTAGCAACTACCCAGAACACCATAGCAACTGCCGAGCAATGCCCTAGCAACCACCCAGAACGCCATTGCAACCGCCCTAGCAACTACCCAGAACACCATAGCAACTGCCTAGCAACGCCCTAGCAACCACCCACAACACCATAGCAACTGCCTAGCTACCACCCAGAACACCATAGCAACCGCCTAGCAACACCCTGGCCATCACCCAGAACACCATAACAAATGACTAGCAATGCCCTAGCAACCACCCAGAACACCATAGCAACCGCCTAGCAACCACCCAGAACACCATAGCAACTGCCTAGCAACCACCCAGAACACCATAGCAACCGCCTAGCAATTCCCTAGCATCCACCCAGAACACCACAGCAACCGCCTAGCAACACCCTAGCAACCACCCAGAACACCATAGCAACTGCCTAGCAACGCCCTAGCAACCACCCAGAACACCATAGCAACTGCCTAGCAACCACCCAGAACACCATAGCAACCGCCTAGCAACACCCTGGCAATCACCCAGAACAGCATAAAAAATGCCTAGCAATGCCCTAGCAACCACCCAGAACACCATAGCATCCGCCTAGCAACCACCCAGAACACCATAGCAACTGCCGAGCAACCGCCTAGCAACCACCCAGAACACCATAGGAACCGCCTAGCAATTCCCTAGAAACCACCCAGAACACCATAGCAACCGCCTAGCAACACCCTAGCAACCACCCAGAACACCATAGCAACTGCCTAGCAACGCCCTAGCAACCACCCAGAATACCATAGCAACCGCCTAGCAACGCCCTAGCAACCACTCAGAACACAATAGCAACTTCCTAGTAATGCCCTTGCAACCAACTAGAACACCATCGCAGCTGCTTAGCAACACCCTCCCAAGTACACAGAACGCAATAGCAACTGCCTAGCAACAGTTTCAGCCAGTCCTCATTATGACAAATTACATTGAAATAATGTAAGTGTTTAAGCTACTCAACTTATCGACCGTTCAGCCATTCCAAATTCTGATTGTTATCGACTATTACTTCGGCCAACTGTTTCCTCTGCCCAGACCTGTCTCAAAATAAAAGTCCTTACTACAATTCTTCACTATTAAAAAATGTCACTATTAAAAATTTCCATATAACAGCTGTCATCAACTATGTCTCCTGCAAACTGTTTCCTTAGTCCACATCTGATTCAAAATAAAGGTCCTCACCACTACCATAATTATCCTCCGAAAAACCTAGCTACCAATATCATAATGAAATGATTTGTAACAAACTCCACCCTGTGCAACTACACTTTGCATTTTCAATGCACACGTAATTCCCTGGAATTACATTATCTAGTTATTATTATTAGTGTGCATTGAAAATGCCCACTATTGTTATCCTGGTCTTCTTATTATTATTATTATTATTATTATTATTATTATTATTATTCTTCTTCTAACACACTTAATGCGGCCTCAACCGTTTATCGTAGAAACTTCATTCAAACTGCGTTGCGTAGGTCTTACTTAGGACACCTGTGCAATGTATTTTACATCTTTGTAACTTTTATACTTTTTGAGTTATTAATATAAAACTATAAATTTTTTCCCCCCATAGACTTAACATTGGCATTATGACATCACAATAGGGCCATTAAGCAAATGGAATCTTGTGCCAGGTGTTCTGACCACCTGCTGTAACTGTCAGTTTCTCAGGCTGTAAGACTACAATCTGGCTCTCTTGAGACGACAGCTTCCTTACTGCTTTCCTTCCTTCTATTTTCTGTCATTCCTTCTTTCTTTTTCCCTCCTATTTCTTTCCTTCGTTCCTTCCTTCCTTTATTCGTTCCTGCTTTCCTTCTTTCCTCCCTTCTATCCTGCCTTTCTTCCTTCCTCCCATTCTTCCTCCCTACCAATTTTCTTTCCTACCTTCCTTAGTTTTTCTTTCCTTCCATCATGCCTTCTTTCATTCCTTCATATCCTTCTTTTCTTTCTTCCTTTCTTCTTTCTGCTTTCCCTCACTTTCCTTCCCTCTTCCTTTCTTTACTTTTTCTTTCCTTCCTTCCTTCTGTTTTTCATTTCTCCTTCCTCACTTCCTTCCTTCCTTCCTTCTATCTTTACTTAAATCCTTCTTCTTCCCTTCTTCCTTTCCTTCCTTCCTAACTTCCTTCTTTCCGTCATTCTTCTGTTTCTTTCCATCCATCCTCGCCTAGTTTCCTTTGTTCTTTCCTGCCTTCCTTTGATTTCCTTCTTTTTTTCCTATATTCCTTCTTTCCTTACTTCCCTCATTAGTTCCTTCTTTCCCTCCTTCCTTCCTTGTTAATATTCCAAATAATTTCGTAATCGTACGGTTCACTACTTCTCCCAGTTTTCACTCGATCCCCAAACAATACACATCAACGCCCTAGCAACAATAAGAACAACATAGCAACTGTCGAGCAATGCCCAAGCAAATATTCAGAACACCATAGCAACCGCCTAGCAACCACCCAAAACACCATAGCAACTGCCTAGCAACCACCCAGAACACGATAGCAACTGCCAAGCAACGCCCTAGCAACCACCCAGAACACCATAGCAACCGCCAAGCAACCACTCAGAACACCAAAGGAACTGCCTAGCAACGCCCTAGCAACCACCCAAAACACCATAGCAACCGCCTAGCAACGCCCTCACAACCACCAAGAACAACATAGCAACTGCCTAGCAACCACCCAGAACACCATAGCAACTGCCTAGCAACGCCCTAGCAACCACCCAGAAGACTATAGCAACCTCCTAGCAACCACCCAAAACACCATAGCAACCGCCTAGCAACGCCCTAGCAACCACCCAGAACACCATAGCAAATGCCTAGCAACCACCCAGAACACCAAAGCAACTGCCTAGCAACGCCCTAGCAACCACCCAGAACACCATAGCAACCGCCCAGCAACCACCCAAAACACCATAGCAACTGCCTAGCAACCCCCTACCAACCACCAAGAACACCCTAGCAACCCCCTACCAACCACCCACAACACCATAGCAACTACCTAGCAACGCCCTAGCAACCACAAAGAACACCATAGGAATCGCCCAGCAACGCCCTAGCAACCACCCAGAACACCATGGCAACCGCCTAGCAACCACCCAGAACACCATAGCAACTGCCTAGCAACCCCCTAGCAACCCCCCAGAACACCATAGCAACCCCCTAGCAACCACCCAGAACACCATAGCAACTGCCTAGCAACGCCCGAGCAACCACCCAGAACACCATAGCAACCGCTTAGCAACCACCCAGAACACCATAGCAACTGCCTAGCAACGCCCTAGCAACCACCCAGAACACCGTAGCAACCACCTAGCAACCACCCAAAACACCATAGCAACTGCCTAGCAACGCCCTAGCAACCACCCAGAACACCATAGCAACCCCCTAGCAACCACCCAGAACACCATAGCAACTGCCTAGAAACACCTTAACAACCACCCAGAACACCATAGCAACCGCCTAGCAACGCCCTAGTAACCACCCAGAACACCATAGCAACAGCCTAGCAATGCCCTAGCAACCTCCCAGAACACCATAGCAACCGCCTAGCAAGGCCCTAGCAACCACCCAGAACACCATAGCAACCGCCTAGCAACCACCCAGAACACCATAGCAACTGCCTAGCAACGCCCTAGCAACCACCCAGAACACCATAGCAACCACCTAGAAACCACCCAAAACACCATCGCAACTGCCTAGCAACGCCCTAGCAACCACCCAGAACACCATAGCAACCGCCTAGCAACCACCCAGAACACCATTGCAACTGCGGAGCAACACCCTAGCAACCACCCAGAACACCATAGCAACCACCTAGCAACGCCCTAGCAACCACCCAGAACACCATAGCAACCGCCTAGCAACCACCCAGAACACCATAGCAACCGCCTAGCAACCACCCAGAACACCATAGCAACTGCCTAGCAACGACCTGGCAACCACCCAGAAAAACCATAGCAACCGCCTAGCTACCACCCAGAACACCATAGCAACCGCCTAACAACCACCCAGAACACCATAGCAACCGCCCAGCAACCACCTAGAACACCATAGCAACTGCCTAGCAACGCCCTAGCAACCACCCAAAACACCATAGCAACTGCCTAGCAACGCCCTAGCAACCACCCAGAACACCATAGCAACCGCCTAGCAACCACCCAGAACACCATAGCAACTGCCTAGCAACGCCCTAGCAACCACCCAGAACACCATACCAACCTCCTAGCAACCACCCAGAACACCATAGCAACCGCCTAGCAACCACCCAGAACACCATAGCAACTGCCTAGCAACGCCCTAGCAACCCACCAGAACACCACAGCACCTGCCTAGCAGCGCCCTAGCAACCACCCAGAACGCTCTAGCAACTGCCTAGCAACGCCCTAGCAACCACCCAGAACACCATAGCAACCACCTAGCAACCACCCAAAACACCATAGCAACTGCCTTGCAACGCCCTAGCAACCACCCAGAACACCATAGTAACCGCCTAGCAACCACCCAGAACACCATAGAAACTGCCTAGCAACACCCTAACAACCACCCACAACACCATAGCAACCGCCTAGCAACGCCCTAGCAACCACCCACAACACCATAGCAACCGCCTAGCAACCACCCAGAACCCCATCGCAACTGCCTAGCAACGCACTAGCAACCACCCAGAACACCATGGCAACCGCCTAATACCCACCCAGAACACCATAGCAACTGCCTGGCAACCACCAAGAACACCATAGCAACTGCCTAGCAACGCCCGAGCAACCACCCAGAACACCATAGCAACCGCCTAGAAACCACCCAGAACACCATAACAACTGCCTAGCAACGCCCAAGCAACCACCCAGAACACCATAGCAACCACCTAGCAACCACCCAAAACACCATAGCAACTGCCTAGCAACGCCCTAGCACCCAGAACACCATAGCAACCGCATAGCAACCACCCAGAAAACCATAGCAACTGCCTAGCAACACCCTAACAACCACCCAGAACACCATAGCAACCGCCTAGCAACGCCATAGCAACCACCCAGAACACCATAGCAACAGCCTAGCAATGCCCTAGCAACCTCCCAGAACACCATAGCAACCGCCTAGCAAGGCCCTAGCAACCACCCAGAACACCATAGCAACCGCCTAGCAATGCCCTAGCAACCTCCCAGAACACCATAGCAACCGCCTAGCAACCACCCAGCACACCATAGCAACTGCCTAGCAACGCCCTAGCAACCACCCAGAACACCATAGCAACCGCCTATCAACCACCCAGAACACAATAGCAACCGCCTAGCTACCACCCAGAACACCATAGCAATGCCCTAGCAACCACCCAGAACACCATAGCAACTGCCTAGCAACGCCCTAGCAACCACCCAGAACACCATAGCAACTGCCTAGCAACCATCAGAACACCATAGCAACTGCCTAGCAACGCCCTAGCAACCACCCAGAACACCATAGCAACCGCCTAGCAACCACCCTGAACACCATAACAACCGCCCAGCAACAACACAGAACACCATAGCAACTGCCTAGCAACGATCTAGCAACCACCCAGAACACCATAGCAACTCCCTAGCCACGCCCCAGCAACGACCCAGAACACCAAAGGAATCGCCTCACAACGCCCTAGCAACCACCCAGAACACCATGGCAACCGCCTAGCAACCACCCAGAACACCATAGCAACTGCCTAGCAACGCCTTAGCAACCACCCAGAACACCATAGCAACCGCCTAGCAACCACCCAGAACACCATAGCAACTGCCTAGCAACGCCCGAGCAACCACCCAGAACACCATAGCAACCGCCTAGCAACCACCCAGAACACCATAGCAACTGCCTAGCAACGCCCTAGCAACCACCCAGAACACCATAGCAACCACCTAGCAACCACCGAAAACACCATAGCAACTGCCTAGCAACGCCCTAGCAACCACCCAGAACACCATAGCAACCGCCTAGCAACCACCCAGAACACCATAGCAACTGCCTAGCAACACCCTAACAACCACCCAGAACACCATAGCAACCGCCTAGCAACGCCCTAGCAACCACCCAGAACACCATAGCATCAGCCTAGCAATGCCCTAGCAACCTGCAAGAACACCATAGCAACCGCCTAGCAAGGCCTTAGCAACCACCCAGAACACCATAGCAACCGCCTAGCAACCACCCAGAACACCATAGCAACTGCCTAGCAACGCCCTAGCAACCACCCAGAACACCATATCAACCACCTAGAAACAACCCAAAACACCATAGCAACTGCCTTGCAATGCCCTAGCAACCACCCAGAACACCATAGCAACCGCCTCGCAACCACCCAGAACACCATTGCAACTGCCGAGCAACACCCTAACAACCACCCAGAACACCATAGCAACCACCTAGTAACGCCCTAGCAACCACCCAGA
Organism: Gymnothorax reevesii; assembly: GCA_029721435.1. Classification (NCBI taxonomy): domain Eukaryota; kingdom Metazoa; phylum Chordata; class Actinopteri; order Anguilliformes; family Muraenidae; genus Gymnothorax; species Gymnothorax reevesii. The sequence continues at coordinate 77,053,963 of CM056576.1, read as the reverse complement.
ACACCATAGCAACAGCCTAGCAACCATCAGAACACCATAGCAACTGCCTAGCAACGCCCTAGCAACCACCCAGAACACCATAGCAACCGCCTAGCAACCACCCAGAACACCATAGCAACCGCATAGCAACCACCCAGAGCACCATAGCAACTGCCTAGCAACGACCTAGCAACCACCCAGAACACCATAGCAACCGCCTAGCTACCACCCAGAACACCATAGCAACCGCCTAACAACCACCCAGAACACCAAAGCAACACCCTAGCAACCACTCAGAACACCATAGCAACCGCCTAGCAACCATCTAGAACACCAAAGCAACTGCCTAGCAACGCCCTAGCAACCACCCAAAACACCATAGCAACTGCCTAGCAACGCCCCAGCAACCACCCAGAACACCATAGCAACTGCCTAGCAACCACCCAGAACACCATAGCAACTGCCTAGCAATGCCCTAGCAACCACCCAGAACACCGTAGCAACCGCCTAGCAACAACCCAGAACACCATAGCAACCGCCTAGCAACCACCCAGAACACCATAGCAACTGCCTAGTAACGCCCTAGCAACCACCCAGAACACCACAGCAACTGCCTAGCAACGCCCTAGCAACCACCCAGAACGCCATAGCAACTGCCTACCAATGCCCTAGCAACCACCCAGAACACCATAGCAACCACCTAGCAACCGCCCAAAACACCATAGCAACTGCCTAGCAACGCCCTAGCAACCACCCAGAACACCATAGCAACCGCCTAGCAACCACCCAGAACACCATAGAAACTGCCTAGCAACACCCTAACAACCACCCAGACCACCATAGCAACCGCCTAGCAACGCCCTAGCAACCACCCAGAACACCATAGCAACAGCCTAGCAATGCCCTAGCAACCACCCAGAACACCATAGCAACGGCCTAGCAACCACCCAGAACACCATAGCAACTGCCTAGCAACGCCCGAGCAACCACCCAGAACACCATAGCAACCGCCTAGCAACCACCCAGAACACCATAGCAACCGCCTGGCAACCACCAAGAACACCATAGCAACTGCCTAGCAACGCCCTAGCAACCACACAAAACACCATAGCAACCGCCTAGCAACCACCCAGAACACCATAGCAACTGCCTAGCAACGCCCAAGCAACCACCCAGAACACCATAGCAACCACCTAGCAGCCACCCAAAACACCATAGCAACTGCCTAGCAACGCCCTAGCACCCAGAACACCATAGCAACCGCCTAGCAACCACCCAGAACACCATCGCAACTGCCTAGCAACACCCTAACAACCACCCAGAACACCATAGCAACCGCCTACCAACGCCCTAGCAACCACCCAGAACACCATAGCAACAGCCTAGCAATGCCCTAGCAACCTCCCACCACACCATAGCAACCGCCAAGCAAGGCCCTAGCAACCACCCAGAACGCCATAGCGACCGCCTAGCAATGCCCTAGCAACCTCCGAGAACACCATAGCAACCGCCTAGCAACCACCCAGCACACCATAGCAACTGCCTAGCAACGCCCTACCAACCCCCCAGAACCCCATAGCAACCGCCCCTCAACCCCCCAGAACACAATAGCACCCGCCTAGCTACCACCCAGAACACCATAGCAATGCCCTACCAACCACCCAGAACACCATAGCAACTGCCTAGCAACGCCCTAGCAACCACCCAGAACACCATAGCAACCGCCTAGCAACCATCAGAACACCATAGCAACTGCCTAGCAACGCCCTAGCAACCACCCAGAACACCATAGCAACCGCCTAGCAACCCCCCTGAACACCATAGCAACTGCCTAGCATCAACACAGAACACCATAGCAACTGCCTAGCAATGATCTAGCAACCACCCAGAACACCATTGCAACCACCTTGCTACCACCCAGAACACCATAGCAACCACCTAGCAACCACCCAGAACACCAGAGCAACCGCCTAACAACCACCCAGAACACCATAGCAACACCCTAGCAACCACCCAGAACACCATAGCAACCGCCTAGCAACCATCCAGAACACCATAGCAACTGCCTAGCAACGCCCTAGCAACCACCCAGAACACCATAGCAACGCCCTAGCAACCACCCAGAACACCATGGCACCCGCCTAGCAACGCCCGAGCAACCACCCAGAACACCATAGCAACCGCCTAGCAACGCCCTAGCAACCAGCCAGAACATCATAGCAACCACCTAGCAACCACCCAGAACACCATAGCATCTGCCTTGCAATACCCTAGCAACCACCCAGAACACCATAGCAACCGTTTGGCAATGCCGTGGCAACCACCCAGAACACCATACCAACTGCTTAGCAATGCCCTAGCAACCACCCAGAACGCCATAGCAACCACCCTAACAACCACCCAGAACACCATAGCAACTGCCTCGCAACGGCCTAGCAACCACCCAGAACACAATAGCAACTGCCTAGCAGCGCCATAGCAACCACCCAGAACACCATAGCAACGGCCTAGCAACCACCCAGAACACCATAGCAACCACCTAGCAACGCCCTAGCAACCACCTAGAACATCATAGCAACTGCTTAGCAACCACCCAGAACCCCATAGCAATGCTCGAGCAACCACCCAGTACGCCATAGCAACCGCCTAGCAACTACCCAGAACACCATAGCAACCGCCTAGCAACGCCCTATCAACCACCCAGAACACCATAGCAACTGCCTAGCAATGCCCTAGCAACCACCCAGAACACGATAGCAGCTGCCTAGCAACACCCTCACAAGTACACAGAACACCATAGCAACTGCCTAACAAATGTTACAGCCAGTCCTCATTATGTCAAATTACAATAAAAAATGTAACTTTTTAAGCTACTCAACTTATCAACCTTTCAGCCATTCCAACTCCTGATTGTTTTCGACTATGACTTCCGGCAACTGTTTCTTCTGCCCAATCCTGTCTCAAAATGTAAGTCCTTACTACAATTTTTCACTATTGAAAAATGTCACTATTAAAAATTTCCATATGACAGTTGTCATCAACTATGACTCCCGCAAACTGTTTCCTCAGTCCACATCTGTTTCAAAATAAAAGTCCTCACCACTACCATAATTATCCTCCTAAAAACGTAGCTACCAATATCATAATGCAATGATATGTTACAAACTCCACCTTATGCAACTACACTTTGCATTTTCAATGCACACGTAATTCCCTGGAATTACATTATCTAGTTATTATTATTATTCTTCTAACACACTTAATGCGGCCTCAACCGTTTATCGTAGAAACTTCATTCAAACTGCGTTGCGTAGGTCTTACTTAGGACACCTGTGCAATGTATTTTTCATCTTTGTAACTTTTATACTTTTTGAGTTATTAATAAAAAACTATAAATTTTTTCCCCCCATAGACTTAACATTGGCATTATGACATCACAATAGGGCCATTAAGCAAATGGAATCTTGTGCCAGGTGTTCTGACCACCTGCTGTAACTGTCAGTTTCTCAGGCTGTAAGACTACAATCTGGCTCTCTTGAGACTACAGCTTCCTTACTGCTTTCCTTCCTTCTATTTTCTGTCATTCCTTCTTTCTTTTTCCCTCCTATTTCTTTCCTTCGTTCCTTCCTTCCTTTATTCGTTCCATCTTTCCTACTTTACTTCCCTCTATCCTCCCTTTCATCCCTCCTCCCCTTCTTCCTCCCTACCAATTTTCTTTCCTACCTTCCTTAGTTTTTCTTTCCTTCCATCATGCCTTCTTTCATTCCTTCATATCCTTCTTATCTTTCTTCCTTTCTTCTTTCTGCTTTCCCTCTCTTTCCTTCCCTCTTCCTTTCTTTACTTTTTCTTTCCTTCCTTCTCTCTTTCCTTCTGTTTTTCATTTCTTCTTCCTTCCTTCCTTCCTTCCTTCCTTCCTTCTATCTTTACTTAAATCCTTCTTCTTCCCTTCTTCCTTTCCTTCCTTCTTTACTTCCTTCTGTCCTTCATTCCTCTGTTTCTTTCCATCCATCCTCGCCTTCTTTCCTTTGTTCTTTCCTGCCTTCCTTTGATTTCCTTCTTTTTTTCCTATATTCCTTCTTTCCTTACTTCCCTCATTAGTTCCTTCTTTCCCTCCTTCCTTCCTTGTTAATATTCCAAATAATTTCGTAATCGTACGGTTCACTACTTCTCCCAGTTTTCACTCGATCCCCAAACAAGACACATCAACGCCCGAGCAACAACAAGAACAACATAGCAACTGTCGAGCAATGCCCAAGCAAATATTCAGAACACCAAAGCAACCGCCTAGCAACCACCCAAAACACCATAGCAACTGCCTAGCAACCATCCAGAACGCTATAGCAACTGCCGAGCAACGCCCTAGCAACCACCCAGAACACCATAGCAACCGCCTAACAACGCCCTCACAACCACCAAGAACACCATAGCAACCGCCTAGCAACCACCCAGAACACCATAGCAACTGCCTAGCAACGCCCTAGCAACCACCCAGAACACCATAGCAACCGCCTAGCAACCACCAAAAACACCATAGCAACTGCCTAGCAACACCCTAGCAACCACCCAGAACACCATAGCACCTGCCTTGCAACGCCCTAGCAACCACCCAGAACACCATAGCAACCGCCCAGCAACCACCCAAAACACCATAGCAACTGCCTGGCAACGCCCTAGCAACCAACCAAAACACCATAGCAACTGCCTAGCAACCACCCAGAACACCATAGCAACCGCCAAGCAACCACTCAGAACACCAAAGCAACTGCCTAGCAACGCCCTAGCAACCACCCAGAACACCATAGCAACCGCCTAGCAACGCCCTCACAACCACCTAGTTCCTTCTTTCCCTCCTTCCTTCCTTGTTAATATTCCAAATAATTTCGTAATCGTACGGTTCACTACTTCTCCCAGTTTGCACTCCATCCCCAAACAATACATATCAACGCCCTAGCAACAACAAGAACAACATAGCAACTGTCGAGCAATGCCCAAGCAAATATTCAGAACACCATAGCAACCGCCTAGCAACCAACCAAAACACCATAGCAACTGCCTAGAAATCACCCAGAACACTATAGCAACTGCCAAACAACGCCCTAGCAACCACCCAAAACACCATAGCAACTGCCTAGCAACCACCCAGAACACCATAGCAACCGCCAAGCAACCACTCAGAACACCAAAGCAACTGCCTAGCAACGCCCTAGCAACCACCCAGAACACCATAGCAACCGCCTAGCAACGCCCTCACAACCACCAAGAACACCATAGCAACGGCCTAGCAACCACCCAGAACACCATAGCAACTGCCTAGCAACGCCCTAGCAACCACCCAGAACACTATAGCAACCGCCTAGCAACCACCAAAAACACCATAGCAACTGGCAAGCAACGCCCTAGCAACCACCCAGAACACCATAGCAACTGCCAAGCAACGCCCTAGCAACCACCCAGAACACCATAGCAACTGCCTAGCAACGCCCTAGCAACCACCCAGAACACTATAGCAACCGCCTAGCAACCACCAAAAACACCATAGCAACTGCCAAGCAACGCCCTAGCAACCACCCAGAACACCATAGCAACTGCCTAGCAACGCCCTAGCAACCACCCAAAACACCATAGCAATTGCCTAGCAACGCCCTAGCAACCACCAAGAACACCTTAGCTACCGCCTAGCAACCACCCAGAACACCATAGCAACTGCCTAGCAACGCCCTAGCAACCACCCAGAACACCATAGCAACCGCCTAGCAACCACCCAGAACCCCATAGCAACCGCCTAGCAACCACCCAGAACACCATAGCAACCGCCTAGCAACCACCCAGAACACCATAGCAACCGCCTAGCAACCACCCAGCACACCATGGCAACTGCCTAGCAACGCCCTAGCAACCACACAGAACACCATAGGAATCGCCTAGCAACGCCCTAGCAACCATCCAGAACACCATAGCAACTGCCTAGCAACCACCCAGAACACCATAGCAACGCCCTAGCAACCATCCAGAACACCATAGCAACCGCCTAGCAACCACCCAGAGCACCATAGCAACCGCCTAGCAACCACCCAGAACACCATAGATACTGCCTAGCAACGCCCTAGCAACCACACAGAACACCATAGGAATCGCCTAGCAACGCCCTAGCAACCACCCAGAACACCATAGCAACCGCCTAGCAACCACCCAGAGCACCATAGGAATCGCCTAGCAACCACCCAGTACACCATAGCAACCGCCTAGCAACCACCCAGAACACCATAGCAACGCCCTAGCAACCGCCCAGAACACCATAGCAACCGCCTAGCAACCACCCAGAACACCATAGCAACCGCCTAGCAACCACCCAGAACACCATAGCAACTGCCTAGCAACGCCCTAGCAACCGCACAGAACACCATAGGAATCGCCTAGTAACGCCCTAGCAACCACCCAGAACACCATAGCAACGCCCTAGCAACCACACAGAACACCATAGGAATCGCCTAGCAACGCCCTAGCAACCACCCAGAACACCATAGCAACCGCCGAGCAACCACCCAGAACACCATAGCAACGGCCTAGCAACCACCCAGAACACCATAGCAACCGCCTAGCAACCACCCAGAACACCATAGCAACTGCCTAGCAACGCCCTAGCAACCACACAGAACACCATAGGAATCGCCTAGCAACGCCCTAGCAACCACCCAGAACACCATAGCAACCGCCTAGCAACCACCCAGAACACCATAGCAACGCCCTAGCAACCACCCAGAACCCCATAACACCCGCCTAGCAACCACCCAGCACACCATAGCAACCGCCGAGCCACCACCCAGAACACCATAGCAACTGCCTAGCAACGCCCGAGCAACCACCCAGAACACCATAGCAACCGCCTAGAAACCACCCAGAACACCATAGCAACTGCCTAGCAACGCCCTAGCAACCACCCAGAACACCATAGCAACCACCTAGCAACCACCCAAAACACCATAGCAACTGCCTAGCAACGCCCTAGCAACCACCCAGAACACCATAGCAACCGCCTAGCTACCACCCAGAACACCATAGCAACTGCCTAGCAACACCCTAACAACCACCCAGAACACCAAAGCAACCGCCTAGCAACGCCCTAGCAACCACCCCGAACACCATAGCAACAGCCTAGCAATGCCCTAGCAACCTCCCAGAACACCATAGCAACCGCCTAGCAACCACCCAGAACACCATAGCAAACCTAGCAACGCCCTAGCAACCACCCAGACCACCATAGCAACCGCCTAGCAACCACCGAGAACACCATTGCAACTGCCTAGCAACACCCTAACATTCACCCAGAACACCATAGCAACTGCCTAGCAACGCCCTAGCAACCACCCAGAACACCATAGCAACAGCCTAGCAACCATCAGAACACCATAGCAACTGCCTAGCAACGCCCTAGCAACCACCCGGAACACCATAGCAACTTCCTAGCAACGCCCTACCAACCACCCAGAACACTATAGCAACCGCCTAGCAACCACCAAAAACACCATAGCAACTGCCTAGCAACGCCCTAGCAACCACCCAGAACACCATAGCAAACCTAGCAACGCCCTAGCAACCACCCAGAACACCATAGCAACCGCCTAGCAACCACCCAGAACACCATAGCAACTGCCTAGCAACGACCTAGTAACCACCCAGAACACCATAGCAACCGCCTAGCTACCACCCAGAACACCATAGCAACCGCCTAGCAACCACCCAGAACACCAGAGCATCCGCCTAGAAACCACCCAGAACATCATAGCAACTGCCTAGCAACACCATAACAACCACCCAGAACACCATAGCAACACCCTAGCGACCACCCAGAACACAATAGCAACTGCCTAGCAACACCCTAGCACCCACCCAGAACACCATAGCAACCGCCTAGGAACGCCGTAGCAACCACCCAGAACACCATAGCAACTGCTCTGCAATGCCCTAGCAACCACCCAGAACGCCATAGCAACCACCCTAACAACCACCCAGAACACCAGAGCAACTGCATAGCAACGCCCTAGCAACCACCCAGAACACCATAGCAACTGCCTAGCAACGCCCTAGCAACCACCCAGATCACCATAGCAACTGCCTAGCAACACCCTAGCAACCACCCAGAACACCATAGCAACCGCCTAGCAACGCCGTAGCAACCACCCAGAACACCATTGCAACCGCCTGGCAACCACCCAGAACACCATAGCAACTGCCTAGCAACGACCTAGCAACCACCCAGAACACCATAGCAACCGCCTTGCTACCACCCATAACACCATAGCAACCGCCTAGCAACCACCAAGAACACCAGAGCAACCGCCTAGAAACCACCCAGAACATCATAGCAACTGGCTAGCAACACCCTAACAACCACCCAGAACACCATAGCAATGCCCTAGCAACCACCCAGAACACCACAGCAACCACCTAGCAACCACCCAGAACACCATAGCAACTGCCTAGCAACACCCTAGCAACCACCCAGAACACCATAGCAACCGCCTAGCAACGCCGTAGCAACCACCCAGAACACCATAGCAACTGCCTAGCAACGCCCTAGCAACCACCCAGAGCACCATAGCATCCACCTAGCAACCACCCAGAACACCATAGCAACTGCCTAACAACGCGCTAGCAACCACCTAGAACACCATAGCAACCGCCCAGCAACCACCCAGAACACCATTGCAACTGCCTAGCAACACCCTCACAACCACCCAGAACACCATAGCAACCGCCTAGCAACGCCCTAGCAACCACCCAGAACACCATAGCAACAGCCTAGCAACCATCAGAACACCATAGCAACTGCCTAGCAACGCCCTAGCAACCACCCAGAACACCATAGCAACCGCCTAGCAACCACCCAGAACACCATAGCAACTGCCTAGTAACCACCCAGAACACCATAACAACTGCCTAGCAACGACATAGCAACCACCCAGAACACCATAGCAACCGCCTAGCTACCACCCAGAACACCATAGCAACCGTCTAGCAACCACCCAGAACACCAGAGCAACCGCCTAGCAACCACCCAGAACATCATAGCAACTGCCTAGCAACACCCTAGCAACCACCCAGAACACCATAGCAACCACCCAGAACACCATAGCAACTGCCTAGCAACACCCTAGCAACCAACCAGAACACCATAGCAACCGCCTAGCAACGCCGTAGCAACCACCCAGAACACCATAGCAACTGCTCTGCAATGCCCTAGCAACCACCCAGAACGCCATAGCAACCACCCTAACAACCACCCAGAACACCATAGCAACTGCACAGCAACGCCCTAGCAACCACCCAGAACACCATAGCAACTGCCTAGCAACCACCCAGAACACCATAGCAACTGCCTAGCAACGCCCTAGCAACCACCCAGAACACCATAGCAACCGCCTAGCAACCACCCAGAACACCATAGCAACGCCCTAGCAACCACCCAGAACACCATAGCAACCGCCTAGCAACCACCCAGAACACCATAGCAACCACCTAGCAACCACCCAGAACACCATAGCAACTGCCTAGCAACGCCCTAGCAACCACACAGAACACCATAGGAAACGCCTACCAACGCCCTAGGAACCACCCACAACACCATAGCAACCGCCTAGCAACCACCCAGAACACCATAGGAATCGCCTAGCAACCACCCAGAACACCATAGCAACCGCCTAGCAACCACCCAGAACACCATAGCAACGCCCTAGCAACCACCCAGAACACCATAGCAACCGCCTAGCAACCACCCAGAACACCATAGCAACCGCCTAGCAACCACCCAGAACACCATAGCAACTGCCTAGCAACGCCCTAGCAACCGCACAGAACACCATAGGACTCGGCTAGCAACGCCCTACCAACCACCCAGAACACCATAGCAACGCCCTAGCAACCACACAGAACACCATAGGAATCGCCTAGCAACGCCCTAGCAACCACCCAGAACACCATAGCAACCGCCGAGCAACCACCCAGAACACCATAGCAACCGCCTAGCAACCACCCAGAACACCATAGCCACCACCTACCAACCACCCAGAACACCATAGCAACTGCCTAGCAACGCCCTAGCAACCACACAGAACACCATAGGAATCGCCTAGCAACGCCCTAGCAACCACCCAGAACACCATAGCAACCGCCTAGCAACCACCCAGAACACCATAGCAACCCCCTAGCAACCACCCAGAACACCATAGCCCTCGCCTAGCACCCACCCCGCACACCCTACCAACCCCCCAGCAACCACCCAGAACACCATAGCAACTGCCTAGCACCGCCCGAGCAACCACCCAGAACACCATAGCAACCGCCTAGCAACCACCCAGAACACCATAGCAACTGCCTAGCAACGCCCAAGCAACCACCCAGAACACCATAGCAACCACCTAGCAACCACCCAAAACACCATAGCAACTGCCTAGCAACGCCCTAGCAACCACCCAGAACACCATAGCAACCGCCTAGCTACCACCCAGAACACCATAGCAACTGCCTAGCAACACCCTAACAACCACCCAGAACACCAAAGCAACCGCCTAGCAACGCCCTAGCAACCACCCCGAACACCATAGCAACAGCCTAGCAATGCCCTAGCAACCTCCCAGAACACCATAGCAACCGCCTAGCAACCACCCAGAACACCATAGCAAACCTAGCAACGCCCTAGCAACCACCCAGAACACCATAGCAACCGCCTAGCAACCACCGAGAACACCATTGCAACTGCCTAGCAACACCCTAACATTCACCCAGAACACCATAGCAACTGCCTAGCAACGCCCTAGCAACCACCCAGAACACCATAGCAACAGCCTAGCAACCATCAGAACACCATAGCATTTGCCTAGCAACGCCCTAGCAACCACCCGGAACACCATAGCAACTGCCTAGCAACGCCCTAGCAACCACCCAGAACACTATAGCAACCGCCTAGCAACCACCAAAAACACCATAGCAACTGCCTAGCAACGCCCTAGCAACCACCCAGAACACCATAGCAAACCTAGCAACGCCCTAGCAACCACCCAGAACACCATAGCAACCGCCTAGCAACCACCCAGAACACCATAGCAACTGCCTAGCAACGACCTAGTAACCACCCAGAACACCATAGCAACCGCCTAGCTACCACCCAGAACACCATAGCAACCGCCTAGCAACCACCCAGAACACCAGAGCAACCGCCTAGAAACCACCCAGAACATCATAGCAACTGCCTAGCAACACCCTAACAACCACCCAGAACACCATAGCAACACCCTAGCAACCACCCAGAACACCATAGCAACTGCCTAGCAACACCCTAGCAACCACCCAGAACACCATAGCAACCGCCTAGGAACGCCGTAGCAACCACCCAGAACACCATAGCAACTGCTCTGCAATGCCCTAGCAACCACCCAGAACGCCATAGCAACCACCCTAACAACCACCCAGAACACCAGAGCAACTGCATAGCAACGCCCTAGCAACCACCCAGAACACCATAGCAACTGCCTAGCAACGCCCTAGCAACCACCCAGATCACCATAGCAACTGCCTAGCAACACCCTAGCAACCACCCAGAACACCATAGCAACCGCCTAGCAACGCCGTAGCAACCACCCAGAACACCATTGCAACCGCCTGGCAACCACCCAGAACACCATAGCAACTACCTAGCAACGACCTAGCAACCACCCAGAACACCATAGCAACCGCCTTGCTACCACCCATAACACCATAGCAACCGCCTAGCAACCACCAAGAACACCAGAGCAACCGCCTAGAAACCACCCAGAACATCATAGCAACTGGCTAGCAACACCCTAGCAACCACCCAGAACACCATAGCAACTGCCTAGCAATGCCCGGGCAACCGCCCAGAACACCATACAAACTGCCTAGCAACCACCCAGAACAGCATAGCAACTGCATAGCAACACCCTAGCAACCACCCAGAACACCATAGCAACCGCCTAGCAACGTCGTAGCAACCACCCAGAACACCATAGCAACTGCCTAGCAACGCCCTAGCAACCACCCAGAACACCATAGCATCCACCTAGCAACCACCCAAAACACCATAGCAACTGCCTAACAACGCCCTAGCAACCACCTAGAACACCATAGCAACCGCCCAGCAACCACCCAGAACACCATTGCAACTGCCTAGCAACACCCTCACAACCACCCAGAACACCATAGCAACCGCCTAGCAACGCCCTAGCAACCACCCAGAACACCATAGCAACAGCCTAGCAACCATCAGAACACCATAGCAACTGCCTAGCAACGCCCTAGCAACCACCCAGAACACCATAACAACCGCCTAGCAACCACCCAGAACACCATAGCAACAGCCTAGCAACCACCCAGAACACCAAAACAACTGCCTAGCAACGACATAGCAACCACCCAGAACACCATAGCAACCGCCTAGCTACCACCCAGAACACCATAGCAACCGCCTAGCAACCACCCAGAACACCAGAGCAACCGCCTAGAAACCACCCAGAACATCATAGCAAGTGCCTAGCAACACCCTAGCAACCACCCAGAACACCATAGCAACCACCCAGAACACCATAGCAACTGCCTAGCAACACCCTAGCAACCAACCAGAACACCATAGCAACCGCCTAGCAACGCCGTAGCAACCACCCAGAACACCATAGCAACTGCTCTGCAATGCCCTAGCAACCACCCAGAACGCCATAGCAACCACCCTAACAACCACCCAGAACACCATAGCAACTGCACAGCAACGCCCTAGCAACCACCCAGAACACCATAGCAACTGCCTAGCAACCACCCAGAACACCATAGCAACTGCCTAGCAACACCCTAGCAACCACCCAGAACACCATAGCAACCTCCTAGCAACGCCGTAGCAACCACCCAGAACACCATTGCAACCGCCTGGCAACCACCCAGAACACTATAGCAACTGCCTAGCAACGACCTAGCAACCACCCAGAACACCATAGCAACCGCCTTGCTACCACCCAGAACACCATAGCAACCGCCTAGCAACCACCCAGAACACCAGAGCAACCGCCTAGAAACTACCCAGAACATCATAGCAACTGGCTAGCAACACCCTAACAACCACCCAGAACACCATAGCAATGCCCTAGCAACCACCCAGAACACCATAGCAACCACCTAGCAACCACCCAGAACACCATAGCAACTGCCTAGCAACACCCTCGCCACCACCCAGAACACCATAGCACCCCCCTAGCAACGCCGTAGCAACCACCCAGAACACCATAGCAACTGCCTAGCAACGCCCTAGCAACCACCCAGAACACCATAGCATCCACCTAGCAACCACCCAAAACACCATAGCAACTGCCTAACAACGCCCTAGCAACCACCCAGAACACCATAGCAACCGCCCAGCAACCACCCAGAACACCATTGCAACTGCCTAGCAACACCCTCACAACCACCCAGAACACCATAGCAACCGCCTAGCAACGCCCTAGCAACCACCCAGAACACCATAGCAACAGCCTAGCAACCATCAGAACACCATAGCAACTGCCTAGCAACGCCCTAGCAACCACCCAGAACACCATAGCAACCGCCTAGCAACCACCCAGAACACCATAGCAACTGCCTAGCACACACCCAGAACACCATAACAACTGCCTAGCAACGACATAGCAACCACCCAGAACACCATAGCAACCGCCTAGCTACCACCCAGAACACCATAGCAACCGCCTAGCAACCACCCAGAACACCAGAGCAACCGCCTAGAAACCACCCAGAACATCATAGCAACTGCCTAGCAACACCCTAGCAACCACCCAGAACACCATAACAACCACCCAGAACACCATAGCAACTGCCTAGCAACACCCTAGCAACCACCCAGAACACCATAGCAACCGCCTAGCAAGGCCGTAGCAACCACCCAGAACACCATAGCAACTGCTCTGCAATGCCCTAGCAACCACCCAGAACGCCATAGCAACCACCCTAACAACCACCCAGAACACCATAGCAACTGCATAGCAACGCCCTAGCAACCACCCAGAACAGCATAGCAACTGCCTACCAACGCCCTAGCAGCCACCCAGAACACCATAGCAACTGCCTAGCAACACCCTAGCAACCACCCAGAACACCATAGCAACCCCCTAGCAACGCCCTAGCAACCACCCAGAACATCATAGCAACTGCTTAGCAAAGCCCTAGCAACCACCCAGAACCCCATAGCAACACTCTAGCAACCACCCAGAATGCCATAGCAACCGCCTAGCAACCACCCAGAACACCATAGCAATCACCTAGCAACGCCCTCTCAACCACTCAGAACACCATAGCAACCGCTTAGCAAGGCCCTAGCAACCACCCAGAACACCATTGCAACTGCCTAGCAATGCCCTAGCAACCACCCAGAACACGATAGCAGCTGCCTAGCAACACCCTCACAAGTACACAGAACACCATAGCAACTGCCTAACAACTGTTACAGCCAGTCCTCATTATGTCAAATTACAATAAAAAAATGTAACTTTTTAAGCTACTCAACTTATCAACCTTTCAGCCATTCCAACTCCTGATTGTTTTCGACTATGACTTCCGGTAACTGTTTCTTTTGCCCAATCCTGTCTCAAAATATAAGTCCTTACTACAATTCTTCACTATTGAAAAATGTCACTATTAAAAATTTCCATATGACAGTTGTCATCAACTATGACTCCCGCAAACTGTTTCCTCAGTCCACATCTGTTTCAAAATAAAAGTCCTCACCACTACCATAATTATCCTACTGAAAACGTAGCTACCAATATCATAATGCAATGATATGTTACAAACTCCACCTTATGCAACTACACTTTGCATTTTCAATGCACACGTAATTCCCTGGAATTACATTATCTAGTTATTATTATTATTAGTGTGCATTGAAAATGCTCACTATTGTTATCCTGGTCTTCTTATTATTATTATTATTATTATTATTATTATTATTATTATTCTAACACACTTAATGCGGCCTCAACCGTTTATCGTAGAAACTTCATTCAAACTGCGTTGCGTAGGTCTTACTTAGGACACCTGTGCAATGTATTTTTCATCTTTGTAACTTTTATACTTTTTGAGTTATTAATAAAAAACTATAAATTTTTCCCCCATAAACTTAACATTGGCAATATGACATCACAATAGGGCCATTGAGCAAATGGAATCTTGTGCCAGGTGTTCTGACCACCTGCTGTAACTGTCAGTTTCTCAGGCTGTAAGACTACAATCTGGCTCTCTTGAGACTACAGCTTCCTGACAGCTTTCCTTCCTTCTATTTTCTGTCATTCCTTCTTTCTTTTTCCCTCCTATTTCTTTCCTTTGTTCTTTCCTTCCTTTATTCGTTCTTTCCTACTTTACTTCCTTCTATCCTGCCTTTCATCCTTCCTCCCATTCTTCCTCCCTACCAATTTTCTTTCCTACCTCCCTTAGTTTTTCTTTCCTTCCATCATGCCTTCTTTCATTCCTTCATATCCTTCTTATCTTTCTTCCTTTCTTCTTTCTGCTTTCCCTCTCTTTCCTTCCCTCTTCCTTTCTTTCCTTTTTTTTCCTTCCTTCTCTCTTTCCTTCTGTTTTTCATTTCTTCTTCCTTCCTTCCTTCCTTCTATCTTTACTTAAATCCTTCTTCTTCCCTTCTTCCTTTCCTTCCTTCTTTACTTCCTTCTTTCCTTCATTCCTCTGTTTCTTTCCATCCATCCTCGCCTTCTTTCCTTTGTTCTTTCCTGCATTCCTTTGATTTCCTTCTTTTTTCCTATATTCCTTCTTTCCTTACTTCCCTCATTAGTTCCTTCTTTCCCTCCTTCCTTCGTTGTTAATATTCCAAATGGTTTCGTAATCGTACGGTTCACTACTTCTCCCAGTTTTCACTCGATCCCCAAACAAGACACATCAACGCCCGAGCAACAACAAGAACAACATAGCTACTGTCGAGCAATGCCCAAGCAAATATTCAGAACAACAAAGCAACCGCCTAGCAACCACCAAAAACACCATAGCAACTGCCTAGCAACCATCCAGAACACTATAGCAACTGCCAAGCAACGCCCTAGCAACCACCCAGAACACCATAGCAACCGCCAAGCAACCACTCAGAACACCAAAGCAACTGCCTAGCAACGCCCTAGCAACTACCCAGAACACCATAGCAACCGCCTAACAACGCCCTCACAACCACCAAGAACACCATAGCAACTGCCTAGCAAGCACCCAGAACACCATAGCAACTGCCTAGCAACGCCCTAGCAACCACCCAGGACACCATAGCAAACGCCTAGCAACCACCCAAAACACCATAGCAACTGACTAGCAACGCCCTAGCAACCACCCAGAACACCATGGCAATAGCCTAGCAACCACCCAGAACACCAAAGGAACTGCCTAGCAACGCCCTAGCAACCACCCAGAACACCATAGCAACCGCCCAGCAACCACCCAAAACACCATAGCAATTGCCTAGCAACCACCTAGCAACCACCAAGAACACCTTAGCAACCGCCTAGCAACCACCCAGAACACCATAGCAACTGCCTAGCAACGCCCTAGCAACCACACAGAACACCATAGGAATCGCCTAGCAACGCCTTAGCAACCACCCAGAACACCATAGCAACCGCCTAGCAACCACCCACAACACCATAGCAACTGCCTAGCAACGCCCTAGCAACCACTCAGAACACCATAGCAACCGCCTAGCAACCACCCAGAACACCATAGCAACCGCCTAGCAACCACCCAGAACACCAGAGCAACTGCCTAGCAACGCCCTAGCAACCACTCAGAACACCATAGGAATCGCCTAGCAACCACCCAGAACACCATAGCAACCCCCAAGCAACCACCCAGAACACCAAAGCAACTGCCTAGCAACACCGGAACAACCACCCAGAACACCATTGCAACCGCCTAGCAACGCCCAAGCAACCACCCAGAACACCATAGCAACAGCCTAGCAATGCCCTAGCAACCACCCAGAACTCCATAGCAACCGCATAGCAACCACCCAGAACACCATAGCAACTGCCTAGCAACGCCCGAGCAACCACCCAGAACACCATAGCAACCGCCTAGCAACCACCCAGAACACCATAGCAACTGCCTAGCAACGCCCGAGCAACCACCCAGAACACCATAGCAACCGCCCAGCAACCACCCACAACACCATAGCAACTGCCTAGCAACACCCTAAGAACCACCCAGAACACCATTGCAACCGCCTAGCAACGCCCTAGCAACCACCCTGAACACCATAGCAACAGCCTAGCAATGCCCTAGCAACCACCAAGAACTCCATAGCAACCACCTAGCAACCACCCAGAACACCATAGCAACTGCCTAGCAACGCCCTAGCAACCACCCAGAACACCATAGCAACCACCCAGAACACCATAGCAACCGCCTAGCAACCACCCAGAACACCATAGCAACTGCCCAGCAACGCCCTAGGAACCACCCAAAACACCATAGCAACTGCCCAGCAACGCCCTTGCAACCAACCAGAACACCATAGCAACCGCCTAGCAACCACCCAGAACACCATAGCAACTGCCTAGCAACACCCTAACAACCACCCAGAACACCATTGCAACCGCCTAGCAACGCCCTAGCAACCACCCAGAACACCATAGCAACAGCCTACCAATGCCATAGCAACCACCCAGAACTCCATAGCAACCACCTAGCAACCACGCAGAACACCATAGCAACTGCCTAGCAACGCCCTAGCAACCACCCAGAACACCATAGCAACCGCCTAGCAACCACCCAGAACGCCATAGCAACTGCCTAGCAACGCCCGAGCAACCACCCAGAACACCAAAGCAACGGCCTAGCAACCACCCAGAACACCATAGCAACTGCCTAGCAATGCCCTAGCAACCACCCAGAACACCATAGCAACCACCTAGCAACCACCCAAAACACCATAGCAACTGCCTAGCAACGCCCTAGCAACCACCCAGAACACCATAGCAACCGCCCACCACCCCCCCAGACCACCATACCAACTGCCTCGCCACACCCTAACAACCCCCCAGAATACCATAGCACCCGCCTAGCAACGCCCTAGCAACCACCCAGAACACCATAGCAACAGCCTAGCAATGCCCTAGCAACCTCCCAGAACACCATAGCAACCGCCTAGCAAGGCCCTAGCAACCACCCAGAACACCATTGCAACCGCCTAGCAATGCCCTAGCAACCTCCCAGAATACCATAGCAACCGCCTAGCAACCACCCAGCACACCATAGCAACTGCCTAGCAACGCCCTAGCAACCACCCAGAACACCATAGCAACCGCCTATCAACCACCCAGAACACCTTAGCAACTGCCTAGCAAGGCCCTTGCAACCACCCAGAACACCATAGCAACCGACTAGCAACCACCCAAAATCCATAGCAACCGCCTAGCAACCACCCAGAACTCCATAGCAACTGCCTAGCAACGCCCGAGCAACCACCCAGAACACCATAGCAACCGCCTAGCAACCACCCAGAACACCAGAGCAACCGCCAAACAACCACCCAGAACACAATAGCAACCGCCTAGCTACCACCCAGAACACCATAGCAACCGCCTAGCAACCATCCAGAACACCATAACAACTTCCTAGCAACGCCCTAGCAACCACCCAGAACACCATAGCAACCGCCTAGCAACCACCCAGAACACCATAGCAACTGCCTAGAACGCCCGAGCAACCACCCAGAACACCACAGCAACCGCCTAGCAATGCCCTATCAACCACCCACAACACCATAGCAACTGCCTAGCAATGCCCTAGCAACCACCCAGAACACAATAGCAACCGCCTAGCAGCGCCCTAGCAACCACCAAGAACACCAAAGCCACTGCCTAGCAACGCCCTAACAACCACCATGTACACCATAGCAACCGCCTAGCAATACCCTAGCAACCACCCAGAACACCATAGCAACCGCCTAGCAACTACCCAGAACACCACCATAACTGCCTAGCAATGCCCTAGCAACCACCCAGAACACCATAGCAACCACCTAGCAACAACCCAGAACACCATAGCAACTGCCTAGCAACGCCCTGGCAACCACCAAGAACACCATAGCAACCACCTAGCAACCACCCAGAACACCATAGCAACCGCCTAGCAACCACCCAAAACACCATTGCAACTGCCTAGCAACGCCCTAGCAACAACCCACAACACCATAGCAACCGCCTAGCAACCACCCAGAACACCATAGCAACCGCCTAGCAACGCCCTAACAACCACCAACAGCACCATAGCAATTGCCTAGCAACCACCCAGAACACCATAGCAACTGCCTAGCAACACCCTAGCAACCACCCAGAACACCATAGCAACCGCCTAGCAACCACCCAAAACACCATAGCAACTGCCAAGCAACGCCCTATCAACCATCCAGAACACCATAGCAGTCGCCTAGCAACCACCCAGAACACCATAGCAACTGCCTAGCAACGCCCCAGCAACCACCCAGAACACCATAGCAGCCGCCCAGCAACCACCCAAAACACCATAGCAACTGCCAAGCAACGCCCTAGCAACCACCAAGAACACCTTAGCAACCTCCTAGCAACCACCCAGAACACCATAGCAACTGCCTAGCAACGCCCTAGCAACCACCCAGAACACCATAAAAATCGCCTAACAACGCCCTAGCAACCACCCAGAACACCATAGCAACTGCCTAGCAACCACCCAGAACACCCTAGCAACTGCCTAGCAACGCCCTAGCAACCACCCAGAACACCATAGCAACCGCCTAGCACCTGCCTAGCAACCACCCAGAAACCCCTCGCAACTGCCTAGCCCCGCCCTAGCAACCACCCAGAACACCATAGCAACTGCCTAGCAACGCCCTAGCAACCACCCAGAACACCATAGCAACCGCCTAGCAACCATCAGAACACCATAGCAACTGCCTAGCAACGCCCTAGCAAGCACCCAGAACACCATAGCAACCGCCTAGCAACCACCCAGAACACCATAGCAACCGCCTAGCAACCACCCAGAGCACCATAACAACTGCCTAGCAACACCCTAACAACCACCCAGAACACCATAGCAACCGCCTAGCAACGCCCTAGTAACCACCCAGAACACCATAGCAACAGCCTAGCAATGCCCTAGCAACCTCCCAGAACACCATAGCAACCGCCTAGCAAGGCCCTAGCAACCACCCAGAACACCATTGCAACCGCCTAGCAATGCCCTAGCAACCTCCCAGAATACCATAGCAACCGCCTAGCAACCACCCAGCACACCATAGCAACTGCCTAGCAACGCCCTAGCAACCACCCAGAACACCATAGCAACCGCCTAGCAACCACCCAGAACAAAATAGCAACCGCCTAGCTACCACCCAGAACACTATAGCAACGCCCTAGCAACCACCCAGAACACCATAGCAACTGCCAAGCAACGCCATAGCAACCACCCAGAACACCATCGCAACCGCCTAGCAACCATCAGACCACCACAGCAACTGCCTAGCAACGCCCTAGCAACCACCCAGAACACCATAGCAACCGCCTAGCAACCACCCAGAACACCATAGCAACCACCTAGCAACAACCCAGAACACCATAGCAACTGCCTAGCAATGATCTAGCAACCACCCAGAACACCATTGCAACCGCCTTGCTACCACCCAGAACACTATAGCAACCGCCTAGCAACCACCCAGAACACCAGAGCAACCGCCTAACAACCACCCAGAACACCATAGCAACACCCTAGCAACCACCCAGAACACCATAGCAACCACCTAGCAACCACCCAGAGCACCATAGCAACGCCCTAGCAACCACCCAGAACACCTTAGCAACTGCCTAGCAACGCCCCAGCAACCACCCAGAACACCATAGCAACCGCCTAGCAACGCCCTAGCAACCAGCCAGAACATCATAGCAACTACCTAGCAACCACCAGGAACACCATAGGAACTGCCTAGCAACACCCTAGCAACCACCCAGAACACCATAGCAACCGCCTGGCAATGCCGTGGCAACCACCCAGAACACCATACCAACTGCTTAGCAATGCCCTAGCAACCACCCAGAACGCCATAGCAACCACCCTAACAACCACCCAGAACACCATTGCAACTGCCTAGCAACGGCCTATCAACCACCCAGAACACAATAGCAACTGCCTAGCAACGCCATAGCAACCACCCAGAACACCATAGCAACGGCCTCGCAACCACCCAGAACAGCATAGCAACTGCCTAGCAACACCCTAGCAACCACCCAGAACACCATAGCAACCACCTAGCAACGCCCTAGCAACCACCCAGAACATCAAAGCAACTGCTTAGCAAAGCCCTAGGAACCACCCAGAATGCCATAGCAACCGCCTAGCAACCACCCAGAATCTCATAGCAACGCTCTAGCAACCACCCAGAACGCCATAGCAACCGCCTAGCAACTACCCAGATCACCATAGCAACCGCCTAGCAACGCCCTATCAACCACCCAGAACACCATAGCAACTGCCTAGCAATGCCCTAGCAACCACCCAGAACACGATAGCAGCTGCCTTGCAACACCCTCACAAGTACACAGAACACCATAGCAACTGCCTAAAAACTGTTACAGCCAGTCCTCATTATGTCAAATTACAATAAAAAAATGTAACTTTTTAAGCTACTCAACTTATCAACCTTTCAGCCATTCCAACTCCTGATTGTTTTCGACTATGACTTCCGGCAACTGTTTCTTCTGCCCAATCCTGTCTCAAAATATAAGTCCTTACTACAATTTTTCACTATTAAAAAATGTCACTATTAAAAATTTCCATATGACAGTTGTCGTCAACTATGACTCCCGCAAACTGTTTCCTCAGTCCACATCTGTTTCAAAATAAAAGTCCTCACCACTACCATAATTATCCTCCTAAAAACGTAGCTACCAATATCATAATGCAATGATATGTTACAAACTCCACCTTATGCAACTACACTTTGCATTTTCAATGCACACGTAATTCCCTGGAATTACATTATCTAGTTAGTGTGCATTGAAAATGCTCACTATTGTTATCCTGGTCTTCTTATTATTATTATTATTATTATTATTATTATTATTATTATTATTATTATTCTTCTAACACACTTAATGCGGCCTCAACCGTTTATCGTAGAAACTTCATTCAAACTGCGTTGCGTAGGTCTTACTTAGGACACCTGTGCAATGTATTTTTCATCTTTGTAACTTTTATACTTTTTGAGTAATTAATAAAAAACTATAAATTTTTTCCCCCCATAGACTTAACATTGGCATTATGACATCACAATAGGGCCATTAAGCAAATGGAATCTTGTGCCAGGTGTTCTGACCACCTGCTGTAACTGTCAGTTTCTCAGGTTGTAAGTCTACCATCTGGCTCTGTTGAGACTCCAGCTTCCTTACTGCTTTCCTTCCTCCTATTTTCTGTCATTCCTTCTTTCTTTTTCCCTCCTATTTCTTTCCTTCGTTCCTTCCTTCCTGTATTTGTTCCTTCTTTCCTACTTTACTTCCTTCTATCCTGCCTTTCATCCTTCCTCCCATTCTTCCTCCCTACCAGTTTTCTTTCCTACCTTCCTTAGTTTTTCTTTCCTTCCATCATGCCTTCTTTCATTCCTTCATGTCCTTCTTATCTTTCTTCCTTTCTTCTTTCTGCTTTCCCTCTCTTTCCTTCCCTCTTCCTTTCTTTCCTTTTTCTTTCTTTCCTTCTCTCTTTCCTTCTGTTTTTCATTTCTTCTTCCTCACTTCCTTCCTTCCTTCCTTCTATCTTTACTTAAATCCTTCTTCTTCCCTTCTTCCTTTCCTTCCTTCTTTACTTCCTTCTTTCCTTCATTCCTCTGTTTCTTTCCATCCATCCTCGCCTTCTTTCCTTTGTTCTTTCCTGCCTTCCTTTGATTTCCTTCTTTTTTTCCTATATTCCTTCTTTCCTTACTTCCCTCATTAGTTCCTTCTTTCCCTCCTTCCTTCCTTGTTAATATTCCAAATAATTTCGCAATCGTACGGTTCACTACTTCTCCCAGTTTTCACTCAATCCCCAAACAAGACACATAAACGCCCTAGCAACAACAAGAACATCGTAGCAACTGTCGAGCAATGCCCAAGCAAATATTCAGAACACCATAGCAACTGCCTAGCAACCACCCAAAACACCATAGCAACTGCCTAGCAACCACCCAGAACACTATAGCAACTGCCAAACAACGCCCTAGCAACCACCACAAAACACCATAGCAACCGCCAAGCAACCACTCAGAACACCAAAGCAACTGCCTAGCAACGCCCTAGCAACCACCCAGAACACCATAGCAACCGCCTAGCAACGCCCTAACAACCACCAAGAACACCATAGCAACTGCCTAGCAACCACCCAGAACACCATAGCAACTGCCAAGCAACGCCCTAACAACCACCCAGAACACCATAGCAACCGCCCAGCAACCACCCAAAACACCATAGCAACTGCCTAGCAACGCCCTAGCAACCACCAAGAACACCTTAGCAACCGCCAAGAAACCACCCAGAACACCATAGCAACTGCCTAGCAACGCCCTAGCAACCACACAGAACACCATAAAAATCGCCTAGCAACGCTCTAGCAACCACCCAGAACACCATAGCAATCGCCTAGCAACCACCCAGAACACCATAGCAACTGCCTAGCAACGCCCTACCAACCACCCAGAACACCATAGCAACCGCCGAGCAACCACCCAGAACACCATAGCAACCGCCTAGCAACCACCCAGAACACCAGAGCAACTGCCTAGCAACACCCTAGAAACCACCCAGAACACCATAGCAACTGCCTAAAAACGCCCTAGCAACCACCCAGAACACCATAGCAACCACCTAGCAACCACCCAAAATACCATAGCAACTGCCTAGCAACGCGCTAGCAACCACCCAGAACACCATAGCAACCGCCCAGCAACCACCCAAAATATCATAGCAACTGCCTAGCAACGCCCTAGCAACCACCAAGAACACCATAGCAACCGCCTAGCAACCACCCAGAACACCATAGCAACTGCCTAGCAACGCCGTAGCAACCACCCAGAACACCATAGCAACCGCCTAGCAACCACCCAGAACACCATAGCAACCGCCTAGCAACCACCCAGAACACCATAGCAACCGCCTAGCAACCACCCAGAACAACATAGGAACTGCCTAGCAACACCCTAGCAACCACCCAGAACACCATAGCAACTGCCTAGCAACACCCTAGCAACCACCCAGAACACAATAGCAACCGCCAAGCAACCACCCAGAACACAATAGCAACCGCCTACCTACAACCCAGAACACCATAGCAACGCCCTAGCAACCACCCAGAACACCATAGCAACTGCCTAGCAACGCCCTAGCAACCACCCAGAACACCATAGCAACCGCCTAGCAACCATCAGAACACCATAGCAACTGCCTAGCAACGCCCAAGCAACCACCCAGAACACAATAGCAACCACCTAGCAACCACCCAGAACACCATAGCAACCGCCTAGCTACCACCCAGAACACCATAGCAACGGCCTAGCAACCACCGAGAACACCATAGCAACCGCCGAGCAACCACCCAGAAAACCATAGCAACGCCCTAGCAACCACCCAGAACACCATAGCAACTGCCTAGCAACGCCCTAGCAACCACCCAGAACACCATAGCAACCGCCTAGCAACCATCAGAACACCATAGCAACTGCCTAGCAACGCCCTAGCAACCACCCAGAACACCATAGCAACCGCCTAGCAACCACCCAGAACACCATAGCACCCGCCTAGCAACCCCCCACAACACCATACCCCCACCCTCGCCACCCCCCAGAACACCATAGCAAACGCCTAGCAACCATCCAGAACACCATAGCAACTGCCTAGCAACACCCTAGCAACCACCCAGAACACCATAGCAACGCCCTAGCAACCACCCAGAAAACCATAGCAACCGCCTAGCAACGCCCGAGCAACCACCCAGAACACCATAGCAACCACCTAGCAACGCCATAGCAACCACCTAGCAACCACCCAGAACACCATAGCAACTGCCTAGCAACACCCTAGCAACCACCCAGAACACCATAGCAACTGCTTAGCAATGCCCTAGCAACCACCCAGAACGCCATAGCAACCACCCTAACAACCACCCAGAACACCATAGCAACTGCCTAGCAACGCCCTAGCAACCACCCAGAACACCAAAGCAACTGCCTAGCAACGCCCTAGCAACCACCCAGAACACCATAGCAACTGCCTAGCAACGCCCTAGCAACCACACAGAACACCATGAGAATCGCCTAGCAACGCCCTAGCAACCACCCAGATCACCATCGCAACCGCCTAGCAACCACCCAGAACACCATAGCAACTGCCTACCAACGCCCTAGCAACCACCCAGAACACCATAGCAACCGCCTAGCAACCACCCAGAACACCATAGCAACCGCCTAGCGACCAGCCAGAACACCATAGCAACCGCCTAGCAACCACCCAGAACACCATAGCAACTGCCTAGCAACGCCCTAGCAACCACACAGAACACCATAGCAACCACCCAAAATACCATAGCAACTGCGTGACAACGCGCAAGCAACCACCCAGAACACCATAGCAACCGCCTGGCAACCACCCAGAACACCATAGCAAATGCCTAGCAACACCCTAACAACCACCCAGAACACCATAGCAACCGCCTCGCAACGCCCTAGCAACCACCCAGAACACAATAGCAACCGCCAAGCAACCACCCAGAACACAATAGCAACCGCCTAGCTACCACCCAGAACACCATAGCAACGCCCTAGCAACCACCCAGAACACCATAGCAACTGCCTTGCAACGCCCTAGCAACCACCCAGAACACCATAGCAACCGCCTAGCAACCATCAGAACACCATAGCAACTGCCTAGCAACGCCCTAGCAACCACCCAGAACACCAAGGCAACCGACTAGCAACCACCCAGAACACCATAGCATCCGCCTAGCAACCACCCAGAACACAATAGCAACCGCCTAGCTACCACCCAGAACACCATAGCAACGCCCTAGCAACCACCCAGAACACCATAGCAACTGCCTTGCAACGCCCTAGCAACCACCCAGAACACCATAGCAACCGCCTAGCAACCATCAGAACACCATAGCAACTGCCTAGCAACGCCCTAGCAACCACCCAGAACACCAAGGCAACCGACTAGCAACCACCCAGAACACCAAGGCAACCGACTAGCAACCACCCAGAACACCATAGCAACCGCCTAGCAACCACCCAGAACACCAGAGCAACCGCCTAACAACCACCCAGAACACCATAGCAACACCCTAGCAACCACCCAGAACACCATAGCAACCGCCTAGCAACCATCCAGAACACCATAGCAACTGCCTAGCAACACCCTAGCAACCACCCAGAACACCATAGCGACGCCCTATCAACCACCCAGAACACCATAGCAACCGCCTTGCAACGCCCGAGCAACCACCCAGAACACCATAGCAACCGCCTAGCAATGCCATAGCAACCACCTAGCAACCAAACAGAACACCATAGCAACTGCCATGCAACACCCTAGCAACCACCCAGAACACCATAGCAACTGCTTAGCAATGCCCTAACAACCACCCAGAACGCCATACCAAACACCCTAACAACCACCCAGAACACCATAGCAACTGCCTAGCAACGCCCTAGCAACCACCCAGAACACCAAAGCAACTGCCTAGCAACGCCCTAGCAACCACCCAGAACACCAAAGCAACTGCCTAGCAACGCCCCAGCAACCACCCAGAACACCATAGCAACTGCCTAGCAACGCCCTAGCAACCACCCAGAACCCCAAAGCACCAGCCTAGCACCGCCCTAGCAACCACCCAGAACACCATAGCAAGGGCCTAGCAACCACCCAGAACAGCATAGCAACTGCCTAGCAACAACCCAGAACACCATAGCAACCACCTAGCAACGCCCTAGCAACCACCCAAAACATCATAGCAACTGCTTAGCAAAGCCCTAGCAACCACTCAGAATGCCATAGCAACCGCCTAGCAACCACCCAGAACCCCATAGCAACGCTCTAGCAACCACCCAGAACCCCATAGGAACCGCCTAGCAACCACCCAGAACACCATAGCAATCGCTTAGCAACACCCTATCAACCACTCAGAACACCATAGCAACCGCTTAGCAAGGCCCTAGCAACCACCCAGAACACGATAGTAGCTGCCTAGCAACACCCTCACAAGTACAGAGAACACCATAGCAACTGCCTAACAACTGTTAGAGCCAGTCCTCATTATGTGAAATGACAATAAAAAAATGTAACTTTTTAAGCTACTCAACTTATCAACCTTTCAGCCATTCCAATTCCTGATTGTTTTCGACTATGACTTCCGGCAACTGTTTCTTCTGCCCAATCCTGTCTCAAAATATAAGTCCTTTCTACAATTCTTCACTATTAAAAAATGTCACTATTAAAAATTTCCATATGACAGTTGTCATCAACTATGACTCCCGCAAACTGTTTCCTCAGTCCACATCTGTTTCAAAATAAAAGTCCTCACCACTACCAAAATTATCCGACTAAAAACGTAGCTACCAATATCATAATGCAATGATATGTTACAAACTCCACCTTATGCAACTACACTTTGCATTTTAAATGCACACGTAATTCCCTGGAATTACATTTTTAGTGTGCATTGAAAATGCTCACTATTGTTATCCTGGTCTTCTTATTATTATTATTATTATTATTATTATTATTATTATTATTATTATTCTTCTAACACACTTAATGCGGCCTCAACCGTTTATCGTAGAAACTTCATTCAAACTGCGTTGCGTAGGTCTTACTTAGGACACCTGTGCAATGTATTTTTCATCTTTGTAACTTTTATACTTTTTGAGTTATTAATAAAAAACTATAAATTTTTTCCCCCCATAGACTTAACATTGGCATTATGACATCACAATAGGGCCATTAAGCAAATGGAATCTTGTGCCAGGTGTTCTGACCACCTGCTGTAACTGTCAGTTTCTTGGGCTGTAAGACTACAATCTAGCTCTGTTGAGACTACAGCTTCCTTACTGCTTTCCTCCCTTCTATTTTCTGTCATTCCTTCTTTCTTTTTCCCTCCTATTTCTTTCTTTCGTTCCTTCCTTCCTTTATTCGTTCCTTCTTTGCTACTTTACTTCCTTCTATCCTGTCTTTCATCCTTCCTCCCATTCTTCTTCCCTACCAATTTTCTTTCCTACCTTCCTTAGTTTTTCTTCCCTTCCATCATGCCTTCTTTCATTCCTTCATATCCTTCTTATCTTTCTTCCTTTCTTCTTTCTGCTTTCCCTCTCTTTCCTTCCCTCTTCTTTTCTTTACTTTTTCTTACCTTCCTTCCCTCTTTCCTTCTGTTTTTCATTTCTTCTTCCTCACTTCCTTCCTTCCTCCCTTCCTTCTATCTTTACTTAAATCCTTCTTCTTCCCTTCTTCCTTTCCTTCCTTCTTTACTTCCTTCTTTCCTTCATTCCTCTGTTTCTTTCCATCCATCCTCGCCTTCTTTCCTTTGTTCTTTCCTGCCTTCCTTTGATTTCCTTCTTTTTTTCCTATATTCCTTCTTTCCTTACTTCCCTCATTAGTTCCTTCTTTC
The DNA here is from genome assembly GCA_029721435.1 of Gymnothorax reevesii. Lineage (NCBI taxonomy): Eukaryota > Metazoa > Chordata > Actinopteri > Anguilliformes > Muraenidae > Gymnothorax > Gymnothorax reevesii. The sequence goes on along the minus strand of CM056576.1, from coordinate 77,025,289 downwards.
CCTCCTTCTTTCCTTGTTAATATTCCAAATAATTTCGTAATCGTACGGTTCACTACTTCTCCCAGTTTTCACTCGATCCCCAAACAAGACACATCAACGCCCTAGCAACAACAAGAACAACATAGCAACTGTCGAGCAATGCCCAAGCAAATATTCAGAACACCATAGCAACTGCCTAGCAACCACCCAAAACACCATAGCACCTGCCTAGCAACCACCCAGAACACTAGAGCAACTGCCAAGCAACGCCCTAGCAACCACCCAAAACACCATAGCAACCGCCAAGCAACCACTCAGAACACCAAAGCAACTGCCTAGCAACGCCCTAGCAACCACCCAGAACACCATAGCAACCGCCTAGCAACGCCCTAACAACCACCAAGAACACCATAGCAACTGCCTAGTAACCACCCAGAACACCATAGCCACTGCCTAGCAACGCCCTAACAACCACCCAGAACACCATAGCAACCGCCCAGCAACCACCCAAAACACCATAGCAACTGCCTAGCAACGCCCTAGCAACCACCAAGAACACCTTAGCAACCGCCTAGCAACCACCCACAACACCATAGCAACTGCCTAGCAACGCCCTACCAACCACTCAGAACACCATAGCAACCGCCGAGCAACCACCGAGAACACCATAGCAACTGCCTAGCAACGCCCTAGCAACCACCCAGAACACCATAGCAACCGCCTAGCAACCACCCAGAACACCATAGCAACTGCCTAGCAACACCCGAGCAACCACCCAGAACACCATAGCAACCGCCTAGCAACCACCCAGAACACCATAGCAACTGCCTAGCAACGCCCTAGCAACCACCCAGAACACCATAGCAACCACCTAGCAACCACCCAAAATACCATAGCAACTGCCTAGCAACGCGCTAGCAACCACCCAGAACACCATAGCCACCGCCTAGCAACCACCCAGAACACCATAGCAACTGCCTAGCAACGCCCTAGCAACCACCCAGAACACCATAGCAACCGCCTAGCAACCACCCAGAACACCATAGCAACTGCCTAGCAACGCCCTAGCAACCACCCAGAACACCATAGCAACCGCCTAGCAACCACCCAGAACACCATAGCAACCGCCTAGCAACCACCCAGAACACCATAGCAACTGCCTAGCAACACCCCAGCAACCACCCAGAACACCATAGCAACCGCCTAGCAACCACCCAGAACACCATAGCAACTGCCTAGCAACGCCCTAGCAACCACCCAGAACACCATAGCAACCACCTAGCAACCGCCCAAAATACCATAGCAACTGCCTAGCAAAGCGCTAGCAACCACCCAGAACACCATAGCAACCGCCTAGCAACCACCCAGAACACCATAGCAATTGCCTAGCAACACCCTTACAACCACCCAGAACACCATAGCAACCGCCTAGCAACGCCCTAGCAACCACCCAGAACACAATAGCAACTGCCTAGCTACCACCCAGAACACCATAGCAACGCCCTAGCAACCACCCACAACACCATAGCAACTGCCTAGCAACGCCCCAGCAACCACCCACAACACCACAACAACCGCCCAACTACCAACCAGAACACCATAGCAACGCCCTATCAACCACCCAGAACACCATAGCAACTGCCTAGCAACGCCCTAGCAACCACCCAGAACACCATGGCAACCGCCTAGCAACCATCAGAACACCATAGCAACTGCCTAGCAACGCCCTAGCAACCACCCAGAACACCATAGCAACCGCCTAGCAACCACCCAGAACACCATAGCAACCGCCTAGCAACCTCCCAGAACACCATAGCAACTGCCTAGCAACGCCCTAGCAACCACCCAGAACACCATAGCAACCGCCTAGCAACCATCAGAACACCATAGCAACTGCCTAGTAACGCCCTAGCAACCACCCAGAACACCATAGCAAACGCCCAGCAACCACCCAGAACACCATAGCAACCCCCTTGCAACCACCCACAAGACCATAGCAACCGCCTAGCACCCATCAGAACACCATAGCAACTGCCTAGCAACGCCCTAGCAACCACCCAGAACACCATAGCAACCGCCTAGCAACCACCCAGAACACCATAGCAACCGCCTAGCAACCACCAAGAAGACCATAGCAACCGCCTAGCAACCACCCACAACACCATAGCAACTGCCTAGCAACACCCGAGCAACCACCCAGAACCCCATAGCAACCGCCTACCAACCACCCAGAACACCATAGCAACTGCCTGGCAACGCCCTAGCAACCACCCAGAACACCATAGCAACCACCTAGCAACCACCCAAAATACCATAGCATCGCGCTAGCAACCACCCAGAACACCATAGCAACCCCCCAGCAACCACCCAGAACACCATAGGAACCGCCCAGCAACACCCTAACAACCACCCAGAACACCACACCAACCGCCAAACAACGCCCTAGCAACCACCCAGAACACAATAGCAACCGCCTAGCTACCACCCAGAACACCATAGCAACGCCCTAGCAACCACCCAGAACACCATAGCAACTGCCTAGCAACGCCCTAGCAACCACCCAGAACACCATAGCAACCGCCTAGCAACCATCAGAACACCATAGCAACTGCCTAGCAACGCCCTAGCAACCACCCAGAACACCATAGCAACCGCCTAGCAACCACCCAGAACACCATAGCAACCGCCTAGCAACCACCCAGAACACCATAGCAACTGCCTAGCAACGACCTAGCTACCACCCAGAACACCATAGCAACCGCCTAGCAACGCCCTAGCAACCACCCAGAACACAATAGCAACCGCCTAGCTACCACCCAGAACACCTTAGCAACGCCCTAGCAACCCCCCAGAACACCATAGCAACTGCCTAGCTACGCCCTAGCAACCACCCAGAACACAATAGCAACCGCCTAGCTACCACCCAGAACACCATAGCAACGCCCTACCAACCACCCAGAACACCATAAGAACTGCCTAGCAAAGCCCTGGCAACCACCCAGAACACCATAGCAACCGCCTAGCAACCATCAGAACACCATAGCAACTGCCTAGCAACGCCCTAGCAACCACCCAGAACACCATAGCAACCGCCTAGCAACCACCCAGGACACCAAAGCAACCGCCTAGCAACCACCCAGAACACCATAGCAACTGCCTAGCAACGACCTAGCTACCACCCAGAACACCATAGCAACCGCCTAGCTCCCCCCCAGAACACCATAGCAACCGCCTAGCAACCACCCAGAACACCATAGCAACACCCTAGCAACCACCCAGAACACCATAGCAACCGCCTAGCAACCATCCAGAACACCATAGCAACTGCCTAGCAACGCCCTAGTAACCACCCAGAACACCATAGCAACGCCCTAGCAACCACCCAAAACACCATAGCAACCGCCTAGCAACGCCCGAGCAACCACCCAGAACACCATAGCAACCGCCTCGCAACGCCCTAGCAACCACCCAGAACACCATAGCAACCACCTAGCAACCACCCAGAACACCATAGCAACTGCCTAGCAACACCCTAGCCACCACCCAGAACACCATAGCAACCGCCTAGCAACGCCATAGCAACCACCCAGAACACCATAGCAACTGCTTAGCAATGCCCTAGCAACCACCCAGAACGCCATAGCAACCACCCCAACAACCACCCAGAACACCAAAGCAACTGCCTAGCAACGCCCCAGCAACCACCCAGAACACCAAAGCAACTGCCCAGCAACGCCCCAGCAACCACCCAGAACACCATGGCAACTGCCTAGCAACGCCCTAGCAACCACCCAGAACACCAAAGCAACTGCCTAGCAACGCCCTAGCAACCACCCAGAACACCAAAGCAACTGCCTAGCAACACCCTAGCAACCACCCAGAACACCAAAGCAACCACCTAGCAACGCCCTAGCAACCACCCAGAACATCATAGCAACTGCTTAGCAAAGCCCTAGCAACCACCCAGAATGCCATAGCAACCCTCTAGCAACCACCCAGAACCCCATAGCAACGCTCTAGCAACCACCCAGAAAGCCATAGCAGCCGCCTAGCAACCACCCAGAACACCATAGCAATCGCCTAGCAACGCCCTATCAACCACTCAGAACACCATAGCAACCGCTTAGCAAGGCCCTAGCAATCACCCAGAACACCATTGCAACTGCCTAGCAATGCACTAGCAACCACCCACAACACGATAGCAGCTGCCTAGCAACACCCTCACAAGTACACAGAACACCATAGCAACTGCCTAACAACTGTTCAGCCAGTCCTCATTACAAATAAAATTACAATAAAAAAATGTAACTTTTTAAGCTACTCAACTTATCAACCTTTCAGCCATTCCAATTCCTGATTGTTTTCGACGATGACTTCCGGCAACTGTTTCTTCTGCCCAATCCTGTCTCAAAATATAAGTCCTTACTACAATTCTTCACTATTAAAAAATGTCACTATTAAAAATTTCCATATGACAGTTGTCATCAACTCTGACTCCCGCAAACTGTTTCCTCAGTCCACATCTGTTTCAAAATAAAAGTCCTCACCACTACCAAAATTATCTTACTAAAAACGTAGCTACCAATATCTTAATGCAATGATATGTTACAAACTCCACCTTATGCAACTACACTTTGCATTTTCAATGCACACGTAATTCCCTGGAATTACATTATCTAGTTATTATTATTATTCTTCTAACACACTTAATGCGGCCTCAACCGTTTATCGTAGAAACTTCATTCAAACTGCGTTGCGTAGGTCTTACATAGGACACCTGTGCAATGTATTTTTCATCTTTGTAACTTTTATACTTTTTGAGTTATTAATAAAAAACTATACATTTTTCCCCCCATAGACTTAACATTGGCATTATGACATCACAATAGGGCCATTAAGCAAATGGAATCTTGTGCCAGGTGTTCTGACCACCTGCTGTAACTGTCAGTTTCTCAGGCTGTGAGACTACAATCTGGCTCTCTTGAGACTACAGCTTCCTTACTGCTTTCCTTCCTTCTATTTTCTGTCATTCCTTCTTTCTTTTTCCCTCCTATTTCTTTCCTTCGTTCCTTCCTTCCTTTATTCCTCCCTTCTTTCCTACTTTACTTCCTTCTATCCTGCCTTTCATCCTTCCTCCCTACCAATTTTCTTTCCTACCTTCCTTAGTTTTTCTTTCCTTCCATCATGCCTTCTTTCATTCCTTCATATTCTTCTTATCTTTCTTCCTTTCTTCTTTCTGCTTTCCCTCTCTTTCCTTCCCTCTTCCTTTCTTTACTTTTTCTTTCCTTCCTTCTCTCTTTCCTTCTGTTTTTCATTTCTTCTTCCTCACTTCCATCCTTCCTTCCTTCCTTCTATCTTTACTAAAATCCTTCTTCTTCCCTTCTTCCTTTCCTTCCTTCTTTACTTCCTTCTTTCCTTCATTCCTCTGTTTCTTTCCATCCATCCTAGCCTTCTTTCCTTTGTTCTTTCCTGCCTTCCTTTGATTTCCTTCTTTTTTTCCTATATTCCTTCTTTCCTTACTTCCCTCATTAGTTCCTTCCTTCCCTCCTTCCTTCCTTGTTAATATTCCAAATAATTTCGTAATCGCACGGTTCACTACTTCTCCCAGTTTTCACTCGATCCCCAAACAAGACACATCAACGCCCTAGCAACAACAAGAACAACATAGCTACTGTCGAGCAATGCCCAAGCAAATATTCAGAACACCATAGCAACCACCTAGCAACCACCCAGAACACCTTAGCAACCGCCTAGCAACCACCCAGAACACCATAACAACTGCCTAGCAACGCCCTAGTAACCACCCAGAACACCATAGTAACCGCCCAGCAACCACCCAAAACACCATAGCAACTGCCTAGCAACGCCCTAGCAACCACCAAGAACACCTGAGTAACTGCCTAGCAACCACCCAGAACACCTTAGCAACCGCCTAGCAACCACCCAGAACACCATAGCAACCGCCAAGCAACCACCCAGAACACCATAGCAACCACCTAGCTACCACCCAGAACACCTTAGCAACCGCCTAGCAACCACCCAGAACACCATAGCAACCGCCTAGCAACCACCCAGAACACCATAGCAACCACCTAGCAACCACCCAGAACACCATAGCAACCACCTAGCAACCACCCAGAACACCATAGCAACCACCTAGCAACCACCCAAAACACCAAAGCAACTGCCTAACAACGCCCTAGCAACCACCCAGAACACCGTAGCAACCGCCTCGCTACCACCCAGAACACCATAGCAACTGCCTAGCAACGCCCTAGCAACCACCCAGAACACCATAGCAACCACCTAGCAACCACCCAGAACACCATAGCAACCACCTAGCAACCACCCAGAACACCATAGCAACCACCTAGCAACCACCCAGAACACCATAGCAACCACCCAGAACACCATAGCAACTGCCTAGCAACGCCATAGCAACCACCCAGAACACCATAGCAACCACCTAGCAACCACCCAGAACACCATAGCAACCACCTAGCAACCACCCAGAACACCATAGCAACCACCTAGCAACCACCCAAAACACCATAGCAACTGCCTAACAACGCCCCGGCAACCACCCAGAACACCATAGCAACCGCCTAGCAACCACCCAGAACACCATAGCAACTGCCTAGCAACGCCCTAGCAACCACCCAGAACACCATAGCAACCACCTAGCAACCACCCAGAACACCATAGCAACCACCTAGCAACCACCCAGAACACCATAGCAACCACCTAGCAACCACCCAAAACACCAAAGCAACTGCCTAAAAACGCCCTGGCGACCACCCAGAACACCATAGCAACCGCCTGGCAACCACCCTAAACACCATCGCAACTGCCTAACAACGCCCTAGCAACCACCCAGAACACCATAGCAACCGCCTAGCAACCACCCAGAACACGATAGCAACTGCCTAGCAACACCCTAACAACCACCTAGAACACCATAGCAACCGCCTAGCAACGCCCTAGCAACCACCCAGAACACCATAGCAACAGCCTAGCAATGCCCTAGCAACCTCCCAGAACACCATAGCAACCGCCTAGCAAGGCCCTATCAACCACCCAGAACACCATAGCAACCGCCTAGCAATGCCCTAGCAACCTCCCAGAACACCATAGCAACCGCCTAGCAACCACCCAGAACACCATAGCAACCGCCTAACAACCACCCAGAACACAATAGCAACCGCCTAGCTACCATCCACAACACCACAGCAACGCCCTAGCAACCACCCAGAACACCATAGCAACAGCCTAGCAACGCCCTAGCAACCACCCAGAACACCATAGCAACCGCCTAGCAACCATCAGAACACCATAGCAACTGCCTAGCAACGACCTAGCAACCACCCAAAACACCTAAGCAACCGCCTAGCAACCACCCAGAACACCATAGCAACTGCCTAGCAATGCCCTAGCAACCACCCAGAACACCTAAGCAACCGCCTAGCAACCACCCAGAACACCATAGCCACCCCCTAGCAACGCCCTAGCAACCACCCAGAACACCATCGGAACCGCCTAGTAACCACCCAGAACACCATAGCAACCGCCTAGCAACCACCCAGAATACCATAGCAACTGCCTATCAACCACCCAGAACACCACAGAAACCGCCTAGCATCCACCCACAACACCATAGCAACCGCCTAGCTACCACCCAGAACACCATAGCAACCGCCTAGCAACCACCCAGAACACCAGAGCAACCGCCTAACAACCACCCAGAACACCATAGCAACACCCTAGCAACCTCCCAGAACACCATAGCAACCGCCTAGCAACCATCCAGAACACCATAGTAACTGCCTAGCAACGCCCTAGCAACCACCCAGAACACCATAGCAAAGCCTTAGCAACCACGCAGAACACCATAGCAACCGCCTAGCAACGCCCGAGCAACCACCCAGAACACCATAGCAACCGCCTAGCAACGCCCTAGTAACCACCCAGAACACCATAGCAACTGCCTAGCAACGCCCTAGCAACCACACAGAACACCATAGCAACCGCCTAGCAACGCCCTACCACCCACCCAGAACAGCTATGCAACCGCCTAGCAACCACCCAGAACACCATAGCAACCGGCTAGCAACCACCCAGAACACCATAGCAAATGACTAGCAACCACCCAGAACACTATAGCAACCGCCTAGCAACCACACAGAACACCATAGCAACCGCCTAGCTACAACCCAGAACACCATAGCAACCGCCTAGCAACCGCCCAGAGCACCAGAGCAACTGCCTAACAACCACCCAGAACACCATAGCAACACCCTAGCAACCACCCAGAACACCATAGCAACCGCCTAGCAACCATCCAGAACACCATAGCAACTGCCTAGCAACGCCCTAGCAACCACCCAGAACACCATAGCAACGCCTTTGCAACCACGCAGAACACCATAGCAACCGCCTAGCAACGCCCGAGCAACCACCCAGAACACCATAGCAACCGCCTAGCAACGCCCTAGCCACCACCCAGAACACCATAGCAACTGCCTAGCAACGCCCTAGCAACCACACAAAACACCATAGCAACTGCCTAGCAACCACCCAGAACACCATAACAACTGCCTAGCAACGCCCTAGCAACCACCCAGAACACCATAGCAACAGCCTAGCAACCACCCAGAACACCATAGCAACTGCCTAGCAACCACCCAGAACACCATAGCAACTGCCTAGCAACGCCCTAGCACCCACCCAGACCACCATAGCAACAGCCTAGCAACCACCCAGAACACCATAGCAAGCGCTTAGCAACCACCCAGAACACCTTAGCAACAGCCTAGCAACCAACCAGAACACCATGGCAACCGCCTAGCAACCACCCAGAACACCATAGCAACTGCCTAGCAACGCCCTAGCAACCACCCACAACACCATAGCAACCACCTAGCAACCACCCAAAACACCATAGCAACTGGGTAAAAACGCCCTAGCAACCACCCAGAACACCATAGCAACAACCTAGAAACCACCCAGAACACCATAGCAACTGCCTAGCAACACCCTAACAACCACCCAGAACACCATAGAAACTGCCTAGCAACACCCTAACAACCACCCAGAACACCATAGCAACTGGCTAGCAATGCCCTAGCAACCACCCAGAACACCATAGCAGTGCCTTAGCAACCACGCAGAACACCATAGCAACCGCCTAGCAACGCCCGAGCAACCACCCAGAACACCATAGCAACCGCCTAGCAACGCCCTAGCAACCACCCAGAACACCATAGCAACCACCTAGCAACCACCCAGAATACCATAGCAACTGCCTAGCAACACCCTAGCCACCACCCAGAGCACCATAGCGACTGCCTAGCAACGCCCTAGCAACCACGCAGAACACCATAGCAACTGCCTAGCAACACCCTAGCAACCACCCAGAACACCATAGCAACTGCCAAGCAACGCCCTTGCAACCACCCAGAACACCATAGCAACGGCCTAGCAACCACCCAGAACAGCATAGCAACTGCCTAGCAACACCCTAGCAACAACCCAGAACACCATAGCAACCACCTAGCAATGCCCTGGCAACCACCCAGAACATCATAGCCTCTGCTTAGCAAAGCCCTAGTAACCACCCAGAATGCCATAGCAACCGCCTAGCAACCACCCAGAACCCCATAGCAATGCTCTAGCAACCACCCAGAACGCCATAGCAACCGCCTTGCAACCACCCAGAACACCATAGCAATCGCCTTGCAACGCCCTATCAACCACTCAGAACACCATAGCAACCGCTTAGCAAGGCCCTTGCAACCATCCAGAACACCATTGCAACTGCCTAGCAATGCCCTAGCAACCACCCAGAACACGATAGCAGCTGCCTAGCAACACCCTCACAAGTACACAGAACACCATAGCAGCTGCCTAACAACTGTTACAGCCAGTCCTCATTATGTCAAATTACAATAAAAAAATGTCACTTTTTAAGCTACTCAACTTATCAACCGTTCAGCCATTCCAACTCCTGATTGTTTCCGACTATGACTTCCGGTAACTGTTTCTTCTGCCCAATCCTGTCTCAAAATATAAGTCCTTACTACAATTTTTCACTATTAAAAAATGTCACTATTAAAAATTTCCATATGACAGTTGTCATCAACTATGACTCTCGCAAACTGTTTCCTCAGTCCACACCTGTTTCAAAATAAGAGTCCTCACCAATACCATAATTATCCTACTAAAAATGTAGCTAACAATATCATAATGCAATAATATGTTACAAACTCCACCTTATGCAACTACACTTTGCATTTTCAATGCACACGTAATTCCCTGGAATTACATTATCTAGTTATTATTATTATTATTATTATTATTCTTCTAACACACTTAATGCGGCCTCAACCGTTTATCGTAGAAACTTCATTCAAACTGCGTTGCGTAGGTCTTACTTAGGACACCTGTGCAATGTATTTTTCATCTTTGTAACTTTTATACTTTTTGAGTTATTAATAAAAAACTATAAATTTTTTCCCCCCATACACTTAACATTGGCATTATGACATCACAATAGGGCCATTAACCAAATGGAATCTTGTGCCAGGTGTTCTGACCACCTGCTGTAACTGTCAGTTTCTCAGGCTGTAAGACTACAATCTGGCTCTCTTGAGACTACAGATTCCTTACTGCTTTCCTTCCTTCTATTTTCTGTCATTCCTTCTTTCTTTTTCCCTCCTATTTCTTTCCTTCGTTCCTTCCTTCCTTCATTCGTTCTCTCCTACTTTACTTCCTTCTATCCTGCCTTTCATCCTTCCTCCCATTCTTCCTCCCTACCAATTTTCTTTCCTACCTCCCTTAGTTTTTCTTTCCTTCCATCATGCCTTCTTTCATTCCTTCATATCCATCTTATCTTTCTTCATTTCTTCTTTCTGCTTTCCCTCTCTTTCCTTCCCTCTTTTTTTCTTTACTTTTTCTTTCCTTCCCTCTCTCTTTCCTTCTGTTTTTCATTTCTTCTTCCTTCCGTCCTTCCTTCTATCTTTACTTAAATCCTTCTTCTTCCCTTCTTCCTTTCCTTCCTTCTTTACTTCCTTCTTTCCTTCATTCCTCTGTTTCTTTCCATCCATCCTCGCCTTCTTTCCTTTGTTCTTTCCTGCCTTCCTTTGATTTCCTTCTTTTTTTCCTATATTCCTTCTTTCCTTACTTCCCTCATTAGTTCCTTCTTTCCCTCCTTCCTTCCTTGTTAATATTCCAAATAATTTCGTAATCGTACGGTTCACTACTTCTCCCAGTTTTCACTCGATCCCCAAACAAGACACATCAACGCCCGAGCAACAACAAGAACAACATAGCAACTGTCGAGCAATGCCCAAGCAAATATTCAGAACACCAAAGCAACCGCCTAGCAACCACCCAGAACACTATAGCAACCGCCTAGCAACCACCCAGAACACCATAGCAACCGCCTAGCTACCACCCAGAACACCATTGCAACCGCCTAGCAACCACCCAGAACACCAGAGCAACTGCCTAACAACCACCCAGAACACCATAGCAACACCCCAGCAACCACCCAGAACACCATAGCAACCGCCTAGCAACCATCCAGAACACCATAGCAACTGCCTAGCAACGCCCTAGCAACCACCCAGAACACCATAGCAACGCCTTTGCAACCACGCAGAACACCATAGCAACCGCCTAGCAACGCCCGAGCAACCACCCAGAACACCATAGCAACCGCCTAGCAACGCCCTAGCCACCACCCAGAACACCATAGCAACTGCCTAGCAACGCCCTAGCAACCACACAAAACACCATAGCAACTGCCTAGCAACCACCCAGAACACCATAACAACTGCCTAGCAACGCCATAGCAACCACCCAGAACACCATAGCAACAGGCTAGCAACCACCCAGAACACCATAGCAACTGCCTAGCAACCACCCAGAACACCATAGCAACTGCCTAGCAACGCCCTAGCAACCACCCAGAACACCATAGCAACAGCCTAGCAACCACCCAGAACACCATAGCAAGCGCTTAGCAACAACCCAGAACACCTTAGCAACAGCCTAGCAACCACCCAGAACACCATGGCAACCGCCTAGCAACCACCCAGAACACCATAGCAACTGCCTAGCAACGCCCTAGCAACCACCCAGAACACCATAGCAACCACCTAGCAACCACCCAAAACACCATAGCAACTGGCTAAAAACGCCCTAGCAACCACCCAGAACACCATAGCAACCTCCTAGAAACCACCCAGAACACCATAGCAACTGCCTAGCAACACCCTAACAACCACCCAGAACACCATAGCAACTGCCTAGCAACACCCTAACAACCACCCAGAACACCATAGCAACTGGCTAGCAATGCCCTAGCAACCACCCAGAACACCATAGCAGTGCCTTAGCAACCACGCAGAACACCATAGCAACCGCCTCGCAACGCCCGAGCAACCACCCAGAACACCATAGCAACCGCCTAGCAACGCCCTAGCAACCACCCAGAACACCATAGCAACCAACTAGCAACCACCCAGAATACCATAGCAACTGCCTAGCAACACCCTAGCCACCACCCAGAGCACCATAGCGACTGCCTAGCAACGCCCTAGCAACCACGCAGAACACCATAGCAACTGCCTAGCAACACCCTAGCAACCACCCAGAACACCATAGCAACTGCCAAGCAACGCCCTAGCAACCACCCAGAACACCATAGCAACGGCCTAGCAACCACCCAGAACAGCATAGCAACTGCCTAGCAACACCCTAGCAACAACCCAGAACACCATAGCAACCACCTAGCAATGCCCTGGCAACCACCCAGAACATCATAGCATCTGCTTAGCAAAGCCCTAGTAACCACCCAGAATGCCATAGCAACCGCCTAGCAACCACCCAGAACCCCATAGCAATGCTCTAGCAACCACCCAGAACGCCATAGCAACCGCCTTGCAACCACCCAGAACACCATAGCAATCGCCTTGCAACGCCCTATCAACCACTCAGAACACCATAGCAACCGCTTAGCAAGGCCCTTGCAACCATCCAGAACACCATTGCAACTGCCTAGCAATGCCCTAGCAACCACTCAGAACACGATAGCAGCTGCCTAGCAACACCCTCACAAGTACACAGAACACCATAGCAGCTGCCTAACAACTGTTACAGCCAGTCCTCATTATGTCAAATTACAATAAAAAAATGTCACTTTTTAAGCTACTCAACTTATCAACCGTTCAGCCATTCCAACTCCTGATTGTTTCCGACTATGACTTCCGGTAACTGTTTCTTCTGCCCAATCCTGTCTCAAAATATAAGTCCTTACTACAATTTTTCACTATTAAAAAATGTCACTATTAAAAATTTCCATATGACAGTTGTCATCAACTATGACTCTCGCAAACTGTTTCCTCAGTCCACACCTGTTTCAAAATAAGAGTCCTCACCAATACCATAATTATCCTACTAAAAATGTAGCTAACAATATCATAATGCAATAATATGTTACAAACTCCACCTTATGCAACTACACTTTGCATTTTCAATGCACACGTAATTCCCTGGAATTACATTATCTAGTTATTATTATTATTATTATTATTATTCTTCTAACACACTTAATGCGGCCTCAACCGTTTATCGTAGAAACTTCATTCAAACTGCGTTGCGTAGGTCTTACTTAGGACACCCGTGCAATGTATTTTTCATCTTTGTAACTTTTATACTTTTTGAGTTATTAATAAAAAACTATAAATTTTTTCCCCCCATACACTTAACATTGGCATTATGACATCACAATAGGGCCATTAAGCAAATGGAATCTTGTGCCAGGTGTTCTGACCACCTGCTGTAACTGTCAGTTTCTCAGGCTGTAAGACTACAATCTGGCTCTCTTGAGAATACAGATTCCTTACTGCTTTCCTTCCTTCTATTTTCTGTCATTCCTTCTTTCTTTTCCCCTCCTATTTCTTTCCTTCGTTCCTTCCTTCCTTTATTCGTTCTTTCCTACTTTACTTCCTTCTATCCTGCCTTTCATCCTTCCTCCCATTCTTCCTCCCTACCAATTTTCTTTCCTACCTCCCTTAGTTTTTCTTTCCTTCCATCATGCCTTCTTTCATTCCTTCATATCCGTCTTATCTTTCTTCATTTCTTCTTTCTGCTTTCCCTCTCTTTCCTCCCCTCTTTTTTTCTTTACTTTTTCTTTCCTTCCCTCTCTCTTTCCTTCTGTTTTTCATTTCTTCTTCCTTCCTTCCTTCCTTCTATCTTTACTTAAATCCTTCTTCTTCCCTTCTTCCTTTCCTTCCTTCTTTACTTCCTTCTTTCCTTCATTCCTCTGTTTCTTTCCATCCATCCTCCCCTTCTTTCCTTTGTTCTTTCCTGCCTTCCTTTGATTTCCTTCTTTTTTTCCTATATTCCTTCTTTCCTTACTTCCCTCATTAGTTCCTTCTTTCCCTCCTTCCTTCCTTGTTAATATTCCAAATAATTTCGTAATCGTACGGTTCACTACTTCTCCCAGTTTTCACTCGATCCCCAAACAAGACACATCAACGCCCGAGCAACAACAAGAACAACATAGCAACTGTCGAGCAATGCCCAAGCAAATATTCAGAACACCAAAGCAACCGCCTAGCAACTACCCAAAACACCATAGCAACTGCCTAGCAACCATCCAGAACGCTATAGCAACTGCCGAGCAACGCCCTAGCAACCACCCAGAACACCATAGCAACCGCCTAACAACGCCCTCACAACCACCAAGAACACCATAGCAACTGCCTAGCAACCACCCAGAACACCATAGCAACTGCCTAGCAACGCCCTAGCAACCACCCAGAACACCATAGCAACCGCCTAGCAACCACCAAAAACACCACAGCAACTGCCTAGCAACACCCTAGCAACCACCCAGAACACCATAGCAATCGCCTAGCAACCACCCAGAACACCATCCCAACTGCCTAGCAACGCCCTAGCAACCACCCAGAACACCATAGCAACCGCCCAGCAACCACCCAAAACACCATAGCAACTGCCTGGCAACGCCCTAGCAACCACCAAGAACACCTTAGCAACCGCCTAGCAACCACCCAGAACACCAAAGCAACTGCCTAGCAACGCCCTAGCAACCACACAGAACACCAAAGGAATCGCCAGGCAACGCCTTAGCAACCA
This sequence comes from Gymnothorax reevesii, assembly GCA_029721435.1. Taxonomy (NCBI): domain Eukaryota; kingdom Metazoa; phylum Chordata; class Actinopteri; order Anguilliformes; family Muraenidae; genus Gymnothorax; species Gymnothorax reevesii. Next base: position 77,010,145 of record CM056576.1, on the reverse strand, counting down.
CCCAGAACACCATAGCAACCGCCTAGTAACCACCCAAAACACCATAGCAGCCGCCTAGCAACACCCAAGCAACCACCCAGAACACCATAGAAACCTACTAGCAACCACCCAGAACACCATAGCAACCACCTTGCAACCACTCACAACACCAAAGCAACAACCTAACAACGCCCGAGCAACCACCCAGAACACCATAGCAACCGCCTAGCAACCACCCAGAACACCATAGCAACCGCCTTGCAACGCCCGAGCAACCACCCAGAACACCATAGCAACCGCCTAGCAACCACCCAGAACACCATAGCAACAGCCTACCAACCCCCTAGCGACCACCCAGAATACCATAGCAACCACCTAGCAACCACCCAGAACACCAAAGTAACTGCCTAGCAACGCCCTAGCAACCACCCAGAACACCATAGCAACCGCCTAGCAACCAACCAGAACACCATAGCAACTGCCTAGCAACACCCTAACAACCACCCAGAACACCATAGCAACCGGCTAGCAACGCCCTAGCAACCACCCAGAACACCATATCAACAGCCTAGCAATGCCCTAGCAACCACCCAGAACACCATAGCAACCGCCTAGCAACCACCCAGAACACCTAAGCAACCGCCTAGCAACGCCCTAGCAACCACCCAGAACACCATAGCAACCGCCTACCAACACCCTAACAATCACCCAGAACACCATAGCAACCGCCTAGCAACGCCCTAGCAACCACCCAGAACACCATAGCAACAGCCTAGCAATGCCCTAGCAACCACCCAGAACACCAGAGCAACTGCCTAGCATCGCCCTAGCAACCACCTAGAACACCATACCAACCACCTAGCAACCACCCAAAACACCATAGCAACTGCCTAGCAACGCCCTAGCAACCACCCAGAACACCATAGCAACCGCCTAGCAACACCCTAACAATCACCCAGAACACCATAGCAACCGCCTAGCAACGCCCTAGCAACCACCCAGAACACCATAGCAACAGCCTAGCAATGCCCTAGCAACCACCCAGAACACCAGAGCAACTGCCTAGCATCGCCCTAGCAACCACCCAGAACACCATACCAACCACCTAGCAACCACCCAGAACACCTTAGCAACCGCCTAGCAACCACCCAGAACACCATAGCAACCGCCTAGCAAACACCCAGAACACAATAGCAACCGCCTAGCAACCACCCAAAACACCAGAGCAACTGCCTAGCATCGCCCTAGCAACCACGCAGAACACCATACCAACCACCTAGCAACCACCCAAAACACCATAGCAACTGCCTAGCAATGCCCTAGCAACCACCCAGAACACCATAGCAACCGCCAAGCAACCACCCAGAACACCATAGCAACTGCCTAGCAACACCCTAACAACCACCCAGAACACCATAGCAACAGCCTAGCAACGCCCTAGCAACCACCCAGAACACCAAGGCAACAGCCTAGCAATGTCCTAGCAACCTCCCAGAACACCATAGCAACCGCCTAGCAAGGCCCTAGCAACCACCCACAACACCATAGCAACCGCCCAGCAATGCCCTAGCAACCTCCCAGAACACCATAGCAACCCCCTAGGAACCACCCAGCACACCAAAGCAACTGCCCAGCAACGCCCTAGCAACCACCCAGAACACCATAGCAACCACCGTGCAACCACCCAGAACACAATAGCAACCGCCTAGCTACCACCCTGAACACCATAGCAACGCCCTAGCAACCACCCAGAACACCATAGCAACTGCCAAGCAACGCCCTAGCAACCACCCAGAACACCATAGCAACCGCATAGCAACCATCAGAACACCATAGCAACTGCCTAGCAACGCCCTAGCAACCACCTAGAACACCATAGCAACCGCCTAGCAACCACACAAGTACCATAGAAACCGCATAGCAACAACCCAGAACACCATAGCAACCGCCTAGCAACCACCCAGAACACCAGAGCAACCGCAGAACAACCACCCAGAACACCAAAGCAACACCCTAGCAACCACCCAGAACACCATAGCAACCGCCTAGCAACCATCCAGAACACCATAGCAACTGCCTAGCAACGCCCTAGCAACCACCCAGAACACCACAGCAATCGCCTAGCAACCGCCCAGAACACCATAGCAACTGCCTAGCAACGCCCTAGCAACCACCCAGAACACCACAGCAACCCCCCAGCACCCACCCAAAACACCATAGCAACTCCCTGGCAACGCCCTAGCAACCACCAAGAACACCTTAGCAACCGCCTAGCAACCACCCAGAACACCATAACAACTGCCTAGCAACGCCCTAGCAACCACACAGAACACCATCGGAATCGCCTAGCAACGCCTTAGCAACCACCCAGAACACCACAGCAACCGCCTAGCAACCACCCAGAACACCAAAGCAACTGCCTAGCAACGCCCTAGCAACCACCCAGAACACCATATCAACCGCCTAGCAACCACCCAGAACACCATAGCAACCGCCTAGCAACCACCCAGAACACCATAGCAAATCCCTAGCAACGCCCGAGCAACCACCCAGAACACCATAGCACCCGCCTAGCAACCACCCAGAACACCATAGCAACTGCCTAGCAACGCCCTAGCAACCACCCAGAACACCATAGCAACCACCTAGCAACCACCCAGAACACCATAGCAACTGCCTAGCAACGCCATAGCAACCACCCAGAACACCATAGCAACCGCCTAGCAACCACCCAGAACACCATACCACCTGCCTAGCAACGCCCTAACAACCACCCAGCACACCATAGCAACCACCTAGCACCGCCCTAACAACCACCCAGAACAGCAAAGCAACTGCCAAGCAATGCCCTAGCAACCACCCAGAACACCATAGCAACCGCCTAGCAACCACCCAGAACACCATAGCAACTGCCTAGCAACGCCCTAGCAACCACCCAGAACACCATAGCAACCGCCTAGCAACCACCCAGAACACCATAGCAACTGCCTAGCAACACCCTAACAACCACCCAGAACACCATAGCAACCGCCTATCAACGCCCTAGCCACCACCCAGAACACCATAGCAACAGCCTAGCAATGCCCTAGCAACCACCCAGAACACCATAGCAACCGCCTAGCAACCACCCAGAACACCAGAGCAACTGCCTAGCAACGCCCTAGCAACCACCCAGAACACCATAGCAACCGCCTAGCAACCACCCAGAACACCAAAGCAACCGCCTAGCAACGCCCTAGCAACCACCCAGAACACCATCGCAACCGCCCAGCAATACCCTAACACCCACCCGGACCACCAAAACAACCGCCTAGCAACGCCCTAGCAACCACCCAGAACACCATAGCAACAGCCTAGCAATGCCCTAGCAACCACCCAGAACACCATAGCAACCGCCTAGCAACCACCCAGAACACCATAGCAACCGCCTAGCAACCACCCAGAACACCATAGCAACTGCCTAGCAACCCCCTAACAACCACCCAGAACACCATAGCAACCGCCTATCAATGCCCTAGCCACCACCCAGAACACCATAGCAACAGCCTAGCAATGCCCTAGCAACCACCCAGAACACCATAGCAACTGCCTAGCAACCACCCAGAACACCAGAGCAACTGCCTAGCAACGCCCTAGCAACCACCCAGAACACCATAGCAACCGCCTAGCAACCACCCAGAACACCATAGCAACCGCCTAGCAACGCCCTAGCAACCACCCAGAACACCATCGCAACCGCCTAGCAATACCCTAACAACCACCCGGAACACCAAAACAACCGCCTAGCAACGCCCTAGCAACCACCCAGAACACCAAAGCAACAGCCTAGCAATGCCCTAGCAACCACCCAGAACACCATAGCGACCGCCTAGCAACACCCTATCAACCACCCAGAACACCATAGCAACTGCCTAGCAATGCCCTAGCAACCACCCACAACAAGAGAGCAGCTGCCTAGCAACACCCTCACAAGTACACAGATCACCATAGCAACTGCCTAACAACTGTTACAGCCAGTCCTCATTATATCAAATTACAATAAAAAAATGTAACTTTTTAAGCTACTCAACTTATCAACCTTTCAGCCATTCCAACTCCTGATTGTTTTCGACTATGACTTCCGGCAACTGTTTCTTCTGCCCAATCCTGTCTCAAAATATAAGTCCTTACTACAATTTTTCACTATTAAAAAATGTCACTATTAAAAATTTCCATATGACAGTTGTCATCAACTATGACTCCCGCAAACTGTTTCCTCAGTCCACATCTGTTTCAAAATAAAAGTCCTCACCACTACCATTATTATCCTCCTAAAAACGTAGCTACCAATATCATAATGCAATGATATGTTACAAACTCCACCTTATGCAACTACACTTTGCATTTTCAATGCACACGTAATTCCCTGGAATTACATTATCTAGTTTTTATTATTATTATTATTATTATTCTTCTAACACACTTAATGCGGCCTCAACCGTTTATCGTAGAAACTTCATTCAAACTGTGTTGCGTAGGTCTTACTTAGGACACCTGTGCAATGTATTTTTCATCTTTGTAACTTTTATACTTTTTGAGTTATTAATAAAAAACTATAAATTTTTCCCCCCATAGACTTAACATTGGCATTCTGACATCACAATAGGGCCATTGAGCAAATGGAATCTTGTGCCAGGTGTTCTGACCACCTGCTGTAACTGTCAGTTTCTTAGGCTGTAAGACTACAATCTGGCTCTCTTGAGACTACAGCTTCCTTACTGCTTTCCTTCCTTCTATTTTCTGTCATTCCTTCTTTCTTTTTCCCTCCTATTTCTTTCCTTCGTTCCTTCCTTCCTTTATTCGTTCTTTCTTACTTTACTTCCTTCTATCCTGCCTTTCCACCGAGCAACACATAGCAACCACCTAGCAACCACCCAAAACACCATAGCAACTGCCTAGCAATTCCATAGCAACAACCCAGAACACCAAAGCAACCGCCTAGCAACCACCCATAACACCATAGCAACTGCCTAGCAACGCCCTAACAACCACCCAGAACACCCTAGCAACCGCCTAGCAACGCCCTAGCAACCACCCAGAACACAACAGCAACAGCCTAGCAATGCCCTAGCAACCACCCAGAACACCATAGCAACCGCCTAGCAACCACCCAGAACACCATAGCAACTGCCTTGCAACGCCCTAGCAACCACCCAGAACACCATAGCAACCACCTAGCAACCACCCAGAACACCATAGCAACTGCCTAGCAACACCCTAACAACCACCCAGAACACCATAGCAACCGCCTAGCAACGCCCTAGCAACCACCCAGAACACCATAGCAACCGCCTAGCAACCACCCAGAACACCGTAGCAACTACCGAGCAACGCCCTAGCAACCACCCAGAACACCATAGCAATTGCCTTGCAACCACCCAGAACACCATAGCAACCGCCTATTAACGCCCTTGCAACCACCCAGAACACCATAGCAACCGCCTAGCAACACCCTGGCAACGACCCAGAACACCAAAGCAACCGCCTAGCAAAGCCCTAGCAACCACCCAGAACACCATAGCAACAGCCTAACATTGCCCTAGCAACCACCCAGAACACCATAGCAACCGCCTAGCAACCACCCAGAACACCATAGCAACTGCCTAGCAACGCCGTAGCAACCACCCAGAACACCATAGCAACCGCCTAGCAACCACCCAGAACACCATAGCAACTGCCTAGCAACGCCCTAGCAACCACCCAGAACACCATATCAACCGCCTAGCAACCATCCAGAACACCATAGCAACTGCCTAGCAACCACCCAGAACACCATAGCAACTGCCTAGCAACGCCCTGGCAACCACCCAGAACACCATACCAACCACCTAGCAACCACCCAAAACACCATAGCAACTGCCTAGCAACGCCCTCGCAACCACCCAGAACACCATAGCAACCGCCAAGCAACCACCCAGAACACCATAGCAACTGTCTAGCAACACCCTAACAACCACCCAGAACACCATAGCAACCGCCTTGCAATGCCCTAGCAACCACCCAGAACACCATAGCAACAGCCTAGCAATGCCCTAGCAACCTCCCAGAACACCATAGCAACCGCCTAGCAAGGTCCTAGCAACCAACCAGAACACCATAGCAACCGCCTAGCAATGCCCTAGCAACCTCCCAGAACACCATAGCAACCGCCTAGCAACCACCCAGCACACCATAGCAACTGCCTAGCAACGCCCTAGCAACCACCCAGAACACCATAGCAACCACCTAGCAACCACCCAGAACACAATAGCAACCGCCTAGCTACCACCCAGAACACCATAGCAACGCCCTAGCAGCCACCCAGAACACCATAGCAACTGCCAAGCAACGCCCTAGCAACCACCCAGAACACCATAGCAACCGCCTAGCAACCATCAGAACACCATAGCAACTGCCTTGCAACGCCCTAGCAACCACCCAGAACACCATAGCAACCGCCTAGCAACCACACAGAACACCATAGCAACCGCCTAGCAACAAACCAGAACACCACAGCAACCGCCTAGCAACCACCCAGAACACCAAAGCAACCGCCTAACAACCACCCAGAACACCATAGCAACACCCTAGCAACCACCCAGAACACCATAGCAACCGCCTAGCAACCATCCAGAACACCATAGCAACTGCCTAGCAACGCCCTAGCAACCACCCAGAACACCATAGCAACGCCCTAGCAACCACCCAGAACACCATAGCAACCGCCTTGCAACGCCCGAGCAACCACCCAGAACACCATAGCAACCGCCTACCAACGCCCTAGCAACCAGCCAGAACATCATTGCAACCACCTAGCAACCACTCAGAACACCATAGCAACTGCCTAGCAACACCCTAGCAACCACCCAGAACACCATAGCAACCGCCTAGCAACCACCCTGAACACCAGAGCAACCGCCTAACAACCACCCAGAACACCATAGCAACACCCCAGCAACCACCCGAAAACCATAGCAACCGCCTAGCAACCATCCAGAACACCATAGCAACTGCCTAGCAACGCCCTAGCAACCACCCAGAACACCATAGCAACGCCCTAGCAACCACCCAGAACACCATAGCAACCGCCTAGCAACGCCCGAGCAACCATCCAGAACACCATAGCAACCGCCTAGCAACGCACTAGCAACCAGCCAGAACATCATAGCAACCACCTAGCAACCTCCCAGAACACCATAGCAACTGCCTAGCAACACCCTAGCAACCACCCAGAACACCATAGCAACCGCCTGGCAATGCCGTGGCAACCACCCAGAACACCATACCAACTGCTTAGCAAGGCCCCAGCAACCACCCAGAACGCCATCGCAACCACCCTAACAACCACCCAGAACACCATAGCAACTGCCTAGCAACGGCCTAGCAACCACCCAGAACACAATAGCAACTGCCTTGCAACGCCATAGCAACCACCCAGAACACCATAGCAACGGCCAAGCAACCACCCAGAACAGCATAGCAACTGCCTAGCAACACCCTAGCAGCCACCCAGAACACCATAGCAACCACCTAGCAACGCCCTAGCAACCACCCAGAACATCATAGCAACTGCTTAGCAAAGCCCTAGCAACCACCCAGAATGCCATAGCAACCGCCTTGCAACCACCCAGAACCCCATAGCAACGCTCTGGCAACCACCCAGAACGCCATAGCAACCACCTAGCAACTACCCAGAACACCATAGCAACCGCCTAGCAACACCCTATCAAACACCCAGAACACCATAGCAACTGCCTAGCAATGCCCTAGCAACCACCCAGAACACGATAGCAGCTGCCTAGCAACACCCTCACAAGTACACAGATCACCATAGCAACTGCCTAACAACAGTTACAGCCAGTCCTCATTATGTCAAATTACAATAAAAAAATGTAACTTTTTAAGCTACTCAACTTATCAACCTTTCAGCCATTCCAACTCCTGATTGTTTTCGACTATGACTTCCGGCAACTGTTTCTTCTGCCCAATCCTGTCTCAAAATATAAGTCCTTACTACAATTTTTCACTATTAAGAAATGTCACTATTAAAATTTTCCATATGACAGTTGTCATCAACTATGACTCCCGCAAACTGTTTCCTCAGTCCACATCTGTTTCAAAATAAAAGTCCTCACCACTACCATAATTATCCTCCTAAAAACGTAGCTACCAATATCATAATGCAATGATATGTTACAAACTCCATCTTATGCAACTACACTTTGCATTTTCAATGCACACGTAATTCCCTGGAATTACATTATCTAGTTATTATTATTATTATTATTATTATTATTCTAACACACTTAATGCGGCCTCAACCGTTTATCGTAGAAACTTCATTCAAACTGCATTGCGTAGTTCTTACTTAGGACACCTGTGCAATGTATTTTTCATCTTGGTAACTTTTATACTTTTTGAGTTATTAATAAAAAACTATAAATTTTTTCCCCCCATAAACTTAACATTGGCATTATGACATCACAATAGGGCCATTAAGCAAATGGAATCTTGTGCCAGGTGTTCTGACCACCTGCTGTAACTGTCAGTTTCTCAGGCTGTAATACTACAATCTGGCTCTCTTGAGACTACAGCTTCCTTACTGCTTTCCGTCCTTCTATTTTCTGTCATTCCTTCTTTCTTTTTCCCTCCTATTTCTTTCCTTCATTTCTTCCTTCCTTTATTCGTTCCTTCTTTCCTACTTTACTTCCTTCTATCCTGCCTTTCATCCTTCCTCCCATGTTTCCTCCCTACCAATTTTCTTTCCTCCCATCCTTAGTTTTTCTTTCCTTCCATCATGCCTTCTTTCATTCCTTCATATCCTTCTTATCTTTCTTCCTTTCTTCTTTCTGCTTTCCCTCTCTTTCCTTCCCTCCTCCTTTCTTTACTTTTTCTTTCCTTCCTTCTCTCTTTCCTTCTATTTTTCATTTCTTCTTCCTCACTTCCTTCCTTCCTTCTATCTTGACTTAAATCCTTCTTCTTCCCTTCTTCCTTTCCTTCCTTCTTTACTTCCTTCTTTCCTTCATTCCTCTGTTTCTTTCCATCCATCCTCGCCTTCTTTTCTTTGTTCTTTCCTGCCTTCCTTTGATTTCCTTCTTTTTTTCCTATATTCCTTCTTTCCTTACTTCCCTCATTAGTTCCTTCTTTCCCTCCTTCCTTCCTTGTTAATATTCCAAATAATTTCGTGATCGTACAGTTCACTACTTCTCCCAGTTTTCACTCGATCCCCAAACAAGACACATCAACGCCCTAGCAACAACAAGAACAAAATAGCAACTGTCGAGCAATGCCCAAGCAAATATTCAGAACACCATAGCAACCGCCAAGCAACCACCCAAAACACCATAGCAACTGCCTAGCAACCACCCAGAACACTATAGCAACTGCCAAGCCACGCCCTAGCAACCACCCAAAACACCATAGCAACCGCCAAGCAACCACTCAGAACACCAAAGCAACTGCCTAGCAACGCCCCAGCAACCACCCAGAACACCAAAGCAACCGCCTAGCAACGACCTAACAACCACCAAGAACACCATAGCAACTGCCTAGAAACCACCCAGAAAACCATAGCAACTGCCTAGCAACACCCTAGCAACCACCCAGAACACCATAGCAACCACCTAGCAACCACCCAAAACACCATAGCAACTGCCTAACAACGCCCTAGCAACCACCCAGAACACCATAGCAATCGCCTAGCAACCACCCAGAACACCATAGCAACTGCCTAGCAACGCCCTAGCAACCACCCAGAACACCATAGCAACCGCCCAGCAACCACCCAAAACACCATAGCAACTGCCTAGTAACGCCCTAACAACCACCAAGAACACCTTAGCAACCGCCTAGCAACTCCCTAGCAACCACACAGAACACCATAGGAATCGCCTAGCAACGCCCTAGCAACCACCCAGAACACCATAGCAACCGCCTAGCAACCACCCAGAACACCATAGCAACTGCCTAGCAACGCCCTAGAAACCACCCAGAACACCATAGCAACCGCCTAGCAACGGCCCAGAACACCATAGCAACCGCCTAGCAACCACCCAGAACACCGTAGCAACTGCTTAGCAACACCCGAGCAACCACCCAGAACACCATAGCAACCGCCTAGCAACCACCCAGAACACCATAGCAACTGCCTAGCAACGCCCTAGCAACCACCCAGAACACCATAGCAACCACCTAGCAACCACCCAAAACATCATAGCAACTGCCTAACAACGCCCTAGCAACCACCCAGAACACCATAGCAAACCCCTAGCAACCACCCAGAACACCAAAGCAACTGCCTAGCAACACCCTAACAACCACCCAGAACACCATTGCAACCGCGCAGCAACGCCCTAGCAACCACCCAGAACACCAAAGCAACAGCCTAGCAATGCCCTACGAACCTCCCAGAACACCATTGCAACCGCCTAGCAATGCCCTAGCAACGTCCCCGAACACCATAGCAACCGCCTAGCAACCACCCAGAACACCATAGCAACTGCCTAGCAACGCCCTACCAACCACCCAGAACACGATAGCAACCGCCTAGCAACCACCCTGAACATAATAGCACCCGCCTAGCTACCACCCAGAACACCATAGCAACGCCCTAGCAACCACCCAGAACACCATAGCAACTGCCTAGCAACGCCCTAACAACCACCCAGAACACCATAGCAACGCCCTAGCAACCACTCAGAACACCATAGCAACCGCCTAGCAACCACCCTGAACACCATAGCAACTGCCTAGCAACGACCTAGCAACCACCCAGAACACCATAGCAACCGCCTAGCAACCACCCAGAACACCATAGCAACCGCCTAGCAACCACCCAGAACACAATAGCAACCGCCTCGCTACCACCCAGAACACCATAGCAACGCCCTAGCACCCACCCAGAACACCATAGCAACTGCCTAGCAACGCCCTAACAACCACCCAAAACACCATAGCAACGCCCTAGCAACCACCCAGAACACCATAGCAACCGCCTAGCAACCACCCAGAACACCATAGCAACTGCCTAGCAACGACCTAGCAACCACCCAGAACACCATAGCAACCGCCTAGCCACCACCAGGAACACCATAGCAACTGCCTAGCAACGCCCTAGCAACCACCCAGAACACCATAGCAACCGCCTAGCAACCACCCAGAACACCATAGCAGCCGCCTAGCTACCACCCAGAACACCATAGGAACCGCCTTGCAACCACCCAGAACACCAGAGCAACCACCTAACAACCACCCAGAACACCATAGCAACACCCTAGCAACCACCCAGAACACCATAGCAACCGCCTAGCAACCATCCAGAACACCACAGCAACTGCCTAGCAACGCCCTAGCAACCACCCAGAACACCATAGCAACCCCCTAGCAACCACCCAGAACACCAAAGCAACCGCCTAGCAACGCCCGAACCACCACCAAGAACACCATAGCAACCGCCTAGCAACGCCCTAGCAACCACCCAGAACACCATAGCAACCGCCTAGCAACGCCCGAGCAACCACCAAGAACACCATAGCAACCGCCTAGCAACGCCCTATCAACCACTCAGAACACCATAGCAACCACATAGCAAGGCCCTAGCAACCACCCAGAACACCACAGCAACCGGCTAGCAACGCCCTAGCAACCACTCAAAACACCATAGCAACTGCGTAGCAACGCCTTAGCAACCACCTAGAACGCCATAGAAACCACCTAGCAACGCCCTAGCAACCACCCAGAACACCATAGCAACTGCCTAGCAACGCCCTAGCAACCACGCAGAACACCATAGCAACGCCCTAGCAACCACCCAGAACACCATAGCAACCACCTAGCAACCACCCAAAACACCATAGCAACTGCCAAGCAACAACCAAGCAACCACCCAGAACACCATAGCAACCGCCTAGCAACCACCCAGAACCCCATAGCAACTGCCTAGCAACACCCTAACAACCACCCAGAACACCATAGCAACAGCCTAGCAACGCCCTAGCAACCACCCAGAACACCATAGCAACAGCCTAGCAACCACCCAGAACACTATAGCAACCGCCTAGCAACCACCCAGAACACAATAGCAACCGCCTAGCTACCACCCAGAACACCATAGCAACGCCCAAGCAACCACCCAGAACACCATAGCAACTGCCTAGCAACGCCCTAGCAACCACCCAGAAAACCATAGTAACTGCCTAGCAACGCCCTAGCAACCACCCAGAACACCATAGCAAAAGCCTAGCAACCACCCAGAACACAATAGCAACCGCCTAGCAACCACCCAGAACACAATAGCAACCGCCTAGCAACCACCCAGAACACAATAGCAACCGCCTAGCTACCACCCAGAACACCATAGCAACGCCCAAGCAACCACCCAGAACACCATAGCAACCGCCTAGCAACCGCCTAGCTACCACCCCCCACACCAAAGCAACGCCCAAACAACCGCCCAGAAAACCATAGCAACTGCCTAGCAACGCCCTAGCAACCACCCAGAACACCATAGCAACCGCCTAACAACCATCAGAACACCATAGCAACTGCCTAGCAACGCCCTAGCAACCACCCAGAACACCATAGCAACCACCTAGCAACCACCCAAAACACCATAGCAACTGCCTAACAACGCCCTAGCAACCACCCAGAACACCATAGCAAACCCCTAGCAACCACCCAGAACACCAAAGCAACTGCCTAGCAACACCCTAACAACCACCCACAACACCATTGCAACCGCGCAGCAACGCCCTAGCAACCACCCAGAACACCATACCCACAGCCTAGCAATGCCCTAGCAACCTCCCAGAACACCATTGCAACCGCCTAGCAATGCCCTAGCAACGTCCCAGAACACCATAGCAACCGCCTAGCAACCACCCAGAACACCATAGCAACTGCCTAGCAACGCCCTACCAACCACCCAGAACACGATAGCAACCGCCTAGCAACCACCCTGAACACAATAGCAACCGCCTAGCTACCACCCAGAACACCATAGCAACGCCCTAGCAACCACCCAGAACACCATAGCAACTGCCTAGCAACGCCCTAACAACCACCCAGTACACCATAGCAACGCCCTAGCAACCACCCAGAACACCATAGCAACCGCCTAGCAACCACCCTGAACACCAGAGCAACTGCCTAGCAACGTCCTAGCAACCACCCAGAACACCATAGCAACCGCCTAGCAACCCCCCAGAACACCATAGCAACCGCCTAGCAACCACCCAGAACACAATAGCAACCGCCTCGCTACCACCCAGAACACCATAGCAACGCCCTAGCAACCACCCAGAACACCATAGCAACTGCCTAGCAACGCCCTAACAACCACCCAAAACACCATAGCAACGCCCTAGCAACCACCCAGAACACCATAGCAACCGCCTAGCAACCACCCAGAACACCATAGCAACTGCCTAGCAACGACCTAGCAACCACCCAGAACACCATAGCAACCGCCTAGCCACCACCAGGAACACCATAGCAACTGCCTAGCAACGCCCTAGCAACCACCCAGAACACCATAGCAACCGCCTAGCAACCACCCAGAACACCATAGCAGCCGCCTAGCTACCACCCAGAACACCATAGGAACCGCCTTGCAACCACCCAGAACACCAGAGCAACCACCTAACAACCACCCAGAACACCATAGCAACACCCTAGCAACCACCCAGAACACCATAGCAACCGCCTAGCAACCATCCAGAACACCATAGCAACTGCCTAGCAACGCCCTAGCAACCACCCAGAACACCATAGCAACGCCCTAGCAACCACCCAGAACACCATAGCAACCGCCTAGCAACGCCCGAGCAACCACCAAGAACACCATAGCAACCGCCTAGCAACGCCCTAGCAACCACCCAGAACACCATAGCAACCGCCTAGCAACGCCCGAGCAACCACCAAGAACACCATAGCAACCGCCTAGCAACGCCCTATCAACCACTCAGAACACCATAGCAACCACTTAGCAAGGCCCTAGCAACCACCCAGAACACCATAGCAACCGGCTAGCAACGCCCTAGCAACCACTCAAAACACCATAGCAACTGCGTAGCAACGCCTTAGCAACCACCTAGAACGCCATAGAAACCACCTAGCAACGCCCTAGCAACCACCCAGAACACCATAGCAACTGCCTAGCAACGCCCTAGCAACCACGCAGAACACCATAGCAACGCCCTAGCAACCACCCAGAACACCATAGCAACCACCTACCAACCACACCAACCACCATAGCAACTGCCACGCACCACCCAAGCAACCACCCACAACACCATAGCAACCGCCTAGCAACCACCCAGAACCCCATAGCAACTGCCTAGCACCACCCTAACAACCACCCAGAACACCATAGCAACAGCCTAGCAACGCCCTAGCAACCACCCAGAACACCATAGCAACAGCCTAGCAACCACCCAGAACACTATAGCAACCGCCTAGCAACCACCCAGAACACAATAGCAACCGCCTAGCTACCACCCAGAACACCATAGCAACGCCCAAGCAACCACCCAGAACACCATAGCAACTGCCTAGCAACGCCCTAGCAACCACCCAGAACACCATAGTAACTGCCTAGCAACGCCCTAGCAACCACCCAGAACACCATAGCAAAAGCCTAGCAACCACCCAGAACACAATAGCAACCGCCTAGCAACCACCCAGAACACAATAGCAACCGCCTAGCAACCACCCAGAACACAATAGCAACCGCCTAGCTACCACCCAGAACACCATAGCAACGCCCAAGCAACCACCCAGAACACCATAGCAACTGCCTAGCAACCGCCTAGCTACCACCCACAACACCATAGCAACGCCCAAGCAACCGCCCAGAAAACCATAGCAACTGCCTAGCAACGCCCTAGCAACCACCCAGAACACCATAGCAACCGCCTAACAACCATCAGAACACCATAGCAACTGCCTAGCAACGCCAGAGCAACCACCCAGAACACAATAGCAACCACCTAGCAACCACCCAGAACACAATAGCAACCGCCTAGCAACCACCCAGAACACAATAGCAACCGCCTAGCAACCACCCAGAACACCATAGCAACTGCCTAGCAACGACCTTGCAACCACCCAGAACACCATAGCAACCGCCTAGCTACCACCCAGAACACCATAGCAACTGCCTAGCAACCACCCAGGACACCAGAGCAACCGCCTAACAACCACCCAGAACACCATAGCAACACCCTAGCAACCACCCAGAACACCATAGCAACCGCCTGGCAACCATCCAGAACACCATAGCAACTGCCTAGCAACGCCCTAGCAACCACCCAGAACACCATAGCAACGCCTTAGCAACCACGCAGAACACCATAGCAACCGCCTAGCAACGCCCGAGCAACCACCCAGAACACCATAGCAACTGCCTAGCAACGCCCTAGCAACCACACAGAACACTATAGAAATCACCTAGCAACGCCCTCGCAACCACCCAGAACACCATAGCAACTGCCTAGCAACGCCCTAACAACCACCCAGAACACGATAGCAACCGCCTAGCAACCACCCTGAACACAATAGCAACCGCCTAGCTACCACCCAGAACACCATAGCAACGCCCTAGCAACCACCCAGAACACCATAGCAACTGCCTAGCAACGCCCTAACTACCACCCAGAACACCATAGCAACGCCCTAGCAACCACCCAGAACACCATAGCAACCGCCTAGCAACCACCCTGAACACCATAGCAACTGCCTAGCAACGACCTAGCAACCACCCAGAACACCATAGCAACGCCCTAGTAACCACCCAGAACACCATAGCAACAGCCTAGCAACCACCCAGAACACCATAGCAACTGCCTAGCAACACCCTAACAGCCACCCAGAACACCATAGCAACCGCCTAGCAACGCCCTAGCAACCACTCAGAACACCATAGCAACAGCCTAGCAACCACCCAGAACACAATAGCAACCGCCTAGCAACCACCCAGAACACAATAGCAACTGCCTAGCTACCACCCAGAACACCATAGCAACGCCCAAGCAACCACCCAGAACACCATAGCAACTGCCTAGCAACCGCCTAGCTACCACCCAGAACACCATAGCAACGCCCAAGCAACCACCCAGAACACCATAGCAACTGCCTAGCAACGCCCTAGCAACCACCCAGACCACCATAGCAACCGCCTAGCAACCATCAGAACACCATAGCAACTGCCTAGCAACGCCCTAGCAACCACCGAGAACACAATAGCAACCGCCTAGCAACCACCCAGAACACAATAGCAACCGCCTAGCAACCACCCAAAACACAATAGCAACCGCCTAGCAACCACCCAGAACACCATAGCAACGCCCAAGCAACCACCCAGAACACCATAGCAACTGCTGAGCAACGCCCTAGCAACCACCCAGAACACCATAGCAACCGCCTAGCAACCATCAGAACACCATAGCAACTGCCTAGCAACGCCCTAGCAACCACCCAGAACACCATAGCAATGCTTAGCAACCACGCAGAACACTATAGCAACCGCCTAGCAACGCCCGATCAACCACCCAGAACACCATAGCAACTGCCTAGCAACGCCCTAGCAACCACCCAGAACACCATAGCAACCCCCCAGCAACGCCATAGCAACCACCCACAACACCAAAGCAACTGCCTTGCAATGCCCTAGCCACCACCCAGAACACAAAAACAACCCCCCAGCAACGCCCGAGCAACCACCCAGAACACCATAGCAACCGCCTAGCAACCGCCTAGCAACCACCCAGAACACCATAGCAACCGCCTAGCAACGCCGTAGCAACCACCCAGAACACCATAGCAACTGCTTTGCAATGCCCTAGCAACCACGCAGAACGCCATAGCCACCAACCTAACAACTACCCAGAACACCATAGCAACTGCCTAGCAACGCCCTAGCAACCACCCAGAACACCATAGCAACTGCCTAGCAACACCCAAGCAACCACCCAGAACACCATAGCAACTGCTTAGCAACGCCGTAGCAACCACCCAGAACACCATAGCAACTGCTTTGCAATGCCCTAGCAACCACCCAGAACGCCATAGCATCCACCCTAACAACTACCCAGAACACCAAAGCAACTGCCTAGCAACGCCCTAGCAACCACCCAGAACACCATAGCAACCGCCTAGCAATGCCGTAGCAACCACCCAGATCACCATAGCAACTGCTTTGCAATGCCCAAGCAACCGCGCAGAACACTATAGCAACCGCCTAGCAACGCCCGAGCAACCACCCAGAACACCATAGCAACCGCCTAGCAACGCCCTAGCAACCACCCAGAACACCATAGCAACCGCCAAGCAACGCCGTAGCAACCACCCAGAACACCATAGTCTCTGTTTTGCAATGCCCTAGCAACCACGCAGAACACTATAGCAACCGCCTAGCAACGCCCGAGCAACCACCCAAGACCCCAAAACAACCACCTAGCAACGCCCTAGCAACCCCCCAGAACACCATAGCAACCGCCTAGCAATGCCGTAGCAACCACCCAGAACACCATAGCAACTGCTTTGCAATGCCCTAGCAACCACCCAGAACGCCATAGCAACCACCCTAACAACTACCCAGAACACCATAGCAACTGCCTAGCAACGCCATAGCAACCACCCAGAACAGCATAGCAACTGCATAGCAACACCCTAGCAACCACCCAGAACACCATAGCAACCGCCTAGCAACGCCGTAGCAACCACCCAGAACACCATAGCAACTGCTTTGCAATGCCCTAGCAACCACCCAGAACGCCATAGCAACCACCCAAACAACTACCCAGAACACCATAGCAACTGCCTAGCAACGCCCTAGCAACCACCCAGAACACCATAGCAACTGCCTAGCAACGCCCTAGCAACCACCCAGAACACCATAGCAACGGCCTTGCAACCACCCAGAACAGCATAGCAACTGCCTAGCAACACCCTAGCAACCACCCAGAACACCATAGCAACCACCAAGCAACGCCCTAGCAACCACCCAGAACATCATAGCAACTGCTTAGCAAAGCCCTAGCAACCACCCAGAATGCCATAGCAACCGCCTAGCAACCACCCAGAACCCCATAGCAACGCTCTAGCAACCACCCAGAACGCCATAGCAACCGCCTTGCAACCACCCAGAACACCATAGCAATCGCCTAGCAATGCCCTCTCAACCACTCAGAACACCATAGCAACCGCTTAGCAAGGCCCTAGCAACCACCCAGAACACCATAGCAGCTGCCTAACAACTGTTACAGCCAGTCCTCATTATGTCAAATTACAATAAAAAAATTTAACTTTTTAAGCTATTCAACTTATCAACCTTTCAGCCATTCCTACTCCTGATTGTTTTCGACTATGACTTCCGGCAACTGTTTCTTCTGCCCAATCTTTTCTCAAAATATAAGTCCTTACTACAATTCTTCACTATTAAAAAATGTCACTATTAAAAATTTCCATATGACAGTTGTCATCAACTATGACTCCCGCAAATTGTTTCCTCAGTCCACATCTGTTTCAAAATTAAAGTCCTCACCACTATCATAATTATCCTACTAAAAATGTAGCTACCAATATCATAATGCAATAATATGTTACAAACTCCACCTTATGCAACTACACTTTGCATTTTCAATGCACTCGTAATTCCCTGGAATTACATTATCTAGTTAGTGTGCATTGAAAATGCTCACTATTGTTATCCTGGTCTTCTTCTTATTATTATTATTATTATTATTATTATTATTATTATTATTATTCTTCTAACACACTTAATGCGGCCTCAACCGTTTATCGTAGGAACTTCATTCAAACTGCGTTGCGTAGGTCTTACTTAGAACACCTGTGCAATGTATTTTTCATCTTTGTAACTTTTATACTTTTTGAGTTATTAATAAAAAACTATAAATTTTTTCCTCCCACAGACTTAACATTGGCACTATGACATCACAATAGGGCCATTAAGCAAATGGAATCTTGTGCCAGGTGTTCTGACCACCTGCTGTAACTGTCAGTTTCTCAGGCTGTAAGACTACAATCTGGCTCTCTTGAGACTACAGCTTCCTTACTGCTTTCCTTCCTTCTATTTTCTGTCATTCCTTCTTTCTTTTTCCCTTCTATTTCTTTCCTTCGTTCCTTCCTTCCTTTATTCGTTCCTGCTTTCCTACTTTACTTCCTTCTATCCTGCCTTTCATCCTTCCTCCCATTCTTCCTCCCTACCAATTTTCTTTCCTACCTTCCTTAGTTTTTCTTTCCTTCCATCATGCCTTCTTTCATTCCTTCATATCCTTCTTATCTTTCTTCCTTTCTTCTTTCTGCTTTCCCTCTCTTTCCCTCCCTCTTCCTTTCTTTACTTTTTCTTTCCTTCCTTCTCTCTTTCCTTCCATTTTTCATTTCTTCTTCCTCACTTCCTTCCTTCCTTCTTTCTTTACTTAAATCCTTCTTCTTCCCTTCTTCCTTTCCTTCCTTCTTTACTTCCTTCTTTCCTTCATTCCTCTGTTTCTTTCCATCCATCCTCGCCTTCTTTCCTTTGTTCTTTCCTGCCTTCCTTTGATTTCCTTCTTTTTTCCTATATTCCTTCTTTCCTTACTTCCCTCATTAGTTCCTTCTTTCCCTCCTTACTTCCTTGTTAATATTCCAAATAATTTCGTAATCGTACGGTTCACTACTTCTCCCAGTTTTCACTCGATCCCCAAACAAGACACATCAACGCCCGAGCAACAACAAGAACAACATAGCAACTGTCGAGCAATGCCCAAGCAAATATTCAGAACACCATAGCAACCGCCTAGCAACCACCCAAAACACCATAGCAACTGCCTAGCAACCACCCAGAACACTATAACAACTGCCTAGCAACGCCCTAGCAACCACCCAGAACACCATAGCAACCGCCTAGCAACCACCCAGAACACCATAGCAACTGCCTAGCAACGCCCTAGCAACCACCCAGAACACCATAGCAACCGCCTAGCAACCACCCAGAACACCATAGCAACCGCCTAGCAACCACCCAGAACACCATAGCAACTGCCTAGCAACACTCTAGCAACCACCCAGAACACCTTAGCAACTGCCTAGCAACGCCCTAGCAACCACCCAGAACACCATAGCAACCGCCTAGCAACCACCCAGAACACCATAGCAACCGCCTAGCAACCACCCAGAACACCATAGCAACTGCCTAGCAACGCCCAAGCAACCACCCAGAACACCACAGCAACTGCCTAGCAACGCCCTAGCAACCACCCAGAACGCTATAGCAACTGCCTAGCAACGCCCTAGCAACCACCCAGAACACCATAGCAACCGCCTAGCAACCACCCAGAACACCATAGCAACTGCCTAGCATCGCCCCAGCAACCACCCAGAACACCATAGCAACTGCCTAGCAACGCCCTAGCAACCACCCAGAACAGCATAGCCACCGCCTCGCACTGCCCTAGCAAACACCCAGACCACCATAGCCACCCCCTAGCAACCACCAAGAACACCATACCAACTGCCTAGCAACGCCCTAGCAACCCCCCAGACCACCATAGCACCCGCCTAGCAACCACCCAGAACACCATAGCAACCGCCTAGCAACCCCCTAAGAACACCATAGCAACTGCCTAGCAACGCCCGAGCAACCACCCAGAACACCATAGCAACCGCCTAGCAACCACCCAGAACACCATAGCAACTGCCTAGCAACGCCCAAGCAACCACCCAGAACACCATAGCAACCACCTAGCAACCACCCAAAACACCATAGCAACCGCCTAGCAACGCCCTAGCAACCACCCAGAACACCATAGCAACCGCCTAGCAACCACCCAGAACACCATAGCAACTGCCTAGCAACGCCCAAGCAACCACCCAGAACACCATAGCAACCACCTAGCAACCACCCAAAACACCGTAGCAACTGCCTAGCAACGCCCTAGCAACCACCCAGAACACCATAGCAACTGCCTAGCAACCACCCAGAACACCATACCAACTCCCTAGCAACACCCTAACAACCACCCAGAACACCATAGCAACCGCCTAGCAACGCCCTAGCAACCACCCAGAACACCATAGCAACAACCAAGCAATGCCCTACCAACCTCCCAGGACACCATAGCAACCGCCTAGCAAGGCCCTAGCAACCTCCCAGCACACCATAGCCACCGCCTAGCAACCACCCAGCACACGATAGCAAATGCCTAGCAACGCCCAAGCAACCACGCAGAACACCATAGCAACCGCCTAGCAACCACCCAGAACACAATTGCAACCGCCTAGCTACCACCCAGAATACCATAGCAACGCCCTAGCAACCACCCAGAACACCATAGCAACTACCTAGCAACGCCCTAGCAACCACCCAGAACACCATAGCAACTGCCTAGCAACCATCAGAACACCATAGCAACTGCCTAGCAACGCCCTAGCACCCCCCCAGAACACCATAGCCACCGCCTAGCAACCACCCAGAACACCATAGCAACCGCCTAGCAACAACACAGAACACCATAGCAACTGCCTAGCAATGATCTAGCAACCACCCAGAACACCATTGCAACCGCCTTGCTACCACCCAGAACACCATAGCAACCGCCTAGCAACCACCCACAACACCAGAGCAACCGCCTAACAACCACCCAGAACACCATAGCAACACCCTAGCAACCACCCAGAACACCATAGCAACCGCCTAGCAACCACCCAGAATACCATAGCAACGCCCTAGCAACCACCCAGAACACCATAGCAACCGCCTAGCAACGCCCGAGCAACCACCCAGAACACCATAGCAACCGCCTAGCAACGCCCTAGCAACCAGCCAGAACATCATAGCAACCACCTAGCAACCAGCCAGAACACCATAGCAACTGCCTAGCAACACCCTAGCAACCACCCAGAACACCATAGCAACCGCCTGGCAATGCCGTGGCAACCACCCAGAACACCATACCAACTGCTTAGCAATGCCCTAGCAACCACCCAGAACGCCATAGCAACCACCCTAACAACCACCCAGAACACCATAGCAACTGCCTAGCAACGGCCTATCAACCACCCAGAACACAATAGCAACTGCCTAGCAACGCCATAGCAACCACCCAGAACACCATAGCAACGGCCTAGCAACCACCCAGAACAGCATAGCAACTGCCTAGCAACACCCTAGCAACCACCCAGAACACCATAGCAACCACCTAGCAACGCCCTAGCAACCACCCAGAACATCATAGCAACTGCTTAGCAAAGCCCAAGCAACCACCCAGAATGCCATAGCAACCGCCTAGCAACCACCCAGAACCCCATAGCAACGCCCGAACAACCACCCAGTACGCCATAGCAACCGCCTAGCAACTACCCAGAACACCATAGCAACCGCCTAGCAATGCCCTATCAACCACCCAGAACACCATAGCAACTGCCTAGCAATGCCCTAGCAACCACCCAGAACACGATAGTAGCTGCCTAGCAACACCCTCACAAGTACACAGAACACCATAGCAACTGCCTAACAACTGTTACAGCCAGTCCTCATTATGTCAAATTACAATAAAAAATGTAACTTTTTAAGCTACTCAACTTATCAACCTTTCAGCCATTCCAACTCCTGATTGTTTTCGACGATGACTTCCGGCAACTGTTTCTTCTGCCCAATCCTGTCTCAAAATATAAGTCCTTACTACAATTTTTCACTATTAAAAAATGTCACTATTAAAAATTTCCATATGACAGTTGTCATCAACTATGACTCCCGCAAACTGTTTCCTCAGTCCACATCTGTTTCAAAATAAAAGTCCTCACCACTACCATAATTATCCTCCTAAAAACGTAGCTACCAATATCATAATGCAATGATATGTTACAAACTCCACCTTATGCAACTACACTTTGCATTTTCAATGCACACGTAATTCCCTGGAATTACATTATCTAGTTATTATTATTATTCTTCTAACACACTTAATGCGGCCTCAACCGTTTATCGTAGAAACTTCATTCAAACTGCGTTGCGTAGGTCTTACTTAGGACACCTGTGCAATGTATTTTTCATCTTTGTAACTTTTATACTTTTTGAGTTATTAATAAAAAACTATAAATTTTTTCACCCCATAGACTTAACATTGGCATTATGACATCACAATAGGGCCATTAAGCAAATGGAATCTTGTACCAGGTGTTCTGACCACTTGCTGTAACTGTCAGTTTCTCAGGCTGTCAGACTACAATCTGGCTCTCTCGAGACTACAGCTTCCTTACTGCTTTCCTTCGTTCTATTTTCTGTCATTCCTTCTTTCTTTTTCCCTCCTTTGTTTTTCCCTCGCTTTCTTCCTTCTTTTATTCATTCCTTCTTTCCTATTTTACTTCCTTCTATCCTGCCTTTCATTCTTCCTTCCACTCTTCCTCCCTACCAATTTTCTTTCCTTCCTTCCTTAGTTTGTCTCTCCTTCCATCAGGCCTTCTTTCCTTCCTTTATCCTTACTTTACTTCCTATCTTTCTTCCTTTCTTCTTTCTACTTTCCCTCTCTCTTACCTTCCCTCTTTCTTTCTTCACTTTTTCTTTCCTTCCTTCTGTCTTTCCTGCTGTTTTTCATTTCTTCTTCCTCTCTTCCTTCTCTTCTTTCCTTCCTTCCTTCCTTCTATCTTTACTAAAATTTTTCTTCTTCACTTCTTTCTTTCCTTTCTTCCTTCCTTTCCTTCCTTCCTTACTTCCTTCTTTCCTTCATTCCTCTGTTTCTTTCCATCCATTCTTGCCTTTATTTCTTTGTTCTTTCCTGCCATCCTTTGCTTTCCTTCTTTTTTCCTACATTCCTTCTTTCCTTACTTCCCTCATTAGTTCCATCTTTCCCTCCTTCCTTGTTATTATTTCAAATTCTTTCGTAATCGCATGGTTCGCTACTTCTCCCACTTTTCACCCAATCCCCAAACACGATACATCAACGCCCTAGCAACCACAAGAACAACATAGCAACCGCTGAGCAACGCCGTAGCAACCACCCAGAATGCCATAGCAACTGCCAAGCAACAACCCAGAACACCATAGCAACGCCCTAGCAACCACCCAGAACTCCATAGCAACCGCCTAGCAACGCCCGAGCAACCACCCAAAACACCATAGAAACTGCTTAGCAATGCCCTAGCAACCACCCAGAACACCATAGCAACCGCCTAGCAACCACCCAAAACACCATAGCAACCGCCTAGCAACCACCCAGAACACCATAGCAACTGCCTAGCAACACCTTAGCAACCACCCAAAACACCATAGCAACCGCCTAGCAACCACCCAAAACACCATAGCAACCGCCTAGCAACCACCCAGAACACCATAGCAACTGCCTAGAAACGCCTTAGTAACCACCCAGAACACCATAACAACCGCCAAGCAACCATCCAGAACACCGTAGCAACTGCCTAACAACCCCCTAGCAACCACCCAGAACACCAGAGCAACTGCCTAGCAACACCCGAGCAACCACCCAGAACACCGTAGCAACTGCCAAACAACGCCCTAGCAACCACCCAGAACACCAGAGCAACTGCCTAACAACGCCCTAGCAACCACCCAGAACACCATAGCAACAGTCTAGCAACGCCCTAGCAACCACCCAGAGCTCCATAGTAACTGCCTAGCAACGCCCTAGCAACCACCCAGAACACCATAGCAACTGCCTAGCAACGCCCTAGCAAACACCCAGAACACCATAGCAACCGCCTATCAACCACCCAGAACACCATAGCAACTGCCTAGCAACGCCCTAGCAACCACCCAGAACACAATAGCAACCACCTAGAAAACATCCAGAACATCATAGCAACTGCCTAGCAACACACAAGCAACCACCCAGAACACCATAGAAACTGCCTAGCAACGCCCTAGCAACCACCCAGATCACCATAGCAATTGCCTAACAACACCCTAGCAACCACCCTGAACATCATAGCAACCGCCGAGCAACCACCCAGAACACCATAGCAACCGCCTAGCAACCACCCAGAACACCATAGCAACTGCCTAGCAACGCCCTAGCAACCACCCAGAACACCTTAGCAACCTCCTGGCAACCATCCAAAACACCATAGCAACTGCCTAGCAACGCCCTAGCAAACACCCAAAACACCATAGCAACTGCCTAGCAACGCCCTAGCAACCACCCAGAACACCATAGCAACGGCATAGCAACCACCCAGAACAGCATAGCAACGCCCTAGCAACCACCCAGAACACCATAGCAACCGCCAAGCAACCATCCAGAACACCATAGCAACTGCCTAGCAACGACCTAGCAACCACCCAGAAAACCATGGCAACTGCCTAGCAACCCCCAAGAACACCATAGCAACCTCCTAGCTACGCCCTAGCAACGACCCAGAACACCATATCAACCTCCTGGCAACCATCCAGAACACCATTGTAACTGCCTAGCAACGCCCTAGCAACCACCCAGAACACCATAGCAACTGCCTAGCAACGCCCTAGCAAGCAGCCAGAACACCATAGCAACCACCTAGCAACGCCCTAGCAACCACCCAGAACACCATAGCAACTGCTTAGCAATGCCCTAGCAACTACCCAGAACACCATAGCAACCGCCTAGCAGCCACCCAGAACACCATAGCAGCTGCTTAGCAACGCCCAGGCAACCACCAAGAACACCATAGCAACCGCCTAGCAACCACCCAGAACACCATAGCAACTGCCTAGCAACGCCCTAGCAACCACCCAGAACACCATAGCAACCGCCTAGCAACCACCCAGAACACCATAGCAATCGCCTAGCAACGCCCTATCAACCACTCAGAACACCATAGTAACCGCTTAGCAAGGCCCTAGCAACCACCCAGAACACCATAGCAACTGCCTAGCAACGCCCTAGCAACCACCCAGAACACCATAGCAACCGCCTAACAACGCCCTAACAACCACCCAGAACACCATAGCAACTGCTAAGCAACACCCTAGCAACCACCCAGAACACCATAGCAATCGCCTACCAACAACCCTGAACACCATAGCAACTGCTTAGCAACGCCCTAGCACCCACCCTAAACACAATAGCAACCGCCAAGCAACCATCCAGAACACCATAGCAACTGCCTAGCAACGACCTTGCAACCACCCAGAAAACCATGGCAACTGCCTAGCAACCACCAAGAACACCATAGCAACCTCCTAGCAACGCCCTAGCAACGACCCAGAACACCATAGCAACCTCCTGGCAACCATCCAGAACACCATTGTAACTGCCTAGCAACGCCCTACCAACCACCAAGAACACCATAGCAACTGCCTAGCAACGCCCTAGCAACCACCCAGAACACCATAGCAACGGCATAGCAACAACCTAGCAACCATCTAGAACACCATAGCAACTGCCTAGCAACGCCCTAGCAACCACCCAGAACACCATAGCAACGCCCTAGCAACCACCCAGAACACCATAGCAACCGCCTTGCAACGCCCGAGCAACCTCCCAGAACACCATAGCAACCGCCTAGCAACGCCCTCACAACGACCCAGAACACCATAGCAACCACCTAGCAACCACCCAGAACACCATAGCAACTGCCTAGCAACACCCTAGCACCCACCCAGAACAGCATAGCAACCGCCTAGCAACGCCGTAGCAACCACCCAGAACACCATAGCAACTGCTTAGCAATGCCCTAGCAACCACCCAGAACGCCATAGCAACCACCCTAACAACCATCAGAACACCATAGCAACTGCCTAGCAACGCCCTAGCAACCACCCAGAACACCATAGCAACCGCCTAGCCACGACCCAGAACACCATAGCAACCTCCTGGCAACCATCCAGAACACCATTGTAACTGCCTAGCAACGCCCTAGCAACCACCCAGAACACCATAGCAACTGCCTAGCAACGCCCTAGCAACCACCCAGAACACCATAGCAACCACCTAGCAACGCCCTAGCAACCACCCAGAACACCATAGCAACTGCCTAGCAACGCCCTAACAACCACCCAGAACTCCATAGCAACCGCCTAGAAACCACCCAGAACACCATAGCAACTGCCTAGCAACGCCCTAGCAACCACCCAGAACACAAAAGCAACCGCCTAGCAAGCATCCAGAACACCATAGAAACCGCCTAGCAACGCCCTAGCAACCACCCAGAACACCATAGCAACTGCCTAACAACACCCTAGCAACCACCCTGAACATCATAGCAACCGCCGAGCAACCACCCAGAACACCATAGCAACTGCCTAGCAACGCCCTAGCAACCACCCAGAACACCTTAGCAACCTCCTGGCAACCATCCAGAACACCATAGCAACTGCCTAGCAACGCCCTAGCAAACACCCAAAACACCATAGCAACTGCCTAGCAACGCCATAGCAACCACCCAGAACACCATAGCAACGGCATAGCAACCACCCAGAACAGCATAGCAACGCCCTAGCAACCACCCAGAACACCATAGCAACCGCCAAGCAACCATCTAGAACACCATAGCAACTGCCTAGCAACGACCTAGCAACCACCCAGAAAACCAAGGCAACTGCCTAGCAACCACCAAGAACACCATAGCAACCTCCTAGCAACGCCCTAGCAACGACCCAGAACACCATAGCAACCGCCTAGCCACGACCCAGAACACCATAGCAACCTCCTGGCAACCATCCAGAACACCATTGTAACAGCCTAGCAACGCCCTAGCAACCACCCAGAACACCATAGCAACTGCCTAGCAACGCCCTAGCAACCACCCAGAACACCATAGCAACCACCTAGCAACACCCTAGCAACCACCCAGAACACCATAGCAACTGCTTAGCAATGCCCTAGCAACTACCCAGAACACCATAGCAACCGCCTAGCAGCCACCCAGAACACCATAGCAACTGCTTACCAACGCCCAGGCAACCACCAAGAACACCATAGCAACCGCCTAGCAACCACCCAGAACACCATAGCAACTGCCTAGCAACGCCCTAGCAACCACCCAGAACACCATAGCAACAGCCTAGCAACCACCCAGAACACCATAGCAACCGCCTCGCAACCACCCAGAACACCATAGCAACTGCCTAGCAATGCCCGAGCAACCACCCAGAACACGATAGCAGCTGCCTAGCAACACCCTCACAAGTACACAGAACACCATAGCAACTGCCAAACAACTGTTACAGCCAGTCCTCATTATGTCAAATTACAATAAAAAAAATGTAACTTTTTAAGCTACTCAACTTATCAACCTTTCAGCCATTCCAACTCCTGATTGTTTTCGAATATGACTTCCGGCAACTGTTTCTTCTGCCCAATCCTGTCTCAAAATATAACTCCTTACTACAATTCTTCACTAATAAAAAATGTCACTATTAAAAATTTCCATATGACAGTTGTCATCAACTATGACTCCCGCAAACTGTTTCCTCAGTCCACATCTGTTTCAAAATAAAAGTCCTCACCACTACCATAATTATCCTACTAAAAACGTAGCTACCAATATCATAATGCAATGATATGTTACAAACTCCACCTTATGCAACTACACTTTGCATTTTCAATGCACACGTAATTCCCTGGAATTACATTATCTAGTTAGTGTGCATTGAAAATGCTCACTATTGTTATCCTGGTCTTCTTATTATTATTATTATTATTATTATTATTATTATTATTATTATTATTATTCTTCTAACACACTTAATGCGGCCTCAACCGTTTATCGTAGAAACTTCATTCAAACTGCGTTGCGTAGGTCTTACTTAGGACACCTGTGCAATGTATTTTTCATCTTTGTAACTTTTATACTTTTTGAGTTATTAATAAAAAACTATAAATTTTTTCCTCCCACAGACTTAACATTGGCATTATGACATCACAATAGGGCCATTAAGCAAATGGAATCTTGTGCCAGGTGTTCTGACCACCTGCTGTAACTTTCAGTTTCTCAGGCTGTAAGACTACAATCTGGCTCTCTTGAGACTACAGCTTCCTTACTGCTTTCCTTCCTTCTATTTTCTGTCATTCCTTCTTTCTTTTTCCCTCCTATTTCTTTCCTTCGTTCCTTCCTTCCTTTATTCGTTCCTGCTTTCCTACTTTACTTCCTTCTATCCTGCCTTTCATCCTTCCTCCCATTCTTCCTCCCTACCAATTTTCTTTCCTACCTTCCTTAGTTTTTCTTTCCTTCCATCATGCCTTCTTTCATTCCTTCATATCCTTCTTATCTTTCTTCCTTTCTTCTTTCTGCTTTCCCTCTCTTTCCCTCCCTCTTCCTTTCTTTACTTTTTCTTTCCTTCCTTCT
This sequence comes from Gymnothorax reevesii, assembly GCA_029721435.1. Classification (NCBI taxonomy): domain Eukaryota; kingdom Metazoa; phylum Chordata; class Actinopteri; order Anguilliformes; family Muraenidae; genus Gymnothorax; species Gymnothorax reevesii. The sequence goes on along the minus strand of CM056576.1, from coordinate 76,980,874 downwards.
CTCTTTCCTTCTGTTTTTCATTTCTTCTTCCTCACTTCCTTCCTTCCTTCTATCTTTTCTTAAATCCTTCTTCTTCCCTTCTTCCTTTCCTTCCTTCTTTACTTCCTTCTTTCCTTCATTCCTCTGTTTCTTTCCATCCATCCTCGCCTTCTTTCCTTTGTTCTTTCCTGCCTTCCTTTGATTTCCTTCTTTTTTCCTATATTCCTTCTTTCCTTACTTCCCTCATTAGTTCCTTCTTTCCCTCCTTCCTTCCTTGTTAATATTCCAAATAATTTCGTAATCGTACGGTTCACTACTTCTCCCAGTTTTCACTCGATCCCCAAACAAGACACATCAACGCCCTAGCAACAATAAGAACAACATAGCAACTGTCGAGCAATGCCCAAGCAAATATTCAGAACACCATAGCAACTGCCAAGCAACCACCCAAAACACCATAGCAACTGCCTAGCAACCACCCAGAACACTATAGCAACTGCCTAGCAACGCCCTAGCAACCACCCAGAACACCATAGCAACCGCCTAGCAACCACCCAGAACACCATATCAACTGCCTAGCAACGCCCTAGCAACCACCCAGAACACCATAGCAACCGCCTAGCAACCACCCAGAACACCATAGCAACCGCCTAGCAACCACCCAGAACACCATAGCAACTGCCTAGCAACGCCCTAGCAACCACCCAGAACACCTTAGCAACTGCCTAGCAACGCCCTAGCAACCACCCAGAACGCTATAGCAACTGCCTAGCAACGCCCTAGCAACCACCCAGAACACCATAGCAACCGCCTAGCAACCACCCAGAACACCATAGCAACTGCCTAGCAACCACCCAGAACACTATAGCAACTGCCTAGCAACGCCCTAGCAACCACCCAGAACACCATAGCAACCGCCTAGCAACCACCCAGAACACCATAGCAACTGCCTAGCAACACCCTAACAACCACCCAGAACACCATAGCAACCGCCTAGCAACGCCCTAGCAACCACCCAGAACACCATAGCAACAGCCTAGCAATGCCCTAGCAACCACCCAGAACACCATAGCAACCGCCTAGCAACCACCCAGAACACCATAGCAACTGCCTAGCAACGCCCTAGCAACCACCCAGAACACCATAGCAACCGCCTAGCAACCACCCAGAACACCATAGCACCCGCCTAGCAACCACCCAGAACACCATAGCAACTGCCAAGCAACGCCCTAGCAACCATTCAGAACACAATAGCAACTGCCTAGCAACCACCCAGAACACCATAGCAACCACCTAGCAACCACCCAGAACACCATAGCAACTGCCTAGCAACGCCCTAGCAACCACCCAGAACACAATAGCAACCACCTAGCAACCACCCAAAACACCATAGCAACTGTTTCATTTCTTCTTCCTCACTTCCTTCCTTCCTTCTATCTTTACTTAAATCCTTCTTCTTCCCTTCTTCCTTTCCTTCCTTCTTTACTTCCTTCTTTCCTTCATTCCTCTGTTTCTTTCCATCCATCCTCGCCTTCTTTCCTTTGTTCTTTCCTGCCTTCCTTTGATTTCCTTCTTTTTTCCTATATTCCTTCTTTCCTTACTTCCCTCATTAGTTCCTTCTTTCCCTCCTTCCTTCCTTGTTAATATTCCAAATAATTTCGTAATCGTACGGTTCACTACTTCTCCCAGTTTTCACTCGATCCCCAAACAAGACACATCAACGCCCTAGCAACAAAAAGAACAACATAGCAACTGCCTAGCAACGCCCAAGCAACCACCCAGAACACCATAGCAACCACCTAGCAACCACCCAAAACACCATAGCAACCGCCTAGCAACGCCCTAGCAACCACCCAGAACACCATAGCAACCGCCTAGCAACCACCCAGAACACCATAGCAACTGCCTAGCAACCCCCAAGCAACCACCCACAACACCAAACCAACCACCTAGCAACCACCCAAAACACCATAGCAACTGCCTAGCAACGCCCTAGCAACCACCCAGAACACCATAGCAACCGCCTAGCACCTACCCAGAACACCATAGCAACTGCCTAGCAACACCCTAACAACCACACAGAACACCATAGCAACCGCCTAGCAACGCCCTAGCAACCACCCAGAACACCATAGCAACAGCCTAGCAATGCCCTAGCAACCTCCCAGAACACCATAGCAACCGCCTAGCAAGGCCCTAGCAACCACCCAGAACACCATAGCAACCGCCTAGCAATGCCCTAGCAACCTCCCAGAACACCATAGCAACCGCCTAGCAACCACCCAGCACACCATAGCAACTGCCTAGCAACGCCCTAGCAACCATCCAGAACACCATAGCAACCGCCTAGCAACCACCCAGAACACAATAGCAACCGCCTAGCTACCACCCAGAACACCATAGCAACGCCCTAGCAATCACCCAGAACACCATAGCAACTGCCTAGCAACGCCCTAGCAACCACCCAGAACACCATAGCAACCGCCTAGCAACCATCAGAACACCATAGCAACTGCCTAGCAACGCCCTACTAACCACCCAGAACACCATAGCAACCGCCTACCCACCACCCAGTACACCATAGCACCCGCCTAGCAACAACACAGACCACCATAGCAACTGCCTAGCAATGATCTAGCAACCACCCAGAACACCATTGCAACCGCCTTGCTACCACCCAGAACACCATAGCAACCGCCTAGCAACCACCCAGAACACCAGAGCAACCGCCTAACAGCCACCCAGAACACCATAGCAACACCCTAGCAACCACCCAGAACACCATAGCAACCGCCTAGCAACCATCCAGAACACCATAGCAACTGCCTAGCAACGCCCTAGCAACCACCCAGAATACCATAGCAACGCCCTAGCAACCACCCAGAACACCATAGCAACCGCCTAGCAACGCCCGAGCAACCACCCAGAACACCGTAGCAACCGCCTAGCAACGCCCTAGCAACCAGCCAGAACATCATAGCAACCACCTAGCAACAAGCCAGAACACCATAGCAACTGCCTAGCAACACCCTAGCAACCACCCAGAACACCATAGCAACCGCCTGGCAATGCCGTGGCAACCACCCAGAACACCATACCAACTGCTTAGCAATGCCCTAGCAACCAACCAGAACGCCATAGCAACCACCCTAACAACCACCCAGAACACCATAGCAACTGCCTAGCAACGGCCTATCAACCACCGAGAACACAATAGCAACTGCCTAGCAACGCCATAGCAACCACCCAGAACACCATAGCAACGGCCTAGCAACCACCCAGAACAGCATAGCAACTGCCTAGCAACACCCTAGCAACCAGCCAGAACACCATAGCAACCACCTAGCAACGCCCAAGCAACCACCCAGAACATCATAGCAACTGCTTAGCAAAGCCCTAGCAACCACCCAGAATGCCATAGCAACCGCCTAGCAACCACCCAGAACCCCATAGCAACGCCCGAACAACCACCCAGTATGCCATAGCAACCGCCTAGCAACTACCCAGAACACCATAGCAACCGCCTAGCAATGCCCTATCAACCACCCAGAACACCATAGCAACTGCCTAGCAATGCCCTAGCAACCACCCAGAACACGATAGCAGCTGCCTAGCAACACCCTCACAAGTACACAGAACACCATAGCAACTGCCTAACAACTGTTACAGCCAGTCCTCATTATGTCAAATTACAATAAAAAATGTAACTTTTTAAGCTACTCAACTTATCAACCTTTCAGCCATTCCAACTCCTGATTGTTTTCGACTATGACTTCCGGCAACTGTTTCTTCTGCCCAATCCTGTCTCAAAATATAAGTCCTTACTACAATTTTTCACTATTAAAAAATGTCACTATTAAAAATTTCCATATGACAGTTGTCATCAACTATGACTCCCGCAAACTGTTTCCTCAGTCCACATCTGTTTCAAAATAAAAGTCCTCACCACTACCATAATTATCCTCCTAAAAACGTAGCTACCAATATCATAATGCAATGATATGTTACAAACTCCACCTTATGCAACTACACTTTGCATTTTCAATGCACACGTAATTCCCTGGAATTACATTATCTAGTTATTATTATTATTCTTCTAACACACTTAATGCGGCCTCAACCGTTTATCGTAGAAACTTCATTCAAACTGCGTTGCGTAGGTCTTACTTAGGACACCTGTGCAATGTATTTTTCATCTTTGTAACTTTTATACTTTTTGAGTTATTAATAAAAAACTTTAAATTTTTTCCCCCCATACACTTAACATTGGCATTATGACATCACAATAGGGCCATTAAGCAAATGGAATCTTGTGCCAGGTGTTCTGACCACCTGCTGTAACTGTCAGTTTCTCAGGCTGTAAGACTACAATCTGGCTCTCTTGAGACTACAGCTTCCTTACTGCTTTCCTTCCTTCTATTTTCTGTCATTCCTTCTTTCTTTTTTCCTCCTATTTCTTTCCTTCGTTCTTTCCTTCCTTTATTCGTTCCTTCTTTCCTACTTTACTTCCTTCTATCCTGCCTTTCATCCTTCCTCCCATTCTTCCTCCCTCCCAATTTTCTTTCCTACCTTCCTTAGTTTTTCTTTCCTCCCCTCATGCCTTCTTTCATTCCTACATATCCTTCTTATCATTCTTCCTTTCTTCTTTCTGCTTTCCCTCTATTGCCTTCCCTCTTCCTTTCTTTACTTTTTCTTTCCTTCCTTCTCTCTTTCCTTCTATTTTTCATTTCTTCTTCCTCACTTCCTTCCTTCCTTCCTTCTATCTTTACTTAAATCCTTCTTCTTCCCTTCTTCCTTTCCTTCCTTCCTTACTTCCTTCTTTCCGTCATTCCTGTTTCTTTCCATCCATCCTCGCCTAGTTTCCTTTGTTCTTTCCTGCCTTCCTTTGATTTCCTTCTTTTTTTCCTATATTCCTTCTTTCCTTACTTCCCTCATTAGTTCCTTCTTTCCCTCCTTCCTTCCTTGTTAATATTCCAAATAATTTCGTAATCGTACGGTTCACTACTTCTCCCAGTTTTCACTCGATCCCCAAACAATACACATCAACGCCCTAGCAACAACAAGAACAACATAGCAACTGTCGAGCAACGCCCAAGCAAATAATCAGAACACCATAGCAACTGAGTAGCAACCACCCAAAACAACATAGCAACTGCCTAGCAACCACCCAGAACACTATAGCAACTGCCAAGCAACGCCCTAGCAACCACCCAGAACACCATAGCAACCGCCAAGCAACCACTCAGAACACCAAAGCAACTGCCTAGCAACGCCCTAGCAACCACCCAGAACACCATAGCAATCGCCTAACAACCACCCAGAACACCATAGCAACTGCCTAGCAACGCCCTAGCAACCACCCAGAACACCATAGAAACCGCCTAGCAACGCCCTAGCAACCACCCAGAACACCATAACAACTGCCTAGCAACACCCTAGCAACAACCCAGAACACCATGGCAAACGCCGAGCAACCACCCAGAACACCATAGCAACTGCCTAGCAACGCCCTAGCAACCACCCAGAACACCTTAGCAACCGCCTGGCAACCATCCAGAACACCATAGCAACTGCCCAGCAACGCCCTAGCAACCACCCAAAACACCATGACAACTGCCTAGCAACGCCCTAGCAACCACCCAGAACACCATAGCAACGGCATAGCAACCACCCAGAACAGCATAGCAACGCCCTAGCAACCACCCAGAACACCATAGCAACCGCCAAGCAACCATCCAGAACACCATAGCAACTGCCTAGCAACGACCTAGCAACCACCCAGAACACCATGGCAACTGCCTAGCAACCACCAAGAACACCATAGCAACCGCCTAGCAACGCCCTAGCAACGACCCAGAACACCATAGCAACCGCCTAGCAACCATCCAGAACACCATTGTAACTGCCTAGCAATGCCCTAGCAACCACCCAGAACACCATAGCAACTGCCTAGCAACGCCCTAGCAACCACCCAGAACACCATACCAACCACCTAGCAACGCCCTAGCAACCACCCAGAACACCATAGCAACTGCTAAGCAACGCCCTAGCAACAACCCAGAACACCGTAGCAACCGCCTAGCAACCACCCAGAACACCATAGCAACTGCTTAGCAACGCCCTAGCAACCACGCATGACACCAAAGCAACTGCCTAGCAACCACCCAGAACACCATAGCAACCGCCCAGCAACCACCCAGAACACCATAGCAACTGCCTAGCAACACCCTAGCAACCACACAGAACACCATAGAAACGGCCTAGCAACCACCCAGAACAGCATAGCAATGCCCTAGCAACCACCCAGAACACCATAGCAACCGCCTAGCAACGCCCTAGCAACCACCCAGAACACCATAGCAACTGCTTAGCAACGCCCTAGCAACCACCCAAAATGCCATAGCAACCGCTAAGCAACCACCCAGAACACAGTAGCAACGCCCTAGCAACCCCCCAGAACACCATAGAAACTGCTTAGCAACGCCCCAGCAACCACGCAGAACACTAGCAACCGCCTAGCAACCACCCAGAACACCATAGCAACTGTCAAGCAACGCCCTAGCAACCACCCAGAACACCATAGCAACTGCTTAGCAATGCCCTAAAAACCACCCAAAACACCAAAGCAACCGTCTATCCACCACCCAGAACACCATAGCAACTGCCTAACAACGCCGTAACAACCACCCAGAACACCATAGCAACTGCCTAGCAACGCCCTAGCAACCACCCAGAACACCATAGCAACCGCCTAGCAACAACCAAGAACACCATAGCAACTGCCTAGCAACGCCCTAGCAACCACCCAGAACACCATAGCAAATTTAAAATTTCCATATGACAGCTGTCATCAACTATGTCTCCTGCAAACTGTTTCCTTAGTCCACATCTGTTTCAAAATAAAGGTCCTCACCACTACCATAATTATCCTCCTAAAAAGCTAGCTACCAATATCATAATGAAATGATTTGTAACAAACTCCACCCTGTGCAACTACACTTTGCATTTTCAATGCACACGTAATTCCCTGGAATTACATTATCTAGTTATTATTATTATTATTATTATTCTAACACACTTAATGCGGCCTCAACCGTTTATCGTAGAAACTTCATTCAAACTGCGTTGCGTAGGTCTTACTTAGGACACCTGTGCAATGTATTTTTCATCTTTGTAACTTTTATACTTTTTGAGTTATTAATAAAAAACTATACATTTTTTCCCCCCATAGACTTAACATTGGCATTATGACATCACAATAGGGCCATTAAGCCAATGGAATCTTGTGCCAGGTGTTCTGACCACCGGCTGTAAGACTACAATCTGGCTCTGTGGAGACTACAGCTTCCTTACTGCTTTCCTTCCTTCTATTTTCTGTCATTCCTTCTTTCTTTTTCCCTCCTATTTCTTTCCTTCGTTCTTTCCTTCCTTTATTCGTTCTTTCCTACTTTACTTCCTTCTATCCTGCCTTTCATCCTTCCTCCCATTCTTCCTCCCTACCAATTTTCTTTCCTACCTTCCTGAGTTTTTCTTCCCTTCCATCATGCCTTCTTTCATTCCTTCCTATCCTTCTTATCTTTCTTCCATTCTTCTTTCTGCTTTCCCTCTCTGTCCTTCCCTCTTCCTTTCTTTACTTTTTCTTTCCTTCCTTCTCTCTTTCCTTCTGTTTTTCATTTCTTCTTCCTTCCTTCCTTCTATCTTTACACCCGAGCAACCACCCAGAACACCATAGCAACCGCCTAGCAACCACCCAGAACACCATAGCAACTGCCTAGCACCGCCCTAACAACCACCTAGAACACCATAGCAACCACCTAGCAACCACCCAAAATACCATAGCAACTGCCTAGCAACGCGCTAGCAACCACCCAGAACACCATAGCAACCGCCTAGCAACGCCCTAGCAACCACCCAGAACACAATAGCAACCGCCAAGCAACCACCCAGAACACAAAAGCAACCGCCTAGCTACCACCCAGAACACCATAGCAATGCCCTAGCAACCACCCAGAACACCATAGCAACCGCCTAGCAACCATCAGAACACCATAGCAACTGCCTAGCAATGCCCTATCAACCTCCTAGAACACCATAGCAACTGCCTAGCAACCACCCAGCACACCATAGCAACTGCCTAGCAACGCCCTAGCAACCGCCTAGCAACCACCCAGAACACAATAGCAACCGCCTAGCTACCACCCAGAACACCAGAGCAACGCCCTAGCAACCACCCAGAACACCATACCAACTGCCTAGCAATGCCCTAGCAATCACCCAGAACACCATAGCAACCGCCTAGCAACCATCAGAAAACCATAGCAACTGCCTAGCAACGCCCTAACAACCACCCAGAACACCATAGCAACCGCCTAGCAACCACCCAGAACACAATAGCAACCGCCTAGCAACCACCCAGAACACCATAGCAACGCCCTAGCAACCACCCAGAACACCATAGCAACTGCCTAGCAATGCCCTAGCAACCACCCAGAACTCCATAGCAACTGCCTAGCAACCGTCAATAACACTATAGCAACTGCCTAGCAATGACCTAGCAACCACCCAGAACACCATTGCAACTGCCTAGCTACCACCCAGAACACCAGAGCAACCGCCTAACAACCACCCAGAACACAATAGCAACACCCTAGCAACCACCCAGAACACCATAGCAACCGCCTAGCAACCATCCAGAACACCATAGCAACTGCCTAGCAACGCCCATGCAACCACCCAGAACACCATAGCAACCGCCTAGCTACCACCCAGAACACCAGAGCAACCGCCTAACAACCACCCAGAACACCATAGCAACACCCTAGCAACCACCCAGAACACCATAGCAACCGCCTAGCAACCATCCAGAACACCATAGCAACTGCCTAGCAATGCCCGCGCAACCACCCAGAACACCATAGCAACCGCCTAGCAACGCCCTAGCAACCAGCCAGAACACCATAGCAACCACCTAGCAACCACCCAGAACACCATAGCAACTGCCTAGCAACACCCTAGCAACCACCCAGAACACCATAGCAACCGCCTGGCAATGCCGTGGCAACCACCCAAAACACCATACCAACTGCTTCGCAATGCCCTAGCAACCACCCAGAACGCCATAGCAGCCACCCTAACAACCACCCAGAACACCAAAGCAACTGCCTAGCAACGCCCTAGCAACCACCCAGAACACAATAGCAACTGCCTAGCAACGCCATAGTAACCACCCAGAACACCATAGCAACGGCCTAGCAACCACCCAGAACAGCATAGCAACTGCCTAGCAACACCCTAGCAACCAGCTAGAACACCATAGCAACCACCTAGCAACGCCCTAGCAACCACCCAGAACATCATAGCAACTGCTTAGCAAAGCCCTAGCAACCACCCAGAATGCCATAGCAACCGCCTAGCAACCACCCAGAACCCCATAGCAACGCTGTAGCAACCACCCAGAATGCCATAGCAACTGCCTAGCAACGCCCTATCAACCACCCGGAACACCATAGCAACTGCTTAGCAATGCCCTAGCAACCACCCAGAACACGATAGCAGCTGCCTAGCAACACCCTCACAAGTACAGAGAACACCATAGCAACTGCCTAACAACTGTTATAGCCAGTCCTCATTGTGTCAAATTACAATAATAAAATGTAACTTTTTAAGCTACTCAACTTATCAACCTTTCAGCCATTCCAACTCCTGATTGTTTTCGACTATGACTTCCGGCAACTGTTTCTTCTGCCCAATCCTGTCTCAAAATATAAGTCCTTACTACAATTTTTCACAATTAAAAAATGTCACTATTAAAAATTTCCATATGACAGTTGTCATCAACTATGACTCCCGCAAACTGTTTCCTCAGTCCACATCTGTTTCAAAATAAAAGTCCTCACCACTACCATAATTATCCTACTAAAAACGTAGCTACCAATATCATAATGCAATGATATGTTACAAAATCCACCTTATGCAACTAGACTTTGCATTTTCAATGCACACGTAATTCCCTGGAATTACATTATCTAGTTATTAGTGTGCATTGAAAATGCTCACTATTGTTATCCTGGTCTTCTTCTTATTATTATTATTATTATTAGTGTGCATTGAAAATGCTCACTATTGTTATCCTGGTCTTCTTCTTATTATTATTATTATTATTATTATTATTATTCTTCTAACACACTTAATGCGGCCTCAACCGTTTGTCGTAGAAACTTCATTCAAACTGCGTTGTGTAGGTCTTACTTAGGACACCTGTGCAATGTATTTTTCATCTTTGTAACTTTTATACTTTTTGAGTTATTCATAAACAACTATAAATTTTTTCCCCCCATAGACTTAACATTGGCATTATGACATCACAATAGGGCCATTAAGCAAATGGAATCTTGTGCCAGGTGTTCTGACCACCTGCTGTAACTGTCAGTTTCTCAGGCTGTAAGACTACAATCTGGCTCTCTTGAGACTCCAGCTTCCTTACTGCTTTCCTTCCTTCTATTTTCTGTCATTCCTTCTTTCTTTTTCCCTCCTATTTCTTTCCTTCGTTCCTTCCTTCCTTTATTCGTTCCTGCTTTCCTACTTTACTTCCTTCTATCCTGCCTTTCATCCTTCCTCCCATTCTTCCTCCCTTCCAATTTTCTTTCCTACCTTCCTTAGTTTTTCTTTCCTTCCATCATGCCTTCTTTCATTCCTTCATATTCTTCTTATCTTTCTTCCTTTCTTCTTTCTGCTTTCCCTCTCTTTCCTTCCCTCTTCCTTTCTTTACTTTTTCTTTCCTTCCTTCTCTCTTTCCTTCTGTTTTTCATTTCTTCTTCCTCACTTCCTTCCTTCCTTCCTTCTATCTTTACTTAAATCCTTCTTCTTCCCTTCTTCCTTTCCTTCCTTCCTTACTTCCTTCTTTCCGTCATTCCTGTTTCTTTCCATCCATCCTCGCCTAGTTTCCTTTGTTCTTTCCTGCCTTCCTTTGATTTCCTTCTTTTTTTCCTATATTCCTTCTTTCCTTACTTCCCTCATTAGTTCCTTCTTTCCCTCCTTCCTTCCTTGTTAATATTCCAAATAATTTCGTAATCGTACGGTTCACTACTTCTCCCAGTTTTCACTCGATTTGCAAACAATACACATCAACGCCGTAGCAACAACAAGAACAACATAGCAACTGTCGAGCAATGCCCAAGCAAATATTCAGAACACCATAGCAACCGCCTAGCAACCACCCAGCAACCACCCAGAACACTATAGCAACTGCCAAGCAACGCCCTAGCAACCACCCAGAACACCATAGCAACCGCCAAGCAACCACTCAGAACACCAAAGCAACTGCCTAGCAACGCCCTAGCAACCACCCAGAACACCATAGCAACCGCCTAGCAACGCCCTCACCACCACCAAGAACACCATAGCAACCGCCTAGCAACCACCCAGAACAACAAAGCAACTGCCTAGCAACGCCCTAGCAACCACCCAGAACACTATAGCAACCACCGAGCAACCACCCAAAACACCATAGCAACTGCCTAGCAACGCACTAGCAACCACCAAGAACACCATAGCAAACGCCTAGCAACCACCCAGAACACCATAGCAACTGCCTAGCAACGCCCTAGCAACGACCCAGAACACCATAGCAACCGCCCACCAACCACCCAAAACACCATAGCAACTGCCTAGCAACGCCCTAGCAACCACCAAGAGCACCTTAGCAACCGCCTAGCAACCACCCAGAACACCATAGCAACTACCTAGCAACGCCCTAGCAACCACACAGAACACCATAGGAATCGCCTAGCAACGCCCTAGCAACCACCCAGAACACCATAGCAACCGCCTAGCAACCACCCAGAACACCATAGCAACTGCCTAGCAACGCCCTAGCAACCACCCAGAACACCATAGCAACCGCCTAGCAACCACCCAGAACACCATAGCAACTGCCTAGCAACGCCCGAGCAACCACCCAGAACACCATAGCAACCGCCTAGCAACCACCCAGGACACCATAGCAACTGCCTAGCCACGCCCTAGCAACCACCCAGAACACCATAGCAACCGCCTAGCAACCACCCAAAACACCATAGCAAATGCCTAGCAACGCCCTAGCAACCACCCAGAACACCATAGCAACCGCCTAGCAACCACCCAGAACACCATAGCAACTGCCTAGCAACACCCTAACAACCACCCAGAACACCATTGCAACCGCCTAGCAACGCCCTAGCAACCACCCAGAACACCATACCAACAGCCTAGCAATGCCCTAGCAACCTCCCAGAACACCATAGCAACCGCCTAGCAAGGCCCTAGCAACCACCCAAAACACCATAGCAACCGCCTAGCAACCACCCAGAACACCATAGCAACTGCCTAGCAACGCCCTAGCAACCACCCAGAACACCATAGCAACCACCTAGCAACCACCCAAAACACCATAGCAACTGCCTAGCAACACCCTAGCAACCACCCAAAACACCATAGCAACTGCCTAGCAACGCCCTAGCAACCACCCAGAACACCATAGCAACAGCCTAGCAACCATCAGAACACCATAGCAACTGCCTAGCAACTCCCTAGCAACCACCCAGAACACCATAGCAACCGCCTAGCAACGCCCTAACAACCACCAAGAACACCATAGCAACTGCCTAGCAACCACCCACAAAACCATAGGAACTGCCTAGCAACACCCTAGCAACCACCCAGAACACCATAGCAACCGCCTAGCAACCACCCAAAACACCATAGCAACTGCCTAGCAACGCCCTAGCAACCACCCAGAACACCATAGCAACCGCCTAGCAACCACCCAGAACACCATAGCAATCGCCTAGCAACGCCCTATCAACCATTCAGAACACCATAGCAACCGCTTAGCAAGGCCCTAGCAACCAACCAGAACACCATTGCAACTGCCTAGCAATGCCCTAGCTACCACCCAAAACACGATAGCAGCTGCCTAGCAACACCCTCACAAGTACAGAGAACACCATAGCAACTGCCTAACAACTGTTATAGCCAGTCCTCATTGTGTCAAATTACAATAATAAAATGTAACTTTTTAAGCTACTCAACTTATCAACCTTTCAGCCATTCCAACTCCTGATTGTTTTTGACTATGACTTCCGGCAACTGTTTCTTCTGCACAATCCTGTCTCAAAATATAAGTCCTTACTACAATTCTTCACTATTAAAAAATGTCACTATTAAAAATTTCCATATGACAGTTTTCATCAACTATGACTCCCGCAAACTGTTTCCTCAGTCCACATCTGTTTCAAAATAAAAGTCCTTACCACTACCATAATTATCCTACTAAAAACGTAGCTACCAATATCATAATGCAATGATATGTTACAAACTCCACCTTATGCAACTACACTTTGCATTTTCAATGCACACGTAATTCCCTGGAATTACATTATCTAGTTATTAGTGTGCATTGAAAATGCTCACTATTGTTATCCTGGTCTTCTTCTTATTATTAGTGTGCATTGAAAATGCTCACTATTGTTATCCTGGTCTTCTTCTTATTATTATTATTATTATTATTATTATTATTATTATTCTTCTAACACACTTAATGCGGCCTCAACCGTTTATCGTAGAAACTTCATTCAAACTGCGTTGCGTAGGTCTTACTTAGGACACCTGTGCAATGTATTTTTCATCTTTGTAACTTTTATACTTTTTGAGTTATTAATAAAAAACTATAAATTTTTTCCTCCCACAGACTTAACATTGGCATTATGACATCACAATAGGGCCATTAAGCAAATGGAATCTTGTGCCAGGTGTTCTGACCACCTGCTGTAACTGTCAGTTTCTCAGGCTGTAAGACTACAATCTGGCTCTCTTGAGACTACAGCTTCCTTACTGCTTTCCTTCCTTCTATTTTCTGTCATTCCTTCTTTCTTTTTCCCTCCTATTTCTTTCCTTCGTTCCTTCCTTCCTTTATTCGTTCCTGCTTTCCTACTTTACTTCCTTCTATCCTGCCTTTCATCCTTCCTCCCATTCTTCCTCCCTACCAATTTTCTTTCCTACCTTCCTTAGTTTTTCTTTCCTTCCATCATGCCTTCTTTCATTCCTTCATATCCTTCTTATCTTTCTTCCATTCTTCTTTCTGCTTTCCCTCTCTTTCCCTCCCTCTTCCTTTCTTTACTTTTTCTTTCCTTCCTTCTCTCTTTCCTTCCGTTTTTCATTTCTTCTTCCTCACTTCCTTCCTTCTATCTTTACTTTAATCCTTCTTCTTCCCTTCTTCCTTTCCTTCCCTCTTTACTTCCTTCTTTCCTTCATTCCTCTGTTTCTTTCCATCCATCCTCGCCTTCTTTCCTTTGTTCTTTCCTGCCTTCCTTTGATTTCCTTCTTTTTTCCTATATTCCTTCTTTCCTTACTTCCCTCATTAGTTCCTTCTTTCCCTCCTTCCTTCCTTGTTAATATTCCAAATAATTTCGTAATCGTACGGTTCACTACTTCTCCCAGTTTTCACTCGATCCCCAAACAAGACACATCAACGCCCTAGCAACAACAAGAACAACATAGCAACTGTCGAGCAATGCCCAAGCAAATATTCAGAACACCATAGCAACCGCCAAGCAACCACCCAAAACACCATAGCAACTGCCTAGCAACCACCCAGAACACTATAGCAACTGCCTAGCAACGCCCTAGCAACCACCCAGAACACCATAGCAACTGCCTAGCAACGCCCTAGCAACCACCCAGAACACCATAGCAACCGCCTAGCAACCACCCAGAACACCATAGCAACCGCCTAGCAACCACCCAGAACACCATAGCAACTGCCTAGCAACGCCCTAGCAACCACCCAGAACACCATAGCAACTGCCTAGCAACGCCCTACCAACCACCCAGAACGCTATAGCAACTGCCTAACAACGCCCTACCAACCACCAAGAACACCATCGCCACCACCTAGCAACCACCCAGAACACCATAGCACCCGCCTAGCAACCACCCAGAACACCATAGCAACTGCCTAGCAACACCCTAACAACCACCCAGAACACCATAGCAACCGCCTAGCAACGCCCTAGCAACCACCCAGAACACCATAGCAACAGCCTAGCAATGCCCTAGCAACCACCCAGAACACCATAGCAACCGCCTAGCAACCACCCACAACACCAAAGCAACTGCCTAGCAACGCCCTAGCAACCACCCAGAACACCATAGCAACCCCCTAGCAACCACCCAGAACAACATAGCAGCCGCCTGGCAACCACACAGAACACCATAGCAACTGCCTAGCAACGCCCTAGCAACCACCCAGCACACAATAGCAACTGCCTAGCAACCACCCAGAACACCATAGCAACCACCTAGCAACCACCCAGAACACCATAGCAACTGCCTAGCAACGCCCTAGCAACCACCCAGAACACCATAGCAACGACCTAGAAACCACACAAAACACCATAGCAACTGCCTAGCAACGCCCTAGCAACCACCCAGAACACCATAGCAACCGCCTAGCAACCACCCAGAACACCATAGCAACTGCCTAGCAACGCCCTAGCAACCACCCAGAACACCATAGCAACCGCCTAGCAACCACCCAGAACACCATAGCAACCGCCTAGCAACCACCCAGAACACCACCGCAACAGCCTAGCAACACCCGAGCAACCACCCAGAACACCACAGCAACTGACAAGCAACGACCTAGCAAACAAGCAGAACGCTATAGCACCTGCCTAGCAACGCCCTAGCAACCACCAAGAACACCATAGCAACCGCCTAGCAACCACCCAGAACACCATAGCAACTGCCTAGCAACGGCCTAGCAACCACCCAGAACACCATAGCAACCGCCTAGCAACGCCCTAGCAACCACCCAGAACACCATAGCAACAGCCTAGCAATGCCCTAGCAACCACCCAGAACACCATAGCAACCGCCTAGCAACCACCCAGAACACCATAGCTACTGCCTAGCAACGCCCTAGCAACCACCCAGAACACCATAGCAACCGCCTAGCAACCACCCAGAACACCATAGCAACCGCCTAGCAACCACCAAGAACACCATAGCAACTGCCTAGCAACGCCCGAGCAACCACCCAGAACACCATAGCCACCACCTACCAATCACCCAAAACACCATAGCACCCGCCTCGCACCGCCCTAGCACCCACCCAGAACCCCATAGCACCCGCCTAGCAACCACCCAGAACACCATAGCAACTGCCGAGCAACGCCCAAGAACCACCCAGAACACCATAGCAACCACCTAGCAACCACCCAAAACACCATAGCAACTGCCTAGCAACGCCCTAGCAACCACCCAGAACACCATAGCAACCGCCGAGCAACCACCCAGAACACCATAGCAACTGCCTAGGAACACACTAACAACCACCCAGAACACCATAGCAACCGCCTAGCAACGCCCTAGCAACCACCCAGAACACCATAGCAACAGCCTAGCAATGCCCTAGCAACCTCCCAGAACACCATAGCAACCGCCTAGCAAGGCCCTAGCAACCACCCAGAACACCATAGCAACCGCCTAGCAATGCCCTAGCAACCTCCCAGAACACCATAGCAACCGCCTAGCAACCACCCAGCACACCATAGCAACTGCCTAGCAACCCCCTATCAACCACCCAGAACACCATAGCAACCGCCTAGCAACCACCCAGAACACAATAGCAACCGCCTTGCTACCACCCAGAACACCATAGCAACGCCCTAGCAACCACCCAGAACACCATTGCAACTGCCTAGCAACGCCCTAGCAACCACCCAGAACACCATAGCAACCGCCTAGCAACCATCAGAACACCATAGCAACTGCCTAGCAACGCCCTAGCAACCACCTAGAACACCATAGCAACCGCCTAGCAACCACCCAGAACACCATAGCAACCGCCTAGCAACAACACAGAACACCATAGCAACTGCCTAGCAATGATCTAGCAACCACCCACAACACCATTGCAACCGCCTTGCTACCACCCAGAACACCATAGCAACCGCCTAGCAACCACCCAGAACACCAGACCAACCGCCTAACAACCACCCAGAACACCATAGCAACACCCTAGCAACCACCCAGAACACCATAGCAACCGCCTAGCAACCATCCAGAACACCATAGCAACTGCCTAGCAACGCCCTAGCAACCACCCAGAAGACCATAGCAACGCCCTAGCAACCACCCAGAACACCATAGCAACCGCCTGTCAACGCCCGAGCAACCACCCAGAACACCATAGCAACCGCCTAGCAACGCCCTAGCAACCAGCCAGAACATCATAGCAACCACCTAGCAACCAGCCAGAACACCATAGCAACTGCCTAGCAACACCCTAGCAACCACCCAGAACACCATAGCAACTGCCTGGCAATGCCGTGGCAACCACCCAGAACACCATACCAACTGCTTAGCAATGCCCTAGCAACCACCCAGAACGCCATAGCAACCACCATAACAACCACCCAGAACACCATAGCAACTGCCTAGCAACGGCCTATCAACCACCCAGAACACAATAGCAACTGCCTAGCAACGCCATAGCAACCACCCAGAACACCATAGCAACGGCCTAGCAACCACCCAGAACAGCATAGCAACTGCCTAGCAACACCCTAGCAACCACCCAGAACACCATACCAACCACCTAGCAACGCCCTAGCAACCACCCAGAACATCATAGCAACTGCTTAGCAAAGCCCTAGCAACCACCCAGAATGCCATCGCAACCGCCTAGCAACGCCCTAGCAACCACCCAGAACACCATAGCAACAGCCTAGCAATGCCCTAGCAACCACCCAGAACACCATAGCAACCGCCTAGCAACCACCCAGAACACCATAGCAACTGCCTAGCAACGCCCTAGCAACCACCCAGAACACCATAGCAACCGCCTAGCAACCACCCAGAACACCATAGCACCCGCCTAGCAACCACACAGAACACCATAGCAACTGCCTAGCAACGCCCTAGCAACCACCCAGAACACAATAGCAACTGCCTAGCAACCACCCAGAACACCATAGCAACCACCTAGCAACCACCCAGAACACCATAGCAACTGCCTAGCAACGCCCTAGCAACCACCCAGAACACCATAGCAACCACCTAGCAACCACCCAAAACACCATAGCAACTGCCTAGCAACGCCCTAGCAGCCACCCAGAACACCATAGTAACCGCCTAGCAACCACCCAGAACACCATAGCAACTGCCTAGCAACGCCCTAGCAACCACCCAGAACACCATAGCAACCGCCTAGCAACCACCCAGAACACCATAGCAACCGCCTAGCAACCACCCAGAACACCATAGCTACTGCCTAGCAACGCCCTAGCAACCACCCAGAACACCACAGCAACTGCCAAGCAACGCCCAAGCAACCACCCAGAACGCTATAGCAACTGCCTAGCAACGCCCTAGCAACCACCCAGAACACCATAGCAACCGCCTAGCAACCATCCAGAAAACCATAGCAACTGCCTAGCAATGGCCTAGCAACCACCCAGAACACCATAGCAACCGCCTAGCAACGCCCTAGCAACCACCCAGAACACCATAGCAACAGCCTAGCAATGCCCTAGCAACCACCCAGAACACCATAGCAACCGCCTAGCACCCACCCAGAACACCATAGCAACTGCCTAGCAACGCCCTAGCAACCACCCAGAACACCATAGCAACCGACTAGCAACCACCCAGAACACCATACCAACCCCCTAGCAACCACGAAGAACACCATAGCAACTGCCTAGCAACGCCCGAGCAACCACCCAGAACACCATAGCAACCACCTAGCAACCACCCAAAACACCATAGCAACCGCCTAGCAACGCCCTAACAACCACCCAGAACACCATAGCAACCGCCTAGCAACCACCCAGAACACCATAGCAACTGCCTAGCAACGCCCAAGCAACCACCCAGAACACCATAGCAACCACCTAGCAACCACCCAAAACACCATAGCAACTGCCTAGCAACGCCCTAGCAACCACCCAGAACACCATAGCAACCGCCTAGCAACCACCCAGAACACCATAGCAACTGCCTAGGAACACACTAACAACCACCCAGAACACCATAGCAACCGCCTAGCAACGCCCTAGCAACCACCCAGAACACCATAGCAACCGCCTAGCAATGCCCTAGCAACCTCCCAGAACACCATAGCAACCGCCTAGCAAGGCCCTAGCAACCACCCAGAACACCATAGCAACCGCCTTGCAATGCCCTAGCAACCTCCCAGAACACCATAGCAACCGCCTAGCAACCACCCAGAACACCATAGCAACTGCCTAGCAACCCCCTTGCAACCACCCAGAACACCATAGCAACCGCCTAGCAACCACCCAGAACACCATAGCAACTGCCTTGCAACACCCTAACAACCACCCAGAACACCATAGCAACCGCCTAGCAACGCCCTAGCAACCACCCAGAACACCATAGCAACAGCCTAGCAACCACCCAGAACACCATAGCAACCGCCTAGCAACCACCCAGAACAACATAGCAAACACCGAGGCACCACCCAAAACACCATAGCAACTGCCTTACAACGCCCTAGCAACCACCCAGAACACCAAAGCAACTGCCTAACAACCACCCAGAACACCATAGCAATCGCCTAGCAACGCCCTAGCAACCACCCAGAACACCATAGCAACAGCCTAGCAATGCCCTAGCAACCTCCCAGAACACCATAGCAACTGCCTAGCAAGGCCCTAGCAACCACCCAGAACACCATAGCAACCGCCTAGCAAAGCCTTAGCAACCTCCCAGAACACCATAGCAACCGCCTAGCAACCTCCCAGAACACCATAGCAACTGCCTAGCAACGACCTTGCAACCACCCAGAACACCATAGCAACCGCCTAGCTACCACCCAGAACACCATAGCAACTGCCTAGCAACCACCCAGAACACCAGAGCAACCGCCTAGCAACCACCCAGAACACCATAGCAACTGCCTAGCAACGACCTTGCAACCACCCAGAACACCATAGCAACCGCCTAGCTACCACCCAGAACACCATAGCAACTGCCTAGCAACCACCCAGAACACCATAGCAACCGCCTAGCAACCACCCAGAACACCATAGCAACTGCCTAGCAACGCGCTAGCAACCACCCAGAACACCATAGCAACGCCCTAGCAACCACCCAGAACACCATAGCAACCGCCTAGCAACGCCCGAGCAACCACCCAGAACACCATAGCAACCGCCTAGCAACGCCCTAGCAACCACCCAGAACACCATTGCAACTGCCTAGCAACGCCCTAGAAACCACACAGAACACGATAGGAATCGCCTAGCAACGCCCGAGCAACCACCCAGAACACCATAGCAACTGCCTAGCAACCACCCAGAACAACATAGCAACTGCCTAGCAACACCCTAGCAACCACCCAGAACACCATAGCAAATGCCTAGCAACCACCCAGAACACCATAGCAACCGCCTAGCAACCACCCAGAACACCACAGCAACTGCCTAGCAACGCCCTAGCAACCACGCAAAACACCATAGCAACGCCCTAGCAACCACCCAGAACACCATAGCAACCACCTAGCAACCACCCAAAACACCATAGCAACTGCCAAACAACAACCAAGCAACCACCCAGAACACCATAGCAACCGCCTAGCAACCACCCAGAACCCCATAGCAACTGCCTAGCAACACCCTAACAACCACCCAGAACACCATAGCAACCGCCTAGCAACGCCCTAGCAACCACCCAGAACACCATAGCAACAGCCTAGCAACCACCCAGAACACAATAGCAACCGCCTAGCAACCACCCAGAACACAATAGCAACCGCCTAGCTACCACCCAGAACACCATAGCAACGCCCAAGCAACCACCCAGAACACCATAGCAACTGCCTAGCAACGCCCTAGCAACCACCCAGAACACCATAGCAACTGCCTTGCAATGCCCTAGCAACCACCCAGAACACCATAGCAAAAGCCTAGCAACCACCCAGAACACAATAGCAACCGCCTAGCAACCACCCAGAACACAATAGCAACCGCCTAGCAACCACCCAGAACACAATAGCAACCGCCTAGCTACCACCCAGAACACCATAGCAACGCCCAAGCAACCACCCAGAACACCATAGCAACTGCCTAGCAACCGCCTAGCTACCACCCAGAACACCATAGCAACGCCCAAGCAACCGCCCAGAAAACCATAGCAACTGCCTAGCAACGCCCTAGCAACCACCCAGAACACCATAGCAACTGCCTAACAACCATCAGAACACCATAGCAACTGCCTAGCAACGCCCTAGCAACCACCCAGAACACAATAGCAACCACCTAGCACCCACCCAGAACACAATAGCAACCGCCTAGCAACCACCCAGAACACAATAGCAACCGCCTAGCAACCACCCAGAACACCATAGCAACTGCCTAGCAACGACCTTGCAACCACCCAGAACACCATAGCAACCGCCTAGCTACCACCCAGAACACCATAGCAACTGCCTAGCAACCACCCAGAACACCAGAGCAACCGCCTAACAACCACCCAGAACACCATAGCAACACCCTAGCAACCCCCCAGAACACCATAGCAACCGCCTAGCAACCATCCAGAACACCATAGCAACTGCCTAGCAACGCCCTAGCAACCACCCAGAACACCATAGCAACGCCTTTGCAACCACGCAGAACACCATAGCAACCGCCTAGCAACGCCCGAGCAACCACCCAGAACACCATAGCAACCGCCTAGCAACGCCCTAGCAACCACCCAGAACACCATAGCAACTGCCTAGCAACGCCCTAGCAACCACACAGAACACAATAGGAATCGCCTAGCAACGCCCTCGCAACCACCCAGAGCACCATAGCAACTGCCTAGCAACCACCCAGAACACCATAGCAACTGCCTAGCAACGCCCTAGCAACCACCCAGAACACCATAGCAACAGCCTAGCAACCACCCAGAACACCATAGCAACCGCCTAGCAACCACCCAGAACACAATAGCAACTGCCTAGCAACGCCCTAGCAACCACCCAGAACACCATAGCAACCACCTAGCAACCACCCAAAACACCATAGCAACTGCCAAACAACAACCTAGCAACCACCCAGAACACCACAGCAACTGCCTAGCAACCACCCAGAACACCATAGCAACTGCCTAGCAACACCCTAACAACCACCCAGAACACCATAGCAAACGCCTAGCAAAGCCCTAGCAACCACCCAGAACACCATAGCAACAGCCTAGCAACCACTCAGAACACAATAGCAACCGCCTAGCAACCACCCAGATCACAATAGCAACCGCCTAGCTACCACCCAGAACACCATAGCAACGCCCAAGCAACCACCCAGAACACCATAGCAACTGCCTAGCAACGCCCTAGCAACCACCCAGAACACCATAGCAACTGCCTAGCAACGCCCTAGCAACCACCCAGAACACTATTGCAAAAGCCTAGCAACCACCCAGAACACAATAGCAACCGCCTAGCTACCACCCAGAACACCACAGCAACGCCCAAGCAACCACCCAGAACACAATAGCAACTGCCTAGCAACCGCCTAGCTACCCCCAAGAACACCATAATAACGCCCAAGCATCCAGCCAGAACACCATAGCAACTGCCTAGCACCGCCCTAGCAACACCCCAGAACACCATAGCAACCGCCTAGCAACCATCAGAACACCATAGCAACTGCCTAGCAACGCCCTAGCTACCACCGAGAACACAATAGCAACCGCCTAGCAACCACCCAGAACACAATAGCAACCGCCTAGCAACCACCCAGAACACAATAGCAACCGCCTAGCAACCACCCAGAACACCATAGCAACGCCCAAGCAACCACCCAGAACACCATCGCAACTGCTGAGCAACGCCCTAGGACCACCCAGAACACCATAGCAACTGCCTAGCAACCATCAGAACACCATAGCAACTGCCTTGCAACGCCCTAGCAACCACCCAGAACACCATAGCAACCGCCTAGCTACCACCCAGAACACCATAGCAACCGCCTAGCAACCACCCAGAACACCATAGCAACACCCTAGCAACCACCCAGAACACCATAGCAACCGCCTAGCAACCATCCAGAACACCATAGCAACTGCCTAGCAACGCCCTAGCAACCACCCAGAACACCATAGCAATGCTTAGCAACCACGCAGAACACTATAGCAACCGCCTAGCAACGCCCAATCAACCACCCAGAACACCATAGCAACCGCCTAGCAACGCCCTAGCAACCACCCAGAACACCATAGCAACCGCCTAGCAACGCCGTAGCAACCACCCAGAACACCATAGCAACTGCTTTGCAATGCCCTAGCAACCACCCAGAACACTATAGCAACCGCCTAGCAACGCCCGAGCAACCACCCAGAACACCATAGCAACCGCCTAGCAACCGCCTAGCAACCACCCATAACACCATAGCAACCGCCTAGCAACGCCGTAGCAACCACCCAGAACACCATAGCAACTGCTTTGCAATCCCCTAGCAACCACCCAGAACGCCATAGCAACCAACCTACCAACTACCCAGAACACCATAGCAACTGCCTAGCAACGCCCTAGCAACCACCCAGAACACCATAGCAACTGCCTAGCAACACCCAAGCAACCACCCAGAACACCATAGCAACTGCCTAGCAACGCCGTAGCAACCACCCAGAACACCATAGCAACTGCTTTGCAATGCCCTAGCAACCACCCAGAACGCCATAGCAACCACCCTAACAACAACCCAGAACACCATAGCAACTGCCTAGCAACGCCCTAGCAACCACCCAGAACACCATAGCAACCGCCTAGCAATGCCGTAGCAACCACCCAGAACACCATAGCAACTGCTTTGCAATGCCCTAGCAACCACCCCGAACGCCATAGCAACCTCCCTAACAACTACCCAGAACACCATAGCAACTGCCTAGCAACGCCATAGCAACCACCCAGAACACCATAGCAACTGCATAGCAACACCCTAGCAACCACCCAGAACACCATAGCAACCGCCTAGCAACGCCCTAGCAACCACCCAGAACACCATAGCAACCGCCTAGCAACGCCGTAGCAACCACCCAGAACACCATAGCAACCGCCTAGCAACGCCGTAGCAACCACCCAGAACACCATAGTCTCTGCTTTGCAATGCCCTAGCAACCACGCAGAACACTAAAGCAACCGCCTAGCAACGCCCGAGCAACCACCCAGAACACCATAGCAACCACCTAGCAACGCCCTAGCAACCACCCAGAACACCATAGCAACCGCCTAGCAATGCCGTAGCAACCACCCAGAACACCATAGCAACTGCTTTGCAATGCCCTAGCAACCACCCAGAACGCCATAGCAACCTCCCTAACAACTACCCAGAACACCATAGCAACTGCCTAGCAACGCCATAGCAACCACCCAGAACACCATAGCAACTGCATAGCAACACCCTAGCAACCACCCAGAACACCATAGCAACCGCCTAGCAACGCCGTAGCAACCACCCAGAACACCATAGCAACTGCTTTGCAATGCCCTAGCAACCACCCAGAACGCCATAGCAACCACCCAAACAACTACCCAGAACACCATAGCAACTGCCTAGCAACACCCTAGCAACCACCCAGAACACCATAGCAACTGCCTAGCAACGCCCTAGCAACCACCCAGAACACCATAGCAACGGCCTAGCAACCACCCAGAACAGCATATCAACTGCCTAGCAACACCCTAGCAACCAACCAGAACACCATAGCAACCCGCTAGCAACGCCCTAGCAACCACCCAGAACATCATAGCAACTGCTTAGCAAAGCCCTAGCAACCACCCAGAATGCCATAGCAACCGCCTAGCAACCACCCAGAACCCCATAGCAACGCTCTAGCAACCACCCAGAACGCCATAGCAACCACCTTGCAACCACCCAGAACACCATAGCAATCGCCTAGCAATGCCCTCTCAACCACTCAGAACACCATAGCAACCGCTTAGCAAGGCCCTAGCAACCACCCAGAACACCATAGCAGCTGCCTAACAACTGTTACAGCCAGTCCTCATTATGTCAAATTACAATAAAAAAATTTAACTTTTTAAGCTATTCAACTTATCAACCTTTCAGCCATTCCTACTCCTGATTGTTTTCGACTATGACTTCCGGTAACTGTTTCTTCTGCCCAATCTTTTCTCAAAATATAAGTCCTTACTACAATTCTTCACTATTAAAAAATGTCACTATTAAAAATTTCCATATGACAGTTGTCATCAACTATGACTCCCGCAAATTGTTTCCTCAGTCCACATCTGTTTCAAAATTAAAGTCCTCACCACTATCATAATTATCCTACTAAAAATGTAGCTACCAATATCATAATGCAATAATATGTTACAAACTCCACCTTATGCAACTACACTTTGCATTTTCAATGCACACGTAATTCCCTGGAATTACATTATCTAGTTAGTGTGCATTGAAAATGCTCACTATTGTTATCCTGGTCTTCTTATTATTATTATTATTATTATTATTATTATTATTATTATTATTCTTCTAACACACTTAATGCGGCCTCAACCGTTTATCGTAGAAACTTCATTCAAACTGCGTTGCGTAGGTTTTACTTAGGACACCTGTGCAATGTATTTTTCATCTTTGTAACTTTTATACTTTTTGAGTTATTAATAAAAAACTATTAATTTTTTCCCCCCATAGACTTAACATTGGCATTATGACATCACAATAGGGCCATTAAGCAAATGGAATCTTGTGCCAGGTGTTCTGACCACCTGCTGTAACTGTCAGTTTCTGAGGCTGTAAGACTACAATCTGGCTCTCTTGAGACTACAGCTTCCTTACTGCTTTCCTTCCTTCTATTTTCTGTCATTCCTTCTTTCTTTTTCCCTCCTATTTCTTTCCTTCATTCCTTCCTTCCTTTATTCGTTCCTGCTTTCCTACTTTACTTCCTTCTATCCTGCCTTTCATCCTTCCTCCCATTCTTCCTCCCTACCAATTTTCTTTCCTACCTTCCTTAGTTTTTCTTTCCTTCCATCATGCCTTCTTTCATTCCTTCATATCCTTCTTATCTTTCTTCCTTTCTTCTTTCTGCTTTCCCTCTCTTTCCTTCCCTCTTCCTTTCTTTACTTTTTCTTTCCTTCCTTCTCTCTTTCCTTCTGTTTTTCATTTCTTCTTCCTCACTTCCTTCCTTCCTTCCTTCTATCTTTACTTAAATCCTTCTTCTTCCCTTCTTCCTTTCCTTCCTTCCTTACTTCCTTCTTTCCGTCATTCCTCTGTTTCTTTCCATCCATCCTCGCCTAGTTTCCTTTGTTCTTTCCTGCCTTCCATTGATTTCCTTCTTTTTTTCCTATATTCCTTCTTTCCTTACTTCCCTCATTAGTTCCTTCTTTCCCTCCTTCCTTCCTTGTTAATATTCCAAATAATTTCGAAATCGTACGGTTCACTACTTCTCCCAGTTTTCACTCGATCCCCAAACAATACACATCAAGGCCCTAGCAACAACAAGAACAACATAGCAACTGTCGAGCAATGCCCAAGCAAATATTCAGAACACCATAGCAACCGCCTAGCAACCACCCAAAACACCAAAGCAACTGCCTAGCAACCACCCAGAACACTATAGCAACTGCCAAGCAACGCCCTAGCAACCACGCAGAACACCATAGCAACCGCCAAGCAACCACTCAGAACACCAAAGCAACTGCCTAGGAACGCCCTAGCAACCACCCAGAACACCATAGCAACCGCCCAGCAACGCCCTCACAACCACCAAGAACACCACAGCAACTGCCTAGCAACCACCCACAACACCCTAGCAACTGCCTAGCAACGCCCTAGCAACCACCCAGATAACTATAGCAACTGCCTAGCAACCACCCAAAACACCATAGCAACTGCCTAGCAACGCCCTAGCAACCACCCAGAACACCATAGCAATCGCCTAGCAACCACCCAGAACACCATCGCAACTGCCTAGCAACGCCCGAGCAACCACCCAGAACACCATAGCAACCGCCCAGCAACCACCCAAAACACCATAGCAACTGCCTAGCAACGCCCTAGCAACCACCAAGAACACCTTAGCAACCGCCTAGCAACCACCCAGAACACCATAGCAACTGCCTAGCAACGCCCTAGCAACCACCCAGAACACCATAGCAACCGCCTAGCAAAGCCTTAGCAACCTCCCAGAACACCATAGCAACCGCCTAGCAACCTCCCAGAACACCATAGCAACTGCCTAGCAACGACCTTGCAACCACCCAGACCACCATAGCAACCGCCTAGCTACCACCCAGAACACCATAGCAACTGCCTAGCAACCACCCAGAACACCAGAGCAACCGCCTAGCAACCACCCAGAACACCATAGCAACTGCCTAGCAACGACCTTGCAACCACCCAGAACACCATAGCAACCGCCTAGCTACCACCCAGAACACCATAGCAACTGCCTAGCAACCACCCAGAACACCATAGCAACCGCCTAGCAACCACCCAGAACACCATAGCAACTGCCTAGCAACGCGCTAGCAACCACCCAGAACACCATAGCAACGCCTTAGCAACCACGCAGAACACCATAGCAACCGCCTAGCAACGCCCGAGCAACCACCCAGAACACCATAGCAACCGCCTAGCAACGCCCTAGCAACCACCCAGAACACCATTGCAACTGCCTAGCAACGCCCTAGAAACCACACAGAACACGATAGGAATCGCCTAGCAACGCCCGAGCAACCACCCAGAACACCATAGCAACTGCCTAGCAACCACCCAGAACAACATAGCAACTGCCTAGCAACACCCTAGCAACCACCCAGAACACCATAGCAAAAGCCTACCAACCACCCAGAACACCATAGCAACCGCCTAGCAACCACCCAGAACACCACAGCAACTGCCTAGCAACGCCCTAGCAACCACGCAAAACACCATAGCAACGCCCTAGCAACCACCCAGAACACCATAGCAACCACCTAGCAACCACCCAAAACACCATAGCAACTGCCAAACAACAACCAAGCAACCACCCAGAACACCATAGCAACCGCCTAGCAAACACCCAGAACCCCATAGCAACTGCCTAGCAACACCCTAACAACCACCCAGAACACCATAGCAACCGCCTAGCAACGCCCTAGCAACCACCCAGAACACCATAGCAACAGCCTAGCAACCACCCAGAACACAATAGCAACCGCCTAGCAACCACCCAGAACACAATAGCAACCGCCTAGCTACCACCCAGAACACCATTGCAACGCTCAAGCAACCACCCAGAACACCATAGCAACTGCCTAGCAACGCCATAGCAACCACCCAGAACACCATAGCAACTGCCTTGCAATGCCCTAGCAACCACCCAGAACACCATAGCAAAAGCCTAGCAACCACCCAGAACACAATAGCAACCGCCTAGCAACCACCCAGAACACAATAGCAACCGCCTAGCAACCACCCAGAACACAATAGCAACCGCCTAGCTACCACCCAGAACACCATAGCAACGCCCAAGCAACCACCCAGAACACCATAGCAACTGCCTAGCAACCGCCTAGCTACCACCCAGAACACCATAGCAACGCCCAAGCAACCGCCCAGAAAACCATAGCAACTGCCTAGCAACGCCCTAGCAACCACCCAGAACACCATAGCAACTGCCTAACAACCATCAGAACACCATAGCAACTGCCTAGCAACGCCCTAGCAACCACCCAGAACACAATAGCAACCACCTAGCAACCACCCAGAACACAATAGCAACCGCCTAGCAACCACCCAGAACACAATAGCAACCGCCTAGCAACCACCCAGAACACCATAGCAACTGCCTAGCAACGACCTTGCAACCACCCAGAACACCATAGCAACCGCCTAGCTACCACCCAGAACACCATAGCAACTGCCTAGCAACCACCCAGAACACCAGAGCAACCGCCTAACAACCACCCAGAACACCATAGCAACACCCTAGCAACCCCCCAGAACACCATAGCAACCGCCTAGCAACCATCCAGAACACCATAGCAACTGCCTAGCAACGCCCTAGCAACCACCCAGAACACCATAGCAACGCCTTTGCAACCACGCAGAACACCATAGCAACCGCCTAGCAACGCCCGAGCAACCACCCAGAACACCATAGCAACCGCCTAGCAACGCCCTAGCAACCACCCAGAACACCATAGCAACTGCCTAGCAACGCCCTAGCAACCACACAGAACACAATAGGAATCGCCTAGCAACGCCCTCCCAACCACCCAGACCACCATAGCAACTGCCTAGCAACCACCCAGAACACCATAGCAACTGCCTAGCAATGCCCTAGCAACCACCCAGAACACCATAGCAACGCCCTAGCAACCACCAAGAACACCAGAGCAACCGCCTAGCAACCACCCAGAACACAATAGCAACTGCCTAGCAACGCCCTAGCAACCACCAAGAACACCATAGCAACCACCTAGCAACCACCCAAAACACCATAGCAACTGCCAAACAACAACCTAGCAACCACCCAGAACACCACAGCAACTGCCTAGCAACCACCCAGAACACCATAGCAACTGCCTAGCAACACCCTAACAACCACCCAGAACACCATAGCAAACGCCTAGCAAAGCCCTAGCAACCACCCAGAACACCATAGCAACAGCCTAGCAACCACCCAGAACACAATAGCAACCGCCTAGCAACCACCCAGATCACAATAGCAACCGCCTAGCTACCACCCAGAACACCATAGCAACCCCCAAGCAAGCACCCAGAACACCATAGCAACTGCCTAGCAACGCCCTAGCAACCACCCAGAACACCATAGCAACTGCCTAGCAACGCCCTAGCAACCACCCAGAACACTATAGCAAAAGCCTAGCAACCACCCAGAACACAATAGCAACCGCCTAGCTACCACCCAGAACACCACAGCAACGCCCAAGCAACCACCCAGAACACCATAGCAACTGCCTAGCAACCGCCTAGCTACCCCCAAGAACACCATAATAACGCCCAAGCAACCACCCAGAACACCATAGCAACTGCCTAGCAACGCCCTAGCAACCACCCAGAACACCATAGCAACCGCCTGGCAACCATCAGAACACCATAGCAACTGCCTAGCAACGCCATAGCTACCACCGAGAACACAATAGCAACCGCCTAGCAACCACCCAGAACACAATAGCAACCGCCTAGCAACCACCCAGAACACAATAGCAACCGCCTAGCAACCACCCAGAACACCATAGCAACGCCCAAGCAACCACCCAGAACACCATAGCAACTGCTGAGCAACGCCCTAGGACCACCCAGAACACCATAGCAACTGCCTAGCAACCATCAGAACACCATAGCAACTGCCTTGCAACGCCCTAGCAACCACCCAGAACACCATAGCAACTGCTTAGCTACCACCCAGAACACCATAGCAACCGCCTAGCAACCACCCAGAACACCATAGCAACACCCTAGCAACCACCCAGAACACCATAGCAACCGCCTAGCAACCATCCAGAACACCATAGCAACTGCCTACCAACGCCCTAGCAACCACCCAGAACACCATAGCAATGCTTAGCAACCACGCAGAACACTATAGCAACCGCCTAGCCACGCCCAATCAACCACCCAGAACACCATAGCAACCGCCTAGCAACGCCCTAGCAACCACCCAGAACACCATAGCAACCGCCTAGCAACGCCGTAGCAACCACCCAGAACACCATAGCAACTGCTTTGCAATGCCCTAGCAACCACCCAGAACACTATAGCAACCGCCTAGCAACGCCCGAGCAACCACCCAGAACACCATAGCAACCGCCTAGCAACCGCCTAGCAACCACCCATAACACCATAGCAACCGCCTAGCAACGCCGTAGCAACCACCCAGAACACCATAGCAACTGCTTTGCAATGCCCTAGCAACCACCCAGAACGCCATAGCAACCAACCTAACAACTACCCAGAACACCATAGCAACTGCCTAGCAACGCCCTAGCAACCACCCAGAACACCATAGCAACTGCCTAGCAACACCCAAGCAACCACCCAGAACACCATAGCAACTGCCTAGCAACGCCGTAGCAACCACCCAGAACACCATAGCAACTGCTTTCCAATGCCCTAGCAACCACCCAGAACGCCATAGCAACCACCCTAACAACAACCCAGAACACCATAGCAACTGCCTAGCAACGCCCTAGCAACCACCCAGAACACCATAGCAACCGCCTAGCAATGCCGTAGCAACCACCCAGAACACCATAGCAACTGCTTTGCAATGCCCTAGCAACCACCCCGAACGCCATAGCAACCTCCCTAACAACTACCCAGAACACCATAGCAACTGCCTAGCAACCCCATAGCAAGCACCCAGAACACCATAGCAACTGCATAGCAACACCCTAGCAACCACCCAGAACACCATAGCAACCGCCTAGCAACGCCCTAGCAACCACCCAGAACACCATAGCAACCGCCTAGCAACGCCGTAGCAACCACCCAGAACACCATAGCAACCGCCTAGCAACGCCGTAGCAACCACCCAGAACACCATAGTCTCTGCTTTGCAATGCCCTAGAAAGCACGCAGAACACTAAAGCAACCGCCTAGCAACGCCCGAGCAACCACCCAGAACACCATACCAACCACCTAGCAACGCCCTAGCAACCACCCAGAACACCATAGCAACCGCCTAGCAATGCCGTAGCAACCACCCAGAACACCATAGCAACTGCTTTGCAATGCCCTAGCAACCACCCAGAACGCCATAGCAACCTCCCTAACAACTACCCAGAACACCATAGCAACTGCCTAGCAACGCCATAGCAACCACCCAGAACAGCATAGCAACTGCATAGCAACACCCTAGCAACCACCCAGAACACCATAGCAACCGCCTAGCAACGTCGTAGCAACCACCCAGAACACCATAGCAACTGCTTTGCAATGCCCTAGCAACCACCCAGAACGCCATAGCAACCACCCAAACAACTACCCAGAACACCATACCAACTGCCTAGCAACGCCCTAGCAACCACCCAGAACACCATAGCAACTGCCTAGCAACGCCCTAGCAACCACCCAGAACACCATAGCAACGGCCTAGCAACCACCCAGAACAGCATATCAACTGCCTAGCAACACCCTAGCAACCACCCAGAACACCATAGCAACCACCTAGCAACGCCCTAGCAACCACCCAGAACATCATAGCAACTGCTTAGCAAAGCCCTAGCAACCACCCAGAATGCCATAGCAACCGCCTAGCAACCACCCAGAACCCCATAGCAACGCTCTAGCAACCACCCAGAACGCCATAGCAACCACCTTGCAACCACCCAGAACACCATAGCAATCGCCTAGCAATGCCCTCTCAACCACTCAGAACACCATAGCAACCGCTTAGCAAGGCCCTAGCAACCACCCAGAACACCATAGCAGCTGCCTAACAACTGTTACAGCCAGTCCTCATTATGTCAAATTACAATAAAAAAATTTAACTTTTTAAGCTATTCAACTTATCAACCTTTCAGCCATTCCTACTCCTGATTGTTTTCGACTATGACTTCCGGTAACTGTTTCTTCTGCCCAATCTTTTCTCAAAATATAAGTCCTTACTACAATTCTTCAGTATTAAAAAATGTCACTATTAAAAATTTCCATATGACAGTTGTCATCAACTATGACTCCTGCAAATTGTTTCCTCAGTCCACATCTGTTTCAAAATTAAAGTCCTCACCACTATCATAATTATCCTACTAAAAATGTAGCTACCAATATCATAATGCAATAATATGTTACAAACTCCACCTTATGCAACTACACTTTGCATTTTCAATGCACACGTAATTCCCTGGAATTACATTATCTAGTTAGTGTGCATTGAAAATGCTCACTATTGTTATCCTGGTCTTCTTATTATTATTATTATTATTATTATTATTATTATTATTATTCTTCTAACACACTTAATGCGGCCTCAACCGTTTATCGTAGAAACTTCATTCAAACTGCGTTGCGTAGGTTTTACTTAGGACACCTGTGCAATGTATTTTTCATCTTTGTAACTTTTATACTTTTTGAGTTATTAATAAAAAACTATTAATTTTTTCCCCCCATAGACTTAACATTGGCATTATGACATCACAATAGGGCCATTAAGCAAATGGAATCTTGTGCCAGGTGTTCTGACCACCTGCTGTAACTGTCAGTTTCTGAGGCTGTAAGACTACAATCTGGCTCTCTTGAGACTACAGCTTCCTTACTGCTTTCCTTCCTTCTATTTTCTGTCATTCCTTCTTTCTTTTTCCCTCCTATTTCTTTCCATCACTCCTTCCTTCCTTTATTCGTTCCTGCATTCCTACTTTACTTCCTTCTATCCTGCCTTTCATCCTGCCTTCCATTCTTCCTCCATACCAATTTTCCTTCCTACCTTCCTTAGTTTTTCTTTCCTTCCATCATGCCTTCTTTCATTCCTTCATATCCTTCTTATCTTTCTTCCTTTCTTCTTTCTGCTTTCCCTCTCTTTCCTTCCCTCTTCCTTTCTTTACTTTTTCTTTCCTTCCTTCTCTCTTTCCTTCTGTTTTTCATTTCTTCTTCCTCACTTCCTTCCTTCCTTCCTTCTATCTTTACTTAAATCCTTCTTCTTCCCTTCTTCCTTTCCTTCCTTCCTTACTTCCTTCTTTCCGTCATTCCTCTGTTTCTTTCCATCCATCCTCGCCTAGTTTCCTTTGTTCTTTCCTGCCTTCCATTGATTTCCTTCTTTTTTTCCTATATTCCTTCTTTCCTTACTTCCCTCATTAGTTCCTTCTTTCCCTCCTTCCTTCCTTGTTAATATTCCAAATAATTTCGAAATCGTACGGTTCACTACTTCTCCCAGTTTTCACTCGATCCCCAAACAATACACATCAAGGCCCTAGCAACAACAAGAACAACATAGCAACTGTCGAGCAATGCCCAAGCAAATATTCAGAACACCATAGCAACCGCCTAGCAACCACCCAAAACACCATAGCAACTGCCTAGCAACCACCCAGAACACTATAGCAACTGCCAAGCAACGCCCTAGCAACCACGCAGAACACCATAGCAACCGCCAAGCAACCACTCAGAACACCAAAGCAACTGCCTAGCAACGCCCTAGCAACCACCCAGAACACCATAGCAACCGCCTAGCAACGCCCTCACAACCACCAAGAACACCATAGCAACTGCCTAGCAACCACCCAGAACACCATAGCAACTGCCTAGCAACGCCCTAGCAACCACCCAGATAACTATAGCAACTGCCTAGCAACCACCCAAAACACCATAGCAACTGCCTAGCAACGCCCTAGCAACCACCCAGAACACCATAGCAATCGCCTAGCAACCACCCAGAACACCATCGCAACTGCCTAGCAACGCCCGAGCAACCACCCAGAACACCATAGCAACCGCCCAGCAACCACCCAAAACACCATAGCAACTGCCTAGCAACGCCCTAGCAACCACCAAGAACACCTTAGCAACCGCCTAGCAACCACCCAGAACACCATAGCAACTGCCTAGCAACGCCCTTGCAACCACACAGAACACCATAGGAATCGCCTAGCAACGCCCTAGCAACCAACCAGGACACCATAGCAACCGCCTAGCAACCACCCAGAACACCATAGCAACTGCCTAGCAACGCCCTAG
Source organism: Gymnothorax reevesii (assembly GCA_029721435.1). Lineage (NCBI taxonomy): Eukaryota > Metazoa > Chordata > Actinopteri > Anguilliformes > Muraenidae > Gymnothorax > Gymnothorax reevesii. Next base: position 76,946,198 of record CM056576.1, on the reverse strand, counting down.
CAACCACCCAGAACACCATAGCAACTGCCGAGCAACCACCCAGAACACCATAGCAACCGCCTAACACCCACCCAGAACACCATAGCAACTGCCTAGCAACGCCCTAGCAACCACCCAGAACACCATAGCAACCGCCTAGCAACCACCCAGAACACCATAGCATCCACCTAGCAACCACCCAGAACACCATAGCAACTGCCTAGCAACGCCCGAGCAACCACCCAGAACACCATAGCAACCGCCTAGCAACCACCCAGAACACCATAGCAACTGCCTAGCAACGCCCTAGCAACCACCCAGAACACCATAGAAACCGCCTAGCAACCAACCAGAACACCATAGCAACTGCCTAGCAACACCCTAACAACCACCCAGAACACCATAGCAACCGCCTAGCAAGGCCCTAGAAACCACCCAGAAAACCATAGCAACCGCCTAGCAACCACCCAGAACACCATAGCAACTGCCTAGCAACGCCCTAGCAACCACCCAGAACACCATAGCAACCACCTAGCAACCACCCAAAACACCATAGCAACTGCCTAGCAACGCCCTAGCAACCACACAGAACACCATAGGAATCGCCTAGCAACCACCCAAAACACCATAGCAACTGCCTAGCAACGCCCTAGCAACCACACAGAACACCATAGCAACCGCCTAGCAACCACCCAAAACACCATAGCAACTGCCTAGCAACGCCCCACCAACCACCCAGAACACAATAGCAACCGCCTAGCAACCACCCAGAACACCATAGCAACGGCCTAGCAACCATCAGAACACCATAGCAACTGCCTAGCAACGCCCTTGCAACCACCCAGAACACCATAGCAACCGCCTAGCAACCACCCAGAACACCATAGCAACCGCCTAGCAACCACCGAGAACACCAGAGCAACTGCATAGCAACGACCTAGCAACCACCCAGAACACCATAGCAACCGCCTAGCTACCACCTAGAACACCATAGCAACCGCCTAGCAACCACCCAGATCACCATAGTAACACCCTAGCTACCACCCAAAACACCATAGCAACCGCCTAACAACCATCCAGAACACCATAGCAACCGCCTAGCAACGCCCTAGCAACCACCCAGAACACCATAGCAACGCCCTAGCAACCACCCAGAACACCATAGCAACCGCCTAGCAACGCCCGAGCAACCACCCAGAACACCATAGCAACCGCCCAGCAATGCCCTAGCAACCACCCAGAACACCATAGCAACCGCCTAGCAACCACCCAGAACACCATAGCAACTGCCTAGCAACACCCTAACAACCACTCAGAACACCATTGCAACCGCCTAGCAAGGCCCTAGCAACCACCCAGAACACCATAGCAACCGCCTAGCAACCATCCAGAACACCATAGCAACTCCCTAGCAACGCCCTAGCAACCACCCACAACACCACAGCAACCACCTAGCAACCACCCAAAACACCATAGCAACTGCCTAGCAACGCCCTAGCAACCACCCAGAACACCATAGCAACCGCCTAGCAACCACCCAGAACACCATAGCAACTGCCTAGCACCGCCCTAGCAACCACACAGAACACCATAGCAACCGCCTAGCAACCACCCAAAACACCATAGCAACTGCCTAGCAACGCCCTAGCAACCACCCAGAACACCATAGCAACCGCCTAGCAACCACCCAGAACACCATAGCAACTGCCTAGCAACGCCCTAGCAACCACCCAGAACACCATAGCAACCACCTAGCAACCACCCAAAACACCATAGCAACTGCCTAGCAACGCCCTTGCAACCACCCAGAACGCCATAGCAACCGCCTAGCAACTACCCAGAACACCATAGCAACTGCCTAGCAACGCCCTAGCAACCACCCAGAACACCAAAGCAACCACCTAGCAACCCCCCAAAACACCATAGCAACTGCCTAGCAACGCCCTAGCAACCACCCAGAACACCATAGCAACCGCCTAGCAACCACCCAGAACACCATTGCAACTGCCTAGCAAAACCCTAACAACCACCCAGAACACCATAGCAACCGCCTAGCAACGCCCTAGCAACCACCCAGAACACCATAGCAACAGCCTAGCAACCATCAGAACACCATAGCGACTGCCTAGCAACGCCCTTGCAAACACCCAGAACACCATAGCAACCGCCTAGCAACCACCCAGAACACCATAGCAACCGCCTAGCAACCACCGAGAACACCATAGCAACTGCATAGCATCGACCGAGCAACCACCCAGAACACCATAGCAACCGCCTAGCTACCACCTAGAACACCATAGCAACCGCCTAGCAACCACCCAGATCACCAGAGCAACCGCCTAACAACCACCCAGAACACCATAGTAACACCCTAGCAACCACCCAGAACACCATAGCAACCGCCTACCAACCAACTAGAACACCATAGCAACTGCCTAGCAACGCCCTAGCAACCACCCAGAACACCATAGCAACGCCCTAGCAACCACCCAGAACACCATAGCAACCGCCTAGCAACGCCCGAGCAACCACCCAGAACACCATAGCAACCGCCCAGCAACGCCCTAGCAACCACCCAGAACACCATAGCAACCACCTAGCAACCACCCAGAACACCATAGCAACTGCCTTGCAACACCCTAGCAACCACCCAGAACACCATAGCAACCGCCTAGCAATGCCGTAGCAACCACCCACAACACCATAGCAACTGCTTAGCAATGCCCTAGCAACCACCCTAACAACCACCCAGAACACCATAGCAACTGCCTTGCAATGCCCTAGCAACCACCCAGAACACCATAGCAACTGCCTAGCAACACCCTAGCAACCACCCAGAACACCATAGCAACCACCTAGCAACGCCCTAGCAACCACCCAGAACATCATAGCAACTGCTTAGCAAAGCCCTAGCAACCACGCAGAATGCCATAGCAACCGCCTAGCAACCACCGAGAACCCCATAGCAACACTCTAGCAACCACCCAGAACGCCATAGCAACCGCCTAGCAACCACCCAGAACGCCATAGCAACCGCCTAGCAACAACCCAGAACACCATAGCAACTGCCTAGCAACGCCCTAGCAACCACCCAGAACACCATAGCAACCACCTAGCAACCACCCAAAACACCATAGCAACTGCCTAGCAACGCCCTAGCAACCACCCAGAACACCATAGCAACTGCCTAACAACTGTTACAGCCAGTCCTCATTATGTCAAATTACAATAAAAAAATGTATTTTTTTCAGCTACTCAACTTATCAACCTTTCAGCCATTCCAACTCCTGATTGTTTTCGACTATGACTTCCGGCAACTGTTTCTTCTGCCCAATCCTGTCTCAAAATATAAGTCCTTACTACAATTCTTCACTATTAAAAAATGTCACTATTAAAAATTTCCATATGACGGTTGTCATCAACTATGACTCCCGCAAACTGTTTCCTCAGTCCACATCTGTTTCAAAATAAAAGTCCTCATCACTACCATAATTATCCTTCTAAAAACGTAGCTACCAATATGATCATGCAAAGATATGTTACAAACTCCACCTTATGCAACTACACTTTGCATTTTCAATGCACACGTAATTCCCTGGAATTACATTATCTAGTTATTATTATTATTCTTCTAACACACTTAATGCGGCCTCAACCGTTTATCGTAGAAACTTCATTCAAACTGCGTTGCGTAGGTCTTACTTAGGACACCTGTGCAATGTATTTTTCATCTTTGTAACTTTTATACTTTTTGAGTTATTAATAAAAAACTATAAATTTTTTCCCCCCATAGACTTAACATTGGCATTATGACATCACAATAGGGCCATTAAGCAAATGGAATCTTGTGCCAGGTGTTCTGACCACCTGCTGTAACTGTCAGTTTCTGAGGCTGTAAGACTACAATCTGGCTCTCTTGAGACTACAGCTTCCTTACTGCTTTCCTTCCTTCTATTTTCTGTCATTCCTTCTTTCTTTTTCCCTCCTATTTCTTTCCTTCGTTCCTTCCTTCCTTTATTCGTTCCTTCTTTCCTACTTTACTTCCTTCTATCCTGCCTTTCATCTTTCCTCCCATTCTTCCTCCCTACCAATTTTCTTTCCTACCTTCCTGAGTTTTTCTTTCCTTCCATCATGCCTTCTTTCATTCCTTCATATCCTTCTTATCTTTCTTCCTTTCTTATTTCTGCTTTCCCTCTCTTTCCTTCCCTCTTCCTTTCTTTACTTTTTCTTTCCTTCCTTCTCTCTTTCCTTCTGTTTTTCATTTCTTCTTCCTCACTTCCTTCTTTCCTTCCTTCTATCTTTACTTAAATCCTTCTTCTTCCCTTCTTCCTTTCCTTCCTTCCTTACTTCCTTCTTTCCGTCATTCCTCGGTTTCTTTCCATCCATCCTCGCCTAGTTTCCTTTGTTCTTTCCTGCCTTCCTTTGATTTCCTTCTTTTTTTCCCATATTCCTTCTTTCCTTACTTCCCTCATTAGTTCCTTCTTTCCCTCCTTCCTTCCTTGTTAATATTCCAAATAATTTCGTAATCGTACGGTTCACTACTTCTCCCAGTTTTCACTCGATCCCGAAACAATACACATCAACGCCCTAGCAACAACAAGAACAAAATAGCAACTGTCGAGCAATGCCCAAGCAAATATTCAGAACACCATAGCAACCGCCTAGCAACCACCCAAAACACCATAGCAACTGCCTAGGAACCACCCAGAACACTATAGCAACTGCCAAGCAACGCCCTAGCAACCACCCAGAACACCATAGCAACCGCCAAGCAACCACTCAGAACACCAAAGCAACTGCCTAGCAACACCCTAGCAACCACCCAGAACACCATAGCAACCGCCTAGCAACGCCCTCACAACCACCGAGAACACCATAGCAACTGCCTAGCAACCACCCAGAACACCAAAGCAACTGCCTAGCAACGCCCTAGCAACCACCCAGAACACTATAGCAACCGCCTAGCAACCACCCAAAACACCATAGCAACTGCCTAGCAACGCCCTAGCAACCACCCAGAACACCATAGCAATCGCCTAGCAACCACCCAGAACACCATAGCAACTGCCTAGCAACGCCCTAGCAACCACCCAGAACACCATAGCAACCGCCCAGCAACCACCCAACACACCATAGCAACTGCCTAGCAACGCCCTAGCAACCACCAAGAACACCTTAGCAACCGCCTAGCAACCACCTAGAACACCATAGCAACTGCCTAGCAACGCCCTAGCAACCACACAGAACACCATAGGAATCGCCTAGCAACGCCCTAGCAACCACCCAGAACACCATAGCAACCCTCTAGCAACCACCCAGAACCCCATAGCAACTGCCTAGCAACGCCCTAGCAACCACCCAGAACACCATAGCAACCGCCTAGCAACCACTCAGAACACCATATCAACCGCCTAGCAACCACCCAGAATACCATAGCAAGTGCCTAGCAACGCCCTAGCAACCACCCAGAACACCATAGCAACCGCCTAGCAACCACCCAGAACACCATAGCAACCGCCTAGCAACCACCCAGAACACCATAGCAACCGCCTAGCAACCACCCAGAACACCATAGCAACTGCCTAACAACGCCCGAGCAACCACCCAGAACACCATAGCAACCGCCTAGCAACCACACAGAACACCATAGCAACTGCCTAGCAGCGCCTTTGCAACCACCCAGAACACCATAGCAACCACCTAGCAACCACCCAAAACACCAAAGCAACTGCCTAGCAACGCCCTAGCAACCACCCAGAACACCATAACAACCACCTAGTAAACACCCAGAACACCATAGCAACTGCCTAGCAACACCCTGACAACCACCCAGAACACCATAGCAACTGCATAGCAACGCCTTAGCAACCACCCAGAACACCATAGCAACAGCCTAGCAATGCCCTAGCAACCTCCCAGAACACCATAGCAACCGCCTAGCAAGGCCCTAGCAACCACCCAGAACACCATAGCAACCGCCTAGCAACCACCCAGAACACCATAGCAACTGCCTAGCAACGCCCTAGCAACCACCCAGAACACCATAGCAACCACCTAGCAACCACCCAAAACACCATAGCAACTGCCTAGCAACGCCCTAGCAACCACCCAGAACACCATAGCAACCGCCTAGCAACCACACAGAACACCATAGCAACTGCCTAGCAACGCCCTATCAACCACCTAGAACACCATAGCAACCGCCTAGCAACCACCCAGAACACCATAGCAACTGCCTAGCAACGCCCTAGCAACCACCCAGAACACCATAGCAACCACCTAGCAACCACCCAAAACACCATAGCAACTGCCTAGCAACGCCCTAGCAACCACCCAGAACACCATAGCAACCGCCTAGCAACCACCCAGAACACCATAGCAACTGCCTAGCAACGCGCTAGCAACCACCCAGAACACCAAAGCAACCACCTAGCAACCACCCAAAACACCATAGCAACTGCCTATCAACGCCCTAGCAACCACCCAGAACACCATAGCAACCGCCTAGCAACCACCCAGAACACCATTGCAACTGCCTAGCAACACCCTAACAACCACCCAGAACACCACAGCAACCGCCTAGCAACGCCCCAGCAACCACCCAGAACACCATAGCAACAGCCTAGCAACCATCAGAACACCATAGAAACTGCCTAGCAACGCCCTAGCAACCACCCAGAACACCATAGCAACCGCCTAGCAACCACCCAGAACACCAAAGCAACCGCCTAGCAACCACCGAGAACACCATAGCAACTGCCTAGCAACGACCTAGCAACCACCCAGAACACCATAGCAACCGCCTAGCTACCACCCAGAACACCATAGCAACCGCCTAGCAACCACCCAGAACACCAGAGCAACCGCCTAACAACCACCCAGAACACCATAGCAACACCCTAGCCACCACCCAGAACACTATACCAACCGCCTAGCAACCATCTAGAACACCATAGCAACTGCCTAGCAATGCCCTAGCAACCACCCAGAACACCATAACAACGCCCTAGCAACCACCCAGAACACCATAGCAACCGTCTAGCAACGCCCGAGCAACCACCCAGAACACCATAGCAACCGCCTAGCAACGCCCTCACAACCACCCAGAACACCTTAGCAACCACCTAGCAACCACCCAGAAAACCATAGCAACTGCCTAGCAACACCCTAGCAACCACCCAGAACACCATAGCAACCGCCTAGCAACGCCCTAGCAACCACCCAGAACACCATAGCAACTGCTTAGCAATGCCCTAGCAACTACACAGAACGCCATAGCAACCACCCTAACAACCAGCCAGAACACCATAGCAACTGCCTAGCAATGCCCTAGCAACCACCCAGAACACCATAGCAACTGCCTAGCAACGCCCTAGCAACCACCCAGGACACCATAGCAACTGCCTAGCAACACCCTAGCAACCACCCAGAACACCATAGCAACCACCTAGCAACGCCCTAGCAACCATCCAGAACATCATAGTAACTGCTTAGCAAAGCCCTAGCAACCACCCAGAATGCCATAGCAACCGCCTAGCAACCACCCAGAACCCCATAGCAACACTTTAGCAACCACCCAGAATGCTATAGCAACCGCCTAGCAACCACCCAGAACACCATAGCAATCGCCTAGCAACGCCCTATCAACCACTCAGAACACCATAGCAACCGCTTAGCAAGGCCCTAGCAACCACCCAGAACACCATTGCAACTGCCTAGCAATGCCCTAGCAACCACCCAGAACACGATAGCAGCTGCCTAGCAACACCCTCACAAGTACACAGAACACCATAGCAACTGCCTAACAACTGTTACAGCCAGTCCTCATTATGTCAAATTACAATAAAAAAATGTAACTTTTTAAGCTACTCAACTTATCAACCTTTCAGCCATTCCAACTCCTGATTGTTTTCGACTATGACTTCCGGCAACTGTTTCTTCTGCCCAGTCCTGTCTCAAAATATAAGTCCTTACTACAATTCTTCACTATTAAAAAATGTCACGATTAAAAATTTCCATATGACAGTTGTCATCAACTATGACTCCCGCAAACTGTTTCCTCAGTCCACATCTGTTTCAAAATAAAAGTCCTCACCACTACCATAATTATCTTACTAAAAACGTAGCTACCAATATCATAATGCAATGATATGTTACAAACTCCACCTTATGCAACTACACTTTGCATTTTCAATGCACACGTAATTCCCTGGAATTTCATTATCTAGTTATTATTATTATTCTTCTAACACACTTAATGCGGCCTCAACCGTTTATCGTAGAAACTTCATTCAAACTGCGTTGCGTAGGTCTTACTTAGGACACCTGTGCAATGTATTTTTCATCTTTGTAACTTTTATACTTTTTGAGTTATTAATAAAAAACTATAAATTTTTTCCCCCCATAGACTTAACATTGGCATTATGACATCACAATAGGGCCATTAAGCAAATGGAATCTTGTGCCAGGTGTTCTGACCACCTGCTGTAACTGTCAGTTTGTCAGGCTGTAAGACTACAATCTGGCTCTCTTGAGACTACAGCTTCCTTACTGCTTTCCTTCCTTCTATTTTCTGTCATTCCTTCTTTCTTTTTTCCTCCTATTTCTTTCCTTCGTTCCTTCCTTCCTTTATTCGTTCCTTCTTTCCTACTTTACTTCCTTCTATCCTGCCTTTCATCCTTCCTCCCATTCTTCCTCCTCTCAATTTTCTTTCCTACCTTCCTTAGTTTTTCTTTCCTTCCATCATGCCTTCTTTCATTCCTTCATATCCTTCTTATCTTTCTTCCTTTCTTCTTTCTGCTTTCCCTTTCTTTCCTTTCCTCTTCCTTTCTTTACTTTTTCTTTCCTTCCTTCTCTCTTTCCTTCTGTTTTTCATTTCTTCTTCCTCACTTCCTTCCTTCCTTCCTTCCTTTTATCTTTACTTAAATCCTTCTTCTTCCCTTCTTCCTTTCCTTCCTTCTTTACTTCCTTCTTTCCTTCATTCTTCTGTTTCTTTCCATCCATCCTCGCCTTCTTTCCTTTGTTCTTTCCTGCCTTCCTTTGATTTCCTTGTTTTTTTCCTATATTCCTTCTTTCCTTACTTCCCTCATTAGTTCCTTCTTTCCCTCCTTCCTTCCTTGTTAACATTCCAAATAATTTCGTAATCGTACGGTTCACTACTTCTCCCACTTTTCCCTCGATCCCCAAACAAGACACATCAACGCCCTAGCAACAACAAGAACAACATAGCAACTGTCGAGCAATGCCCAAGCAAACATTCAGAACACCATAGCAACCGCCTAGCAACCACCCAAAACACCATAGCAACTGCCTAGCAACCACCCAGAACACTATAGCAACTGCCAAGCAAGGCCCTAGCAACCACCCAAAACACCATAGCAACCGCCAAGCAACCACTCAGAACACCAAAGCAACTGCCTAGCAACGCCCGAGCAACCACCCAGAACACCATAGCAACCGCCTAGCAACGCCCTAACATCCACTAAGAACACCATAGCAACTGCCTAGCAACCACCCAGAATACAATAGAAAACTGCCAAGCAACACCCTAGTAACCACCCAGAACACCATAGCAACCGCCCTGCAACCACCCAAAACACCATAGAAAACTGCCTAGCAACGCCCTACCACCCACCCGGAACACCATACCAATCGCCTAGCAACCACCCAGAACACCATAGCAACTGCCTAGCAACGCCTTAGCAACCACCGAGAACACCATAGCAACCGCCCAGCAACCACCCAAAACACCAAAGCAACTGCCTAGCAACGCCATAGCAACCACCAAGAACACCTTAGCAACCGCCTAGCAACCACCCGAGCACCATAGCAACTGCCTAGCAATGCCCTAGCAACCACCCAGAACACCATGGGAATCGCCTAGCAACGCCCTGGCAACCACCCAGAGCACCATTGCAACCGCCTAGCAACCACCCAGAACACCATAGCAACTGCCTAGCAACGCCCTAGCAACCACCCAGAACACCATAGCAACCGCCTAGCAACGCCCTTGCAACCACCCAGAACACCATAGCAACTGCCTAGCAATGCCATAGCAACCACCCAGAACACCATAGCAACCGCCTAGCAAAGCCCTAGCAACCACCAAGAACACCAAAGCAACTGCCTTGCAACGCCCTAACAACCACCAGGTACACCATAGCAATCGCCTAGAAATACCCTAGCAACCACCCAGTACACCATAGCAACTGCCTAGTAACGCCCTAGCAACCACCCAGAACACCATAGCAACCACCTAGCAACCACCCAAAACACCATAACAACTGCCTTGCAACACCTTAGCAACCACCCAGAACACTATAGCAACTGCCTAGCAACCACCCAAAACACCATAGCAACTGCCAAGCCACGCCCTAGCAACCACCAAGAACACCATTGCAACCGCCTAGCAACCACCGAGAACACCATAGCAACTGCCTAGCAACGACCCAGCAACCACCCAGAACACCATAGCAACCGCCTAGCTACCACCCAGAACACCATAGCAACCGCCTAGTAACCACCCAGAACACCAGAGCAACCGCCTAACAACCACCCAGAACACCATAGCAACACCCAAGCAACCACCCAGAACACCATAGCAACCGCCTAGCAACCATCTAGAACACCATAGCAACTGCCTAGCAACGCCCTAGCAACCACCAAGAACACAATAGCAACGCCCTAGCAACCACCCAGAACACAATAGCAACCGCCTAGCAACGCCCGAGCAACCACCCAGAACACCATAGCAACCGCCTAGCAACGCCCTCACAACCACCCAGAACACCTTAGCAACCACCTAGCAACCACCCAGAAAACCATAGTAACTGCCTAGCAACACCCTAGCAACCACCCAGAACACCATAGCAACCGCCTAGCAACGCCGTAGCAACCACCCAGAACACCATAGCAACTGCTTAGCAATGCCCTAGCAACTACACAGAACGCCATAGCAACCACCCTAACAACCACCCAGAACACCATAGCAACTGCCTAGCAATGCCCTAGCAACCACCCAGAACACCATAGCAACTGCCTAGCAACGCCCTAGCAACCACCCAGGACACCATAGCAACTGCCTAGCAACACCCTAGCAACCACCCAGAACACCATAGCAACCACCTAGCAACGCCCTAGCAACCATCCAGAACATCATAGTAACTGCTTAGCAAAGCCCTAGCAACCACCCAGAATGCCATAGCAACCGCCTAGCAACCACCCAGAACCCCATAGCAACACTTTAGCAACCACCCAGAATGCTATAGCAACCGCCTAGCAACCACCCAGAACACCATAGCAATCGCCTAGCAACGCCCTATCAACCACTCAGAACACCATAGCAACCGCTTAGCAAGGCCCTAGCAACCACCCAGAACACCATTGCAACTGCCTAGCAATGCCCTAGCAACCACCCAGAACACGATAGCAGCTGCCTAGCAACACCCTCACAAGTACACAGAACACCATAGCAACTGCCTAACAACTGTTACAGCCAGTCCTCATTATGTCAAATTACAATAAAAAAATGTAACTTTTTAAGCTACTCAACTTATCAACCTTTCAGCCATTCCAACTCCTGATTGTTTTCGACTATGACTTCCGGCAACTGTTTCTTCTGCCCAGTCCTGTCTCAAAATATAAGTCCTTACTACAATTCTTCACTATTAAAAAATGTCACGATTAAAAATTTCCATATGACAGTTGTCATCAACTATGACTCCCGCAAACTGTTTCCTCAGTCCACATCTGTTTCAAAATAAAAGTCCTCACCACTACCATAATTATCTTACTAAAAACGTAGCTACCAATATCATAATGCAATGATATGTTACAAACTCCACCTTATGCAACTACACTTTGCATTTTCAATGCACACGTAATTCCCTGGAATTACATTATCTAGTTATTATTATTATTCTTCTAACACACTTAATGCGGCCTCAACCGTTTATCGTAGAAACTTCATTCAAACTGCGTTGCGTAGGTCTTACTTAGGACACCTGTGCAATGTATTTTTCATCTTTGTAACTTTTATACTTTTTGAGTTATTAATAAAAAACTATAAATTTTTTCCCCCCATAGACTTAACATTGGCATTATGACATCACAATAGGGCCATTAAGCAAATGGAATCTTGTGCCAGGTGTTCTGACCACCTGCTGTAACTGTCAGTTTGTCAGGCTGTAAGACTACAATCTGGCTCTCTTGAGACTACAGCTTCCTTACTGCTTTCCTTCCTTCTATTTTCTGTCATTCCTTCTTTCTTTTTTCCTCCTATTTCTTTCCTTCGTTCCTTCCTTCCTTTATTCGTTCCTTCTTTCCTACTTTACTTCCTTCTATCCTGCCTTTCATCCTTCCTCCCATTCTTCCTCCCTCCCAATTTTCTTTCCTACCTTCCTTAGTTTTTCTTTCCTTCCATCATGCCTTCTTTCATTCCTTCATATCCTTCTTATCTTTCTTCCTTTCTTCTTTCTGCTTTCCCTTTCTTTCCTTTCCTCTTCCTTTCTTTACTTTTTCTTTCCTTCCTTCTCTCTTTCCTTCTGTTTTTCATTTCTTCTTCCTCACTTCCTTCCTTCCTTCCTTCCTTTTATCTTTACTTAAATCCTTCTTCTTCCCTTCTTCCTTTCCTTCCTTCTTTACTTCCTTCTTTCCTTCATTCTTCTGTTTCTTTCCATCCATCCTCGCCTTCTTTCCTTTGTTCTTTCCTGCCTTCCTTTGATTTCCTTGTTTTTTTCCTATATTCCTTCTTTCCTTACTTCCCTCATTAGTTCCTTCTTTCCCTCCTTCCTTCCTTGTTAACATTCCAAATAATTTCGTAATCGTACGGTTCACTACTTCTCCCACTTTTCCCTCGATCCCCAAACAAGACACATCAACGCCCTAGCAACAACAAGAACAACATAGCAACTGTCGAGCAATGCCCAAGCAAACATTCAGAACACCATAGCAACCGCCTAGCAACCACCCAAAACACCATAGCAACTGCCTAGCAACCACCCAGAACACTATAGCAACTGCCAAGCAAGGCCCTAGCAACCACCCAAAACACCATAGCAACCGCCAAGCAACCACTCAGAACACCAAAGCAACTGCCTAGCAACGCCCGAGCAACCACCCAGAACACCATAGCAACCGCCTAGCAACGCCCTAACATCCACTAAGAACACCATAGCAACTGCCTAGCAACCACCCAGAATACAATAGAAAACTGCCAAGCAACACCCTAGCAACCACCCAGAACACCATAGCAACCGCCTTGCAACCACCCAAAACACCATAGTAAACTGCCTAGCAACGCCCTAGCAACCACCCTGAACACCATAGCAATCGCCTAGCAACCACCCAGAACACCATAGCAACTGCCTAGCAACGCCTTAGCAACCACCGAGAACACCATAGCAACCGCCCAGCAACCACCCAAAACACCAAAGCAACTGCCTAGCAACGCCATAGCAACCACCAAGAACACCTTAGCAACCGCCTAGCAACCACCCGAGCACCATAGCAACTGCCTAGCAATGCCCTAGCAACCACCCAGAACACCATGGGAATCGCCTAGCAACGCCCTGGCAACCACCCAGAGCACCATTGCAACCGCCTAGCAACCACCCAGAACACCATAGCAACTGCCTAGCAACGCCCTAGCAACCACCCAGAACACCATAGCAACCGCCTAGCAACGCCCTTGCAACCACCCAGAACACCATAGCAACTGCCTAGCAATGCCATAGCAACCACCCAGAACACCATAGCAACCGCCTAGCAAAGCCCTAGCAACCACCAAGAACACCAAAGCAACTGCCTTGCAACGCCCTAACAACCACCAGGTACACCATAGCAATCGCCTAGAAATACCCTACCAACCACCCAGTACCCCATAGCAACTGCCTAGTACCGCCCTAGCAACCACCCAGAACACCATAGCAACCACCTAGCAACCACCCAAAACACCATAACAACTGCCTTGCAACACCTTAGCAACCACCCAGAACACTATAGCAACTGCCTAGCAACCACCCAAAACACCATAGCAACTGCCTAGCAACGCCCTAGCAACCACCAAGAACACCATTGCAATCGCCCAGCAACCACCCACAACACCATAGCAACTGCCTAGCAACGACCAAGCAACCACCCAGAACACCATAGCAACCGCCTAGCAACCACCCAGAACACCATAGCAACTGCCTAGCAACGCCCGAGCAACCACCCAGAACACCATAGCAACCGCCTAGCAACCACCCAGAACACCATTGCAACTGCCTAGCAACTGCCTAGCAACGCCCTAGCAACCACCCTGAACACCATAGCAACCACCTAGCAACCACCCAAAACACCATAGCAACTGCCTAGCAATGCCCTAGCAACCACCCAGAACACCATAGCAACCGCCTTGCAACCACCCAGAACACCATAGCAACTGCCTAGCAACACCCTAACAACCACCCAGAAAACCATAGCAACCGCCTAGCAACGCCCTAGCAACCACCCAGATCACCATAGCAACAGCTTAGCAATGCCCTAGCAACCTCCCCGAACACCAAAGCAACCGCCTAGCAAGGCCCTAGCAACCACCCAGAACACCATAGCAACCGCCTAGCAATGCCCTAGCAACCTCCCAGAACAGCATAGCAACAGCCTAGCAACCACCCAGCACACCATAGCAACTGCCTAGCAACGCCCTATCAACCACCCAGAACACAATAGCAACCGCCTAGCAACCACCCAGAACACCATAGCACCCGCCTAGCAACCACCCAGAACACCATAGCAACTGCCTAGCAACGCCCTAGCAACCACCCAGAACACAATAGCAACCGCCTAGAAACCACCCAAAACACCATAGCAACCACCTAGCAACCACCCAGAACACCATAGCAACTGCCTAGCAACGCCCTAGCAACCACCCAGAACACCATAGCAACTACCTAGCAACCACCCAAAACACCATAGCTACTGCCTAGCAACGCCCTAGCAACCACCCAGAACACCATAGCAACCGCCTAGCAACCACCCAGAACACCACAGCAACTGCCTAGCAACGCCCTAGCAACCACCCAGAACACCATAGCAACCGCCTAGCAACCACCCAGAACACCATAGCAACCGCCTAGCAACCACCCAGAACACCATAGCAACTGCCTAGCAACGCCCTAGCAACCACCCAGAACACCATAGCAACTGCCTAGCAACGCCCTACCAACCAACCATCACGCTATAGCAACTGCCTAGCAACGCCCTAGCAACCACCATGAACACCATAGCAACCATCTAGCAACCACCCAAAACACCATAGCAACTGCCTAGCAACGCCCTAGCAACCACCCAGAACACCATAGCAACCGCCTAGCAACCACCCAGAACACCATAGCAACTGCCTAGCAACACCCTAACAACCACCCAGAACACCATAGCAACCGCCTAGCAACGCCCTAGCAACCCCCCAGAACACCATAGCAACAGCCTAGCAATGCCCTAGCAACCACCCAGAACACCATAGCAACCGCCTAGCAACCACCCAGAACACCATAGCAACTGCCTAGCAACGCCCTAGCCACCACCCAGAACACCATAGCAACCGCCTAGCAACCACCCAGAACACCATAGCACCCGCCTACCACCCACCCAGAACACCATAGCAACTGCCTAGCACCGCCCTAGCAACCACCCAGAACACAATAGCAACCGCCTATCAACCACCCAGAACACCATAGCAACCACCTAGCAACCACCAAGAACACCATAGCAACTGCCTAGCAACGCCCTAGCAACCACCCAGAACACCATAGCAACTACCTAGCAACCACCCAAAACACCATAGCAACTGCCTAGCAACGCCCTAGCAACCACCCAGAACACCATAGCAACCGCCTAGCAACCACCCACAACACCATAGCAACTGCCTAGCAACGCCCTAGCAACCACCCAGAACACCATAGCAACCGCCTAGCAACCACCCCGAACACCATAGCAACTGCCTAGCAACGCCCTAGCAACCACCCAGAACACCACAGCAACTGCCTAGCAACGCCCTAACAACCACCAAGAACACCATAGCAACCGCCTAGCAACCACCCAGAATACCATAGCAACCGCCTAGCAACCACCCAGAACACCATAGCAACTGCCTAGCAACGCCCTAGCAACCACCCAGAACACCATAGCAACTGCCTAGCAACGCCCTAGCAACCACCCAGAACGCTATAGCAACTGCCTAGCAACGCCCTAGCAACCACCATGAACACCATAGCAACCACCTAGCAACCACCCAGAACACCATAGCAACTGCCTAGCAACGCCCTAGCAACCACCCAGAACACCATAGCAACCGCCTAGCAACCACACAGAACACCATAGCAAATGCCTAGCAACACCCTAACAACCACCCAGAACCCCATAGCAACCGCCTAGCAACGCCCTAGCAACCACCCAGAACACCATAGCAACAGCCTAGCAATGCCCTAGCAACCACCCAGAACACCATAGCAACTGCCTAGCAACGCCCTAGCAACCACCCAGAACACCATAGCAACGCCCTAGCAACCACCCAGAACACCATAGCAACCGCCTAGCAACGCCCCAGGAACCACCCAGAACACCAAAGCAAACGCCCAGCAACGCCCTAGCATCCCCCCAGCACACCATAGCAACCACCTAGCAACCACCCAGAACACCATAGCAACTGCCTTGCAACACCCTAGCAACCACCCAGAACACCATAGCAACCGCCTAGCAATGCCGTAGCAACCAACCACAACACCATAGCAACTGCTTAGCAATGCCCTAGCAACCACCCTAACAACCACCCAGAACACCATAGCAACTGCCTTGCAATGCCCTAGCAACCACCCAGAACACCATAGCAACTGCCTAGCAATGCCCTAGCAACCACCCAGAACACCATAGCAACTGCCTAGCAACACCCTAGCAACCACCCAGAACACCAGAGCACCCACCTAGCAACGCCCTAGCAACCACCCAGAACATCATAGCAACTGCTTAGCAAAGCCCTAGCAACCACGCAGAATGCCATAGCAACCGCCTAGCAACCACCGAGAACCCCATAGCAACACTCTAGCAACCACCCAGAACGCCATAGCAACCGCCTAGCAACCACCCAGAACGCCATAGCAACCGCCTAGCAACAACCCAGAACACCATAGCAACTGCATAGCAATGCCCTAGCAACCACCCAGAACACCATAGCAACCACCTAGCAACCACCCAAAACACCATAGCAACTGCCTAGCAACGCCCTAGCAACCACCCAGAACACCATAGCAACTGCCTAACAACTGTTACAGCCAGTCCTCATTATGTCAAATTACAATAAAAAAATGTATTTTTTTCAGCTACTCAACTTATCAACCTTTCAGCCATTCCAACTCCTGATTGTTTTCGACTATGACTTCCGGCAACTGTTTCTTCTGCCCAATCCTGTCTCAAAATATAAGTCCTTACTACAATTCTTCACTATTAAAAAATGTCACTATTAAAAATTTCCATATGACGGTTGTCATCAACTATGACTCCCGCAAACTGTTTCCTCAGTCCACATCTGTTTCAAAATAAAAGTCCTCATCACTACCATAATTATCCTTCTAAAAACGTAGCTACCAATATGATCATGCAAAGATATGTTACAAACTCCACCTTATGCAACTACACTTTGCATTTTCAATGCACACGTAATTCCCTGGAATTACATTATCTAGTGATTATTATTATTCTTCTAACACACTTAATGCGGCCTCAACCGTTTATCGTAGAAACTTCATTCAAACTGCGTTGCGTAGGTCTTACTTAGGACACCTGTGCAATGTATTTTTCATCTTTGTAACTTTTATACTTTTTGAGTTATTAATAAAAAACTATAAATTTTTTCCCCCCATAGACTTAACATTGGCATTATGACATCACAATAGGGCCATTAAGCAAATGGAATCTTGTGCCAGGTGTTCTGACCACCTGCTGTAACTGTCAGTTTCTGAGGCTGTAAGACTACAATCTGGCTCTCTTGAGACTACAGCTTCCTTACTGCTTTCCTTCCTTCTATTTTCTGTCATTCCTTCTTTCTTTTTCCCTCCTATTTCTTTCCTTCGTTCCTTCCTTCCTTTATTCGTTCCTTCTTTCCTACTTTACTTCCTTCTATCCTGCCTTTCATCCTTCCTCCCATTCTTCCTCCCTACCAATTTTCTTTCCTACCTTCCTGAGTTTTTCTTTCCTTCCATCATGCCTTCTTTCATTCCTTCATATCCTTCTTATCTTTCTTCCTTTCTTATTTCTGCTTTCCCTCTCTTTCCTTCCCTCTTCCTTTCTTTACTTTTTCTTTCCTTCCTTCTCTCTTTCCTTCTGTTTTTCATTTCTTCTTCCTCACTTCCTTCTTTCCTTCCTTCTATCTTTACTTAAATCCTTCTTCTTCCCTTCTTCCTTTCCTTCCTTCCTTACTTCCTTCTTTCCGTCATTCCTCGGTTTCTTTCCATCCATCCTCGCCTAGTTTCCTTTGTTCTTTCCTGCCTTCCTTTGATTTCCTTCTTTTTTTCCCATATTCCTTCTTTCCTTACTTCCCTCATTAGTTCCTTCTTTCCCTCCTTCCTTCCTTGTTAATATTCCAAATAATTTCGTAATCGTACGGTTCACTACTTCTCCCAGTTTTCACTCCATCCCGAAACAATACACATCAACGCCCTAGCAACAACAAGAACAAAATAGCAACTGTCGAGCAATGCCCAAGCAAATATTCAGAACACCATAGCAACCGCCTAGCAACCACCCAAAACACCATACCAACTGCCTAGGAACCACCCAGAACACTATAGCAACTGCCAAGCAACGCCCTAGCAACCACCCAGAACACCATAGCAACCGCCAAGCAACCACTCAGAACACCAAAGCAACTGCCTAGCAACACCCTAGCAACCACCCAGAACACCATAGCAACCGCCTAGCAACGCCCTCACAACCACCGAGAACACCATAGCAACGCCCTAGCAACCACCCAGAACACCAGAGCAACCACCAAGCAACGCCCTAGCAACCACCCAGAACACTATAGCAACCGCCTAGCAACCACCCAAAACACCATAGCAACTGCCTAGCAACGCCCTAGCAACCACCCACAACACCATAGCAATCGCCTAGCAACCACCCAGAACACCAAAGCAACTGCCTAGCAACGCCCTAGCAACCACCCAGAACACCATAGCAACCGCCCAGCAACCACCCAAAACACCATAGCAACTGCCTAGCAACGCCCTAGCAACCACCAAGAACACCTTAGCAACCGCCTAGCAACCAACTAGAACACCATAGCAACTGCCTAGCAACGCCCTAGCAACCACACAGAACACCATAGGAATCGCCTAGCAACGCCCTAGCAACCACCCAGAACACCAGAGCAACCACCTAGCAACCACCCAGAACACCATAGCAACTGCCTAGCAACGCCCTAGCAACCACCCAGAACACCATAGCAACCGCCTAGCAACCACTCAGAACACCATATCAACCGCCTAGCAACCACCCAGAATACCATAGCAAGTGCCTAGCAACGCCCTAGCAACCACCCAGAACACCATAGCAACCGCCTAGCAACCACCCAGAACACCATAGCAACCGCCTAGCAACCACCCAGAACACCATAGCAACCGCCTAGCAACCACCCAGAACACCATAGCAACTGCCTAATAACACCCCACCAACCACCCACAACACCATAGCAACCGCCTAGCAACCACACAGAACACCATAGCAACTGCCTAGCAGCGCCTTTGCAACCACCCAGAACACCATAGCAACCACCTAGCAACCACCCAAAACACCAAAGCAACTGCCTAGCAACGCCCTAGCAACCACCCAGAACACCATATCAACACCCTAACAAACACCCAGATCACCATAGCAACTGCCTAGCAACACCCTGACAACCACCCAGAACACCATAGCAACTGCATAGCAACGCCTTAGCAACCACCCAGAACACCATAGCAACAGCATAGCAATGCCCTAGCAACCTCCCAGAACACCATAGCAACCGCCTAGCAAGGCCCTAGCAACCACCCAGAACACCATAGCAACCGCCTAGCAACCACCCAGAACACCATAGCAACTGCCTAGCAACGCCCTAGCAACCACCCAGAACACCATAGCAACCACCTAGCAACCACCCAAAACACCATAGCAACTGCCTAGCAACGCCCTAGCAACCACCCAGAACACCATAGCAACCGCCTAGCAACCACACAGAACACCATAGCAACTGCCTAGCAACGCCCTATCAACCACCCAGAACACCATAGCAACCGCCTAGCAACCACCCAGACCACCATAGCAACTGCCTAGCAACGCCCTAGCAACCACCCAGAACACCATAGCAACCACCTAGCAACCACCCAAAACACCATAGCAACTGCCTAGCAACGCCCTAGCAACCACCCAGAACACCATAGCAACGCCCTAGCAACCACCCAGAACACCATAGCAACTGCCTAGCAACGGCCTAGCAACCACCCAGAACACCCAAGCAACCCCCCAGCAACCCTCCAAAACACCATAGCAACTGCCTAGCAACGCCCTAGCAACCACCCAGAACACCATAGCAACCGCCTAGCAACCACCCAGAACACCATTGCAACTGCCTAGCAACACCCTAACAACCACCCAGAACACCATAGCAACCGCCTAGCAACGCCCTAGCAACCACCCAGAACGCTATAGCAACTGCCTAGCAACGCCCTAACATCCACTAAGAACACCATAGCAACTGCCCAGCACCCACCCAGAATACAATAGAAAACTGCCAAGCAACACCCTAGCAACCACCCAGAACACCATAGCAACCGCCTTGCAACCACCCAAAACACCATACTAAACTGCCTAGCAACGCCTTAGCAACCACCCTGAACACCATAGCAATCGCCTAGCAACCACCCAGAACACCATAGCAACTGCCTAGCAACGCCTTAGCAACCACCGAGAACACCATAGCAACCGCCCAGCAACCACCCAAAACACCAAAGCAACTGCCTAGCAACGCCATAGCAACCACCAAGAACACCTTAGCAACCGCCTAGCAACCACCCGAGCACCATAGCAACTGCCTAGCAATGCCCTAGCAACCACCCAGAACACCATGGGAATCGCCTAGCAACGCCCTGGCAACCACCCAGAGCACCATTGCAACCGCCTAGCAACCACCCAGAACACCATAGCAACTGCCTAGCAACGCCCTAGCAACCACCCAGAACACCATAGCAACCGCCTAGCAACGCCCTTGCAACCACCCAGAACACCATAGCAACTGCCTAGCAATGCCATAGCAACCACCCAGAACACCATAGCAACCGCCTAGCAAAGCCCTAGCAACCACCAAGAACACCAAAGCAACTGCCTTGCAACGCCCTAACAACCACCAGGTACACCATAGCAATCGCCTAGAAATACCCTAGCAACCACCCAGAACACCATAGCAACCGCCTAGCAACCACCCAAAACACCATAACAACTGCCTTGCAACACCTTAGCAACCACCCAGAACACTATAGCAACTGCCTAGCAACCACCCAAAACACCATAGCAACTGCCTAGCAACGCCCTAGCAACCACCAAGAACACCATTGCAATCGCCCAGCAACCACCCAGAACACCATAGCAACTGCCTAGCAACGCCCAAGCAACCACCCAGAACACCACAGCAACCGCCTAGCAACCACCCAGAACACCATAGCAACTGCCTAGCAACGCCCGAGCAACCACCCAGAACACCATAGCAACCGCCTAGCAACCACCCAAAACACCATAGCAACTGCCTAGCAACTGCCTAGCAACGCCCTAGCAACCACCCTGAACACCATAGCAACCACCTAGCAACCACCCAAAACACCATAGCAACTGCCTAGCAATGCCCTAGCAACCACCCAGAACACCATAGCAACCGCCTTGCAACCACCCAGAACACCATAGCAACTGCCTAGCAATGCCTTAGCAACCACCGAGAACACCATAGCAACCGCCCAGCAACCACCAAAAACACCAAAGCAACTGCCTAGCAACGCCATAGCAACCACCAAGAACACCT
Source organism: Gymnothorax reevesii (assembly GCA_029721435.1). Classification (NCBI taxonomy): domain Eukaryota; kingdom Metazoa; phylum Chordata; class Actinopteri; order Anguilliformes; family Muraenidae; genus Gymnothorax; species Gymnothorax reevesii. The sequence continues at coordinate 76,924,141 of CM056576.1, read as the reverse complement.
TAGCAACCGCCTAGCAACCACCCGAGCACCATAGCAACTGCCTAGCAATGCCCTAGCAACCACCCAGAACACCATGGGAATCGCCTAGCAACGCCCTGGCAACCACCCAGAGCACCATTGCAACCGCCTAGCAACCACCCAGAACACCATAGCAACTGCCTAGCAACGCCCTAGCAACCACCCAGAACACCATAGCAACCGCCTAGCAACGCCCTTGCAACCACCCAGAACACCATAGCAACTGCCTAGCAATGCCATAGCAACCACCCAGAACACCATAGCAACCGCCTAGCAAAGCCCTAGCAACCACCAAGAACACCAAAGCAACAGCCTTGCAACGCCCTAACAACCACCAGGTACACCATAGCAATCGCCTAGAAATACCCTAGCAACCACCCAGTCCACCATAGCAACTGCCTAGTAACGCCCTAGCAACCACCCAGAACACCATAGCAACCACCTAGCAACCACCCAAAACACCATAACAACTGCCTTGCAACACCTTAGCAACCACCCAGAACACTATAGCAACTGCCTAGCAACCACCCAAAACACCATAGCAACTGCCTAGCAACGCCCTAGCAACCACCAAGAACACCATTGCAATCGCCCAGCAACCACCCAGAACACCATAGCAACTGCCTAGCAACGCCCAAGCAACCACCCAGAACACCATAGCAACTGCCTAGTAATGCCCGAGCAACCACCCAGAACACCATAGCAACCGCCTAGCAACCCCCCAGAACCCCATTGCAACTGCCTAGCAACTGCCTAGCAACGCCCTAGCAACCACCCTGAACACCATAGCAACCACCTAGCAACCACCCAAAACACCATAGCAACCGCCTAACAATGCCCTAGCAACCACCCAGAACACCATAGCAACCGCCTTGCAACCACCCAGAACACCATAGCAACTGCCTAGCAACACCCTAACAACCACCCAGAACACCATAGCAACCGCCTAGCACCGCCCTAGCAACCACCCAGAACACCATAGCAACAGCTTAGCAATGCCCTAGCAACCTCCCAGAACCCCAAAGCAACCGCCTAGCAAGGCCCTAGCAACCACCCAGAACAGCATAGCAACCGCCTAGCAATGCCCTAGCAACCTCCCAGAACAGCATAGCAACAGCCTAGCAACCACCCAGCACACCATAGCAACTGCCTAGCAACGCCCTATCAACCACCCAGAACACAATAGCAACCGCCTAGCAACCACCCAGAACACCATAGCAACCACCTAGCAACCACCCAAAACACCATAGCAACTGCCTAGCAACGCCCTAGCAACCACCCAGAACACAATAGCAACCGCCTAGCAACCACCCAGAACACCATAGCAACCACCTAGCAACCACCCAGAACACCATAGCAACTGCCTAGCAACGCCCTAGCAACCACCCAGAACACCATAGCAACTACCTAGCAACCACCCAAAACACCATAGCTACTGCCTAGCAACGCCCTAGCAACCACCCAGAACATCATAGCAACCGCCTAGCAACCACCCAGAACACCATAGCAACTGCCTAGCAAGGCCCTAGCAACCACCCAGAACACCATAGCAACCGCCTAGCAACCACCCAGAACACCATAGCAACTGCCTAGCAACGCCCTAGCAACCACCCAGAACACCACAGCAACTGCCTAGCAACGCCCTAGCAACCACCCAGAACACCATAGCAACCGCCTAGCAACCACCCAGAACACCATAGCAACCGCCTAGCAACCACCCAGAACACCATAGCAACTGCCTAGCAACGCCCTAGCAACCACCCAGAACACCATAGCAACTGCCTAGCAACGCCCTAGCAACCACCCAGAACGCTATAGCAACTGCCTAGCAACGCCCTAGCAACCACCATGAACACCATAGCAACCATCTAGCAACCACCCAAAACACCATAGCAACTGCCTAGCAACGCCCTAGCAACCACCCAGAACACCATAGCAACCGCCTAGCAACCACCCAGAACACCATAGCAACTGCCTAGCAACACCCTAACAACCACCCAGAACACCATAGCAACCGCCTAGCAACGCCCTAGCAACCACCCAGAACACCATAGCAACAGCCTAGCAATACCCTAGCAACCACCCACAACACCATAGCAACCGCCTAGCAACCACCCAGACCACCATAGCAACTGCCTAGCAACGCCCTAGCAACCAACCAGAACACCATAGCAACCGCCTAGCAACCACCCAGAACACCATAGCACCCGCCTAGCAACCACCCAGAACACCATAGCAACTGCCTAGCAACGCCCTAGCAACCACCCAGAACACAATAGCAACCGCCTATCAACCACCCAGAACACCATAGCAACCACCTAGCAACCACCGAGAACACCATAGCAACTGCCTAGCAACGCCCTAGCAACCATCCAGAACACCATAGCAACTACCTAGCAACCACCCAAAACACCATAGCAACTGCCTAGCAACGCCCTAGCAACCACCCAGAACACCATAGCAACCGCCTAGCAACCACACAGAACACCATAGCAACTGCCTAGCAACGCCCTAGCAACCAGCCAGAACACCATAGCAACCGCCTAGCAACCACCCCGAACACCATAGCAACTGCCTAGCAACGCCCTAGCAACCACCCAGAACACCACAGCAACTGCCTAGCAACGCCCTAGCAACCACCAAGAACACCATAGCAACCGCCTAGCAACCACCCAGAATACCATAGCAACCGCCTAGCAACCACCCAGAACACCATAGCAACTGCCTAGCAACGCCCTAGCAACCACCCAGAACACCATAGCAACTGCCTAGCAACGCCCTAGCAACCACCCAGAACGCTATAGCAACTGCCTAGCAACGCCCTAGCAACCACCATGAACACCATAGCAACCACCTAGCAACCACCCAGAACACCATAGCAACTGCCTAGCAACGCCCTAGCAACCACCCAGAACACCATAGCAACCGCCTAGCAACCACCCAGAACACCATAGCAACTGCCTAGCAACCCCCTAACAACCACCCAGAACACCAAAGCAACCGCCTAGCAACGCCCTAGCAACTACCCAGAACACCATAGCAACAGCCTAGCAATGCCCTAGCAACCACACAGAACACCATAGCAACCGCCTAGCAACCACCCAGAACACCATAGCAACTGCCTAGCAACGCCCTAGCAACCACCCAGAACACCATAGCAACCGCCTAGCAACCACCCACAACACCAGAGCACCCGCCTAGCAACCACCCAGAACACCACAGCAACTGCCTAGCAACGCCCTAGCAACCACGCAGAACACAATAGCAACCGCCTAGCAACCACCCAGAACACCATAGCAACCACCTAGCAACCACCCAGAACACCATAGCAACTGCCTAGCAACGCCCTAGCAACCACCCAGAACACCATAGCAACCACCTAGCAACCACCCAAAACACCATAGCAACTGCCAAGCAAAACCCTAGCAACCACCCAGAACACCATAGCAACCCCCTAGCAACCCCCCAGAACACCATAGCAACTGCCTAGCAACGCCCTAGCAACCACCCACAACACCAAAGCAACCCCCTAGCAACCACCCAGAACACCATAGCAACCGCCTTGCAACCACCCCGAACACCATAGCAACTGCCTAGCAACGCCCTAGCAACCACCCAGAACACCACAGCAACTGCCTAGCAACACCCTAGCAACCACCCAGACCGCTCTAGCAACTGCCTAGCACCGCCGTAGCCACCACCCAGAACACCATGGCAACCGCCTAGCAACCACCCAGAACACCATAGCAACCGCCTAGCAACGCCCTAGCAACCACCCAGAACACCATAGCAAAAGCCTAGCAATGCCCTAGCAACCACCCAGAACACCATAGCAACCGCCTAGCAACCACCCAGAACACCATAACAACTGCCTAGCAACGCCCTAGCAACCACCCAGAACACCATAGCAACCGCCTAGCAACCACCCAGAACACCATAGCAACCGCCTAGCAACCACCAAGAACACCATAGCAACTGCCTAGCAACGCCCCAGCAACCACGCAGAACACCATAGCAACCGCCTTGCAACCACCCAGAACACCATAGCAACTGCCTAGCAACGCCCAATCAACCACCCAGAACACCATAGCAACCACCTAGCAACCACCCAAAACACCATAGCAACTGCCTAGCAACGCCCTAGCAACCACCCAGAACACCATAGCAACCGCCTAGCAACCACCCAGAACACCATAGCAAAAGCCTAGCAATGCCCTAGCAACCTCCCAGAACACCATAGCAACCGCCTAGCAAGGCCCTAGCAACCACCCAGAACACCATAGCAACCGCCTAGCAATGCCCTAGCAACCTCCCAGAACACCATAGCAACCGCCTAGCAACCACCCAGCACACCATAGCAACTGCCTAGCAACGCCCTAGCAACCACCCAGAACACCATAGCAACCGCCTAGCAACCACCCAGAACACAATAGCAACCGCCGAGCTACCACCCAGAACACCATAGCAATGCCCTAGCAACCACCCAGAACACCATAGCAACTGCCTAGCAACGCCCTAGCACCCCCCCAGAACACCATAGCAACCGCCTAGCCACCATCAGAACACCATAGCAACTGCCTTGCAACGCCCTAGCAACCACCCAGAACACCATAGCAACCGCCTAGCAACCACCCAGAACACCATAGCAACCGCCCAGCAACAACACAGAACACCATAGCAACTGCCTAGCAACGCCCTAGCAACCACCCAGAACACCATTGCAACCACCTTGCTACCACCCAGAACACCATAGCAACCGCCTAGCAACCACCCAGAACACCAGAGCAACCGCCTAACAACCACCCAGAACACCATAGCAACCGCCTAGCAACGCCCTAGCAACCACCCAGAACACCATAGCAACCGCCTAGCAATGCCCTAGCAACCTCCCAGAACAGCATAGCAACAGCCTAGCAACCACCCAGCACACCATAGCAACTGCCTAGCAACGCCCTATCAACCACCCAGAACACCATAGCAACCGCCTAGCAACCACCCAGAAAACCATAGCACCCGCCTAGCAACCACCGAGAACACCATAGCAACTGCCTAGCAACGCCCTAGCAACCACCCACAACACAAAAGCAACCGCCTAGCAACCACCCAGAACACCATAGCAACCACCTAGCAACCACCCAGAACACCACAGCAACTGCCTAGCAACGCCCTAGCAACCACCCAGAACACCATAGCAACTACCTAGCAACCACCCAAAACACCATAGCTACTGCCTAGCAACGCCCTAGCAACCACCCAGAACACCATAGCAACCGCCTAGCAACCACCCAGAACACCATAGCAACTGCCTAGCAACGCCCTAGCAACCACCCAGAACACCATAGCAACCGCCTAGCAACCACCCAGAACACCATAGCAACTGCCTAGCAACGCCCTAGCAACCACCCAGAACACCACAGCAACTGCCTAGCAACGCCCTAGCAACCACCCAGAACACCATAGCAACCGCCTAGCAACCACCCAGAACACCATAGCACCCGCCTAGCAACCACCCAGAACACCATAGCAACTGCCTAGCAACGCCCTAGCAACCACCCAGAACACCATAGCAACTGCCTAGCAACGCCCTAGCAACCACCCAGAACGCTATAGCAACTGCCTAGCAACGCCCTAGCAACCACCATGAACACCATAGCAACCATCTAGCAACCACCCAAAACACCATAGCAACTGCCTAGCAACGCCCTAGCAACCACCCAGAACACCATAGCAACCGCCTAGCAACCACCCAGAACACCATAGCAACTGCCTAGCAACACCCTAACAACCACCCAGAACACCATAGCAACCGCCTAGCAACGCCCTAGCAACCACCCACAACACCATAGCAACAGCCTAGCAATGCCCTACCAACCACCCAGAACACCTTAGCAACCGCCTAGCACCCACCGAGAACACCATAGCAAGTGCCTAGCAACGCCCTAGCATCCAGCCAGAACACCATAGCAACCGCCTAGCAACCACCCAGAACACCATAGCACCCGCCTAGCAACCACCCAGAACACCATAGCAACTGCCTAGCAACGCCCTAGCAACCACCCAGAACACAATAGCAACCGCCTATCAACCACCCAGAACACCATAGCAACCACCTAGCAACCACCGAGAACACCATAGCAACCGCCTAGCAACGCCCTAGCAACCATCCAGAACACCATAGCAACTACCTAGCAACCACCCAAAACACCATAGCAACTGCCTAGCAACGCCCTAGCAACCACCCAGAACACCAAAGCAACTGCCTAGCAACCACCAAGAACACCATAGCAACTGCCTAGCAACACCCTAGCAACCGCCCAGAACACCATAGCAACCGCCTAGCAACCACCCCGAACACCATAGCAACTGCCTAGCAACGCCCTAGCAACCACCCAGAACACCACAGCAACTGCCTAGCAACGCCCTAGCAACCACCAAGAACACCATAGCAACCGCCTAGCAACCACCCAGAATACCATAGCAACCGCCTAGCAACCACCCAGAACACCATAGCAACTGCCTAGCAACGCCCTAGCAACCACCCAGAACACCATAGCAACTGCCTAGCAACGCCCTAGCAACCACCCAGAACGCTATAGCAACTGCCTAGCAACGCCCTAGCAACCACCATGAACACCATAGCAACCACCTAGCAACCACCCAGAACACCATAGCAACTGCCTAGCAACGCCCTAGCAACCACCCAGAACACCATAGCAACCGCCTAGCAACCACCCAGAACACCATAGCAACTGCCTAGCAACACCCTAACAACCACCCAGAACACCAAAGCAACCGCCTAGCAACGCCCTAGCAACCACCCAGAACACCATAGCAACAGCCTAGCAAAGCCCCAGCAACCACCCAGAACACCATAGCAACCGCCTAGCAACCACCCAGAACACCATAGCAACTGCCTAGCAACGCCCTAGCAACCACCCAGAACACCATAGCAACCGCCTAGCAACCACCCAGAACACCATAGCACCCGCCTAGCAACCACCCAGAACACCATAGCAACTGCCTAGCAACGCCCTAGCAACCACGCAGAACACAATAGCAACCGCCTAGCAACCACCCAGAACACCATAGCAACCACCTAGCAACCACCCAGAACACCATTGCAACTGCCTAGCAACACCCTAACAACCACCCAGAACACCATAGCAACCACCTAGCAACCACCCAAAACACCATAGCAACTGCCAAGCAAAACCCTAGCAACCACCCAGAACACCATAGCAACCGCCTAGCAACCTCCCAGAACACCATAGCAACTGCCTAGCAACGCCCTAGCAACCACCCAGAACACCATAGCAACCGCCTAGCAACCACCCAGAACACCATAGCAACCGCCTTGCAACCACCCCGAACACCATAGCAACTGCCTAGCAACGCCCTAGCAACCACCCAGAACACCACAGCAACTGCCTAGCAACGCCCTAGCAACCACCCAGAACGCTATAGCAACTGCCTAGCAACGCCCTAGCAACCACCCAGAACACCATGGCAACCGCCTAGCAACCACCCAGAACACCATAGCAACCGCCTAGCAACGCCCTAGCAACCACCCAGAACACCATAGCAAAAGCCTAGCAATGCCCTAGCAACCACCCAGAACACCATAGCAACCGCCTAGCAACCCCCCAGAACAACATACCAACTGCCTAGCAACGCCCTAGCAACCACCCAGAACACCATAGCAACCGCCTAGCAACCACCCAGAACACCATAGCAACCGCCTAGCAACCACCAAGAACACCATAGCAACTGCCTAGCAACGCCCGAGCAACCACGCAGAACACCATAGCAACCGCCTTGCCACCACACAGAACACCATAGCAACTGCCTAGCAACGCCCAATCAACCACCCAGAACACCATAGCAACCACCTAGCAACCACCCAAAACACCATAGCAACTGCCTAGCAACGCCCTAGCAACCACCCAGAACACCATAGCAACCGCCTAGCAACCACCCAGAACACCATAGCAAAAGCCTAGCAATGCCCTAGCAACCTCCCAGAACACCATAGCAACCGCCTAGCAAGGCCCTAGCAACCACCCAGAACACCATAGCAACCGCCTAGCAATGCCCTAGCAACCTCCCAGAACACCATAGCAACCGCCTAGCAACCACCCAGCACACCATAGCAACTGCCTAGCAACGCCCTAGCAACCACCCAGAACACCATAGCAACCGCCTAGCAACCACCCAGAACACAATAGCAACCGCCGAGCTACCACCCAGAACACCATAGCAATGCCCTAGCAACCACCCAGAACACCATAGCAACTGCCTAGCAACGCCCTAGCAACCACCCAGAACACCATAGCAACCGCCTAGCAACCATCAGAACACCATAGCAACTGCCTTGCAACGCCCTAGCAACCACCCAGAACACCATAGCAACCGCCTAGCAACCACCCAGAACACCATAGCAACCGCCAAGCAACAACACAGAACACCATAGCAACTGCCCAGCAACGCCCTAGCAACCACCCAGAACACCATTGCAACCACCTTGCTACCACCCAGAACACCATAGCAACCGCCTAGCAACCACCCAGAACACCAGAGCAACCGCCTAACAACCACCCAGAACACCATAGCAACACCCTAGCAACCACCCAGAACACCATAGCAACCGCCTAGCAACCATCCAGAACACCATAGCAACTGCCTAGCAACGCCCTAGCAACCACCCAGAACACCATAGCAACGCCCTAGCAACCACCCAGAACACCATAGCAACCGCCTAGCAATGCCCGAGCAACCACCCAGAACACCAAAGCAACCGCCTAGCAATGCCCTAGCAACCAGCCAGAACATCATAGCAACCACCTAGCAACCACCCAGAACACCATAGCAACTGCCTAGCAACACCCTAGCAACCACCCAGAACACCATAGCAACCGCCTGGCAATGCCGTGGCAACCACCCAGAACACAATACCAACTGCTTAGCAATGCCCTAGCAACCACCCAGAACGCCATAGCAACCACCCTAACAACCACCCAGAACACCATAGCAACTGCCTAGCAACGGCCTATCAACCACCGAGAACACAATAGCAACTGCCAAGCAACGCCATAGCAACCACCCAGAACACCATAGCAACGGCCTAGCAACCACCCAGAACAGCATAGCAACTGCCTAGCAACACCCTAGCAACCACCCAGAACACCATAGCAACCACCTAGCAACGCCCTAGCAACCACCCAGAACATCATAGCAACTGCTTAGCAAAGCCCTAGCAACCACCCAGAATGCCATAGCAACCGCCTAGCAACCACCCAGAACCCCATAGCAATGATCGAGCAACCACCCAGTACACCGTAGCAACCGCCTAGCAACTACCCAGAACACCATAGCAACAGCCTAGCAACGCCCTATCAACCACCCAGAACACCATAGCAACTGCCTAGCAATGCCCTAGCAACCACCCAGAACACGATAGCAGCTGCCTAGCAACACCCTCACAAGTACACAGAACACCATAGCAACTGCCTAACAACTGTTACAGCCAGTCCTCATTATGTCAAATTACAATAAAAAATGTAACTTTTTAAGCTACTCAACTTATCAACCCTTCAGCCATTCCAACTCCTGATTGTTTTCGACTATGACTTCCGGCAACTGTTTCTTCTGCCCAATCCTGTCTCAAAATATAAGTCCTTACTACAATTTTTCACTATTAAAAAATGTCACTATTAAAAATTTCCATATGACAGTTGTCATCAACTATGACTCCCGCAAACTGTTTCCTCAGTCCACATCTGTTTCAAAATAAAAGTCCTCACCACTACCATAATTATCCTCCTAAAAACGTAGCTACCAATATCATAATGCAATGATATGTTACAAACTCTACCTTATGCAACTACACTTTGCATTTTCAATGCACACGTAATTCCCTGGAATTACATTATCTAGTTATTATTATTAGTGTGCATTGAAAATGCTCACTATTGTTATCCTGGTCTTCTTATTATTATTATTATTATTATTATTATTATTATTATTCTTCTTCTAACACACTTAATGCGGCCTCAACCGTTTATCGTAGAAACTTCATTCAAACTGCGTTGCGTAGGTCTTACTTAGGACACCTGTGCAATGTATTTTTCATCTTTGTAACTTTTATACTTTTTGAGTTATTAATAAAAAACTATAAATTTTTTCCCCCCATAGACTTAACATTGGCATTATGACATCACAATAGGGCCATTAAGCAAATGGAATCTTGTGCCAGGTGTTCTGACCACCTGCTGTAACTGTCAGTTTTTCAGGCTGTAAGACTACAATCTGGCTCTCTTGAGACTACAGCTTCCTTACTGCTTTCCTTCCTTCTATTTTCTGTCATTCCTTCTTTCTTTTTCCCTCCTATTTCTTTCCTTTGTTCCTTCCTTCCTTTATTCGTTCCTTCTTTCCTACTTTACTTCCTTCTATCCTGCCTTTCATCCTACCTCCCATTCTTCCTCCCTACCAATTTTCTTGCCTACCTTCCTTAGTTTTTCTTTCCTTCCATCATGCCTTCTTTCATTCCTTCAATTTTTCTTATCTTTCTTCCTTTCTTCTTTCTGCTTTCCCTCTCTTTCCTTCCCTCTTCCTTTCTTTACTTTTTCTTTCCTTCCTTCTCTCTTTCCTTCTGTTTTTCATTTCTTCTTCCTCACTTCCTTCCTTCCTTCCTTCTATCTTTACTTAAATTCTTCTTCTTCCCTTCTTCCTTTCCTTCCTTCCTTACTTCCTTCTTTCCGTCATTCCCCTGTTTCTTTCCTTCCATCCTCGCCTAGTTTCCTTTGTTCTTTCCTGCCTTCCTTTGATTTCCTTCTTTTTTCCTATATTCCTTCTTTCCTTACTTCCCTCATTCGTTCCTTCTTTCCCTCCTTCCTTCCTTGTTAATATTCCAAATAATTTCGTAATCGTACAGTTCACTACTTCTCCCAGTTTTCACTCGATCCCCAAACAATACACATCAACGCCCGAGCAACAACAAGAACAACATAGCAACTGTCGAGCAATGCCCAAGCAAATATTCAGAACAACATAGCAACCGCCTAGCAACCACCCAAAACACCATAGCAACTGCCTAGCAACCACCCAAAACACTATAGCAACTGCCAAGGAACCACCCAGAACACCATAGCAACCACCTAGCAACCACCCAGAACACCATAGCAACTGCCTAGCAACGCCCGAGCAACCACCCAGAACACCATAGCAACCGCCTAGCAACCACCCAGAACACCATAGCAACTGCCTAGCAACGCCCTAGCAACCACCCAGAACACCATAGCAACTGCCTAGCAACGCCCTAGCAATCACCCAGAACACCATAGAAACCGCCTAGCAACCACCCAGAACACCATAGCAACTGCCTAGCAACACCCTAACAACCACCCAGAACACCATAGCAACCGCCTAGCAAGGCCCTAGCAACCACACAGAACACCATAGCAACCGCCTAGCAACCACCCAGAACACCATAGCAACTGCCTAGCAACGCCCTAGCAACCACCCAGAACACCATAGCAACCACCTAGCAACCACCCAAAACACCATAGCAACTGCCTAGCAACGCCCTAGCAACCACCCAGAACACCATAGCAACCGCCTAGCAACCACCCAGAACACCATAGCAACTGCCTAGCAACGCCCTAGCAACCACCCAGAACACCATAGCAACCGCCTAGCAACCACCCAAACCACCATAGCAACTGCCTAGCAACGCCCTAGCAACCACCCAGAACACCATAGCAACCGCCTAGCAACCACCCAGAACACCATAGCAACTGCCTAGCAACGCCCTAGCAACCACCCAGAACACCATAGCAACCACCTAGCAACCACCCAAAACACCATAGCAACTGCCCAGCAACGCCCTTGCAACCACCCAGAACGCCATAGCAACCGCCTAGCAACCACCCAGAACACCATAGCAACTGCCTAGCAACGCCCTAGCAACCACCCAGAACACCATAGCAACCACCTAGCAACCACCCAAAACACCATAGCAACTGCCTAGCAACGCCCTAGCAACCACCCAGAACACCATAGCAACCGCCTAGCCACCACCCAGAACACCATTGCAACTGCCTAGCAAAACCCTAACAACCACCCAGAACACCATAGCAACAGCCTAGCAACCATCAGAACACCATAGCAACTGCCTAGAAACGCCCTTGCAACCACCCAGAACACCATAGCAACCGCCTAGCAACCACCCAGAACACCATAGCAACCGCCTAGCAACCATCAGAACACCATAGCAACTGCCTAGAAACGCCCTTGCAACCACCCAGAACACCATAGCAACCGCCTAGCAACCACCCAGAACACCATAGCAACCGCCTAGCAACCGCCGAGAACACCATAGCAACTGCATAGCAACGACCTAGCAACCACCCAGAACACCATAGCAACCGCCTAGCTACCACCTTGAACACCATAGCAACCGCCTAGCAACCACCCAGATCACCAGAGCAACCGCCTAACAACCACCCAGAACACCATAGTAACACCCTAGCAACCACCCAGAACACCATAGCAACCGCCTAGCAACCATCTAGAACACCATAGCAACTGCCTAGCAACGCCCTACCAACCACCCAGAACACCATAGCAACGCCCTAGCAACCACCCAGAACACCATAGCAACCGCCTAGCAACGCCTGAGCAACCACCCAGAACACCATAGCACCCGCCCAGCAACGCCCTAGCAACCCCCCAGAACACCATAGCAACCGCCTAGCAACCACCCAGAACACCATAGCAACTGCCTAGCAACACCCTAACAACCACCCAGAACACCATTGCAACCGCCTTGCAAGGCCCTAGCAACCACCCAGAACACCATAGCAACCGCCTAGCAACCACCCAGAACACCATAGCAACTGCCTAGCAACGCCCTAGCAACCACCCAGAACACCATAGCAACCACCTAGCAACCACCCAAAACACCATGGCAACTGCCTAGCAACGCCCTAGCAACCACCCAGAACACCATAGCAACCGCCTAGCAACCACCCAGAACACCATAGCAACTGCCTAGCAACGCCCTAGAAACCACCCAGAACACCATAGCAACCGCCCAGCAACCACCCAGAACACCATAGCAACTGCCTAGCAAGGCCCTAGCAACCACCCAGAACACCATAGCAACCGCCTAGCAACCACCCAGAACACCATAGCAACTGCCCAGCAACGCCCTAGCACCCACCCAGCACACCCTACCAACCACCTAGCACCCACCCAAAACACCATAGCCACTGCCTACCAACGCCCTTGCAACCACCCAGAACGCCATAGCAACCGCCTAGCAACCACCCAGAACACCATAGCAACTGCCTAGCAACGCCCTAGCAACCACCCAGAACACCATAGCAACCACCTAGCAACCACCCAAAACACCATAGCAACTGCCTAGCAACGCCCTAGCAACCACCCAGAACACCATAGCAACCGCCTAGCAATCACCCAGAACACCATAGCAACACCCTAGCAAAACCCTAACAACCACCCAGAACACCATAGCAGCCGCCTAGCAACGCCCTAGCAACCACCCAGAACACCATAGCAACAGCCTAGCAACCATCAGAAAACCATAGCAACTGCCTAGCAACGCCCTTGCAAACACCCAGAACACCATAGCAACCGCCTAGCAACCACCCAGAACACCATAGCAACCGCCTAGCAACCACCGAGAACACCATAGCAACTGCATAGCAACGACTGAGCAACCACCCAGAACACCATAGCAACCACCTAGCTACCACTTAGAACACCATAGCAACCGCCTAGCAACCACCCAGATCACCAGAGCAACCGCCTAACAACCACCCAGAACACCATAGTAACACCCTAGCAACCACCCAGAACACCATAGCAACCGCCTAGCAACCATCTAGAACACCATAGCAACTGCCTAGCAACACCCTAGCAACCACCCAGAACACCATAGCAACCACCTAGCAACCACCCTGAACACCATAGCAACCGCCTAGCAACGCCCGACCAACCACCCAGAACACCATAGCAACCGCCCAGCAACGCCCTAGCAACCACCCAGAACACCATAGCAACCACCTAGCATCCACCCAGAACACCATAGCAACTGCCTTGCAACACCCTAGCAACCACCCAGAACACCATAGCAACCGCCTAGCAACGCCGTAGCAACCACCCACAACACCATACCAACTGCTTAGCAATGCCCTAGCAACCACCCTAACAACCACCCAGAACACCATAGCAACTGCCTAGCAATGCCCTAGCAACTACCCAGAACACCATAGCAACTGCCTAGCAATGCCCTAGCAACCACCCAGAACACCATAGCAACTGCCTAGCAACACCCTAGCAACCACCCAGAACACCATAGCAACCACCTAGCAACGCCCTAGCAACCACCCAGAACATCATAGCAACTGCTTAGCAAAGCCCTAGCAACCACGCAGAATGCCATAGCAACCGCCTAGCAACCACCGAGAACCCCATAGCAACACTCTAGCAACCACCGAGAACGCCATAGCAACCGCCTAGCAACCACCCAGAACACCATAGCAACTGCCTAGCAACGCCCTAGCAACCACCCAGAACACCATAGCAACCACCTAGCAACCACCCAAAACACCATAGCAACTGCCTAGCAACGCCCTAGCAACCACCCAGAACACCATAGCAACTGCCTAACAACTGTTACAGCCAGTCCTCATTATGTCAAATTACAATAAAAAAATGTATTTTTTTAAGCTACTCAACTTATCAACCTTTCAGCCATTCCAACTCCTGATTGTTTTCGACTATGACTTCCGGCAACTGTTTCTTCTGCCCAATCCTGTCTCAAAATATAAGTCCTTACTACAATTCTTCACTATTAAAAAATGTCACTATTAAAAATTTCCATATGACGGTTGTCATCAACTATGACTCCCGCAAACTGTTTCCTCAGTCCACATCTGTTTCAAAATAAAAGTCCTCACCACTACCATAATTATCCTACTAAAAACGTAGCTACCAATATCATCATGCAAAGATATGTTACAAACTCCACCTTATGCAACTACACTTTGCATTTTCAATGCACACGTAATTCCCTGGAATTACATTATCTAGTTATTATTATTATTCTTCTAACACACTTAATGCGGCCTCAACCGTTTAACGTAGAAACTTCATTCAAACTGCGTTGCGTAGGTCTTACTTAGGACACCTGTGCAATGTATTTTTCATCTTTGTAACTTTTATACTTTTTGAGTTATTAATAAAAAACTATACATTTTTCCCCCCATAGACTTAACATTGGCATTATGACATCACAATAGGGCCATTAAGCAAATGGAATCTTGTGCCAGGTGTTCTGACCACCTGCTGTAACTGTCAGTTTCTCAGGCTGTAAGACTACAATCTGGCTCTCTTGAGACTACAGCTTCCTTGCTGCTTTCCTTCTTTCTATTTTCTGTCATTCCTTCTTTTTTTTTCCCTGCTTTTTCTTTCTTTCGTTTCTTCCTTCCTTTATTCGTTCCTTCTTTCCTACTTTACTTCCTTCTATCCTGCCTTTCATCCTTCCTCCCATTCTTCCTCCCTTCCAATTTTCTTTCCTACCTTCCTTAGTTTTTCTTTCCTTCCATCATGCCTTCTTTCATTCCTTCATATCCTTCTTATCATTCTTCCTTTCTTCTTTCTGCTTTCCCTCTCTTTCCCTCCCTCTTCCTTTCTTTACTTTTTCTTTCCTTCCTTCTCTCTTTCCTTCTGTTTTTCATTTCTTCTTCCTCACTTCCTTCCTTCCTTCTATCTTTACTTAAATCCTTCTTCTTCCCTTCTTCCTTTCCTTCCTTCCTTACTTCCTTCTTTCCTTCATTCCTCTGTTTCTTTCCATCCATCCTCGCCTTCTTTCCTTTGTTCTTTCCTGCCTTCCTTTGATTTCCTTCTTTTTTTCCTATATTCCTTCTTTCCTTACTTCCCTCATTAGTTCCTTCTTTCCCTCCTTCCTTCCTTGTTAATATTCCAAATAATTTCGTAATCGTACGGTTCACTACTTCTCCCAGTTTTCACTCGATCCCCAAACAAGACAAATCAACGCCCTAGCAACAACAAGAATAACATAGCAACTGTCGAGCAATGCCCAAGCAAATATTCAGAACACCATAGCAACCGCCAAGCAACCACCCAAAACACCATAGCAACTGCCTAGCAACCACCCAGAACACTATAGCAACCGCCTAGCAACGCCCTAGCAACCACCCAGAACACCATAGCAACCGCCTAGCAACCACCCAGAACACCATAGCAACTGCCTAGCAACGCCCTAGCAACCACCCAGAACACCATAGCAACCGCCTAGCAACCACCCAGAACACCATAGCAACCGCCTAGCAACCACCCAGAACACCATAGCAACTGCCTAGCAACGCCCTAGAAACCACACAGAACACCATAGCAACTGCCTAGCAACGCCCTAGCAACCACCCAGAACACTATAGCAACTGCCTAGCAACGCCCTAGCAACCACCCAGAACACCATAGCAACCACCTAGCAACCACCCAAAACACCAGAGCAACTGCCTAGCAACGCCCTAGCAACCACCCAGAACACCATAGCAACCGCCTAGCAACCACCCAGAACACCATAGCAACTGCCTAGCAACACCCTAACAACCACCAGAACACCATAGCAACCGCCTAGCAACGCCCTAGCAACCACCCAGAACACCATAGCAACAGCCTAGCAATGCCCTAGCAACCACCCAGAACACCATAGCAACCGCCTAGCAACCACCCAGAACACCATAGCAACTGCCTAGCAACGCCCTAGCAACCACCCAGAACACCATAGCAACCGCCTAGCAACAACCCAGAACACCATAGCAACTGCCTAGCAACGCCCTAGCAACCACCCAAAACACAATAGCAACCGCCTAGCAACCACCAAGAACACCATAGCAACCACCTAGCAACCAACCAGAACACCATAGCAACTGCCTAGCAACGCCCTAGCAACCACCCAGAACACCATAGCAACCACCTAGCAACCACCCAAAACATCATAGCAACTGCCTAGCAACGCCCTAGCAACCACCCAGAACACCATAGCAACCGCCTAGCAACCACCCAAAACACCATAGCAACTGCCTAGCAACGCCCTAGCAACCACCCAGAACACCATAGCAACCGCCTAGCAACCACCCAGAACACCATAGCCACCGCCTACCTATCCCCCAGAACACCATAGCACCTGCCTAGCAACGCCCTAGCAACCACCCAGAACACCACAGCAACTGCCTAGCAACGCCCTAGCAACCACCCAGAACGCTATAGCAACTGCCTAGCAACGCCCTAGCAACCACCCTGAACACCATAGCAACCGCCTAGCAACCACCCAGAACACCATAGCAACTGCCTAGCAACGCCCTAGCAACCACCCAGAACACCATAGCAACCGCCTAGCAACGCCCTAGCAACCACCCAGAACACCAAAACAACAGCCTAGCAATGCCCTAGCAACCACCCAGAACACCATAGCAACCGCCTAGCAACCACCCAGAACACCATAGCAACTGCCTAGCAACGCCCTAGCAACCACCCAGAACACCATAGCACCCGCCTAGCCACCACCCAGAACACCATAGCAACCGCCTAGCAACCACCAAGAACACCATAGCAACTGCCTAGCAACGCCCGAGCAACCACCCAGAACACCATAGCAACCGCCTAACAACGCGCTCACAACCACCAAGAACACCATAGCAACTGCCCAGCAACCACACTGAACACCATAGCAACTGCCTAGCAACGCCCGAGCAACCACCCAGAACACCATAGCAACCGCCTAGCAACCACCCAAAACACCATAGCAACTGCCAAGCAACGCCCTAGCAACCACCAAGAACACCATAGCAATCGCCTAGCAACCACCCAGAACACCATAGCAACTGCCTAGCAACGCCCTAGCAACCACCCAGAACACCATAGCAACTGCCTAGCAACCACCCAGAACACCCTAGCAACCGCCTAGCAACCACCCAAACCACCATAGCAACTGCCTAGCAACCACCAAGAACACTATAGCAACTGCCAAGCAACGCCCTAGCACCCACCCAGAACACCATAGCAACCGCCTAACAACGCGCTCACAACCACCAAGAACACCATAGCAACTGCCCAGCAACCACACTGAACACCATAGCAACTGCCTAGCAACGCCCTAGCAACCACCCAGAACACCATAGCAACTGCCTAGCAACCACCCAAAACACCATAGCAACTGCCAAGCAACGCCCTAGCAACCACCCAGAACACCATAGCAATCGCCTAGCAACCACCCAGAACACCATAGCAACTGCCTAGCAACGCCCTAGCAACCACCCAGAACACCATAGTAACCGCCAAGCAACCACCCAAAACACCATAGCAACTGCCTAGCAACGCCCTAGCAACCACACAGAACACCATAGAAATCGCCTAGCAACGCCTTAGCAACCACCCAGAACACCATAGCAACTGCCAAGCAACGCCCTAGCAACCACCGAGAACACCATTGCAA
Organism: Gymnothorax reevesii; assembly: GCA_029721435.1. Lineage (NCBI taxonomy): Eukaryota > Metazoa > Chordata > Actinopteri > Anguilliformes > Muraenidae > Gymnothorax > Gymnothorax reevesii. Next base: position 76,905,582 of record CM056576.1, on the reverse strand, counting down.
CCGCCTAGCAACCACCCAGAACACCATAGCAACTGCCTAGCAACGCCCTAGCAACCACGAAGAACACCTTAGCAACCGCCTAGCAACCACCGAGAACACCATAGCAACTGCCTAGCAACCGCCTACTAACCATACAGAACACCATCGCAATCGCCTAGCAAAACCTTACCACCCATCAAAAACACCATAGCACCCGCCTAGCAACCACCCAAAACACCATAGCAACTGCCTAGCAACGCCCTACCAACCACCCAGAACACCATAGCAACTGCCTAGCAACCACCCAGAACACCATAGCAACCGCCTAGCAACCACCCAGAACACCATAGCAACTGCCTAGCAACGCCCGGGCAACCACCGAGAACACCATAGCAACCGCCTAGCAACCACCCAGAACACCATAGCAACTGCCTAGCAACGCCCTAGCAACCACCCAGAACACCATAGCAACCACCTAGCAACCACCCAAAACACCATAGCAACTGCCTAGCAACCCCCTAGCAACCACCCACAACACCATTCCAACCGTCTTGCAACCACCCAGAACACCATAGCAACTGCCTAGCAACACCCTAACAACCACCCAGAACACCATAGCAACCGCCTAGCAACGCCCCTGCGACCACCCAGAACACCATAGCAACAGCCTAGCAATGCCCTAGCAGCCTCCCAGAACACCATAGCAACCGCCTAGCAAGGCCCTAGCAACCACCCAGAACACCATAGCAAACGCCTAGCAATGCCCAAGCAACCTCCCAGAACACCTTAGCAACCGCCTAGCAACCACCCAGAACACCATAGCAACTGCCTAGCAACGCACTAGCAACCACTTAGAACACCATAGCACCCGCCTAGCAACCACCCAGAACACAATAGCAACCGCCTAGCAACGCCCTAACAACCACCCAGAACACCATAGCAACTGCCTAGCAACGCCCTAGCAACCACCCAGAACACCATAGCAACTGCCTAGCAACCACTCAGAACACCATAGCAACTGCCTAGCAATGCCCTAGCAACTACCCAGAACACCATAGCAACCGCCTAGCAACCACCCAAAACACAAGAGCAACTGCCTAGCAACGCCCTAGCAACCACCCAGAACACCATAGTAACTGCCTAGCAATGCCCTAGCAACCACCCAGAACACCACAGCAACCGCCCAGCAACCACCCAAAACACCAAAGCAACTGCGTAGCAACGCCCTAGCAACCACCAAGAACACCTTAGCAACCGCCTAGCAACCACCCAGAACACCATAGCAACTGCCTAGCAACGCCCTAGCAACCAGACAGAACACCATAGCAACCGCCTAGCAACCACCCAGAACCCCATAGCAACTGCCTAGCAACGCCCTAGCAACCACCCAGAACAACATAGCAACCGCCGAGCAACCACCCAGGACACCACAACAACCGCCTAGCAACCACCCAGAACACCATAGCAACTGCCTAGCAACGCCCGAGCATCCACCCCGAACACCATAGCAACCGCCTGGCACCCACCCAGAACACCATAGCAACTGCCTAGCAACGCCCTAGCAACCACCCAGAACACCATAGCAACCACCTAGCCACCACCCAAAACACCATAGCAACTGCCTAGCAACGCCCTAGCAACCACCAAGAACACCATAGCAACCGCCTAGCAACCACCCAGAACACCATAGCAACTGCCTAGCAACACCCTAACAACCACCCAGAACACCATAGCAACCGCCTATCAACGCCCTAGCAACCACCCAGAACACCATAGCAACAGCCTAGCAATGCCCGAGCAACCTCCCAGAACACCATAGCAACCGCCTAGCAAGGCCCCAGCAACCACCCAGAACACCATAGCAACCGCCTAGCAACCACCCAGAACACCATAGCAACTGCCTAGCAACGCCCTAGCAACCACCCAGAACACCATAGCAACCACCTAGCAACCACCCAAAACACCATAGCAACTGCCTTGCAACGCCCTGGCAACCACCAAGAACACCATATCAACTGCCTAGCAACCACCCAAAACACCATGGCAACCGCCTAGCAACCACCCAGAACGTCATAGCAACTGCCTAGTACCGCCCGAGCAACCACACAGAACACCATAGCAACCGCCTAGCAACCACCCAGAACACCAGAGCAACCGCCTAACAACCACCCAGAACACCATAGCAACACCCTAGCAACCAACCAGAACACCATAGCAACCGCCTAGCAACCACCCAGAACACCATAGCAACTGCCTAGCAACGCCCTAGCAACCACCAAGAGCACCATAGCAACCGCCTAGCAATGCCCTAGCAACCACCCAGAACACCATAGCAACTGCCTAGCAATGCCCAAGCAACCACCCAGAACACCATAGCAACGGCCTAGCAACGCCCTAGCAACCACCAAGAACACCAAAGCAACTGCCTAGCGACGCCCTAACAACCACCAGGTACACCATAGCAACCGCCTAGCAATACCCTAGCAACCACCCAGAACACCATAGCAACTGCCTAGCACCAACCCAGAACACCATAGCAACTGCCTAAAAATGCCCTAGCAACCACCCAGAACACCATAGCAACCACCTAGCAACCACCCAGACCACCATAGCAACCGCCTAGCAAGGCCCTAGCAACCCCCCAGAACACCATAGCAACCGCCTAGCAACCACCCAAAACACCATAGCAACTGCCTAGCAACGTCCTGGCAACCACCCAAAACACCATAGCAACCGCCAAGCAACCATCCAGAACACCATAGCAACCGCCTAGCAACGCCCTAACAACCACCAAGAGCACCATAGAAACTGCCTAGCAACCACCCAGAACACCATAGCAACTGCCTAGAAACGCCCTATCAACCACCCAGAACGTCATAGCAACCGCCTAGCAACCACTCAAAACACCATAGCAACTGCCTAGCAACGCCCTAGCAACCACCCAGAACACCAGAGCAACCGCCTAGCAACCACCCAGAACACCAGAGCAACCGCCTAACAACCACCCAGAACACCATAGCAACACCCTAGCAACCACCCACAACACCAAAGCAACCGCCCAGCAACCATCTAGAACACCATAGCAACTGCCTAGCAACGCCCTAGCAACCACCCAGAACACCATAGCAACTGCCTAGCAATGCCTTAGCAACCACCCAGAACACAATAGCAGCTGCCTAGCAACACCCTCACAAGTACACAGAACACCATAGCAACTGCCTAACAACTGTTACAGCCAGTCCTCATTATGTCAAATTACAATAAAAAATGTAACTTTTTAAGCTACTCAACTTATCAACCTTTCAGCCATTCCAACTCCTGATTGTTTTCGACTATGACTTCAGGCAACTGTATCTTCTGCCCAATCCTTTCTCAAAAAATAAGTCCTTACTACAATTCTTCACCATTAAACAATGTCACTATTAAAAATTTCCATATGACAGTTGTCATCAACTATGACCCCCGCAAACTGTTTCCTCAGTCCACATCTGTTTCAAAATAAAAGTCCTCACCACTACCATAATTATCCTACTAAAAACCTAGCTACCAATATGATAATGCAATGATATGTTACAAACTCCACCTTATGCAACTACACTTTGCATTTTCAATGCACACGTGATTCCCTTGAATTACATTATCTAGTTAGTGTGCATTGAAAATGCTCACTATTGTTATCCTGGTCTTCTTCTTATTATTATTATTATTATTATTATTATTATTATTATTATTATTATTCTTCTAACACACTTAATGCGGCCTCAACCGTTTATCGTAGAAACTTCATTCAAACTGCGTTGCGTAGGTCTTACTTAGGACACCTGTGCAATGTATTTTTCATCTTTGTAACTTTTATACTTTTTGAGTTATTAATAAAAAACTATAAATTTTTTCCCCCCATAGACTTAACATTGGCATTATGACATCACAATAGGGCCATTAAGCAAATGGAATCTTGTGCCAGGTGTTCTGACCACCTGCTGTAACTGTCAGTTTTTCAGGCTGTAAGACTACAATCTGGCTCTCTTGAGACTACAGCTTCCTTACTGCTTTCCTTCCTTCTATTTTCTGTCATTCCTTCTTTCTTTTTCCCTCCTATTTCTTTCCTTTGTTCCTTCCTTCCTTTATTCGTTCCTTCTTTCCTACTTTACTTCCTTCTATCCTGCCTTTCATCCTACCTCCCATTCTTCCTCCCTACCAATTTTCTTGCCTACCTTCCTTAGTTTTTCTTTCCTTCCATCATGCCTTCTTTCATTCCTTCAATTTTTCTTATCTTTCTTCCTTTCTTCTTTCTGCTTTCCCTCTCTTTCCTTCCCTCTTCCTTTCTTTACTTTTTCTTTCCTTCCTTCTCTCTTTCCTTCTGTTTTTCATTTCTTCTTCCTCACTTCCTTCCTTCCTTCCTTCTATCTTTACTTAAATTCTTCTTCTTCCCTTCTTCCTTTCCTTCCTTCCTTACTTCCTTCTTTCCGTCATTCCCCTGTTTCTTTCCTTCCATCCTCGCCTAGTTTCCTTTGTTCTTTCCTGCCTTCCTTTGATTTCCTTCTTTTTTCCTATATTCCTTCTTTCCTTACTTCCCTCATTCGTTCCTTCTTTCCCTCCTTCCTTCCTTGTTAATATTCCAAATAATTTCGTAATCGTACAGTTCACTACTTCTCCCAGTTTTCACTCGATCCCCAAACAATACACATCAACGCCCCAGCAACAACAAGAACAACATAGCAACTGTCGAGCAATGCCCAAGCAAATATTCAGAACACCATAGCAACCGCCTAGCAACCACCCAAAACACCATAGCAACTGCCTACGAACCACCCAAAACACGATAACAACTGCCATGCAACCACCCAGAACACCATAGCAACCACCTAGCAACCACCCAGAACACCATACCAACTGCCTAGCAACGCCCGAGCAACCACCCAGAACACCATAGCAACCGCCTAGCAACCACCCAGAACACCATAGCAACTGCCTAGCAACGCCCTAGCAACCACCCAGAACACCATAGCAACTGCCTAGCAGCGCCCTAGCAATCACCCAGAACACCATAGCAACCGCCTAGCAACGACCCAGAACACCATATCAACTGCCTAGCAACACCCTAACAACCACCCAGAACAGCATAGCAACCGCCTAGCAACGCCCTAGCAACCACCCAGAACACCATAGCAACCGCCTAGCAACCACCCAGAACACCATAGCAACTGCCTAGCAACGCCCTAGCAACCACCCAGAACACCATAGCAACCACCTAGCAACCACCCAAAACACCATAGCAACTGCCTAGCAACGCCCTAGCAACCACCCAGAACACCATAGCAACCGCCTAGCAACCACCCAGAACACCATAGCAACTGCCTAGCAACGCCCTAGCAACCACCCAGAACACCATAGCAACCGCCTAGCAACCACCCAAAACACCATAGCAACTGCCTAGCAACGCCCTAGCAACCACCCAGAACACCATAGCAACCGCCTAGCAACCACCCAGAACACCATAGCAACTGCCTAGCAACGCCCTAGCAACCACCCAGAACACCATAGCAACCACCTAGCAACCACCCAAAACACCATAGCAACTGCCCAGCAACGCCCTTGCAACCACCCAGAACGCCATAGCAACCGCCTAGCAACCACACAGAACACCATAGCAACTGCCTAGCAACGCCCTAGCAACCACCCAGAACACCATAGCAACCACCTAGCAACCACCCAAAACACCATAGCAACTGCCTAGCAACGCCCTAGCAACCACCCAGAACACCATAGCAACCGCCTAGCCACCACCCAGAACACCATTGCAACTGCCTAGCAAAACCCTAACAACCACCCAGAACACCATAGCAACAGCCTCGCAACCATCAGAACACCATAGCAACTGCCTAGAAACGCCCTTGCAACCACCCAGAACACCATAGCAACCGCCTAGCAACCACCCAGAACACCATAGCAACCGCCTAGCAACCATCAGAACACCATAGCAACTGCCTAGAAACGCCCTTGCAACCACCCAGAACACCATAGCAACCGCCTAGCAACCACCCAGAACACCATAGCAACCCCCTAGCAACCGCCGAGAACACCATAGCAACTGCATAGCAACGACCTAGCAACCACCCAGAACACCAAAGCAACCCCCTACCTACCACCTTGACCACCATAGCAACCGCCTAGCAACCACCCAGATCACCAGAGCAACCGCCTAACACCCACCCAGAACACCATAGTAACACCCTAGCAACCACCCAGAACACCATAGCAACCGCCTAGCAACCATCTAGAACACCATAGCAACTGCCTAGCAACGCCCTAGCAACCACCCAGAACACCATAGCAACGCCCTAGCAACCACCCAGAACACCATAGCAACCGCCTAGCAACGCCTGAGCAACCACCCAGAACACCATAGCAACCGCCCAGCAACGCCCTAGCAACCACCCAGAACACCATAGCAACCGCCTAGCAACCACCCAGAACACCATAGCAACTGCCTAGCAACACCCTAACAACCACCCAGAACACCATTGCAACCGCCTTGCAAGGCCCTAGCAACCACCCAGAACACCATAGCAACCGCCTAGCAACCACCCAGAACACCATAGCAACTGCCTAGCAACGCCCTAGCAACCACCCAGAACACCATAGCAACCACCAAGCAACCACCCAAAACACCATGGCAACTGCCTAGCAACGCCCTAGCAACCACCCAGAACACCATAGCAACCGCCTAGCAACCACCCAGAACACCATAGCAACTGCCTAGCAACGCCCTAGAAACCACCCAGAACACCATAGCAACCGCCTAGCAACCACCCAAAACACCATAGCAACTGCCTAGCAACGCCCTAGCAACCACCCAGAACACCATAGCACCCCCCTAGCACCCACCCAGAACACCATAGCAACTGCCTAGCAACGCCCTAGCACCCACCCAGAACACCATAGCAACCACCTACCAACCACCCAAAACACCATAGCAACTGCCTAGCAACGCCCTAGCAACCACCCAGAACGCCATAGCAACCGCCTAGCAACCACCCAGAACCCCATAGCAACTGCCTAGCAACGCCCTAGCAACCACCCAGAACACCATAGCAACCACCTAGCAACCACCCAAAACACCATAGCAACTGCCTAGCAACGCCCTAGCAACCACCCAGAACACCATAGCAACCGCCTAGCAATCACCCAGAACACCATTGCAACTGCCTAGCAAAACCCTAACAACCACCCAGAACACCATAGCAGCCGCCTAGCAACGCCCTAGCAACCACCCAGAACACCAAAGCAACAGCCTAGCAACCATCAGAACACCATAGCAACTGCCCACCAACGCCCTTGCAAACACCCAGAACACCATAGCAACCGCCTAGCAACCACCCAGAACACCATAGCAACCGCCTAGCAACCACCGAGAACACCATAGCAACTGCATAGCAACGACTGAGCAACCACCCAGAACACCATAGCAACCGCCTAGCTACCACTTAGAACACCATAGCAACCGCCTAGCAACCACCCACATCACCAGAGCAACCGCCTAACAACCACCCAGAACACCATAGTCACACCCTAGCAACCACCCAGAACACCATAGCAACCGCCTAGCAACCATCTAGAACACCATAGCAACTGCCTAGCAACGCCCTAGCAACCACCCAGAACACCATAGCAACGCCCTAGCAACCACCCAGAACACCATAGCAACCGCCTAGCAACGCCCGAGCACCCCCCCAGACCACCATAGCAACCGCCCAGCAACGCCCTAGCAACCACCCAGAACACCATAGCAACCACCTAGCAACCACCCAGAACACCATAGCAACTGCCTTGCAACACCCTAGCAACCACCCAGAACACCATAGCAACCGTCTAGCAACGCCGTAGCAACCACCCACAACACCATAGCAACTGCTAAGCAATGCCCTAGCAACCACCCTAACAACCACCCAGAACACCATAGCAACTGCCTAGCAATGCCCTAGCAACTACCCAGAACACCATAGCAACTGCCTAGCAATGCCCTAGCAACCACCCAGAACACCATAGCAACTGCCTAGCAACACCCTAGCAACCACCCAGAACACCATAGCAACCACCTAGCAACGCCCTAGCAACCACCCAGAACATCATAGCAACTGCTTAGCAAAGCCCTAGCAACCACGCAGAATGCCATAGCAACCGCCTAGCAACCACCGAGAACCCCATAGCAACACTCTAGCAACCACCCAGAACGCCATAGCCACCGCCTAGCCACCCCCCAGACCACCATAGGAACTCACTAGCAACGCCCTAGCACCCACCCAGAACACCATACCAACCACCTAGCAACCACCCAAAACACCATAGCAACTGCCTAGCAACGCCCTAGCAACCACCCAGAACACCATAGCAACTGCCTAACAACTGTTACAGCCAGTCCTCATTATGTCAAATTACAATAAAAAAATGTATTTTTTTAAGCTACTCAACTTATCAACCTTTCAGCCATTCCAACTCCTGATTGTTTTCGACTATGACTTCCGGCAACTGTTTCTTCTGCCCAATCCTGTCTCAAAATATAAGTCCTTACTACAATTCTTCACGATTAAAAAATGTCACTATTAAAAATTTCCATATGACGGTTGTCATCAACTATGACTCCCGCAAACTGTTTCCTCAGTCCACATCTGTTTCAAAATAAAAGTCCTCACCACTACCATAATTATCCTACTAAAAACGTAGCTACCAATATCATCATGCAAAGATATGTTACAAACTCCACCTTATGCAACTACACTTTGCATTTTCAATGCACACGTAATTCCCTGGAATTACATTATCTAGTTATTATTATTATTCTTCTAACACACTTAATGCGGCCTCAACCGTTTAACGTAGAAACTTCATTCAAACTGCGTTGCGTAGGTCTTACTTAGGACACCTGTGCAATGTATTTTTCATCTTTGTAACTTTTATACTTTTTGAGTTATTAATAAAAAACTATACATTTTTCCCCCCATAGACTTAACATTGGCATTATGACATCACAATAGGGCCATTAAGCAAATGGAATCTTGTGCCAGGTGTTCTGACCACCTGCTGTAACTGTCAGTTTCTCAGGCTGTAAGACTACAATCTGGCTCTCTTGAGACTACAGCTTCCTTGCTGCTTTCCTTCTTTCTATTTTCTGTCATTCCTTCTTTCTTTTTCCCTCCTATTTCTTTCCTTCGTTCCTTCCTTCCTTTATTCGTTCCTTCTTTCCTCCTTTACTTCCTTCTATCCTCCCTTTCATCCTTCCTCCCATTCTTCCTCCCTTGCAATTTTCTTTCCTACCTTCCTTAGTTTTTCTTTCCTTCCATCATGCCTTCTTTCATTCCTTCATATCCTTCTTATCATTCTTCCTTTCTTCTTTCTGCTTTCCCTCTCTTTCCCTCCCTCTTCCTTTCTTTACTTTTTCTTTCCTTCCTTCTCTCTTTCCTTCTGTTTTTCATTTCTTCTTCCTCACTTCCTTCCTTCCTTCTATCTTTACTTAAATCCTTCTTCTTCCCTTCTTCCTTTCCTTCCTTTCTTACTTCCTTCTTTCCTTCATTCCTCTGTTTCTTTCCATCCATCCTCGCCTTCTTTCCTTTGTTCTTTCCTGCCTTCCTTTGATTTCCTTCTTTTTTTCCTATATTCCTTCTTTCCTTACTTCCCTCATTAGTTCCTTCTTTACCTCCTTCCTTCCTTGTTATTATTCCAAATAATTTCGTAATCGTACGGTTCACTACTTCTCCCAGTTTTCACTCGATCCCCAAACAAGACAAATCAACGCCCTAGCAACAACAAGAATAACATAGCAACTGTCGAGCAATGCCCAAGCAAATATTCAGGACACCATAGCAACCGCCAAGCAACCACCCAAAACACCATAGCAACTGCCTAGCAACCACCCACAACACTATAACAACCGCCAGGCAACGCCCTAGCAACCACCCACAACACCATAGCAACCGCCTAGCAACCACCCAGACCACCCTAGCACCTGCCTCGCAACGCCCTAGCAACCACCCAGACCACCATAGCACCCGCCTAGCAACCACCCAGCACACCATCGCAACCGCCTAGCACCCACCCTGAACACTATAGCAACTGCCTAGCAACGCCCTAGCAACCACCCAGAACACTATAGCAACTGCCTAGCAACGCCCTAGCAACCACCCAGAACACTATAGCAACTGCCTAGCAACGCTCTAGCAACCAGCCAGAACACCATAGCAACTGCCTAGCAACCACCCAAAACACCAGAGCAACTGCCTAGCAACGCCCTAGCAACCACCCAGAACACCATAGCAACCGCCTAGCAACCACCCAGAACACCATAGCAACTGCCTAGCAACACCCCAACAACCACCAGAACACCAGAGCAACCGCCTAGCAACGCCCTAGCAACCACCCAGAACACCATAGCAACAGCCTAGCAATGCCCTAGCAACCACCCAGATCACCATAGCCACCGCCTAGCAACCACCCAGAACACCATAGCAACTGCCTAGCAACGCCCTAGCAACCACCCAGAACACCATAGCAACCGCCTAGCAACCACCCAGAACACCATAGCAACTGCCTAGCAACGCCCTAGCAACCACCCAAAACACAATAGCAACCGCCTAGCAACCACCAAGAACACCATAGCAACCACCTAGCAACCAACCAGAACACCATAGCAACTGCCTAGCAACGCCCTAGCAACCACCCAGAACACCATAGCAACCACCTAGCAACCACCCAAAACACCATAGCAACTGCCTAGCCACGCACTAGCAACCACCAAGAACACCATAGCAACCGCCTAGCAAACACAAAAAACACCATAGCAACTGCCTAGCAACGCCCTAGCAACCACCCAGAACACCATAGCAACCGCCTAGCAACCACCCAGAACACCATAGCAACCGCCTAGCAACCACCCAGAACACCATAGCAACTGCCTAGCAACGCCCTAGCAACCACCCAGAACACCACAGCAACTGCCTAGCAACGCCCTAGCAACCACCCAGAACGCTATAGCAACTGCCTAGCAACGCCCTAGCAACCACCCTGAACACCATAGCAACCGCCTGGCAACCTCCCAGAACACCATAGCAACTGCCTAGCAACGCCCTAGCAACCACCCAGAACACCATAGCAACCGCCTAGCAACTCCCTAGCAACCACCCAGAACACCAAAGCAACAGCCTAGCAAAGCCCTAGCAACCACCCAGAAGACCAGAGCAACCGCCTACCAACCACCCAGAACACCATAGCACCTGCCTAGCACCGCCCTAACAACCCCCCAGAACACCATAGCACCCGCCTAGCAACCACCCAGAACACCATAGCAACCGCCTAGCAACCACCAAGAACACCATAGCAACTGCCTAGCAACGCCCGAGCAACCACCCAGAACACCATAGCAACCGCCTAACAACGCGCTCACAACCACCAAGAACACCATAGCAACTGCCCAGCAACCACACTGAACACCATAGCAACTGCCTAGCAACGCCCGAGCAACCACCCAGAATACCATAGCAACCGCCTAGCAACCACCCAAAACACCATAGCAACTGCCAAGCAACGCCCTAGCAACCACCCAGAACACCATAGCAATCGCCTAGCAACCACCCAGAACACCATAGCAACTGCCTAGCAACGCCCTAGCAACCACCCAGAACACCATAGCAACTGCCTAGCAACCACCCAGAACACCATAGCAACCGCCTAGCAACCACCCAAAACACCATAGCAACTGCCTAGCAACCACCAAGAACACTATAGCAACTGCCAAGCAACGCCCTAGCAACCACCCAGAACACCATAGCAACCGCCTAACAACGCGCTCACAATCACCAAGAACACCATAGCAACTGCCCAGCAACCACACTGAACACCATAGCAACTGCCTAGCAACGCCCTAGCAACCACCCAGAACACCATAGCAACTGCCTAGCAACCACCCAAAACACCATAGCAACTGCCAAGCAACGCCCTAGCTACCACCCAGAACACCATAGCAATCGCCTAGCAACCACCCAGAACACCATAGCAACTGCCTAGCAACGCCCTAGCAACCACCCAGAACACCATAGTAACCGCCAAGCAACCACCCAAAACACCATAGCAACTGCCTAGCAACGCCCTAGCAACCACACAGAACACCATAGGAATCGCCTAGCAACGCCTTAGCAACCACCCAGAACACCATAGCAACTGCCAAGCAACGCCCTAGCAACCACCCAGAACACCATTGCAATCGCCTAGCAACCACCCAGAACACCATAGCAACTGCCTAGCAACGCCCTAGCAACCACGAAGAACACCTTAGCAACCGCCTAGCAACCACCGAGAACACCATAGCAACTGCCTAGCAACGCCCTAGCAACCACACAGAACACCATAGGAATCGCCTAGCAACGCCTTAGCAACCACTTAAAACACCATAGCAACCGCCTAGCAACCACCCAGAACACCATAGCAACTGCCTAGCAACGCCCTAGCAACCACCCAGAACACCAAAGCAACTGCCTAGCAACCACCCAGAACACCATAGCAACCGCCTAGCAACCACCCAGAACACCATAGCAACTGCCTAGCAACGCCCGGGCAACCACCGAGAACACCATAGCAACCGCCTAGCAACCACCCAGAACACCATAGCAACTGCCTAGCAACGCCCTAGCAACCACCCAGAACACCATAGCAACCACCTAGCAACCACCCAAAACACCATAGCAACTGCCTAGCAACGCCCTAGCAACCACCCAGAACACCATTGCAACCGTCTTGCAACCACCCAGAACACCATAGCAACTGCCTAGCAACACCCTAACAACCACCCAGAACCCCATCGCAACCCCCCAGCCACGCCCCTCCGACCACCCACAACACCATAGCAACAGCCTAGCAATGCCCTAGCAGCCTCCCAGAACACCATAGCAACCGCCTAGCAAGGCCCTAGCAACCACCCAGAACACCATAGCAAACGCCTAGCAATGCCCAAGCAACCTCCCAGAACACCTTAGCAACCGCCTAGCAACCACCCAGAACACCATAGCAACTGCCTAGCAACGCCCTAGCAACCACTTAGAACACCATAGCAACCGCCTAGCAACCACCCAGAACACAATAGCAACCGCCTAGCAACGCCCTAACAACCACCCAGAACACCATAGCAACTGCCTAGCAACGCCCTAGCAACCACCCAGAACACCATAGCAACTTCCTAGCAACCACTCAGAACACCATAGCAACTGCCTAGCAACGCCCTAGCAACCACCCAGAACACTATAGCAACCGCCTAGCAACCACCCAAAACACAAGAGCAACTGCCTAGCAACGCCCTAGCAACCACCCAGAACACCATAGTAACTGCCTAGCAATGCCCTAGCAACCACCCAGAACACCACAGCAACCGCCCAGCAACCACCCAAAACACCAAAGCAACTGCGTAGCAACGCCCTAGCAACCACCAAGAACACCTTAGCAACCGCCTAGCAACCACCCAGAACACCATAGCAACTGCCTAGCAACGCCCTAGCAACCAGACAGAACACCATAGCAACCGCCTAGCAACCACCCAGAACACCATAGCAACTGCCTAGCAACGCCCTAGCAACCACCCAGAACAACATAGCAACCGCCGAGCAACCACCCAGAACACCACAACAACCGCCTAGCAACCACCCAGAACACCATAGCAACTGCCTAGCAACGCCCGAGCAACCACCCAGAACACCACACCAACCGCCTAGCAACCACCCAGAACACCATAGCAACTGCCTAGCAACGCCCTAGCAACCACCCAGAACACCATAGCAACCACCTAGCAACCACCCAAAACACCATAGCAACTGCCTAGCAACGCCCTAGCAACCACCCAGAACACCATAGCAGCCGCCTAGCAACCACCCAGAACACCATAGCAACTGCCTAGCAACACCCTAACAACCACCCAGAACACCATAGCAACCGCCTATCAACGCCCTAGCAACCACCCAGAACACCATAGCAACAGCCTAGCAATGCCCGAGCAACCTCCCAGAACACCATAGCAACCGCCTAGCAAGGCCCCAGCAACCACCCAGAACACCATAGCAACCGCCTAGCAACCACCCAGAACACCATAGCAACTGCCTAGCAACGCCCTAGCAACCACCCAGAACACCATAGCAACCACCTAGCAACCACCCAAAACACCATAGCAACTGCCTTGCAACGCCCTAGCAACCACCCAGAACACCATAGCAACTGCCTAGCAACCACCCAAAACACCATGGCAACCGCCTAGCAACCACCCAGAACGTCATAGCAACTGCCTAGTACCGCCCGAGCAACCACACAGAACACCATAGCAACCGCCTAGCAACCACCCAGAACACCAGAGCAACCGCCTAACAACCACCCAGAACACCATAGCAACACCCTAGCAACCACCCAGAACACCATGGCAACCGCCTAGCAACCACCCAGAACACCATAGCAACCGCCTAGCAACGCCCTAACAACCACCAAGAGCACCATAGCAACTGCCTAGCAATGCCCTAGCAACCACCCAGAACACCATAGCAACTGCCTAGCAATGCCCAAGCAACCACCCAGAACACCATAGCAACGGCCTAGCAACGCCCTAGCAACCACCAAGAACACCAAAGCAACTGCCTAGCGACGCCCTAACAACCACCAGGTACACCATAGCAACCGCCTAGCAATACCCTAGCAACCACCCAGAACACCATAGCAACTGCCTAGCAACAACCCAGAACACCATAGCAACTGCCTAAAAATGCCCTAGCAACCACCCAGAACACCAACGCAACCACCTAGCAACCACCCAGCACACCATAGCAACTGCCTAGCAACGCCCTAGCAACCACCCAGAACACCATAGCAACCGCCTAGCAACCACCCAAAACACCATAGCAACTGCCTAGCAACGCCCTAGCAACCACCCAGAACACCATAGCAACCGCCTAGCAACCACCCAGAACACCACAGCAACCCCCCAGCAACGCCCTAACAACCACCAAGAGCACCATAGCAACTGCCTAGCAACCACCCAGAACACCATAGCAACTGCCTAGCAACACCCTAGCAACCCACCAGAACACCATAGCAACCACCTAGCCACCACTCAAACCACCATAGCAACTGCCTAGCAACGCCCTATCAACCACCCAGAACACCATAGCAACTGCCTAGCAACGCCCTAGCAACCACCCAGAACACCATAGCAACCGCCCAGCAACCACCCAAAACACCATAGCAACTGCCTAGCAACGCCCTAGCAACCACCCAAAACACCATGGCAACCGCCTGGCAACCACCCAGAACATCATAGCAACTGCCTAGTAACGCCCGAGCAACCACACAGAACACCATAGCAACCGCCTAGCAACCACCCAGAACACCAGAGCAACCGCCTAACAACCACCCAGAACACCATAGCAACACCCTAGCAACCACCCAGAACACCAAAGCAACTGCCTAGCAACGCCCTAGCAACCTCCAAGAGCACCATAGCAACCGCCTAGCAATGCCCTAGCAACCACCCAGAACACCATAGCAACTGCCTAGCAATGCCCAAGCAACCACCCAGAACACCATAGCAACGGCCTTGCAACGCCCTAGCAACCACCAAGAACACCAAAGCAACTGCCTAGCGATGCCCTAACAACCACCAGGTACACCATAGCAACCGCCTGGCAATACCCTAGCAACCACCCAGAACACCATAGCAACTGCCTAGCAACAACCCAGAACACCATAGCAACTGCCTAAAAATGCCCTAGCAACCACCCAGAACACCATAGCAACCACCTAGCAACCACCCAGAACACCATAGCAACTGCCTAGCAACGCCCTAGCAACCACCCAGAACACCATAGCAACCGCCTAGCAACCACCCAAAACACCATAGCAACTGCCTAGCAACGCCCTAGCAACCACCCAGAACACCATGGCAACCGCCTAGCAACCACCCAGAACACCATAGCAACCGCCTAGCAACGCCCTAACAACCACCAAGAGCACCATAGCAACTGCCTAGCAACCACCCAGAAAACCATAGCAACTGCCTAGCAACACCCTAGCAACCACCCAGAACACCAAAGCAACCGCCTAGCAACCACTCAAAACACCATAGCAACTGCCTAGCAACGCCCTATCAAACACCCAGAACACCATAGCAACTGCCTACCAACGCCCTAGCAACCACCCAGAACACCATAGCAACCGCCCAGCAACCACCCAAAACACCATAGCAACTGCCTGGCAACGCCCAAGCAACCACCAAGAACACCTTAGCAACCGCCTAGCAACCACCAAATACACCATAGCAACTGCCTAGCAACGCCCTAGCAACCACCCAGGACACCATAAAAATCGCCTAACAACGCCCTAGCAACCACCCAGAACACCATAGCAACGCCCTAGCAACCACCCAGAACACCATAAAAATCGCCTAGCAACACCCTAGCAACCACCCAGAACACCAAAGCAACCGCCTAGCAACGCCGTAGCGACCACCCAGAACACCATAACAACTGCCTAGCAATGCCCTAGCAACCACCCAGAACACCATAGCTACCGCCTTGCAACGCCCTAGCAACCACCAAGAACACCATAGCAAAAGCCTAGCAACCACTCAGCACACCAAAGCAACTGCCTAGCAACGCCCTAACAACCACCAGGTTCACCATAGCAACGGCCTAGCAATACCCTAACAACCACCCAGAACACCATAGCAACCGCCTAGAAACTACCCGAAACACCATAGCAACTGCCTAGCAACGCCCTAGCAACCACCCAGAACACCAAAGCAACCACCTAGCAACCACCCAGAACACCATAGCAACTGCCTAGCAACCCCCTAGCAACCACCCAGAACACCAAAGCAACCGCCTAGCAACCACCCAAAACACCATAGCAACTGCCTAGCAACGCCCTAGCACCCACCCAGAACACCCTAGCAACCGCCTAGCAACCACCCAGAACACCATAGCAACAGTCTAGCAACGCCCTTGCAACCACCCAGAACACCATAGCAACCG
Source organism: Gymnothorax reevesii (assembly GCA_029721435.1). Lineage (NCBI taxonomy): Eukaryota > Metazoa > Chordata > Actinopteri > Anguilliformes > Muraenidae > Gymnothorax > Gymnothorax reevesii. The sequence continues at coordinate 76,888,555 of CM056576.1, read as the reverse complement.
CCAAGCAACCACCCAGAACACCATAGCAACTGCCTAGCAACGCCCGAGCAACCACCCAGAACACCATAGCAACCACCTAGCAACCACCCAGAACACCAGAGCAACCGCCTAACAACCACCCAGAACACCATAGCAACACCCTAGCAACCACCCAGAACACCATAGCAACCGCCTAGCAAGGCCCTAGCAACCACCCAGAACACCATAGTAACCGCCAAGCAACCACCCAGAACACCAAAGCAACTGCCTAGCAACGCCCTAGCAACCACCCAGAACACCATAAAAATCGCCTAAAAACGCCCTAGCAACCACCCAGAACACCATAGCAACCGCCTAGCAACGCCCTAGCAACCACCAAGAACACCAAAGCAACTGCCTAGCAATGCCCTAGCAACCACCCAGAACACCATAACAACTGCCTAGCAACGCCCTAGCAACCACCCAGAACACCATAGCAACCGCCTAGCAACGCCCTAGCAACCACCCAGAACACCATAACAACTGCCTAGCAATGCCCTAGCAACCACCCGGAACACCATAGCAACCGCCTAGCAACGCCCTAGCAACCACAAAGAACACCATAGCAAAAGCCTCGCAACCACTCAGCACACCAAAGCAACTGCCTAGCAACGCCCTAACAACCACCAGGTACACCATACCAACCGCCTACCAATACCCTAGCAACCACCCAGAATACCATAGCAACCACCTAGCAACTACCCGAAACACCATAGCAACTGCCTAGCAACGCCCTAGCAACTACCCGAAACACCATAGCAACTGCCTAGCAACGCCCGAGCAACCACCCAGAACACCATAGCAACCACCTAGCAACCACCCAGAACACCATAGCAACTGCCTCGCAACGCCCTAGCAACCACCCAGAACACCATTGCAACTGCCTAGCAACACCCTAACAACCACCCAGAAATCCATAGCAACCGCCTAGCAACGCCCTAGCAACCACCCAGAACACCATAGCAACAGCCTAGCAACCATCAGAACACCATACCAACTGCCTAGCAACGCCCAAGCAACCACCCAGAACATCATAGCAACCGCCTAGCAACCACCCAGAACACCATAGCAACCGCCTAGCAACCACCCAGAACACCATAGCAACTGCCTAGCAACGACCTAGCAACCACCCAGAACACCATAGCAACCGCCTAGTTACCACCCAGAACACCATAGCAACCGCCTAGCAACCGACCAGAACACCATAGCAACAGCCTAGCAACCATCAGAACACCATAGCAACTGCCTAGCAACCACCCAAAACACCAGAGCAACCGCCTAACACCCACCCAGAACACCATAGCAACACCCTAGCAACCACCCAGAACACCATAGCAACCGCCTAGCAACCGTCTAGAACACCATAGCAACTGCCCAGCAACGCCCTAGCAACCACCCAGAACACCATAGCAACGCCCTAGCAACCACCCAGAACACCATAGCAACCGTCTAGCAACGCCCGAGCAACCACCCAGAACACCATAGCAACCGCCTAGCAACGCCCTAGCAACCACCCAGAACACCATAGCAACTGCCTAGCAACACCCTAGCAACCACCCAGAGCACCAGAGCAACCGCCTAGCAACCACCCAGAACACCAGAGCAACCGCCTAACAACCACCCAGAACACCATAGCAACACCCTTGCAACCACCCAGAAGACCATAGCAACCGCCTAGCAACCATCTAGAACACCATAGCAACTGCCTAGCAATGCCCTAGCAACCACCCAGAACACCATAGCAACGCCCTAGCAACCACCCAGAACACCATAGCAACTGTCTAGCAACGCCCGAGCAACCACCCAGAACACCATAGCAACCGCCTATCAAAGCCCTAGCAACCATTCAGAACACCATAACAACCACCCAGAACACCATAGCAACTGCCTAGCAACACCCTAGCAACCACCCAGAACACCATAGCAACCACCCAGAACATCATACCAACTGCTTAGCAACGCCCTAGCATCCACCCAGAATGCCATAGCAACTGCCTTGCAACCACCCAAAACCCCATAGCAACGCTTTAGCAACCACCCAGAATGCCATACCAACTGCCTAGCAACCACCCAGAACACCATAGCAACTGCCTAGCAACGCCCTAGCAACCACCCAGAACACCATAGCTACCGCCTAGCAACCACCCAGAACACCATAGCAACTGCCTAGCAACACCCTAACAACCACCCAGAACACCATAGCAACCGCCTAGCAATGCCCCAGCAACCACCCAGAACACCAAAGCAACCACCTAGCAACCACCCAAAACACCATAGCAACTGCCTAGCAACGCCCAAGCAACCACCCAGAACACCATAGCAACCGCCTAGCAACCACCCAGAACACCATAGCAACTGCCTAGCAACACCCTAACAACCACCCAGAACACCATAGCAACCGCCTAGCAACGCCCTAGCAACCACCCAGAACACCATAGCAACAGCCTAGCAATGCCCTAGCAACCTCCCAGAACACCATAGCAACCGCCTAGCAAGGCCCCAGCAACCACCCAGAACACCTTAGCAACCGCCTAGCAACCACCCAGAACACCATAGCAACTGCCTAGCAACGCCCTAGCAACCACCCAGAACACCATAGCAACCACCTAGCAACCACCCAAAACACCATAGCAACTGCCTGGCAACGCCCTAGCAACCACCCAGAACACCATAGCAACCGCCTAGTAACCACCCAAAACACCATGGCAACCGCCTAGCAACCACCCAGAACACCATAGCAACTGCCTAGCAATGCCCGAGCAACCACCCAGAACACCATAGCAACCGACCAGCAACCACCCAGAACACCAGAGCAACCGCCTAACAACCACCCAGAACACCACAGCAACACCCTAACAACCACCCAGAACACCATAGCAACCGCCTAGCAACCATCCAGAACACCATAGCAACTGCCTAGCAACGCCCTACCAACCACCCAGAACACCATAGCAACCGCCTAGCAACCACCCAGAACACCATAGCAACTGCCTAGCAACGCCCTAGCAACCACCAAGAACACCATAGCAACCGCCTAGCAATGCCCTAGCAACCACCCAGAACACCATAGCAACTGCCTAGCAATGCCCTAGCAACCACCCAGAACACCATAGCAACGGCCTAGCAACGCCCTAGCAACCACCAAGAACACCAAAGCAACTGCCTAGCGACGCCCTAACAACCACCAGGTACACCATAGCAACCGCCTAGAAATACCCTAGCAACCACCCAGAACACCATAGCCACCGCCTAGCAACAACCCAGAACACCATAGCAACTGCCTAAAAATGCCCTAGCAACCACCCAGAACACCATAGCAACCACCTAGCAACCACCCAGAACACCAAAGCAACTGCCTAGCAACGCCCTAGCAACCACCCAGAACACCATAGCAACCGCCTAGCAACCACCCAAAACACCATAGCAACTGCCTAGCAACGCCCTAGCAACCACCCAGAAAACCATAGCAACCGCCTAGCAACCACCCAGAACACCATAGCAACCGCCTAGCAACGCCCTAACAACCACCAAGAGCACCATAGCAACTGCCTAGCAACCACCCAGAACACCATAGCAACTGCCTAGCAACACCCTAGCAACCACCCAGAACACCATAGCAACCGCCTAGCAACCACTCAAAACACCATAGTAACTGCCTAGCAACGCCCTATCAACCACCCAGAACACCATAGCAACTGCCTAGCAACGCCCTAGCAACCACCCAGAACACCATAGCAACCGCCCAGCAACCACCCAAAACACCATAGCAACTGCCTAGCAACGCCCCAGCAACCATCAAGAACACCTAAGCAACCGCCTAGCAACCACCCAGAACACCATAGCAACTGCCTAGCAACGCCCTAGCAACCACCCAAAACACCATAAAAATCGCCTAAAAACGCCCTAGCAACCACCCAGAACACCATAGCAACCGCCTAGCAACCACCCAGAACACCATAGCAACTGCCTAGCAACGCCCTAGCAACCACCCAGAACACCATAGCAACCGCCTAGCAACGCCCTAGCAACCACCCAGAACACCATAACAACTGCCTAGCAATGCCCTAGCAACCACCCGGAACACCATAGCAACCGCCTAGCAACGCCCTAGCAACCACAAAGAACACCATAGCAAAAGCCTCGCAACCACTCAGCACACCAAAGCAACTGCCTAGCAACGCCCTAACAACCACCAGGTACACCATACCAACCGCCTAGCAATACCCTAGCAACCACCCAGAATACCATAGCAACCACCTAGCAACTACCCGAAACACCATAGCAACTGCCTAGCAACGCCCTAGCAACCCCCCAGAACACCATAGCAACCACCTAGCAACCACCCAGAACACCATAGCAACTGCCTCGCAACGCCCTAGCAACCACCCAGAACACCATAGCAACCGCCTAGCAACCACCCAGAACACCATAGCAACAGTCTAGCAACGCCCTTGCAACCACCCAGAACACCATAGCAACCGCCTAGCAACCACCCAGAACACCATAGCAACTGCCTATCAACGCCCGAGCAACCACCCAGAACACCATAGCAACCGCCTAGCAACCACCCAGAACACCAGAGCAACCGCCTAACAACCACCCAGAACACCATAGCAACACCCTAGCAACCACCCAGAACACCATAGCAGCCGCCTAGCAACCATACAGAACACCATAGCAACTGCCTAGCAACGCCCGTGCCACCACCCAGAACACCATAGCAACGCCCCAGCAACAAACCAGAACACCATAGCAACAGCCTAGCAATGCCCTAGCAACCTCCCAGAACACCATAGCAACCGCCTAGCAAGGCCCTAGCAACCACCCAGAACACCATAGCAACCGCCAAGCAACCACCCAGAACACCAGAGCAACTGCCTAGCAACGCCCTAGCAACCTCCCAGAACACCATAGCACCCACCCAAAACACCATAGCAACTGCCTAGCAACGCCCTAGCAACCACCCAGTACACCATAGCAACCGCCTAGCAACCACCCAGAACACCATAGCAACTGCCTAGCAACGCCCTAGCAACCTCCCAGAACACCATAGCAACCACCTAGCAACCACCCAAAACACCTTAGCAACTGCCTAGCAACGCCCTAGCAACCACCCAGAACACCAGAGCAACCGCCTAGCAACCACCCAGAACACCAGAGCAACCGCCTAACAACCACCCAGAACACCATAGCAACACCCTAGCAACCACCCAGAACACCATAGCAACCGCCTAGCAACCATCTAGAACACCATAGCAACTGCCTAGCAACGCCCTAGCAACCACCCAGAACACCATAGCAACTGCCTAGCAATGCCTTAGCAACCACCCAGAACACAATAGCAGCTGCCTAGCAACACCCTCACAAGTACACAGAACACCATAGCAACTGCCTAACAACTGTTACAGCCAGTCCTCATTATGTCAAATTACAATAAAAAATGTAACTTTTTAAGCTACTCAACTTATCAACCTTTCAGCCATTCCAACTCCTGATTGTTTTCGACTATGACTTCAGGCAACTGTATCTTCTGCCCAATCCTGTCTCAAAAAATAAGTCCTTACTACAATTCTTCACCATTAAACAATGTCACTATTAAAAATTTCCATATGACAGTTGTCATCAACTATGACCCCCGCAAACTGTTTCCTCAGTCCACATCTGTTTCAAAATAAAAGTCCTCACCACTACCATAATTATCCTACTAAAAACCTAGCTACCAATATGATAATGCAATGATATGTTACAAACTCCACCTTATGCAACTACACTTTGCATTTTCAATGCACACGTGATTCCCTTGAATTACATTATCTAGTTAGTGTGCATTGAAAATGCTCACTATTGTTATCCTGGTCTTCTTCTTATTATTATTATTATTATTATTATTATTATTATTATTATTATTATTATTATTCTTCTAACACACTTAATGCGGCCTCAACCGTTTATCGTAGAAACTTCATTCAAACTGCGTTGCGTAGGTCTTACTTAGGACACCTGTGCAATGTATTTTTCATCTTTGTAACTTTTATACTTTTTGAGTTATTAATAAAAAACTATAAATTTTTTCCCCCCATAGACTTAACATTGGCATTATGACATCACAATAGGGCCATTAAGCAAATGGAATCTTGTGCCAGGTGTTCTGACCACCTGCTGTAACTGTCAGTTTCTCGGGCTGTAAGACTACAATCTGGCTCTGTTGAGACTACAGCTTCCTTACTGCTTTCCTTCCTTCTATTTTCTGTCATTCCTTCTTTCTTTTTCCCTCCTATTTCTTTCCTTCGTTCCTTCCTTCCTTTATTCGTTCCTTCTTTCCTACTTTACTTCCTTCTATCCTGTCTTTCATCCTTCCTCCCATTATTCCTCCTTACCAATTTTCTTTCCTACCTTCCTTAGTTTTTCTTCCCTTCCATCATGCCTTCTTTCATTCCTTCATATCCTTCTTATCTTTCTTCCTTTCTTCTTTCTGCTTTCCCTCTCTTTCCCTCCCTCTTCCTTTCTTTACTTTTTCTTTCCTTCCTTCTCTCTTTCATTCTGTTTTTCATTTCTCCTTCCTCACTTCCTTCCTTCCTTCCCTCTTTCTTTACTTAAATCCTTCTTCTTCCCTTCTTCCTTTCCTTCCTTCTTTACTTCCTTCTTTCCTTCATTCCTCTGTTTCTTTCCATCCATCCTCGCCTTCTTTCCTTTGTTCTTTCCTGCCTTCCTTTGATTTCCTTCTTTTTTTCATATATTCCTTCTTTCCTTACTTCCCTCATTAGTTCCTTCTTTCCCTCCTTCCTTCCTTGTTAATATTCCAAATAATTTCGTAATCGTACGGTTCACTACTTCTCCCAGTTTTCACTCGATCCCCAAACAAGACACATCAACGCCCTAGCAACAACAAGAACAACATAGCAACTGTCGAGCAATGCCCAAGCAAATATTCAGAACACCATAGCAACTGCCTAGCAACCACCCAAAACACCATAGCAACTGCCTAGCAACCACCCAGAACACTATAGCAACTGCCAAGCAACGCCCTAGCAACCACCAAAAACACCATAGCAACCGCCAAGCAACCACTCAGAACACCAAAGCAACTGCCTAGCAACGCCCTAGCAACCACCCAGAACACCATAGCAACCGCCTAGCAACGCCTTAACCACCACCAAGAACACCATAGCAACTGCCTAGTAACCACCCAGAACACCATAGCAACTGCCTAGCAACGCCCTAACAACCACCCAGAACACCATAGCAACCGCCCAGCAACCACCCAAAATACAATAGCAACCGCCTAGCAACCACCCAGAACACCAAAGCAACTGCCTAGCAACGCCTTAGCAACCACCCAGAACACCATAGCAACCGCCAAACAACCACCCAGAACACCATAGCAACCGCCTAGCAACCACCCAGAACACCATAGCAACTGCCTACCAACACCCGAGCAACCACCCAGAACACCATAGCAACCGCCTAGCAACCACCCAGAACACCATAGCAACTGCCTAGCAATGCCCTAGCAACCACCCAGAACCCCCTAGCAACCAGTAGCAACCACCCAAAATACCATAGCAACTGCCTAGCAACGCGCTCGCAACCACCCAGAACACCATAGCAACCGCCTAGCAACCACCCAGAACACCATAGCAACTCCCTAGCAACACCCCAGCATCCACCCAGAACACCATAGCAACCGCCTAGCAACCACCCAGAACACCATAGTAACTGCCTAGCAACGCCCTACCAACCACCCAGAACACCATAGCAACCGCCTAGCAACCACCCAGACGCCATAGCAACCGCCTGGCAACCACCCAGAACACCATAGCAACTGCCTAGCAACACCCGAGCAACCACCCAGAACACCATAGCAACCGCCTAGCAACCACCCAGCACACCATGGCAACTGCCTAGCAACGCCCTAGCAACCACCCAGAACACCATAGCAACCACCTAGCAACCACCCAAAATACCATAGCAACTGCCTAGCAACGCGCTAGCAACCACCCAGAACACCATAGCAACCGCCTAGCAACCACCCAGAACACCATAGCAACTGCCTAGCAACACCCTAACAACCACCCAGAACACCATAGCAACCGCCTAGCAACGCCCTAGCAACCACCCAGAACACAATAGCAACTGCCAAGCGACCACCCAGAACACAATAGCAACCGTCTAGCTACCACCCAGAACACCATAGCAACTGCCTAGCAACGCCCTAGCAACCACCCAAAACACCATAGCAACCGCCTAGCTACCACCCAGAACACCAAAGCAACCGCCTAGCAACCATCAAAACACCATAGCAACTGCCTAGCAACGCCCTAGCAACCACCCAGAACACCATAGCAACCGCCTAGCAACGACCCAGAACACCATAGCAACCGCCTAGCAACCACCCAGGACACCATAGCAACTGCCTAGCAACGACCTAGCTACCACCCAGAACACCATAGCAACCGCCTAGCTACAACCCAGAACACCAAAGCAACCGCCTAGCAACCACCCAGAACACCATAGCAACACCCTAGCAACCACCCAGAACACCATAGCAACCGCCTAGCAACCATCCAGAACACCATAGCAACTGCCTAGCAACGCCCTCGCAACCACCCAGAACACCATAGCAACGCCCTAGCAACCACCCAGAACACCATAGCAACCACCTAGCAACCACCCAGAACACCATAGCAACCGCCTAGCAACGCCGTAGCAACCACACAGAACACCAAAGCAACTGCTTAGCAATGCCCTAGCAACCACCCAGAACGCCATAGCAACCACCCTAACAACCACCCAGAACACCATAGCAACTGCCTAGCAACGCCCTAGCAACCACCCAGACCACCATACCAACTGCCTAGCAACGCCCTTGCAACCACCCAGAACACCAAAGCAACTGCCTAGCAACGCCCTAGCAACCACCTAGAGCACCATAGCAACCACCTAGCAACGCCCTAGCAACCACCCAGAACACCATAGCAACGGCCTAGCAACCACCCAGAACAGCATCGCAACTGCCTAGCAACACCCTAGCAACCACCCAGAACACCATAGCAACCACCTAGCAACGCCCTAGCAACCACCCAGAACATCATAGCAACTGCTTAGCAAAGCCCTAGCAACCACCCAGAATGCCATTGCAACCCTCTAGCAACCAGCCAGAACCCCATAGCAACGCTCTAGCAACCACCCAGAACGCCATAGCAGCCACCCTAACAACCACCCAGAACACCAAAGCAACTGCCTAGCAACGCCCTAGCAACCACCCAGAACACCAAAGCAACTGCCTAGCAACGCCCTAGCAACCACCCAGAACACCATAGCAACTGCCTAGCAACGCCCTAGCAACCACCCAGAACACCAAAGCAACTGCCTAGCAACGCCCTAGCAACCACCCAGAACACCAAAGCAACTGCCGAGCAACGCCCTAGCAACCACCCAGAACACCATAGCAACGGCCTAGCAACCACCCAGAACAGCATCGCAACTGCCTAGCAACACCCTAGCAACCACCCAGAACACCATAGCAACCACCTAGCAACGCCCTAGCAACCACCCAGAACATCATAGCAACTGCTTAGCAAAGCCCTAGCAACCACCCAGAATGCCATTGCAACCCTTTAGCAACCAGCCAGAACCCCATAGCAATGCCCTAGCAACCACCCAGAACGCCATAGCAGCCACCCTAACAACCACCCAGAACACCAAAGCAACTGCCTAGCAACGCCCTAGCAACCACCCAGAACATCATAGCAACTGCTTAGCAACGCCCTAGCAACCACCCAGAACACCAAAGCAACAGCCTAGCAACGCCCTAGCAACCACCCAGAACACCAAAGCAACTGCCTAGCAACGCCCTAGCAACCACCCAGAACACCATAGCAACGGCCTAGCAACCACCCAGAACAGCATAGCAACTGCCTAGATACACCCTAGCAACCACCAAGAACACCATAGCAACCACCTAGCAACGCCCTAGCAACCACCCAGAACATCATAGCAACTGCTTAGCAAAGCCCTAGCAACCACCCAGAATGCCATAGCAACCGCCTAGCAACCACCCAGAAACCCATAGCAACGCTCTAGCAACCACCCAGAACGCCATAGCAACCGCCTAGCAACCACCCAGAACACCACAGCAATCGCCTAGCTACGCCCTATCAACCACTCAGAACACCATAGCAACCGCTGAGCAAGGCCCTAGCAACCACCCAGAACATCATTGCAACTGCCTAGCAATGCCCTAGCAACCACCCAGAACACAATAGCAGCTGCCTAGCAACACCCTCACAAGTACACAGAACACCATAGCAACTGCCTAACAACTGTTACAGCCAGTCCTCATTATGTGAAATTACAATAAAAAAATGTAACTTTTTAAGCTACTCAACTTATCAACCTTTCAGCCATTCCAATTCCTGATTGTTTTCGATTATGACTTCCGGCAACTGTTTCTTCTGCCCAATCCTGTCTCAAAATATAAGTCCTTACTACAATTCTTCACTATTAAAAAATGTCACTATTAAAAATTTCCATTTGACAGTTGTCATCAACTATGACTCCCGCAAACTGTTTCCTCAGTCCACATCTGTTTCAAAATAAAAGTCCTCACCACTACCAAAATTATCCTACTAAAAACGTAGCTACCAATATCATAATGCAATGATATGTTACAAACTCCACCTTATGCAACTACACTTTGCATTTTCAATGCACACGTAATTCCCTGGAATTACATTATCTAGTTATTATTATTATTAGTGTGCATTGAAAATGCTCACTATTGTTATCCTGGTCTTCTTCTTATTATTATTATTATTATTATTATTATTATTATTATTATTATTATTATTCTTCTAACACACTTAATGCGGCCTCAACCGTTTATCGTAGAAACTTCATTCAAACTGCGTTGCGTAGGTCTTACTTAGGACACCTGTGCAATGTATTTTTCATCTTTGTAACTTTTATACTTTTTGAGTTATTAATAAAAAACTATAAATTTTTTCCTCCCACAGACTTAACATTGGCATTATGACATCACAATAGGGCCATTAAGCAAATGGAATCTTGTGCCAGGTGTTCTGACCACCTGCTGTAACTGTCAGTTTCTCAGGCTGTAAGACTACAATCTGGCTCTCTTGAGACTACAGCTTCCTTACTGCTTTCCTTCCTTCTATTTTCTGTCATTCCTTCTTTCTTTTTCCCTCCTATTTCTTTCCTTCGTTCCTTCCTTCCTTTATTCGTTCCTGCTTTCCTACTTTACTTCCTTCTATCCTGCCTTTCATCCTTCCTCCCATTCTTCCTCCCTACCAATTTTCTTTCCTACCTTCCTTAGTTTTTCTTTCCTTCCATCATGCCTTCTTTCATTCCTTCATATCCTTCTTATCTTTCTTCCTTTCTTCTTTCTGCTTTCCCTCTCTTTCCCTCCCTCTTCCTTTCTTTACTTTTTCTTTCCTTCCTTCTCTCTTTCCTTCCGTTTTTCATTTCTTCTTCCTCACTTCCTTCCTTCCTTCTATCTTTACTTAAATCCTTCTTCTTCCCTTCTTCCTTTCCTTCCTTCTTTACTTCCTTCTTTCCTTCATTCCTCTGTTTCTTTCCATCCATCCTCGCCTTCTTTCCTTTGTTCTTTCCTGCCTTCCTTTGATTTCCTTCTTTTTTCCTTTATTCCTTCTTTCCTTACTTCCCTCATTAGTTCCTTCTTTCCCTCCTTCCTTCCTTGTTAATATTCCAAATAATTTCGTAATCGTACGGTTCACTACTTCTCCCAGTTTTCACTCGATCCCCAAACAAGACACATCAACGCCCTAGCAACAACAAGAACAACATAGCAACTGTCGAGCAATGCCCAAGCAAATATTCAGAACACCATAGCAACCGCTAAGCAACCACCCAAAACACCATAGCAACTGCCTAGCAACCACCCAGAACACTATAGCAACTGCCTAGCAACGCCCTAGCAACCACCCAGAACACCATAGCAACCGCCTAGCAACCACCCAGAACACCATAGCAACTGCCTAGCAACGCCCTAGCAACCACCCAGAACACCATAGCAACCGCCTAGCAACCAGCCAAAACACCATAGCAACCGCCTAGCAAGCACGCAGAACACCATAGCAACTGCCTAGCAACGCCCTAGCAACCACCCAGAACATCTTAGCAACTGCGTAGCAACGCCCTAGCAACCACCCAGAACGCTATAGCAACTGCCTAGCACCGCCCTAGCAACCACCCAGAACACCATAGAAACCACCTAGCAACCACCCAGAACACCATAGCAACCGCCTAGCAACCACCCAGAACACCATAGCAACTGCCTAGCAACACCCTAACAACCACCCAGAACACCATAGCAACCGCCTAGCAACGCCCTAGCAACCACCCAGAACACCATAGCAACAGCCTAGCAATGCCCTAGCAACCACCCAGAACACCATAGCAACCGCCAAGCAACCACTCAGAACACCAAAGCAACTGCCGAGCAACGCCCTAGCAACCACCCACAACACCCTAGCAACCGCCTAGCAACCACCCAGAACACCATAACACCCGCCTAGCAACCACCCAGAACACCATAGCAACTGCCTAGCAACGCCCTAGCAACCACCCAGAACACAATAGCAACTGCCTAGCAACCGCCCAGAACACCATAGCAACCACCTAGCAACCACCCAGAACACCATAGCAACTGCCTAGCAACGCCCTAGCAACCACCCAGAACACCATAGCAACTGCATGGCACCCACCAACACCACCATAGCACCTGCCTGGCAGCGCCCGAGCAACCACCCAGAACACGATAGCCACCGCCTAGCGAGCACTCACAACACCATAGCAACTGCCTAGCAACGCCCTAGCAACCACCCAGAACACCATAGCAACCGCCTAGCAACCACCCAGAACACCATAGCAACCGCCTAGCAACCACCCAGAACACCATAGCAACTGCCTAGCAACGCCCTAGCAACCACCCAGAACACCACAGCAACTGCCTAGCAACGCCCTAGCAACCACCCAGAACGCTATAGCAACTGCCTAGGAACGCCCTAGCAACCACCCAGAACACCATAGCAACCGCCTAGCAACCACCCAGAACACCATAGCAACTGCCTAGCAACGCCCTAGCAACCACCCAGAACACCATAGCAACCGCCTAGCAACGCCCTAGCAACCACCCAGAACACCATAGCAACAGCCTAGCAATGCCCTAGCAACCACCCAGAACACCATAGCAACCGCCTAGCAACCACCCAGAACACCATAGCAACCGCCTAGCAACCACCCAGAACACCATAGCAACCGCCTGGCAACCACCAAGAACACCATAGCAACTGCCTAGCAACGCCCGAGCAACCACCCAGAACACCATAGCAACCGCCTAGCAACCACCCAGAACACCATAGCAACTGCCTAGCAACGCCCAAGCAACCACCCAGAACACCATAGCAACCACCTAGCAACCACCCAAAACACCATAGCAACCGCCTAGCAACGCCCTAGCAACCACCCAGAACACCATAGCAACCGCCTAGCAACCACCCAGAACACCATAGCAACTGCCTAGCAACGCCCAAGCAACCACCGAGAACACCATAGCAACCACCTAGCAACCACCCAAAACACCATAGCAACTGCCTAGCAACGCCCTAGCAACCACCCAGAACACCATAGCAACCGCCTAGCAACCACCCAGAACACCATAGCAACTGCCTAGCAACACCCTAACAACCACCCAGAACACCATAGCAACCGCCTAGCAACGCCCTAGCAACCACCCAGAACACCATAGCAACAGCCTAGCAATGCCCTAGCAACCTCCCAGAACACCATAGCAACCGCCTAGCAAGGCCCTAGCAACCACCCAGAACACCATAGCAACCGCCTAGCAATGCCCTAGCAACCTCCCAGAACACCATAGCAACCTCCTAGCAACCACCCAGCACACCATAGCAACTGCCTAGCAACGCCCTAGCAACCACCCAGAACACCATAGCAACTGCCTAGCAACCACCCAGAACACAAAAGCAACCGCTTAGCTACCACCCAGAACACCATAGCAACGCCCTAGCAACCACCCAGAACACCATAGCAACTGCCTAGCAACGCCCTAGCAACCACCCAGAACACCATAGCAACCGCCTAGCAACCATCAGAACACCATAGCAACTGCCTAGCAACGCCCTAGCAACCACCCAGAACACCATAGCAACCGCCTAGCAACCACCCAGAACACCATAGCAACCGCCTAGCAACAACACAGAACACCATAGCAACTGCCTAGCAATGATCTAGCAACCACCCAGAACACCATTGCAACCGCCTTGCTACCACCCACAACACCAAACCAACCGCCCAGCAACCACCCAGAACACCACAGCAACCCCCCAACAACCACCCACAACACCAAAACAACACCCTAGCAACCACCCAGAACACCATAGCAACCGCCTAGCAACCATCCAGAACACCATAGCAACTGCCTAGCAACGCCCTAGCAACCACCCAGAATACCATAGCAACGCCCTAGCAACCACCCAGAACACCATAGCAACCGCCTAGCAACGCCCGAGCAACCACCCAGAACACCATAGCAACCGCCTAGCAACGCCCTAGCAACCAGCCAGAACATCATAGCAACCACCTAGCAACCAGCCAGAACACCATAGCAACTGCCTAGCAACACCCTAGCAACCACCCAGAACACCATAGCAACCGCCTGGCAATGCCGTGGCAACCACCCAGAACACCATACCAACTGCTTAGCAATGCCCTAGCAACCACCCAGAACGCCATAGCAACCACCCTAACAACCACCCAGAACACCATAGCAACTGCCTAGTAACGGCCTATCAACCAACCAGAACACAATAGCAACTGCCTAGCAACGCCATAGCAACCACCCAGAACACCATAGCAACGGCCTAGCAACCACCCAGAACAGCATAGCAACTGCCTAGCAACACCCTAGCAACCACCCAGAACACCATAGCAACCACCTAGCAACGCCCTAGCAACCACCCAGAACATCATAGCAACTGCTTAGCAAAGCCCTAGCAACCACCCAGAATGCCATTGCAACCGCCTAGCAACCACCCAGAACCCCATAGCAACGCCCGAACAACCACCCAGTACGCCATAGCAACCGCCTAGCAACTACCCAGAACACCATAGCAACCGCCTAGCAATGCCCTATCAACCACCCAGAACACCATAGCAACTGCCTAGCAATGCCCTAGCAACCACCCAGAACACGATAGCAGCTGCCTAGCAACACCCTCACAAGTACACAGAACACCATAGCAACTGCCTAACAACTGTTACAGCCAGTCCTCATTATGTCAAATTACAATAAAAAATGTAACTTTTTAAGCTACTCAACTTATCAACCTTTCAGCCATTCCAACTCCTGATTGTTTTCGACTATGACTTCCGGCAACTGTTTCTTCTGCCCAATCCTGTCTCAAAATATAAGTCCTTACTACAATTTTTCACTATTAAAAAATGTCACTATTAAAAATTTCCATATGACAGTTGTCATCAACTATGACTCCCGCAAACTGTTTCCTCAGTCCACATCTGTTTCAAAATAAAAGTCCTCACCACTACCATAATTATCCTCCTGAAAACGTAGCTACCAATATCAGAATGCAATGATATGTTACAAACTCCACCTTATGCAACTACACTTTGCATTTTCAATGCACACGTAATTCCCTGGAATTACATTATCTAGTTAGTGTGCATTGAAAATGCTCACTATTGTTATCCTGGTCTTCTTCTTCTTATTATTATTATTATTATTATTATTATTATTATTATTCTTCTAACACACTTAATGCGGCCTCAACCGTTTATCGTAGAAACTTCATTCAAACTGCGTTGCGTAGGTCTTGCTTAGGACACCTGTGCAATGTATTTTTCATCTTTGTAACTTTTATACTTTTTGAGTTATTAATAAAAAACTATAAATTTTGTCCCCCCCATAGACTTAACATTGGCATTATGACATCACAATAGGGACATTAAGCAAATGGAATCTTGTGCCAGGTGTTCTGACCACCTGCTGTAACTGTCAGTTTCTCAGGCTGTAAGACTACAATCTGGCTCTCTTGAGACTACAGCTTCCTAACTGCTTTCCTTCCTTCCATTTTCTGTCATTCCTTCTTTCTTTTTCCCTCCTATTTCTTTCCTTCGTTCCTTCCTTCCTTTATTCGTTCCTGCTTTCCTACTTTACTTCCTTCTATCCTGCCTTTCATCCTTCCTCCCATTCTTCCTCCCTACCATTTTTCTTTCCTACCTTCCTTAGTTTTTCTTTCCTTCCATCATGCCTTCTTTCATTCCTTCATATCCTTCTTATCTTTCTTCCTTTCTTCTTTCTGCTTTCCCTCTCTTTCCTTCCCTCTTCCTTTCTTTACTTTTTCTTTCCTTCCTTCTCTCTTTCCTTCTGTTTTTCATTTCTTCTTCCTCACTTCCTTCCTTCCTTCCTTCTATCTTTACTGAAATTCTTCTTCTTCCCTTCTTCCTTTCCTTCCTTCCTTACTTCCTTCTTTTCGTCATTCCTCTGTTTCTTTCCATCCATCCTCGCCTAGTTTCCTTTGTTCTTTCCTGCCTTCCTTTGATTTCCTTCTTTTTTTCCTATATTCCTTCTTTCCTTACTTCCCTCATTAGTTCCTTCTTTCCCTCCTTCCTTCCTTGTTAATATTCCAAATAATTTCGTAATCGTACGGTTCACTACTTCTCCCAGTTTTCACTCGATCCCCAAACAATACACATCAACGCCCAAGCAACAACAAGAACAACATAGCAACTGTCGAGCAATGCCCAAGCAAATATTCAGAACACCATAGCAACCGCCTAGCAACCACCCAAAACACCATAGCAACTGCCTAGCAACCACCCAGAACACTATAGCAACTGCCAAGCAACGCCCGAGCAACCACCCAGAACACCATAGCAACCGCCAAGCAACCACTCAGAACACCAAAGCAACTGCCTAGCAATGCCCTAGCAACCACCCAGAACACCATAGCAACCGCCTAGCAACGCCCTCACAACCACCAAGAACACCATAGCAACTGCCTAGCAACCACCCAGAACACCATAGCAACTGCCTAGCAACGCCCTAGCAACCACCCAGAACACTATAGCAACCGCCTAGCAACCACCCAAAACACCATAGCAACTGCCTAGCAACGCCCTAGCAACCACCCAGAACACCATAGCAATCGCCTAGCAACCACCCAGAACACCATAGCAACTGCCTAGCAACGCCCTAGCAACCACCCAGAACACCATAGCAACCGCCCAGCAACCACCCAAAACACCATAGCAACTGCCTAGCAACGCCCTAGCAACCACCAAGAACACCTTAGCAACCGCCTAGCAACCACCCAGAACACCATAGCAACTGCCTAGCAACGCCCTAGCAACCACACAGAACACCATAGGAATCGCCTAGCAACGCCCTAGCAACCACCCAGAACACCATAGCAACCGCCTAGCAACCACCCAGAACACCATAGCAACTGCCGAGCAACGCCGTAGCAACCACCCAGAACACCATAGCAACCGCCTAGCAACCACTCAGAACACCATAGCAACCGCCTAGCAACCACCCAGAACACCATTGCAACCGCCTAGCAACGCCCTAGCAACCACCCAGAACACCATAGCAACTGCCTAGCCTCGACCTAGCAACCACCCAGATCACCATAGCAACCGCCTAGCACCCACCCAGAACACCAGAGCAACCGCCTAGCAACCACCCAGAACACCATAGCAACTGCCTAGCAATGCCCGAGCCACCCCCCAGAACACCATAGCAACCGCCTAGCAACCACCCAGAACACCATAGCAACTGCCTAGCAACCCCCTAGCAACCACCCAGAACACCATAGCAACCACCTTGCAACCACCCAAAACACCAAAGCAACTGCCGAGCAACACCCTAGCAACCACCAAGAACACCATAGCAACCGCCTAGCAACCACCCAGAACACCATAGCAACTGCCTAGCAACACCCTAACAACCACCCAGAACACCATAGCAACTGCATAGCAACGCCCTAGCAACCATCCAAAACACCATAGCAACAGCCTAGCAATGCCCTAGCAACCTCCCAGAACACCATAGCAACTGCCTAGCAACGCCCGAGCAACCACCCAGAACACCATAGCAACCACCAAGCAACCACCCAGCACACCATAGCACCTGCCTAGCCACGCCCTAGCAATCACCCAGAACACCATAGCAACCACCTAGCAACCACCCAAAACACCATAGCAACTGCCTAGCAACGCCCTAGCAACCACCCGGAACACCATAGCAACTGCCTAGCAACGTCCTAGCAACCACCCAGAACACCATAGCAACCACCTAGCATCCACCCAAAACACCATAGCAACTGCCTAACAACGCCCTAGCAACCACCCAGAACACCATAGCAACTGCCTAGCAACGCCCTAGCAACCACCCAGAACACCATAGCAACCACCTAGCAACCACCCAAAACACCATAGCAACTGCCTAGCAACGCCCTAGCAACCACCCAGAACACCATAGCAACCGCCTAGCAACCACCCAGAACACCATAGCAACTGCCTAGCAACGCCCTAGCAACCACCCAGAACACCATAGCAACCACCTAGCAACCACTCAAAACACCATAGCAACTGCCTAGCAACGCCCTAGCAACAACCCAGAACACCATAGCAACCGCCTAGCAACCACCCAGAACACCATTGCAACTGCCTAGCAACACCCCAACAACCACGCAGAACACAATAGCAACCGCCTAGCAACCCCCTAGCAACCACCCAGAACACCATAGCAACAGCCTAGCAACCATCAGAACACCATAGCAACTGCCTAGCAACGCCCTAGCAACCACCCAGAACACCATAGCAACCGCTTAGCAACCACCCAGAACACCATAGCAACCGCCGAGCAACCACCGAGAACACCATTGCAACTGCCAAGCCACGACCTAGCAACCACCCAGAACACCATAGCACCCGCCCTGCTACCACCCAGAACACCATAGCAACCGCCTAGCAACCACCCAGAACACCAGAGCAACCGCCTAACAACCACCCAGAACACCATAGCGACACCCTAGCAACCACCCAGAACACCATAGCAACCGCCTAGCAACCATCTAGAACACCATAGCAACTGCCTAGCAACGCCCTAGCAACCACCCAGAACACCATAGCCACGCCCTAGCAACCACCCAGAACACCATAGCAACCGCCTTGCTACGCCCGAGCAACCACCCAGAACACCATAGCAACCCCCCAGCAACGCCCTAGCAACCACCCAGAACACCATAGCAACCACCTAGCAACCACCAAGAACACCATAGCAACCGCCTAGCAACCATCTAGAACACCATAGCAACTGCCTAGCAACGCCCTAGCAACCACCCAGAACACCATAGCAACGCCGTGGCAACCACCCAGAACACCATAGCAACCGCCTAGCAACGCCCGAGCAACCACCCAGAACACCATAGCAACCGCCTAGCAACGCCCTAGCAACCACCCAGAACACCATAGCAACCACCTAGCAACCACCCAGAACACCATAGCAACTGCCTAGCAACACCCTAGCAACCACCCAGAACACCATAGCAACCGCCTAGCAACGCCGTAGCAACCACCCAGAACACCATAGCAACTGCCTAGCAACGCCCTAACAACCACCCAGAACACCATAGCAACTGCCTAGCAACACCCTAACAACCACCTAGAACACCATAGCAACCACCTAGCAACGCCCTAGCAACCACCCAGAACATCATAGCAACTGCTTAGCAAAGCCCTAGCAACCACCCAGAATGCCATAGCAACCGCCTAGCAACCACCCAGAACCCCATAGCAACATTCTAGCAACCACCCAGAACGCCATAGCAACTGCCTAGCAACCACCCAGAACACCATAGCAATCGCCTAGCAACGCCCTATCAACCACTCAGAACACCATAGCAACCGCTTAGCAAGGCCCTAGCAACCACCCAGAACACCATTGCAACTGCCTTGCAATGCCCTAGCAACCACCCAGAACGCGATAGCAGCTGCCTAGCAACACCCTCACAAGTACACAGAACACCATAGCAACTGCCTAGCAACTGTTACAGCCAGTCCTCATTATGTCAAATTACAATAAAAAAATGTAACTTTTTAAGCTACTCACCTTATCAACCTTTCAGCCATTCTAACTCCTGATTGTTTTCGACTATGACTTCCGGCAACTGTTCTGCCCAATCTTGTCTCAAAATATAAGTCCTTACTACAATTCTTCACTATTAAAAAATGTCACTATTAAAAATTTCCATATGACAGTTGTCATCAACTATGACTCCCGCAAACTGTTTCCTCAGTCCACATCTGTTTCAAAATAAAAGTCCTCACCACTACCATAATTATCCTTCTAAAAACGTAGCTACCAATATCATAATGCAATGATATGTTACAAACTCCACCTTATGCAACTACACTTTGCATTTTCAATGCACACGTAATTCCCTGGAATTACATTATCTAGTTATTATTATTATTCTTCTAACACACTTAATGCGGCCTCAACCGTTTATCGTAGAAACTTCATTCAAACTGCGTTGCGTAGGTCTTACTTAGGACACCTGTGCAATGTATTTTTCATCTTTGTAACTTTTATACTTTTTGAGTTATTAATAAAAAACTATACATTTTTCCCCCCATAGACTTAACATTGGCATTATGACATCACAATAGGGCCATTGAGCAAATGGAATCTTGTGCCAGGTGTTCTGACCACCTGCTGTAACTGTCAGTTTCTCAGGCTGTAAGACTACAATCTGGCTCTCTTGAGACTACAGCTTCCTTACTGCTTTCCTTCCTTCTATTTTCTGTCATTCCTTCTTTCTTTTTCCCTCCTATTTCTTTCCTTCGTTCCTTCCTTCCTTTATTCGTTCTTTCCTACTTTACTTCCGTCTATCCTGCCTTTCATCCTTCCTCCCATTCTTCCTCCCTACCAATTTTCTTTCCTAACTCCCTTAGTTTTTCTTTCCTTCCATCATGCCTTCTTTCATTCCTTCATATCCTTCTTATCTTTCTTCCTTTCTTCTTTTTGCTTTCCCTCTCCTTCCTTCCCTCTTCCTTTCTTTACTTTTTCTTTCCTTCCTTCTCTCTTTCCTTCTGTTTTTCATTTCTTCTTCCTTCCTTCCTTCCTTCTATCTTTACTTAAATCCTTCTTCCCTTCTTCCTTTCCTTCCTTCTTTACTTCCTTCTTTCCTTCATTCCTCTGTTTCATTCCATCCATCCTCGCCTAGTTTCCTTTGTTCTTTCCTGCCTTCCTTTGATTTCCTTTTTTTTTCCTATATTCCTTCTTTCCTTACTTCCCTCATTAGTTCCTTCTTTCCCTCCTTCCTTCCTTGTTAATATTCCAAATAATTTCGTAATCGTACGGTTCACTACTTCTCCCAGTTTTCACTCGATCCCCAAACAAGACACATCAACGCCCGAGCAACAACAAGAACAACAAAGCAACTGTCGAGCAATGCCCAAGCAAATATTCAGAACACCAAAGCAAGCACCTAGCAACCACCCAAAACACCATAGCAACTGCCTAGCAACCACCCAGAACACTATAGCAACTACCAAGCAACGCCCCAGCAACCACCCAGAACACCATAGCAACCGCCAAGCAACCACTCAGAACACCAAAGCAACTGCCGAGCAACGCCCTAGCAACCACCCAGAACACCATAGCAACCCCCTAACAACGCCCTCACAACCACCAAGAACACCATAGCAACTGCCTAGCAACCACCCAGAACACCATAGCAACTGCCTAGCAACGCCCTAACAACCACCCAGACCACCATAGCAACCGCCCAGCAACCACCCAAAACACCATAGCAACTGCCTAGCAACGCCTTAGCAACCACCAAGAACACCTTAGCAACCGCCTAGCAACCACCCAGAACACCATAGCAACTGCCTAGCAACGCCCTAGCAACCACATAGAACACCATAGGAATCGCCTAGCAACGCCTTAGCAACCACCCAGAACACCATAGCAACCGCCTAGCAACCTCCTAGACCACCATAGCAACTGCCTAGCAACGCCCTAGCAACCACCCAGAACACCATAGCAACCGCCTAGCAACCACCAAGAACACCATAGCAACCGCCTAGCAACCACCCAGAACACCATAGCAACCGCCTAGCAACCACCCAGAACACCATAGCAACTGCCTAGCAACGCCCGAGCAACCACCCAGAACACCATAGCAACCACCTAGCAACAACCCAGACCACCATAGCAACTGCCTAGCAACGCCCTAGCAACCACCCAGAACACCATAGCAACCACCTAGCAACCACCCAAAACACCATAGCAACTGCCTAGCAACGCCCGAGCAACCACCCAGAACACCATAGCAACCGCCTAGCAACCACCTAGAACACCATAGCAACTGCCTAGCAACGCCCTAGGAACCACCCAGAACACCATAGCAACCACCTAGCAACCACCCAAAACACCATAGCAACTGCCTAGCAATGCCCTAGCAACCACCCAGAACACCATAGCAACCGCCTAGCTACCACCCAGAACACCATAGCAACCGCCTAGCAACGCCCTAGCAACCACCCAGAACACCATAGCAACAGCCTAGCAATGCCATAGCAACCTCCCAGAACACCGTAGCAACCGCCTAGCAAGGCCCTAGCAACCACCCAGAACACCATAGCAACCGCCGAGCAATGCCCTAGCAACCTCCCAGAACACCATAGCAACCGCCTAGCAACCACCCAGCACACCATAGCAACCGCCTAGCTACCACTTAGAACACCATAGCAACGCCCTAGCAACCACCCAGAACACCACAGCAACAGCCTAGCAACGCCCTAGCAACCACCCAGAACACCATAGCAACCGCCTAGCAACCAACAGAACACCATAGCAACTGCCTAGCAACGCCCTAGCAACTACCCAGAACACCATAGCAACCGCCGAGCAATGCCCTCGCAACCACCCAGAACACCATAGCAACCGCCTAGCAACCACCCAGAACACAATAGCAACCGCCTAGCTACCACCCAGAACACCATAGCAACGCCCTAGCAACCACCCAGAACACCATAGCAACTGCCTTGCAACGCCCTAGCAACCACCCAGAACACCATAGCAACCGCCTAGCAACCATCAGAACACCATAGCAACTGCCTAGCAACGTCCTAGCAACCACCCAGAACACCATAGCAACCGCCTAGCAACCACCCAGAACACCATAGCAACCGCCTAGCAACAACCCAGAACACCATAGCAAGTGCCGGGCAATAATCTAGCAACCACCCAGAACACCATTGCAACCGCCTAGCTACCACCCAGAACACCATAGCAACCGCCTAGCAACCACGCAGAACACCAGAGCAACCGCCTAACAACCACCAAGAACACCATAGCAACACCCTAGCAACCACCCAGAACACCATAGCAACCGCCTAGCAACCACCCAGAACACCATAGCAACACCCTAGCAACCACCCAGAACACCATAGCAACGCCCTAGCAACCACCCAGAACACCATAGCAACCGCCTAGCAACGCCCTAGCAACCAGCCAGAACACCATAGCAACCACCTAGCAACCACCCAGAACACCATAGCAACTGCCTAGCAACACCCTAGCAACCACCCAGAACACCATAGCAACCGCCTGGCAATGCCGTGGCAACCACCCAGAACACCATACCAACTGCTAAGCAATGCCCTAGCAACCACCCAGAACGCCATAGCAACCACCCTAACAACCACCCAGAACACCATAGCAACTGCCTAGCAACGGCCTAGCAACCACCCAGAACACAATAGCAATTGCCTAGCAACGCCATAGCAACCACCCAGAACACCATAGCAACGGCCTAGCAACCACCCAGAACAGCATAGCAACTGCCTAACAACACCCTAACAACCACCCAGAACACCATAGCAACCACCTAGCAAAGCCCTAGCAACCACCCAGAACATCATAGCAACTGCTTAGCAAAGCCCTAGCAACCACCCAGAATGCCATAGCAACCGCCTAGCAACCACCCAGAACCCCATAGCAACGCTCTAGCAACCACCCAGAACGCCATAGCAACTGCCTAGCAACTACCCAGAACACCATAGCAACCGCCTAGCAACGCCCTATCAACCACCCAGAACACCATAGCAACTGCCTAGCAATGCCCTCGCAACCACCCAGAACACGATAGCAGCTGCCTAGCAACACCCTCACAAGTACACAGAACACCATAGCAACTGCCTAACAACTGTTACAGCCAGTCCTCATTATGCCAAATTACAATAAAAAAATGTAACTTTTTAAGCTACTCAACTTATCAACCTTTCAGCCATTCCAACTGCTGATTGTTTTCGACTACGACTTCCGGCAACTGTTTCTTCTGCCCAATCCTGTCTCAAAATATATGTCCTTACTACAATTTTTCACTATGAAAAAATGTCACTATTAAAAATGTCCATATGACAGTTGTCATCAACTATGACTCCCGCAAACTGTTTCCTAGGTCCACATCTGTTTCAAAATAAAAGTCCTCACCACTACCATAATTATCCTCCTAAAAACGTAGCTACCAATATCATAATGCAATGATATGTTACATACTCCACCTTATGCAACTACACTTTGCATTTTCAATGCACACGTAATTCCCTGGCATTACATTATCTAGTTATTATAATTATTATTATTAGTGTGCATTGAAAATGCTCACTATTGTTATCCTGGTCTTCTTCTTATTATTAGTGTGCATTGAAAATGCTCACTATTGTTATCCTGGTCTTATTCTTATTATTATTATTAGTGTGCATTGAAAATGCTCACTATTGTTATCCTGGTCTTTTTATTATTATTATTAGTGTGCATTGAAAATGCTCACTATTGTTATCCTGGTCTTCTTATTATTATTATTAGTGTGCATTGAAAATGCTCACTATTGTTATCCTGGTCTTCTTATTAGTGTGCATTGAAAATGCTCACTATTGTTATCCTGGTCTTCTTATTATTATTATTATTAGTGTGCATTGAAAATGCTCACTATTGTTATCCTGGTCTTCTTATTATTTTTATTATTATTATTATTATTCTTCTAACACACTTAATGCGGCCTCAACCGTTTATCGTAGAAACTTCATTCAAACTGCGTTGCGTAGGTCTTACTTAGGACACCTGTGCAATGTATTTTTCATCTTTGTAACTTTTATACTTTTTGAGTTATTAATAAAAAACTATAAATTTTTTCCCCCCATAGACTTAACATTGGCATTATGACATCACAATAGGGCCATTAAGCAAATGGAATCTTGTGCCAGGTGTTCTGACCAGCTGCTGTAACTGTCAGTTTCTCGGGCTGTAAGACTACAATCTAGCTCTGTTGAGACTACAGCTTCCTTACTGCTTTCCTCCCTTCTATTTTCTGTCATTCCTTCTTTCTTTTTCCCTCCTATTTCTTTCTTTCGTTCCTTCCTTCCTTTATTTGTTCCTTCTTTCCTACTTTACTTCCTTCTATCCTGTCTTTCATCCTTCCTCCCATTCTTCCTCCCTACCAATTTTCTTTCCTACCTTCCTTAGTTTTTCTTCCCTTCCATCATGCCTTCTTTCATTCCTTCATATCCTTCTTATCTTTCTTCCTTTCTTCTTTCTGCTTTCCCTCTCTTTCCTTCCCTCTTCCTTTCTTTACTTTTTCTTACCTTCCTTCCCTCTTTCCTTCTGTTTTTCATTTCTTCTTCCTCACTTCCTTCCTTCCTCCCTTCCTTCTATCTTGACTTAAATCCTTCTTCTTCCCTTCTTCCTTTCCTTCCTTCTTTACTTCCTTCTTTCCTTCATTCCTCTGTTTCTTTCCATCCATCCTCGCCTTCTTTCCTTTGTTCTTTCCTGCCTTCCTTTGATTTCCTTCTTTTTTTCCTATATTCCTTCTTTCCTTACTTCCCTCATTAGTTCCTTCTTTCCCTCCTTCCTTCCTTGTTAATATTCCAAATAATTTCGTAATCGTACGGTTCACTACTTCTCCCAGTTTTCACTCGATCCCCAAACAAGACACATCAACGCCCTAGCAACAACAAGAACAACATAGCAACTGTCGAGCAATGCCCAAGCAAATATTCAGAACACCATAGCAACTGCCTAGCAACCACCCAAAACACCATAGCAACTGCCTAGCAACCACCCAGAACACTATAGCAACTGCCAAGCAACGCCCTAGCAACCACCCAAAACACCATAGCCACCCCCAAGCAACCACTCAGAACACCAAACCAACTGCCTAGCAACGACCTAGCAACCACCCAGAACACCATAGCAACCGCGTAGCAACGCCCTAACAACCACCAAGAACACCATAGCAACTGCCTAGTAACCACCCAGAACACCATAGCAACTGCCTAGCAACGCCCTAACAACCACCCAGAACACCATAGCAACCGCCCAGCAACCACCCAAAACACCATAGCAACTGCCTGGCAACGCCCTAGCAACCACCAAGAACACCTTAGCAACCGCCTAGCAACCACCCAGAACACCATAGCAACTGCCTAGCAACGCCCTAGCAACCACCCAAAACACCATAGCAACTGCCTAGCAACGCGCTAGCAACCACCCAGAACACCATAGCAACCGCCTAGCAACCACCCAGAACACCACAGCAACCGCCTAGCAACCACCCAGACCACCATAGCAACTGCCTAGCAACACCCGAGCAACCACCCAGAACACCATAGCAACCGCCTAGCAACCACCCAGAACACCATAGCAACTGCCTAGCAACGCCCTAGCAACCACCCAGAACACCATAGCAACCGCCTAGCAACCACCCAGAACACAATAGCAACCGCCTAGCTACCACCCAGAACACCATAGCAACGCCCTAGCAACCACCCAGAACACCATAGCAACTGCCTTGCAACGCCCTAGCAACCACCCAGAACACCATAGCAACCGCCTAGCAACCATCAGAACACCATAGCAACTGCCTAACCACGTCCTAGCAACCACCCAGAACACCATCGCAACCGCCTAGCAACCACCCAGAACACCATAGCACCCGCCTAGCAACAACCCAGAACACCATAGCAAGTGCCGAGCAATGCTCTAGCAACCACCCAGAACACCATTGCAACCGCCTAGCTACCACCCAGAACACCATAGCAACCGCCTAGCAACCACCCAGAACACCAGAGCAACCGCCTAACAACCACCAAGAACACCATAGCAACACCCTAGCAACCACCCAGAACACCATAGCAACCGCCTAGCAACCACCCAGAACACCATAGCAACACCCTAGCAACCACCCAGAACACCATAGCAACTACCTAGCAACCACCCAGAACACCATAGCAACCGCCTAGCAACGCCCTAGCAACCAGCCAGAACACCATAGCAACCACCTAGCAACCACCCAGAACACCATTTCAACCGCCTAGCAACACCCTAGCAACCACCCAGAACACCATAGCAACCGCCTGGCAATGCCATGGCAACCACCCAGAACACCATACCAACTGCTAAGCAATGCCCTAGCAACCACCCAGAACGCCATAGCAACCACCCTAACAACCACCCAGAACACCATAGCAACTGCCTAGCAACGGCCTAGCAACCACCCAGAACACAATAGCAATTGCCTAGCAACGCCATAGCAACCACCCAGAACACCATAGCAACGGCCTAGCAACCACCCAGAACAGCATAGCAACTGCCTAACAACACCCTAGCAACCACCCAGAACACCATAGCAACCACCTAGCAACGCCCTAGCAACCACCCAGAACATCATAGCAACTGCTTAGCAAAGCCCTAGCAACCACCCAGAATGCCATAGCAACCGCCTAGCAACCACCCAGAACCCCATAGCAACGCTCTAGCAACCACCCAGAACGCCATAGCAACTGCCTAGCAACTACCCAGAACACCATAGCAACCGCCTAGCAACGCCCTATCAACCACCCAGAACACCATAGCAACTGCCTAGCAATGCCCTAGCAACCACCCAGAACACGATAGCAGCTGCCTAGCAACACCCTCACAAGTACACAGAACACCATAGCAACTGCCTAACAACTGTTACAGCCAGTCCTCATTATGCCAAATTACAATAAAAAAATGTAACTTTTTAAGCTACTCAACTTATCAACCTTTCAGCCATTCCAACTGCTGATTGTTTTCGACTACGACTTCCGGCAACTGTTTCTTCTGCCCAATCCTGTCTCAAAATATATGTCCTTACTACAATTTTTCACTATGAAAAAATGTCACTATTAAAAATGTCCATATGACAGTTGTCATCAACTATGACTCCCGCAAACTGTTTCCTAGGTCCACATCTGTTTCAAAATAAAAGTCCTCACCACTACCATAATTATCCTCCTAAAAACGTAGCTACCAATATCATAATGCAATGATATGTTACATACTCCACCTTATGCAACTACACTTTGCATTTTCAATGCACACGTAATTCCCTGGCATTACATTATCTAGTTATTATAATTATTATTATTAGTGTGCATTGAAAATGCTCACTATTGTTATCCTGGTCTTCTTCTTATTATTAGTGTGCATTGAAAATGCTCACTATTGTTATCCTGGTCTTCTTCTTATTATTATTATTAGTGTGCATTGAAAATGCTCACTATTGTTATCCTGGTCTTCTTATTATTATTATTAGTGTGCATTGAAAATGCTCACTATTGTTATCCTGGTCTTCTAATTATTATTATTAGTGTGCATTGAAAATGCTCACTATTGTTATCCTGGTCTTCTTATTAGTGTGCATTGAAAATGCTCACTATTGTTATCCTGGTCTTCTTATTATTATTATTATTAGTGTGCATTGAAAATGCTCACTATTGTTATCCTGGTCTTCTTATTATTATTATTATTATTATTATTATTCTTCTAACACACTTAATGCGGCCTCAACCGTTTATCGTAGAAACTTCATTCAAACTGCGTTGCGTAGGTCTTACTTAGGACACCTGTGCAATGTATTTTTCATCTTTGTAACTTTTATACTTTTTGAGTTATTAATAAAAAACTATAAATTTTTTCCCCCCATAGACTTAACATTGGCATTATGACATCACAATAGGGCCATTAAGCAAATGGAATCTTGTGCCAGGTGTTCTGACCAGCTGCTGTAACTGTCAGTTTCTCGGGCTGTAAGACTACAATCTAGCTCTGTTGAGACTACAGCTTCCTTACTGCTTTCCTCCCTTCTATTTTCTGTCATTCCTTCTTTCTTTTTCCCTCCTATTTCTTTCTTTCGTTCCTTCCTTCCTTTATTTGTTCCTTCTTTCCTACTTTACTTCCTTCTATCCTGTCTTTCATCCTTCCTCCCATTCTTCCTCCCTACCAATTTTCTTTCCTACCTTCCTTAGTTTTTCTTCCCTTCCATCATGCCTTCTTTCATTCCTTCATATCCTTCTTATCTTTCTTCCTTTCTTCTTTCTGCTTTCCCTCTCTTTCCTTCCCTCTTCCTTTCTTTACTTTTTCTTACCTTCCTTCCCTCTTTCCTTCTGTTTTTCATTTCTTCTTCCTCACTTCCTTCCTTCCTCCCTTCCTTCTATCTTGACTTAAATCCTTCTTCTTCCCTTCTTCCTTTCCTTCCTTCTTTACTTCCTTCTTTCCTTCATTCCTCTGTTTCTTTCCATCCATCCTCTCCTTCTTTCCTTTGTTCTTTCCTGCCTTCCTTTGATTTCCTTCTTTTTTTCCTATATTCCTTCTTTCCTTACTTCCCTCATTAGTTCCTTCTTTCCCTCCTTCCTTCCTTGTTAATATTCCAAATAATTTCGTAATCGTACGGTTCACTACTTCTCCCAGTTTTCACTCGATCCCCAAACAAGACACATCAACGCCCTAGCAACAACAAGAACAACATAGCAACTGTCGAGCAATGCCCAAGCAAATATTCAGAACACCATAGCAACTGCCTAGCAACC
Source organism: Gymnothorax reevesii (assembly GCA_029721435.1). Taxonomy (NCBI): domain Eukaryota; kingdom Metazoa; phylum Chordata; class Actinopteri; order Anguilliformes; family Muraenidae; genus Gymnothorax; species Gymnothorax reevesii. Next base: position 76,858,549 of record CM056576.1, on the reverse strand, counting down.
ACCCAAAACACCATAGCAACTGCCTAGCAACCACCCAGAACACTATAGCAACTGCCAAGCAACGCCCTAGCAACCACCCAAAACACCATAGCAACCGCCAAGCAACCACTCAGAACACCAAAGCAACTGCCTAGCAACGCCCTAGCAACCACCCAGAACACCATAGCAACCGCCTAGCAACGCCCTAACAACCACCAAGAACACCATAGCAACTGCCTAGTAACCACCCAGAACACCATAGCAACTGCCTAGCAACGCCCTAACAACCACCCAGAACACCATAGCAACCGCCCAGCAACCACACAGAACACCATAGCAACTGCCTAGCAACGCCCTACCAACCACCAAGAACACCTTAACAACCGCCTTGCAACCACCCAGAAAAGCATAGCAACTGCCTAGCAACGCCCTAGCAACCACCCAAAACACCATAGCAACTGCCTAGCAACGCCCTACCAACCACCAAGAACACCTTAACAACCGCCTAGCAACCACCCAGAACACCACAGCAACCGCCTAGCAACCACCCAGACCACCATAGCAACTGCCTAGCAACACCCGAGCAACCACCCAGAACACCATAGCAACCGCCTAGCAACCACCCAGAACACCATAGCAACTGCCTAGCAACGCCCTAGCAACCACCCAGAACACCATAGCAACCGCCTAGCAACCACCCAGAACACCATAGCAACTGCCTAGCAACGCCCTAGCAACCACCCAGAACACCATAGCAACCGCCTAGCAACCACCCAGAACACCATAGCAACTGCCTAGCAACGCCCTAGCAACCACCAAGAACACCATAGCAACCGCCTAGCAACCACCCAAAACACCATAGCAACCGCCTAGCAACCACCCAGAACACCATAGCAACTGCCTAGCAACACCCGAGCAACCACCCAGAACGCCATAGCAACCGCCTAGCAACCACCCAGAACACCATAGCAACTGCCTAGCAACGCCCTAGCAACCACCCAGAACACCATAGCAACCACCTAGCAACCGCCCAAAATACCATAGCAACTGCCTAGCAAAGCGCTAGCAACCACCCAGAACACCATAGCAACCGCCTAGCAACCACCCAGAACACCATAGCAACTGCCTAGCAACACCCTTACAACCACCCAGAACACCATAGCAACCGCCTAGCAACGCCCTAGCAACCAGCCAGAACACAATAGCAACTGCCTAGCTACCACCCAGAACACCATAGCAACGCCCTAGCAACCACCCAGAACACCATAGCAACTGCCTAGCAACGCCCTAGCAACCACACAGAACACCATAGCAACCGCCTAGCTACCAACCAGAACACCATAGCAACGCCCTAGCAACCACCCAGAACACCATAGCAACTGCCTAGCAACGCCCTAGCAACCACCCAGAACACCATAGCAACTGCCTAGCAACCATCAGAACACCATAGCAACTGCCTAGCAACGCCCTAGCAACCACCCAGAACACCATAGCAACCGCCTAGCAACCACCCACAACACCCTAGCAACCGCCTAGCAACCACCCACAACAGCATAGCAACTGCCTAGCAACCACCTAGCTACCTCCCAGAACACCATAGCAACCGCCTAGCAACGCCCTAGCCACCACCCAGAACACAATCGCAACCGCCTAGCTACCACCCAGAACACCATAGCAACGCCCTAGCAACCACCCAGAACACCATAGCAACAGCCTAGCAACGCCCTAGCAATGACCCAGAACACAATAGCAACCGCCTAGCTACCACCCAGAACACCATAGCAACGCCCTAGCAACCACCCAGAACACCATAGCAACTGCCTAGCAACGCCCTAGAAACCACCCAGAACACCATAGCAACCGCCTAGCAACCATCAGAACACCATAGCAACTGCCTAGTAACGCCCTAGCAACCACCCAGAACACCATAGCAACCGCCTAGCAACCACCCAGAACACCATAGCAACCACCTTGCAACCACCCAGAAGACCATAGCAACCGCCTAGCAACCATCAGAACACCATAGCAACTGCCTAGCAACGCCCTAGCAACCACCCAGAACACCATAGCAACTGCCTAGCAACCACCCAGAACACCATAGCAACCGCCTAGCAACCACCCAGAAGACCATAGCAACCGCCCAGCAACCACCCAGAACACCATAGCAACTGCCTAGCAACACCCGAGCAACCACCCAGAACACCAGAGCAACCGCCAAGCAACCACCCAGAACACCATAGCAACTGCCTAGCAACGCCCTAGCAACCACCCAGAACACCATAGCAACCACCTAGCAACCACCCAAAATACCATAGCAACGCGCTAGCAACCACACAGAACACCATAGCAACCGCCTAGCAACCACCCAGAACACCATAGCAACTGCCTAGCAACAACCTAACAACCACCCAGAACACCATAGCAACCGCCTAGCAACGCCCTAGCAACCACCCAGAACACAATAGCAACCGCCTAGCAACCATCAGAAACGCCCGAGCAACCCCCTAGCAACCACCCAGAACACCATAGCAACCGCCTAGCAACCATCAGAAACGGCCTAGCAACGCCCTAGCACCCACCCAGAACACCATAGCAACCGCCTAGCAACCACCCAAAACACCATAGCAACCGCCTAGCAACCACCCAGAAGACCATAGCAACTGCCTAGCAACCACCCAGAACACCATAGCAACCGCCTAGCAACCACCCAGAAGACCATAGCAACCACCTAGCAACCACCCAGAACACCATAGCAACTGCCTAGCAACACCCGAGCAACCACCCAGACCACCATAGCAACCGCCTAGCAACCACCCAGAACACCATAGCAACTGCCTAGCAACGCCCTAGCAACCACCCAGAACACCATAGCAACCACCTAGCAACCACCCAAAATACCATAGCAACGCGCTAGCAACCACACAGAACACCATAGCAACCGCCTAGCAACCACCCAGAACACCATAGCAACTGCCTAGCAACACCCTAACAACCACCCAGAACACCATAGCAACCGCCTAGCAACGCCCTAGCAACCACCCAGAACACAATAGCAACCGCCTAGCAACGCCCTAGCTACCACCCAGAACACCATAGCAACGCCCTAGCAACCACCCAGAACACCATAGCAACTGCCTAGCAACGCCCTAGCTACCACCCAGAACACCATAGCAACGCCCTAGCAACCACCCAGAACACCATAGCAACTGCCTAGCAACGCCCTAGCAACCACCCAGAACACCATAGCAACCCCCCAGCAACCATCAGGACACCATAGCAACTGCCTAGCAACCCCCTAGCAACCACCCAGAACACCAAAGCAACCGCCTAGCAACCACCCAGAACACCATAGCAACCGCCTAGCAACCACCCAGAACACCATAGCAACTGCCTAGCAACGACCTAGCTACCACCCAGAACACCATAGCAACCGCGTAGCAATGCCCTAGCAACCACCCAGAACACAATAGCAACCGCCTAGCTACCACCCAGAAAACCTTAGCAACGCCCTAGCAACCACCCAGAACACCATAGCAACTGCCTAGCAACGCCCTAGCACCATCCCAGAACACAATAGCAACCGCCTAGCTACCACCCAGAACACCATAGCAACGCCCTAGCAACCACCCAGAACACCATAGCAACTGCCTAGCAAAGCCCTGGCAACCACCCAGAACACCATAGCAACCGCCTAGCAATCATCAGAACACCATAGCAACTGCCTAGCAACGCCCTTGCAACCACCCAGAACACCATAGCAACCGCCTAGCAACCACCCAGAACACCTTAGCAACCGCCTAGCAACCACCCAGAACACCATTGCCACTGCCTAGCAATGACCTAGCTACCACCCAGAACACCATAGCAACCGCCTAGCTACCACCCAGAACACCATAGCAACCGCCTAGCAACCACCCAGAACACCATAGCAACACCCTAGCAACCACCCAGAACACCATAGCAACCGCCTAGCAACCATCCAGAACACCATTGCAACTGCCTAGCAACGCCCAAGCAACCACCCAGAACACCATAGCAACGCCCTAGCAACCACCCAAAACACCATAGCAACCGCCTAGCAACGCCCGAGCAACCACCCAGAACACCATAGCAACCGCCTAGCAACGCCCTAGCAACCACCCAGAACACCATAGCAACCACCTAGCAACCACCCAGAACACCATAGCAACTGCCTAGCAACACCCTAGCCACCACCCAGAACACCATAGCAACCGCCTAGCAACGCCGTAGCAACCACCCAGAACACCATAGCAACTGCTTAGCAATGCCCTAGCAACCACCCAGAACGCCATAGCAACCACCCTAACAACCACCCAGAACACCATAGCAACTGCCTAGCAACGCCCTAGCAACCACCCAGAACACCAAAGCAACTGCCTAGCAACGCCCTAGCAACCACCCAGAACACCATGGCAACTGCCTAGCAACGCCCTAGCAACCACCCAGAACACCAAAGCAACTGCCTAGCAACGCCCTAGCAACCACCCAGAACACCAAAGCAACTGCCGAGCAACGCCCTAGCAACCACCCAGAACACCATAGCAACGGCATGGCAACCACCCAGAACAGCATCGCACCTGCCTAGAACACCCTAGCAACCACCCAGAACACCAAAGCAACCACCTAGCAACGCCCTAGCAACCACCCAGAACATCATAGCAACTGCTTAGCAAAGCCCTAGCAACCACCCAGAATGCCATAGCAACCCTATAGCAACCACCCAGAACCCCATAGCAACGCTCTAGCAACCACCCAGAACGCCATAGCAACCGCCTAGCAACCACCCAGAACACCATAGCAATCGCCGAGCAACGCCCTATCAACCACTCAGAACACCATAGCAACCGCTTAGCAAGGCCCTAGCAACCACCCAGAACACCATTGCAACTGCCTAGCAATGCCCTAGCAACCACCCAGAACACGATAGCAGCTGCCTAGCAACACCCTCACAAGTACACAGAACACCATAGCAACTGCCTAACAACTGTTACAGCCAGTCCTCATTATGTCAAATTACAATAAAAAAATGTAACTTTTTAAGCTACTCAACTTATCAACCTTTCAGCCATTCCAATTCCTGATTGTTTTCGACTATGACTTCCGGCAACTGTTTCTTCTGCCCAATCCTGTCTCAAAATATAAGTCCTTACTACAATTCTTCACTATTAAAAAATGTCACTATTAAAAATTTCCATATGACAGTTGTCATCAACTCTGACTCCCGCAAACTGTTTCCTCAGTCCACATCTGTTTCAAAATAAAAGTCCTCACCACGACCAAAATTATCTTCCTAAAAACGTAACTACCAATATCTTAATGCAATGATATGTTACAAACTCCACCTTATGCAACTACACTTTGCATTTTCAATGCACACGTAATTCCCTGGAATTACATTATCTAGATATTATTAGTGTGCATTGAAAATGCTCACTATTGTTATCCTGGTCTTCTTCTTCTTATTATTATTATTATTATTATTATTAGTGTGCATTGAAAATGCTCACTATTGTTATCCTGGTCTTCTTCTTATTATTATTATTATTATTATTATTATTATTATTATTATTCTTCTAACACACTTAATGCGGCCTCAACCGTTTATCGTAGAAACTTCATTCAAACTGCGTTGCGTAGGTCTTACTTAGGACACCTGTGCAATGTATTTTTCATCTTTGTAACTTTTATACTTTTTGAGTTATTAATAAAAAACTATAAATTTTTCCCCCCATAGACTTAACATTGGCATTATGACATCACAATAGGGCCATTAAGCAAATGGAATCTTGTGCCAGGTGTTCTGACCACCTGCTGTAACTGTCAGTTTCTGAGGCTGTAAGACTACAATCTGGCTCTCTTGAGACTACAGCTTCCTTACTGCTTTCCTTCCTTCTATTTTCTGTCATTCCTTCTTTCTTTTTCCCTCCTTTTTCTTTCCTTCATTCCTTCCTTCCTTTATTCGTTCCTGCTTTCCTACTTTACTTCCTTCTATCCTGCCTTTCATCCTTCCTCCCATTCTTCCTCCCTACCAATTTTCTTTCCTACCTTCCATAGTTTTTCTTTCCTTCCATCATGCCTTCTTTCATTCCTTCATATCCTTCTTATCTTTCTTCCTTTCTTCTTCCTGCTTTCCCTCTCTTTCCTTCCCTCTTCCTTTCTTTACTTTTTCTTTCCTTCCTTCTCTCTTTCCTTCTGTTTTTCATTTCTTCTTCCTCACTTCCTTCCTTCCTTCCTTCTATCTTTACTTAAATCCTTCTTCTTCCCTTCTTCCTTTCCTTCCTTCCTTACTTCCTTCTTTCCGTCATTCCTCTGTTTCTTTCCATCCATCCTAGCCTAGTTTCCTTTGTTCTTTCCTGCCTTCCTTTGATTTCCTTCTTTTTTTCCTATATTCCTTCTTTCCTTACTTCCCTCATTAGTTCCTTCTTTCCCTCCTTCCGTCCTTGTTAATATTCCAAATAATTTCGAAATCGTACGGTTCACTACTTCTCCCAGTTTTCACTCGATCCCCAAACAATACACATCAAGGCCCTAGCAACAACAAGAACAACATAGCAACTGTCGAGCAATGCCCAAGCAAATATTCAGAACACCATAGCAACCGCCTAGCAACCACCCAAAACACCATAACAACTGCCTAGCAACCACCCAGAACACTATAGCAACTGCCAAGCAACGCCCTAGCAACCACGCAGAACACCATAGCAACCGCCAAGCAACCACTCAGAACACCAAAGCAACTGCCTAGCAACGCCCTAGCAACCACCCAGAACACCATAGCAACCGCCTAGCAACGCCCTCACAACCACCGAGAACACCATAGCAACTGCCTAGCAACCACCCAGAACACCATAGCAACTGCCGAGCAACGCCCTAGCAACCACCCAGAACACTATAGCAACCGCCTAGCAACCACCCAAAACACCATAGCAACTGCCTAGCAACGCCCTAGCAACCACCCAGAACACCATAGCAATCGCCTAGCAACCACCCAGAACACCATCGCAACTGCCTAGCAACGCCCGAGCAACCACCCAGAACACCATAGCAACCGCCCAGCAACCACCCAAAACACCATAGCAACTGCCTAGCAACGCCCTAGCAACCACCAAGAACACCTTAGCAACCCCCTAGCAACCACCCAGAACACCACAGCAACTGCCTAGCAACCCCCTAGCAACCACACACAACACCATAGGACCCGCCTAGCAACGCCCTACAAACCAACCAGGCCAACATAGCACCCGCCTAGCAACCACCCAGAACATCATAGTAACTGCCTAGCAACGCCCTAGCAACCACACAGAACACCATAGCAACTGCCGAGAAACCACCCAGAACACCATAGCAACCGCCAAGCAACCACCCAGAACACCATAGCAACTGCCTAGCAACGCCCTAGCAACCACCCAGAACACCATAGCAACCGCCTAGCAACCACCCACAACACCATAGCAACCACCTCGCAACCACCCAGAACACCATAGCAACTGCCTAGCAACGCCCTAGCAACCACCCAGAACACCATAGGAACCGCCTAGCAACCACCCAGAACACCATAGCAACTGCCTAGCAACGCCCTAGAAACCACCCAGAACACCATAGCAACTGCCTAGCAACGCCCTCGCAACCACCCAGAACACCATAGAAACCGCCTAGCAACCACCCAGAACACCATAGCAACTGCCTAGCAACACCCTAACAACCACCCAGAACACCATAGCAACCGCCTAGCAAGGCCCTAGCAACCACCCAGAACACCATAGCAACCGCCTAGCAACCACCCAGAACACCATAGCAACTGCCTAGCAACGCCCTAGCAACCACCCAGAACACCATAGCAACCACCTACCACCCACCCAGAACAGCAAAGCAACTGCAAAGCAACGCCCTACCAACCCCTTAGAACACAAAAGCAACCAACTAGCAACCACCCAGAACACCATAGCAACTGCCTAGCAACGCCCTAGCAACCACCCAGAACACCATAGCAACTGCCTAGCAACCACCCAAAACACCATAGCAACTACCTCGCAACCCCCTAGCCACCACCCAGAACACCATAGCAACCGCCTAGCAACCACCGACAACACCATAGCAACTGCCTAGCAACGCCCTAACAACCACCCAGAACACCATAGCAACCACCTAGCAACCACCCAAAACCCCATAGCAACTGCCTAGCAACGCCCTTGCAACCACCCAGAACGCCATAGCAACCGCCTAGCAACCACCCAGAACACCATAGCAACTGCCTAGCAACGCCCTAGCAACCACCCAGAACACCATAGCAACCGCCTAGCCACCACCCAGAACACCATTGCAACTGCCTAGCAAAACCCTAACAACCACCCAGAACACCATAGCAACCGCCTAGCAACGCCCTAGGAACCACCCAGAACACCATAGCAACAGCCTAGCAACCATCAGAACACCAAGGCAACTGCCTAGCAACGCCCTTGCAACCACCCAGAACACCATAGCAACCGCCTAGCAACCACCCAGAACACCATAGCAACCGCCTAGCAACCACCGAGAACACCATAGCAACTGCATAGCAACGACCTAGCAACCACCCAGAACACCATAGCACCCGCCTAGCTACCACCTAGGACACCAGAGCAACCGCCTAGCAACCCCCCAGATCACCAGAGCAACCGCCTAACAACCATCTAGAACACCATAGCAACTGCCTAGCAACGCCCTAGCAACCACCCAGAACACCATAGCAACGCCCTAGCAACCACCCAGAACACCATAGAAACCGCCTAGCAACGCCCGAGCAACCACCCAGAACACCATAGTAACACCCTAGCAACCACCCAGAACACCATAGCAACCGCCTAGCAACCATCTAGAACACCATAGCAACTGCCTAGCAACGCCCTAGCAACCACCCAGAACACCATAGCACCGCCCTAGCAACCACCCAGAACACCATAGCCACCGCCTAGCAACGCCCGAGCAACCACCCAGAACACCATAGCAACCGCCCAGCAACGCCCTAGCAACCACCCAGAACACCATAGCAACCGCCTAGCAACCACCCAGAACACCATAGCAACTGCCTAGCAACACCCTAACAACCACCCAGAACACCATTGCAACCGCCTAGCAAGGCCCTAGCAACCACCCAGAACACCACAGCAACCGCTTAGCATCCACCCAGAACACCATAGCAACTCCCTAGCAATGCCCTAGCAACCACCCACAAAACCAAACCAACCACCTAGCAACCACCCAAAACACCATAGCAACTGCCTAGCAACGCCCTAGCAACCACCCAGAACACCATAGCAACTGCCTAGCAACCACCCAGAACACCATAGCAACCGCCTAGCAACGCCCTAGCAACCCCCCAGAACACCATAGCAACCGCCTAGCAACCACCCAAAACACCATCGCAACTGCCTAGCACCGTCCTAGCAACCACCCAGAACACCATAGCAACCGCCTCGCAACCACCCAGAACACCATAAAACTGCCTAGCAACGCCCTAGCCACCACCCAGAACACCATAGCAACCACCTAGCAACCACCCAAAACACCATAGCAACTGCCTAGCAACGCCCTTGCAACCACCCAGAACGCCATAGCAACCGCCTAGAAACCACCCAGAACACCATAGCAACTGCCTAGCAACGCCCTAGCAACCACCCAGAACACCATAGCAACCACCTAGCAACCACCCAAAACACCATAGCAACTGCCTAGCAACGCCCTAGCAACCACCCAGAACACCATACCAACCGCCTAGCAACCACCCAGAACACCATTGCAACTGCCTAGCAAAACCCTAACAACCACCCAGAACACCATAGCAACCGCCTAGCAACGCCCTAGCAACCACCCAGAACACCATAGCAACAGCCTAGCAACCATCAGAACACCATAGCAACTGCCTAGCAACGCCCTTGCAAACACCCAGAACACCATAGCAACCGCCTAGCAACCACCCAGAACACCATGGCAACCGCCTAGCAACCACCGAGAACACCATAGTAACTGCATAGCAACGACCGAGCAACCACCCAGAACACCATAGCAACCGCCTAGCTACCACCTAGAACACCATAGCAACCGCCTAACAACCACCCAGATCACCAGAGCAACCGCCTAACAACCACCCAGAACACCATAGTAACACCCTAGCAACCACCCAGAACACCATAGCAACCGCCTAGCAACCATCTAGAACACCATAGCAACTGCCTAGCAACGCCCTAGCAACCACCCAGAACACCATAGCAACGCCCTAGCAACCACCCAGAACACCATAGCAACCGCCTAGCAACGCCCGAGCAACCACCCAGAACACCAAAACAACCGCCCAGCAACGCCCTAACAACCACCCAGATCACCATAGCAACCACCTAGCTACCACCCAGACCACCCTAGCAACTGCCTCACAACATCCTACCAACCCCCCAGAACACCATAGGAACCGCCTAGCAACGCCGTAGCAACCACCCACAACAGCATAGCAACTGCTAAGCAATGCCCTAGCAACCACCCTAACAACCACGCAGAACACCATAGCAACTGCCTAGCAATGCCCTAGCAACCACCTAGAATACCTTAGCAACCGCCTAGCAATGCCCTAGCAACCACCCAGAACACCATAGCAACCGCCTAGCAACGCCCTAGTAACCACCCAGAACACCATAGCAATTGCCTAGCAATGCCCTAGCAACAACCTAGAACACCATAGCAACTGCCCAGCAACGCCCTAGCAACCACCCAGATCACCATAGCAACCACCTAGCAACCACCCAGAACACCATAGCAACTGCCTTGCAACACCCTAGCAACCACCCAGAACACCATAGCAACCGCCTAGCAACGCCGTAGCAACCACCCACAACACCATAGCAACTGCTTAGCAATGCCCTAGCAACCACCCTAACAACCACCCAGAACACCATAGCAACTGCCTAGCAATGCCCTAGCAACCACCCAGATCACCATAGCAACCACCTAGCAACCACCCAGAACACCATAGCAACTGCCTTGCAACACCCTAGCAACCACCCAGAACACCATAGCAACCGCCTAGCAACGCCGTAGCAACCACCCACAACACCATAGCAACTGCTTAGCAATGCCCTAGCAACCACCCTAACAACCACCCAGAACACTATAGCAACTGCCTAGCAATGCCCTAGCAACCACCTAGAACACCATAGCAACTGCCTAGCAACACCCTTGCACCCACCCAGAACACCATAGCAACCACCTAGCAACGCCCTAGGAACCACCCAGAACATCATAGCAACTGCTTAGCAAAGCCCTAGCAACCACGCAGAATGCCATAGCAACCGCCTAGCAACCACCGAGAACCCCATAGCAACACTCTAGCAACCACCCAGAACGCCATAGCAACCGCCTAGCAACCACCCAGAACGCCATAGCAACCGCCTAGCAACCACCCAGAACACCATAGCAACTGCCTAGCAACGCCCTAGCAACCACCCAGAACACCATAGCAACCACCTAGCAACCACCCAAAACACCATAGCAACTGCCTAGCAACGCCCTAGCAACCACCCAGAACACCATAGCAACTGCCTAACAACTGTTACAGCCAGTCCTCATTATGTCAAATTACAATAAAAAAATGTATTTTTTTAAGCTACTCAACTTATCAACCTTTCAGCCATTCCAACTCCTGATTGTTTTCGACTATGACTTCCGGCAACTGTTTCTTCTGCCCAATCCTGTCTCAAAATATAAGTCCTTACTACAATTCTTCACTATTAAAAAATGTCACTATTAAAAATTTCCATATGACGGTTGTCATCAACTATGACTCCCGCAAACTGTTTCCTCAGTCCACATCTGTTTCAAAGTAAAAGTCCTCACCACTACCATAATTATCCTACTAAAAACGTAGCTAACAATATGATCATGCAAAGATATGTTACAAACTCCACCTTATGCAACTACACTTTGCATTTTCAATGCACACGTAATTCCCTGGAATTACATTATCTAGTTATTATTATTATTATTATTATTCTTCTAACACACTTAATGCGGCCTCAACCGTTTATCGTAGAAACTTCATTCAAACTGCGTTGCGTAGGTCTGACTTAGGACACCTGTGCAATGTATTTTTCATCTTTGTAACTTTTATACTTTTTGAGTTATTAATAAAAAACTATACATTTTTTCCCCCCATAGACTTAACATTGGCATTATGACATCACAATAGGGCCATTAAGCAAATGGAATCTTGTGCCAGGTGTTCTGACCACCTGCTGTAACTGTCAGTTTCTCAGGCTGTAATACTACAATCTGGCTCTCTAGAGACTACAGCTTCCTTACTGCTTTCCTTCCTTCTATTTTCTGTCATTCCTTCTTTCTTTTTCCCTCCTATTTCTTTCCTTCGTTCCTTCCTTCCTTTATTCGTTCCTTCTTTCCTCCTTTACTTCCTTCTATCCTGCCTTTCATCCTTCCTCCCATTCTTCCTCCCTACCAATTTTCTTTCCTACCTTCCTTAGTTTTTCTTTCCTTCCATCATGCCTTCTTTCATTCCTTCATATCCTTCTTATCTTTCTTCCTTTCTTCTTTCTGCTTTCCCTCTCTTTCCTTCCCTCTTCCTTTCTTTACTTTTTCTTTCCTTCCTTCTCTCTTTCCTTCTGTTTTTCATTTCTTCTTCCTCACTTCCTTCCTTCCTTCCTTCTATCTTTACTTAAATCCTTCTTCTTCCCTTCTTCCTTTCCTTCCTTCCTTACTTCCTTCTTTCCGTCATTCCTCTGTTTCTTTCCATCCATCCTCGCCTAGTTTCCTTTGTTCTTTCCTGCCTTCCTTTGATTTCCTTCTTTTTTTCCTATATTCCTTTCCTTACTTCCCTCATTAGTTCCTTCTTTCCCTCCTTCCTTCCTTGTTAATATTCCAAATAATTTCGTAATCGTACGGTTCACTACTTCTCCCAGTTTTCACTCGATCCCCAAACAATACACATCAACGCCCTAGCAACAACAAGAACAACATAGCAACTGTCGAGCAATGCCCAAGCAAATATTCAGAACACCATAGCAACCGCCTAGCAACCACCCAAAACACCATCGCAACAGCCTAGCAACCACCCAGAACACTATAGCAACTGCCAAGCAACGCCCTAGCAACCACCCAGAACACCATAGCAACCGTCAAGCAACCACTCAGAACACCGAAGCAACTGCCTAGCAACGCCCTAGCAACCACCCAGAACACCATAGCAACCGCCTAGCAACGCCCTCACAACCACCAAGAACACCATAGCAACTGCCTAGCAACCACCCAGAACACCATAGCAACTGCCTAGCAACGCCCTAGCAACCACCCAGAACACTATAGCAACCGCCTAGCAACCACCCAAAACACCATAGCAACTGCCTAGCAACGCCCTAGCAACCACCCAGAACACCATAGCAATCGCCTAGCAACCACCCAGAACACCATAGCAACTGCCTAGCAACGCCCTAGCAACCACACAGAACACCATAGCAACCGCCCAGCAACCACCCAAAACACCATAGCAACTGCCTAGCAACGCCCTAGCAACCACCAAGAACACCTTAGCAACCGCAGAGCAACCACCCAGAACACCATAGCAACTGCCTAGCAACGCCCTAGCAACCACACAGAACACCATAGGAGTCTCCTAGCAACGCCCCAGCAACCACCCAGAACACCATAGCAACCGCCTAGCAACCACGCAGAACACCATAGCAACTGCCTAGCAACGCCCGAGCAACCACCCAGAACACCATAGCAACCGCCTAGCAACCACCCAGCACACCATAGCAACTGCCTAGCAACCACCCAGAACACCATAGCAACTGCCTAGCAACGCCCGACCAACCACCCAGAACACCATAACAACCGCCTAACAACCACCCACAACACCAAAGCAACCGCCTAGCAACCACCCAGAACACCATAGCAACTGCCTAGCAACGCCCGAGCAACCACCCAGAACACCATAGCAACCGCCTAGCAACCACCCAGCACACCATAGCAACTGCCTAGCAACGCCCTGGCAACCACCCAGAACACCATAGCAACCACCTTGCAACCACCCAAAACACCATAGCAACTGCCTAGCAACGCCCTAACAACCACCCAGAACACCATAGCAACCACCTAGCAACGCCCTAGCAACCACCCACAACACCATAGCAACAGCCTAGCAATGCCCTAGCAACCTCCCACAACACCAAAACAACCGCCTAGCAAGGCCCTAGCAACCACCCAGAACACCATAGCAACCGGCTAGCAACCACCCACACCACCGTAGCACCTGCCTAGCAACGCCCTAGCAACCACCCAGGACACCATAGCAACCACCTAGCAACCACCCAAAACACCATAGCAACTGCCTAGCAACGCCCTAGCAACCACCCAGAACACCATAGCAACCACCTAGCAACCACCCAGAACACCATTGCAACTGCCTAGCAACACCCTAACAACCACCCAGAACACCATAGCAACCGCCTAGCAACGCCCTAGCAACCACCCAGAACACCATAGCAACAGCCTAGCAACCATCAGAAAACCATTGCAACTGCCTAGCAACGCCCTAGCAACCACCCAGAACACCATAGCAACCGCCTAGCAACCACCCAGAACACCATAGCAACCGCCTAGTAACCCCCCAGAACACCATAGCAACTGCCTAGCAACGCCCGAGAAACCACCCAGAACACCATAGCAACCGCCTAGCAACCACCCAGAACACCATAGCAACTGCCTAGCAACGCCCTAGCAACCACCCAGAACACCATAGCAACCACCTAGCAACCACCCAAAACACCATAGCAACTGCCTAGCAACGCCCTAGCAACCAGCCAGAACACCATAGCAACCGCCTAGCAACCACCCAGAACACCATAGCAACTGCCTAGCAACAGCCTAACAACCCCCCAGAACACCATAGCAACCGCCTAGCAACGACCTAGAAACCACCCAGAACACCATTGCAACCGCCTAGCAAGGCCCTAGCAACCACCCAGAACACCATAGCAACCGCCTAGCAACCAAACAGAACACCATAGCAACTGCCTAGCAACGCCCTAGCAACCACCCAGAGCACCATAGCAACCACCTAGCAACCACCCAAAACACCATAGCAACTGCCTAGCAACGCCCTAGCAACCACCCAGAACACCATAGCAACCGCCTAGCAACCACCCAGAACACCATTGCAACTGCCTAGCAACACCCTAACAACCACCCAGAACACCATAGCAACCGCCCAGCAACGCCCTAGCAACCACCCAGAACACCATAGCAACAGCCTAGCAACCATCAGAACACCATAGCAACTGCCTAGCAATGCCCTAGCAACCACCCAGAACACCATCGCAACCGCCTAGCAACCACCCAGAACACCATAGCAACCGACTAGCAACCACCCAGAACACCATAGCAACTGCCTAGCAACGACCTAGCAACCACCCAGTACACCATGGCAACCGCCTTGCAACCACCCAGAACACCATAGCAACACCCTAGCAACTACCCAGAACACCATAGCAACCGCCTAGCAACCATCTAGAACACCATAGCCACTGCCTAGCAACGCCCTAGCATCCACCCAGAACACCATAGCAACGCCCTAGCAACCACCCAGAACACCATAGCAACCGCCTCGCAACACCCGAGCAACCACCCAAAACACCATAGCAACCGCCTAGCAACGCCCTAGCAACCACCCAGAACGCCCTAGCAACCACCTTGCAACCACCCAGAACACCATAGCAACTGCCTTGCAACACCCTAACAACCACCCAGAACACCAAAACAACTGCCTAGCAACGCCCTAACAACCACCCAGAACACCATAGCAACTGCCTAGCAACGCCCTAGCAACCACCCAGAACACCAAAGCAACTGCCTAGCAACACCCTAGCAACCACCCAGAACACCAAAGCAACCACCTAGCAACGCCCTAGCAACCATCCAGAACATCATAGCAACTGCTTAGCAAAGCCCTAGCAACCACCCAGAATGCCATAGCAACTGCCTAGCAACGCCCTAGCAACCACCCAGAACACCATAGCAACCACCCAGAACACCATTGCAACTGCCTAGCAACACCCTAACAACCACCCAGAACACCATAGCAACCGCCTAGCAACGCCCTAGCAACCACCCAGAACCCCATAGCAACACTCTAGCAACCACCCAGAACACCATAGCAATCGCCTAGCAACGCCCTATCAACCACTAAGAACACCATAGCAACCGCTTAGCAAGGCCCTAGCAACCACCCAGAACACCATTGCAACTGCCTAGCAATGCCCTAGCAACCACCCAGAACACGATAGCAGCTGCCTAGCAACACCCTCACAAGTACACAGAACACCATAGCAACTGCCTAACAACTGTTACAGCCAGTCCTCATTATGTCAAATTACAATAAAAAAATGTAACTTTTTAACCTACTCAACTTATCAACCTTTCAGCCATTCCAACTCCAGATTGTTTTCGACTATGACTTCCGGCAACTGTTTCTTCTGCCCAATCCTGTCTCAAAATATAAGTCCTTACTACAATTCTTCACTATTAAAAAATGTCACTATTAAAAATTTCCATATGACAGTTGTCATCAACAATGACTCCCGCAAACTGTTTCTTCAGTCCACATCTGTTTCAAAATAAAAGTCCTCACCACTACCATAATTATCCTACTAAAAACGTAGCTACCAATATCATAATGCAATGATATGTTACAAACTCCACCTTATGCAACTACACTTTGCATTTTCAATGCACACGTAATTCCCTGGAATTACATTATCTAGTTATTATTAGTGTGCATTGAAAATGCTCACTATTGTTATCCTGGTCTTCTTATTATTATTATTATTATTATTAGTGTGCATTGAAAATGCTCACTATTGTTATCCTGGTCTTCTTATTATTATTATTATTATTATTATTATTATTATTATTATTATTCTAACACACTTAATGCGGCCTCAACCGTTTATCGTAGAAACTTCATTCAAACTGCGTTGCGTAGGTCTTACTTAGGACACCTGTGCAATGTATTTTTCATCTTTGTAACTTTTATACTTTTTGAGTTATTAATAAAAAACTATAAATTTTTTCCCCCCATAGACTTAACATTGGTATTATGACATCACAATAGGGCTATTAAGCAAATGGAATCTTGTGCCAGGTGTTCTGACCACCTGCTGTAACTGTCAGTTTCTCAGGCTGTAAGACTACAATCTGGCTCTCTTGAGACTACAGCTTCCTTACTGCTTTCCTTCCTTCTATTTTCTGTCATTCCTTCTTTCTTTTTCCCTCCTATTTCTTTCCTTCGTTTCTTCCTTCCTTTTTTCGTTCCTTATTTCCTATTTTACTTCCTTCTATCCTGCCTTTCATCCTTCCTCCCATTCTTCCTCCCTACCAATTTTCTTTCCTACCTTCCTTAGTTTTTCTTTCCTTCCATCATGCCTTCTTTCATTCCTTCATATCCTTCTTATCATTCTTCCTTTCTTCTTTCTGCTTTCACTCTATTTCCATCCCTCTTCCTTTCTTTACTTTTTCTTTCCTTCCTTCTCTCTTTCCTTCTGTTTTTCATTTCTTCTTCCTCACTTCCTTCCTTCTATCTTTACTTAAATCCTTCTTCTTCCCTTCTTCCTTTCCTTCCTTCTTACTTCCTTCTTTCCGTCATTCCTCTGTTTCTTTCCATCCATCCTAGCCTAGTTTCCTTTGTTCTTTCCTGCCTTCCTTTGATTTCCTTCTTTTTTTTCCTATATTCCTTCTTTCCTTACTTCCCTCATTAGTTCCTTCTTTCCCTCCTTCCTTCCTTGTTAATATTCCAAATAATTTCGTAATCCTACGGTTCACTACTTCTCCCAGTTTTCACTCGATCCCCAAACAATACACATCAACGCCCTAGCAACATCAAGAACAATATAGCAACTGTCGAGCAATGCCCAAGCAAATATTCAGAACACCATAGCAACCGCCTAGCAACCACCCAAAACACCATAGCAACTGCCTAGCAACCACCCAGAACACTATAGCAACTGCCAAGCAACGCCCTAGCAACCACCAAGAACACCATAGCAACCGCCAAGCAACCACTCAGAAAACCAAAGCAACTGCCTAGCAACGCCCTAGCACCCACCCAGAACACCATAGCAACCGCCTAGCAACGCCCTCACCACCACCAAGAACACCATAGCAACTGCCTTGCAACCACACAGAAGACCATACCAACTGCCAAGCAACGCCCTAGCAACCACCCAGAACACTATAGCAACCGCCTAGCAACCACCCAAAACACCATAGCAACTGCCTAGCAACGCCCTAGCAACCAACCAGAACACCATAGCAATCGCCTAGCAACCACCCGGAACACCATAGCAACCGCCCAGCAACCACCCAAAACACCATAGCAACTGCC
Organism: Gymnothorax reevesii; assembly: GCA_029721435.1. Classification (NCBI taxonomy): domain Eukaryota; kingdom Metazoa; phylum Chordata; class Actinopteri; order Anguilliformes; family Muraenidae; genus Gymnothorax; species Gymnothorax reevesii. The sequence continues at coordinate 76,840,137 of CM056576.1, read as the reverse complement.
TAGCAACGCCCTAGCAACCACCAAGAACACCTTAGCAACCGCCTAGCAACCACCCAGAACACCATAGCAACTGCCTAGCAACGCCCTAGCAACCACACAGAACACCATAGGAATCGCCTAGCAACGCCCTAGCAACCACCCAGAACACCATAGCAACCGCCTAGCAACCACCCAGAACACCATAGCAACCGCCTAGCAACCACCCAGAACACCATAGCAACTGCCTAGCAACGCCCGAGCAACCACCCAGAACACCATAGCAACCGCCTAGCAACCACCCAGAACACCATAGCAACTGCCTAGCAACGCCCTAGCAACCACCAAGAACACCTTAGCAACCGCCTAGCAACCACCCAGAACACCATAGCAACTGCCTAGCAACGCCCTAGCAACCACACAGAACACCATAGGAATCGCCTAGCAATGCCCTAGCAACCACCCAGAACACCATAGCAACCGCCTAGCAACCACCCAGAACACCATAGCAACCGCCTAGCAACCACCCAGAACACCATAGCAACTGCCTAGCAACGCCCGAGCAACCACCCAGAACACCATAGCAACCGCCTAGCAACCACCCAGAACACCATAGCAACTGCCTAGCAACGCCCAAGCAACCACCCAGAACACCATAGCAACCACCTAGCAACCACCCAAAACACCCTAGCAACTGCCTAGCAACGCCCTAGCAACCACCCAGAACACCATAGCAACCGCCTAGCAACCACCCAGAACACCATAGCAACTGCCTAGCAACACCCTAACAACCACCCAGAACACCATAGCAACCGCCTAGCAACGCCCTAGCAACCACCCAGAACACCATAGCAACAGCCTAGCAATGCCCTAGCAACCTCCCAGAACACCATAGCAACCGCCTTGCAAGGCCCTAGCAACCACCCAGAACACCATAGCAACCACCCAGCAACCACCCAAAACACCATAGCAACTGCCTAGCAACGCCCTAGCAACCACCAAGAACACCTTAGCAACCGCCTAACAACCACCAAGAACACGATAGCAACTGACTAGCAACGCCCTAGCAACCACACAGAACACCATAGGAATTGCCTAGCAACGCCCTAGCAACCACCCAGAACACCATAGCAACTGCCTAGCAACCACCCAGAACACCATAGCAACTGCCTATCAACGCCCTAGCAACCACCCAGAACACCATAGCAACCGCCTCGCAACCACCCAGAACACCATAGCAACCGCCTAGCAACCACCCAGAACACCATAGCAACTGCCTAGCAATGCCCTAGCAACCACCAAGAACACCTTAGCAACCGCCTAGCAACAACCCAGAACACCATAGCAACTGCCTAGCAACGCCCTAGCAACCACACAGAACACCATAGGAATCGCCTAGCAACGCCCTAGCAACCACCCAGAACACCATAGCAACCGCCTAGCAACCACCCAGAACACCATAGCAACTGCCTAGCAACGCCCGAGCAACCACCCAGAACACCATAGCAACCGCCTAGCAACCACCCAGAACACCATAGCAACTGCCTAGCAACGCCCAAGCAACCACCCAGAACACCATAGAAACCACCTACCAACCACCCAAAACACCATAGCAACTGCCTAGCAACGCCCTAGCAACCACCCAGAACACCATAGCAACCGCCTAGGAACCACCCAAAACACCATAGCAACTGCCTAGCAACACCCTAACAACCATCCAGAACACCATAGCAACGGCCCAGCACTCCCCTAGCAACCACCCAGAACACCATAGCAACAGCCTAGCAACGCCCTAGCAACCACACAGAACACCATAGGAATCGCCTAGCAACGCCCTAGCAACCACCCAGAACACCATAGCAACTGCCTAGCAACCACCCAGAACACCATAGCAACTGCCTAGCAACGCCCTAGCAAACACCCAGAACACCATAGCAACCGCCTAGCAACCACCCAGAACACCATAGCAACCGCCTAGCAACCACCCAGAACACCATAGCAACTGCCTAGCAACGCCCGAGCAACCACCCAGAACACCATAGCAACCGCCTAGCAACCACCCAGAACACCATAGCAACTGCCTAGCAACGCCCAAGCAACCGCCCAGAACACCATAGCAACCACCTAGCAACCACCCAAAACACCATAGCAACTGCCTAGCAACGCCCTAGCAACCACCCAGAACACCATAGCAACCGCCTAGCAACCACCCAGAACACCATAGCAACTGCCTAGCAACACCCTAACAACCACCCAGAACACCATAGCAACCGCCTAACAACGCCCTAGCAACCACCCAGAACACCATAGCAACAGCCTAGCAATGCCCTAGCAACCTCCCAGAACACCATAGCAAATGCCTAGCAAGGCCCTAGCAACCACCCAGAACACCATAGCAACCGCCCAGTAACCACCCAAAACACCATAGCAACTGCCTAGCAACGCCCTAGCAACCACCAAGAACACCTTAGCAACCGCCCACCAACCACCCAGAACACCACAGCAACTGCCTAGCAACGCCCTAGCAACCACACAGAACACCATAGGAATCGCCTAGCAACGCCCTAGCAACCACCCAGAACATCATAGCAACCGCCTAGCAACCACCCAGAACACCATAGCAACTGCCTAGCAACGCCCTAGCAACCACCCAGAACACCATAGCAACCGCCTAGCAACCACCCAGAACACCATAGCAACCGCCTAGCTACCACCCAGAACACCATAGCAACTGCCTAGCAACGCCCAAGCAACCACCCAGAACACCTTACCCACCACCTAACCACCACCCAAAACCCCATAGCAACTGCCTAGCAACGCCCTAGCAACCACCCAGAACACCATAGCAACCGCCTAGCAACCACCCAGAACACCATAGCAACTGCCTAGCAACACCCTAACAACCACCCAGAACACCATAGCAACCGCCTAGCAACGCCCTAGCAACCACCCAGAACACCATAGCAACAGCCTAGCAATGCCCTAGCAACCTCCCAGAACACCATAGCAACCGCCTAACAAGGCCCTAGCAACCACCCAGAACACCATAGCAACCGCCTAGCAACCACCCAGAACACCATAGCAACTGCCTAGCAACGCCCTAGCAACCACCCAGAACACCATAGCAACACCCTAGCAACCACCCAAAACACCATAGAAATTGCCTAGCAACGCCCTCGCAACCACCCAGAACACCATAGCAACCGCCTTGCAACCACCCAGAACACCATTGCAACTGCCTAGCAACACCCTAACAACCACCCAGAACACCATAGCAAACGCCTAGCAACGCCCTAGCAACCACCCAGAACACCATAGCAACAGCCTAGCAACCATCAGAACACCATAGCAACTGCCTAGCAACGCCCTAGCAACCACCCAGAACACCTCGCAACCACCTAGCAACCACCCAGAACACCATAGCAACCGCCTAGCAACCACCCAGAACACCATAGCAACTGCCTAGCAAAGACCTAGCAACCACCCAGAACACCATAGCAACCGCCTAGCTACCACCCAGAACACCATAGGAACCGCCTAGCAACCACCCAGAACACCAGAGCAACTGCCTAACAACCACCCAGAACACCATAGCAACACCCTAGCAACCACCCAGAACACCATAGCAACGCCCTAGCAACCACTCAGAACACTATAGCAACCGCCTAGCAACCCCCTAGCAACCACCCAGAACACCATAGCAACCGCCTAGCAACGCCGTAGCAACCACCCAGAACACCATAGCAACTGTTTAGCAATGCCCTAGCAACCACCCAGAACGCCATAGCAACCACCCTAACAACCACCCAGAACACCATAGCAACCGCCTAGCAATGCCCCAGCAACCACCCAGAACACCATAGCAACTGCCTAGCAACGCCCTAGCAACCACCCAGAACACCATAGCAACTGCCTAGCAACACCCTAGCAACCACACAGAACACCATAGCAACCACCTAGCAACGCCCTAGCAACCACCCACAACATCATAGCAACTGCTTAGCAAAGCCCTAGCAACCACCCAGAATGGCATAGGAACCGCCTAGCAACCACCCAGAACCCAATAGCAACACTCTAGCATCCACCCAGAATGCCATAGCAACCGCCTAGCAACAACCCAGAACACCATAGCAATCGCCTAGCAACGCCCTGTCAACCACTCAGAACACCATAGCAACCGCTTAGCAAGGCCCTAGCAACCACCCAGAACACCATTGCAACTGCCTAGCAATGCCCTAGCAACCACCCAGAACACGATAGCAGCTGCCTAGCAACACCCTCACAAGTACACAGAACACCATAGCAACTGCCTAACAACTGTTACAGCCAGTCCTCATTATGTCAAATTACAATAAAAAAATTTAACTTTTTAAGCTACTCAAATTATCAACCTTTCAGCCATTCCAACTCCTGATTGTTTTCGACTATGACTTCCGGCAACTGTTTCTTCTGCCCAATCCTGTCTCAAAATATAAGTCCTTACTACAATTCTTCACTATTGAAAAATGTCACTATTAAAAATTTCCATATGACAGTTGTCATCAACTATGACTCCCGCAAACTGTTTCCTCAGTCCACATCTGTTTCAAAATAAAAGTCCTCACCACTACCATAATTATCCTACTAAAAACGTAGCTACCAATATCATAATGCAATGATATGTTACAAACTCCACCTTATGCAACTACACTTTGCATTTTCAATGCACACGTAATTCCCTGGAATTACATTATCTAGTTAGTGTGCATTGAAAATGCTCACTATTGTTATCCTGGTCTTCTTATTATTATTTTTATTATTATTATTATTATTATTATTATTATTATTATTATTCTTCTAACACACTTAATGCGGCCTCAACCGTTTATCGTAGAAACTTCATTCAAACTGCGTTGCGTAGGTCTTACTTAGGACACCTGTGCAATGTATTTTTCATCTTTGTAACTTTTATACTTTTTGAGTTATTAATAAAAAACTATAAATTTTTTCACCCCATAGACTTAACATTGGCATTATGACATCACAATAGGGCCATTAAGCAAATGGAACCTTGTGCCAGGTGTTCTGACCACTTGCTGTAACTGTCAGTTTCTCAGGCTGTCAGACTACAATCTGGCTCTCTTGAGACTACAGCTTCCTGACTGCTTTCCTTCCTTCTATTTTCTGTCATTCCTTCTTTCTTTTTCCCTCCTATTTCTTTCCTTCGTTCCTTCCTTCTTTTATTCATTCCTTCTTTCCTACTTTACTTCCTTCTATCCTGCCTTTCATCCTTCCTTCCACTCTTCCTCCCGACCACTTTTCTTTCCTTCCTTCCTTAGTTTGTCTCTCCTTCCATCAGGCCTTCTTTCCTTCCTTTATCCTTACTTTCCTTCCTATCTTTCTTTCTTTCTTCTTTCTACTTTCCCTCTCTCTTACCTTCCCTCTTTCTTTCTTCACTTTTTCTTTCCTTCCTTCTGTCTTTCCTGCTGTTTTTCATTTCTTCTTCCTCCCTTCCTTCTCTTCTTTCCTTCCTTACTTCCTTCTATCTTTACATAAATTTTTCTTCTTCCCTTCTTTCTTTCCTTTCTTCCTTCCTTTCCTTCCTTCCTTACTTCCTTCTTTTTTTCATTCCTCTGTTTCTTTCCATCCATTCTTGCCTTTTTTTCTTTGTTCTTTCCTGCCATCCTTTGCTTTCCTTCTTTTTTCCTACATTCCTTCTTTCCTTACTTCCCTCATTAGTTCCATCTTTCCCTCCTTCCTTGTTATTATTTCAAATTCTTTCGTAATCGCATGGTTCGCTACTTCTCCCACTTTTCACCCAATCCCCAAACACGACACATCAACGCCCTAGCAACCACAAGAACAACATAGCAACCGCCTAGCAACCACCCAGAACACTTTTTTCTTTTTTCTTTTATTTATTAGCACCATACAAAATACAATCAAGAACAACAAAATAACTAACTAAACAGTGCTGGGAGAGAAAGGAAGCCGATTCGGCTTATTCAGAGCCCTCTCCCATATAATATAAAACTTTATATACTACCCGAATCAAGTTGGGAAGCCAAAATAATAATACATGCTAACTGTAGCTTAAGGGAAAACAATGGAACAGGTTATCAAAAAGAATAAGGGAAGACCGAAAAATTAATAAAAGTAATAATAAATTTAAAAAAAGAACAAAACTAAACTGTTTGTTAAGACAACACAAGACTCTGTTTGAGCAGTTTCTTAAAAGATGTCAGGGACTTGATTAATTTTAGTGGCAGAGGTAGATTATTCCAGAGCTGGGGGCCTCTGAAAGTAATACAATATTGATATTTTGATGTCCTAGAGTAGGGTAAGTACAGGTTGTTACTTTGTCTGGTTTGGTATAAATGAACATCAGAAGAGAGGCTAAAGAGGTTGAGAAGTGACACAGGAAGAGTTTGTTTACAGTTCAAAAATTTAAAGATAAACAAACATGTTTGGTAGATATTTAACTTGTCAATTCGCAAAACTGAATAGTGTCTAAAAAGTGGAGCAGAGGATTGACAATAATCAGAGTGAGAAATCATTCTCAGGAATCTCTTCTGAATGAGGATTAATTTACTAATGTAAGAAGAAAAGGTTGCAGCCCATACAATATTGCAGTAGTTGAGATAAGGAAAAATAAGACTGTAATATAAAGAGAGATATGAAGTTGGGTGAATAAATGGAAGCACCTTTCTTATTATTCCAAGGGTTTTCATAGATCTACTGCACACCAGGCTAATGTGATCTTTCCAATTTAAGTTGCAATCAATTATAACACCTAGGAATTTATTATTTAACACTTGTGGAATTTGTTTACCATTTATAAGTACATTAGCATCTTCTGGGGCATAACATTTGTTTGAATTGCAGAAGATCATGAAGTTGCATTTGGAAACATTAAGAGTAAGCTTGTTTAACTCAAACCATTTGGATACAATAGACAGTTCTGTATTGACACACTGAATCAGATATTTCAAGTTGTGATGAGAGGCAATAAGATTGGTGTCATCAGCAAAAAGAATTGGGAGGAGATAATTACAAGAGGAGGCTAGATCATTAACGTAAATCAAAAACAACAAGGGACCAAGAATAGAACCTTGTGGAACCCCACAGACAATCTTAGATTTTTTGGAAGATCTACCATTAATATACACAAATTGCTCTCTATCAGATAAATAGTTAGAGAGCCACAAAAGAGCCACATCATCCACCCCGTATCTGTTGAGTTTGGAAAGTACAATGATTAACAGTATCAAAAGCCTTGGATAGATCAAGAAAGACACCAAGAGCAAATTTCTTGTCATCCAAAGCTGTGGCTATATTACGAACTAATTGTAATAAAGCATGCTCAGTGGAGTAAGATTTCCGAAAACCATATTGGTGAGGGTACAAGATGTTGTTTACAGTAAGGTGGCTCAAGATCCGAGTATATATTAATTTTTCTAAGATTTTTGAGATGCAAGGGAGAATTGATATAGGGCGATAATTACTGAAGTCTTTAGGATCTCCTGATTTATAGACTGGAATGACTTTTGCAATTTTTAGATCCTGGGGAATAACTCCAGATCGTAAGGATAATGAGAGGATGAAAGTTAAGGGTTCAATAATGTAATTAATTGCTTCTTTTAGGACAATAGATCTCATTCCGTCATGACCTTCAGCAGAATTCTTTAGGTGCAAAATTATCTCCCGCACTTCTCTAGTGGAGGGAGGATGAAAATTGCTTAAAGCAGAAAACTGACCTTTTATGGAGTTAGAAGGGTTCTCATCAGAATCTCTAAAGTTGGATGCCAAAGAAACACCAATATTTACAAAAAACTCATTGAAACCATCAGCTATCTCCTTTGGGTCATGAAGAGTTCCAGCTCTTCCTACCATCTCAGTAACAACGGGCGGCACCTTTTTACGATTTAGCAGTTGGTTAATGATGCTCCAAGTTGACTTGATGTCATTCAAAGCTTCAGTAAATTTATCAGAGAAATATTTCTTTTTTGCCTTTCTTAAAGAATTTATGAATTTATTCTTAAATTTTTTATAGGATTCCACATTTAAAGGTGTAGGACTTGTGATTGATCTCTTATAAAGTTTATTTTTTTTGACAATACTTTTCCTGAGGTCTTTAGTAAACCAAGGTTTAGTTTTACATGAATTATTCTTGGTTTTAGGAGAAATTAATGGAAAACATTTATCAAACACAGAATTGAAAAGCTTTTGGAAAGTCTGATAGGCATCATTGACATCATGTAACTGGAAAATATCATCCCATGAAACACCACTGATCATGGATTTGAATGAATCCATGTTGTGCTTATTAAACTTACGGTATTTGCGTATTGCCTGTTCAGTGATATGTTTGATATTACCATTACCTTTGGTGTGGATGATATTAAAGATCGGGAGATGATCAGAGATATCGGTTACCAATATACCAGAAGTGATATCTAACTCCAGACAATTGATTAAGATGTTATCAATAAGTGTGGTAGAAGTGCTAGTAATTCTTGTAGGCCTATGGATTAGAGGACAGAAATAGGTAGAAGAGAGTACGTTGAGGAAGTCAGCTGTAGGAGGCAACTCGCTTTTAAGAAGGTTGATGTTAAAATCACCAAGTATTATACAGATTTTATGTTCTCTGTTGATTTTTTCTAGAGTGTAATAAAGAGCATCATTGAAAGTACTGGTATCTGAATCAGGAGCTCTGTAAATACAACCAACAATAATGTTTTTCCCACTGAAATAGACACAAGCAGTAATTTCTATAAAAATAGATTCAACAGAAGTATTCTCATTATGTTCACTAAGGTCACTTCTATGAACAAAGTTTATGTTATTAAAGACATATATAGACACTCCGCCTCCAACTTTGTTCTTCCTACAAGAATGGACAGCCTTATAATGTGAAAAAGAGTAAAGATCAGTGATGTCATCCTTTAGCCATGTTTCACAGAAAGCCATAACAGAAAAATAATGTTTTAAAGTTGATAAATAGGCTGTTAAATGATCATGGTTCTTAGGCAAACTGCGAACATTTAAGTGCAAAGATGAGAAAGTGCTATCCTGTACCAGATCACTGAACTGGTCTTGAGAGTAATATTCACATGAAACTTTGACATTTTTCAAAACCTCATAATTTCTATCCGGGTCATAGAGTTCATCATACCTGCCATCATTGTCCAGACACATTAAGGGGGTAAATGTAGAGTCATCTTGAATAGTTTGATCCTTAGGTTGGGTTATTGAAGCCATAGAAGAAAGAGGATAAAAACAAGTGCGAAAGCACAAAAGAACACCACTGGCTAAGTAGACAGGGTGTAGTTAAACTCACTAACTTCCAGATTTGTGTTGGTTACCGGGAGGATGCACTATTAGACGATCGTGCCTAAGATAGGCAATGTCTCCTCGGGCACGAGCTGCGCGCATGGCAGGGAGCAAGTCCCTTCTCTTCTGTCGAACTGTTTCGGTATAGTCCTCATTAATGAAGAAGCTGGTTCCTTTGAGTAGTTTAGCCTTTGACAGGACTGCTTGTTTATCCTTGAAACGGAGAAACTTGACCACCACGGGTCTTGGTCTTCCATTTGGGTCAGGTTTGCCAGTGCGGTGAGCACGTTCCATCTCTATGGCATTCTGTTGGCCCAGCTCCAGCTTACCCACAAGAAGTTTTCTGACTTTGTCCTCAGACTCAGCCCATGTTTCATTAGGAGATTCCTGGAGGCCTTCAAAAACCAGGTTATTTCTTCTAGATTGACCCTCTAAGTAATCAGTACGGCTCTCAATGGATAGAAGACTGTCACATAATTTGCTCTTTTCAGACTCTGCAGCTTTCACATCAGCAGATAGTTTGGCATAGTCTGCTTTCAGGGAATCTACTTCTTTTTGAGTAAACTGAAGACTTACTTTGAGGTCATGATTCTCTCTTGTTAACTCATCAAGCCGTTTACTGGAATTTTCCATGATGATTTTAATAAAGTCTCTAAAGTTATTTTGTTGTTGCTGTAAAAGGTCATTGAAGTGCTCTTTCTGAGACAGAAGCATTTCTTGTACTTGAGACAAGCTAACAACGGCGTCCTCATCGGTTCTTAATTCTTTTGCTCTATTTCGAGACATAGCTCCAAAACACCAATAAGCCTTGGTAGATCTAGGTTAAAATACGAACCACACTGCCTTGGCCTGAAGGGTTGTTGTTGGTGGAAACTTAGCCGCCCTGGGTGGTATCTAAAGCCTTTGCCTTGGCTGGGATGGGTGCTATAAGGAGCCTGGGCCCTGCCTGGGCTGGATGGTATCAGGAGCCTGGGAGAATAGTATCAGGAGCATGCGCCTTGGTTGGGCTGGATGGTATCAGGAGCCTGGGCCTTGGTTGGGCTGGATGGTATCAGGAGCCTGGGCCTTGCCTGGGCTGGATGGTAGACGCCTGGGCCTTGCCTGGGCTGGATGGTAGACACCTGGGCCTTGCCTGGGCTGGATGGTAGACGCCTGGGCCTTGCCTGGGCTGGATGGTAGAAGCCTTGCCTGGGCTGGATGGCGGAAGCCTTTCCTGGGCTAGATGGTAGAAGCCTGGGCCTTTCCTGGGCTGGATGGTAGAAGCCTGGGCCTTTCCTGGGCTGGATGGTAGAAGCCTGGGCCTTTCCTGGGCTGGATGGTAGAAGCCTGGGCCTTTCCTGGGCTGAATGGTTGAAGCCTGGGCGTTTCCTGGGCTGGATGGTAGCAGCCTGGACCTTTCCTGGGCTGGATGGTAGAAGCCTGGGCCTTTCCTGGGCTGGATGGTAGAAGCCTGGGCGTTTCCTGGGCTGGATGGTAGAAGCCTGGGCGTTTCCTGGGCTGGATGGTAGAAGCCTGGGCGTTTCCTGGGCTGGATGGTAGCAGCCTGGGCCTTTCCTGGGCTGGATGGTCGCAGCCTGGGCCTTTCCTGGGCTGGATGGTAGAAGCCTAGGCCTTGCCTGGGCTAGATGGTGAAAGCCTTGCCTGGGCTGGATGGTGAAAGCCTGGGCCGTGCCTGGGCTAGATGGTGGAAGCCTTGCCTGAGCTGGATGGTAAAAGCCTGGGCCTTGGCTAGGCTGGGCTCCCTAGATGGTATCAGGAGCCTGGGCCTTGGCTGCCCTGGATAGTATCTAGAGCCTTGGCAGGGCGTGGCTAGAGCTTGTTTGGCTAATTGTTTGTTGAAGCCTGAGTTTGATCTAATTTCTTTCTTCTTTTCACTTGAAGACGCACAATAATAGCAGGGTATTATCTAGAAACCCTTACTCATTCTTTTCTTTTCTTTTCGCCGTCTGATGAATCAACTCATCCATTCAGTCTACTATAATCTCACTTTTGGGAAAAAAAAGTGAAATATCTCAGCAGGGTCATCCCTGCTGAGGTCTAACCCACCATTTCTGCAACAGAAAATCCTCAGTAACTATCACACAATTTCAATTTATATATTTTGTGACACTACATTGGCGAAATATTTTTTGTAGCTCATATGATTGAGCAATTAGGACCAATGTGCCTCATACCGCTATTACAGCAAGTGCTAGAATTTCAAAACCAGTTATTTTAAGCACAAGCTTCAAGGAAACCAACATTAATCAAGGAGAATGACCCCGGTTTGGTCAGTTTTTCAACACCATATCAACAGCCTAGCAACGCCCTAACAACCACCCAGAACACCATAGCAACCGCCCAGCAACCACCCAAAACACCATAGCAACTGCATAGCAACGCCCTAGCAACCACACAGAACACCATAAGAATCGCCTAGCAACGCCCTAGCAACCACCCAGAACACCATAGCAACCGCCTAGCAACCACCCAGAACACCATACCAACCGCCTAGCAACCACCCAGAACACCACAGCAACTGCCTTGCAACGCCGTAGCAACTACCCAGAAGACCATAGCAACTGCCTAGCAACGCCCGAGCAACCACCCAGAACACCATAGCAACCGCCTAGCAACCACCCAAAACACCATAGCAACTGCCTAGCAACGCCCTAGCAACCACCCAGAACACCATAGCAACCACCCAGCAACCACCCAAAATGCCATAGCAACTGCCTAGCAACGCGCTAGCAACCACCCAGAACACAATAGCAACCGCCTAGCAACCACCCAGAACACCATAGCAACCGCCTAGCTACCACCCAGAACGCCATAGCAACGCCCTAGCAACCACCCAGAACACCATAGCAACTGCCTAGCAACGCCCTAGCAACCACCCAGAACACCACACCAACCCCCTAGCACCCCTCACAACACCATACCAACTGCCTAGCACCGCCCTAGCAACCCCCCAGAACACCATAGCCACCGCCTAGCAACCACCCAGAACACCATAGCAACCGCCTAGCAACCACCCAGAACACCATAGCAACTGCCTAGCAACGACCTAGCTACCACCCAGAACACCATAGCAACCGCCTAGCTACCACCCAGAAAACCATAGCAACTGCCTAGCAACGCCCTAGCAACCACCCAGAACACCATAGCAACCACCTAGCAACCACCCAAAATACCATAGCAACCGCCTAGCAACGCCCTAGCAACCACCTAGAACACCATAGCAACCGCCTAGCAACGCCCTAGCAACCACCCAGAACACCATAGCAACCGCCTAGCAACCATCAGAACACCATAGCAACTGCCTAGCAACGCCATAGCAACCACCCAGAACACCATAGCAACCGCCTAGCAACCACCCAGAACACCATAGCAACCGCCTAGCAACCACCCAGAACACCATAGCAACTGCCTAGCAACGACCTAGCAACCACCCAGAACACCATAGCAGCCGCCTAGCTACCACCCAGAACACCATAGCAACCACCTAGCAACCACCCAGAACACCATAGCAACTGCCTAGCAACCACCCAGAACACCATAGCAACCGCCTAGCCACCACCCAGAACACCATAGCAACTGCCTAGCAACTGCCTAGCAACCACCCAGAACACCATAGCAACTGCCTAGCAACTGCCTAGCAACCACCCAGAACACCATAGCAACTGCCTAGCAATGCCCTAGCAAGCACTCAGAACACCATAGCAACTGCCTAGCAACGCCCTAGCAACCACCTAGAACACCATAGCAACCGCCGAACAATGCCCTAGCCACCACCCACAACACCACAGCAACCGCCTAGCAACGCCCTAGCAACCACCCAGAATACCATAGCAACCGCCTAGCAACGCCCTAGCAACCACTCAGAACACAATAGCAACTGCCTAGTAATGCCCTTGCAACCAACTAGCACAACATCGCAGCTGCTTAGCAACACCCTCCCAAGTCCACAGATCTCAATAGCAACTGCCTAGCATCAGTTTCAGCCAGTCCTCATTATGACAAATTACAATGAAATAATGTAACTTTTTAAGCTACTCAACTTATCAACCGTTCAGCCATTCCAAATTCTGATTGTTATCGACTATGACTTCGGCCAACTGTTTCCTCTGCCCAGACCTTTCTCAAAATAAAAGTCCTAACTACAATTCTTCACTATTAAAAAATTTCACTATTAAAAATTTCCATATGACAGCTGTCATCAACTATGTCTCCTGCAAACTGTTTCCTTAGTCCACATCTGTTTCAAAATAAAGGTCCTCACCACTACCATAATTATCCTCCTAAAAACCTAGCTACCAATATCATAATGAAATGATTTGTAACAAACTCCACCCTGTGCAACTACACTTTGCATTTTCAATGCACACGTAATTCCCTGGAATTACATTATCTAGTTATTATTATTATTATTATTATTATTCTTCTAACACACTTAATGCGGCCTCAACCGTTTATCGTAGAAACTTCATTCAAACTGCGTTGCGTAGGTCTTACTTAGGAGACCTGTGCAATGTATTTTTCATCTTTGTAACTTTTATACTTTTTGAGTTATTAATAAAAAACTATACATTTTTCCCCCCATAGACTTAACATTGGCATTATGACATCACAATAGGGCCATTAAGCAAATGGAATCTTGTGCCAGGTGTTCTGACCACCTGCTGTAACTGTCAGTTTCTCAGGCTGTAAGACTACAATCTGGCTCTCTTGAGACTACAGCTTCCTTGCTGCTTTCCTTCGTTCTATTTTCTGTCATTCCTTCTTTCTTTTTCCCTCCTATTTCTTTCCTTCGTTCCTTCCTTCCTTTATTCGTACCTTCTTTCCTACTTTACTTCCTTCTCTCCTGCCTTTCATCCTTCCTCCCATTCTTCCTCCCTACCAATTTTCTTTCCTACCTTCCTTAGTTTTTCTTTCCTTCCATCATGCCTTCTTTCATTCCTTCATATCCTTCTTATCTTTCTTCCTTTCTTCTTTCTGCTTTCCCTCTCTTTCCCTCCCTCTTCCTTTCTTTACTTTTTCTTTCCTTCCTTCTCTCTTTCCTTCTGTTTTTCATTTCTTCTTCCTCACTTCCTTCCTTCCTTCCTTCCTTCTATCTTTACTTAAATCCTTCTTCTTCCCTTCTTCCTTACCTTCCTTCTTTACTTCCTTCTTTCCTTCATTCCTCTGTTTCTTTCCATCCATCCTCGCCTTCTTTCCTTTGTTCTTTCCTGCCTTCCTTTGATTTCCTTCTTTTTTCCTATATTCCTTCTTTCCTTACTTCCCTCATTAGTTCCTTCTTTCCCTCCTTTCCTTCCTTGTTAATATAATTTCATAATCGTACTGTTCACAACTTCTCCCAGTTTTAACTCGATCCCCAAACAAGACACATCAACGCCCTAGCAACAATAAGAACAACATAGCAACTGTCGAGCAATGCCCAAGCAAATATTCAGAACACCATAGCAACCGCCAAGCAACCACCCAAAACACCATAGCAACTGCCTAGCAACCACCCAGAACACTATAGCAACTGCCAAACAACGCCCTAGCAACCACCCAAAACACCATAGCAACCACCTAGCAACCACTCAGAACACGAAAGCAACTACCTAGCAACGCCTTAGCAACCACTCAGAACACCATAGCAACCGCCTAGCAACGCCCTAGCAACCACCAAAAACACCATAGCAACCGCCTAGCAACCACCCAGAACACCATAGCAACTGCCTAGCAACGCCCTTACAACCACCCAGAACACCATAGCAACCGCCCAGCAACCACCCAAAACACCATAGCAACTGCCTAGCAACGCCCTAGCAACCACCAAGAACACCTTAGCAACCGCCGAGAAACCACTTAGAACACCATAGCAACTGCCTAGCAACGCCCTAGCAACCACACAGAACACCATAAGAATTGCCTAGCAACGCCCTAGCAACCACCCAGAACACCATAACAACCACCTAGCAACCACCCAGAACACCATAGCAACTGCCTAGCAACGCCCTAGCAACCACCCAGAACACCATAGCAACCGCCTAGCAACCACCCAGAACACCATAGCAACTAACTAGCAACGCCCTAGCAACCATCCAGAACACCATAGCAACTGCCTAGCAATGCCCTAGCAACCACCCAGAACACCATAGCAACCACCTAGCAACCACCCAAAATACCATAGCAACTGCCTAGCAACGCGCTCGCAACCACCCAGAACACCATAGCAACCGCCCAGCAACCACCCAAAACACCATAGCAACTGCCTAGCAACGCCCTAGCAACCACCAAGAACACCATAGCAACCGCCTAGCAACCACCCAGAACACCATAGCAACTGCCTAGCAACGCCCTAGCAACCACCCAGAACACCATAGCAACCCCCAAGAAACCACCCAGAACACCATAGCAACCGCCCTGCAACCACCCAGAACAGCATAGCAACCGCCTAGCAACACCCAAGCAACCACCCAACACACCATAGCAACCACCTAGCAACGCCCTAGCAACCACCCAAAACATCATAGCAACTGCTTAGCAAAGCCCTAGCAACCACCCAGAATGCCATAGCAACCGCCTAGCAACCACCCAGAACCCCATTTCAACGCTCTGGCAACCACCCAGAACACCATAGCAACTGCTTAGCAATGCCCTAGCAACCACCCAGAACGCCATAGCAACCACCCTAACAACCACCCAGAACACCATAGCAACTGCCTAGCAACGCCCTAGCAACCACCCAGAACACCAAAGCAACTGCCTAGCAACGCCCTAGCAACCACCCAGAACACCATAGCAACTGCCTAGCAACGCCCTAGCAACCACCCAGAACACCATAGCAACTGCCTAGCAACGCCCTAGCAACCACCCAGAACACCAAAGCAACTGCCTAGCAACGCCCTAGCAACCACCCAGAACACCATAGCAACGGCCTAGCAACCACCCAGAACAGCATAGCAACTGCCTAGCAACACCCTAACAACCACCCAGAACACCAAAGCAACCACCTAGCAACGCCCTAGCAACCACCCAAAACATCATAGCAACTGCTTAGCAAAGCCCTTGCAACCACCCAGAATGCCATAGCAACCGCCTAGCAACCACCCAGAACCCCATTGCAACGCTCTGGCAACCACCCAGAACGCCATAGCAACCCCCTAGCAACCACCCAGAACACCATAGCAATCGCTTTGCAATGCCCTATCAACCACTCAGAACACCATAGCAACCGCTTAGCAAGGCCCTAGCAACCACCCAGAACACCATTGCAACTGCCTAGCAATGCCCTAGCAACCACCCAGAACACGATAGTAGCTGCCTAGCAACACCCTCACAAGTACACAGAACACCATAGCAACTGCCTAACAACTGTTACAGCCAGTCCTCATAATGTGAAATTACAATAAAAAAATGTAACTTTTTAAGCTATTCAACTTATCAACCTTTCAGCCATTCCAATTCCTGATTGTTTTCGACTATGACTTCCGGCAACTGTTTCTTCTGCCCAATCCTGTCTCAAAATATAAGTCCTTACTACAATTCTTCACTATTAAAAAATGTCACTATTAAAAATTTCCAGATGACAGTTGTCATCAACTATGACTCCCGTAAACTGTTTCCTCAGTCCACATCTGTTTCAAAATAAAAGTCCTCACCACTACCAAAATTATCCTACTAAAAACGTAGCTACCAATATCATAATGCAATGATATGTTACAAACTCCACCTTATGCAACTACACTTTGCATTTTCAATGCACACGTAATTCCCTGGAATTACATTATCTAGTTATTATTATTATTATTATTATTCTTCTAACACACTTAATGCGGCCTCAACCGTTTATCGTAGAAACTTCATTCAAACTGCGTTGCGTAGGTCTTACTTAGGACACCTGTGCAATGTATTTTTCATCTTTGTAACTTTTATACTTTTTGAGTTATTAATAAAAAACTATAAATTTTTTCCCCCCATAGACTTAACATTGGCATTATGACATCACAATAGGGCCATTAAGCAAATGGAATCTTGTGCCAGGTGTTCTGACCACCTGCTGTAACTGTCAGTTTTTCAGGCTGTAAGACTACAATCTGGCTCTCTTGAGAGTTCAGCTTCCTTACTGCTTTCCTTCCTTCTATTTTCTGTCATTCCTTCTTTCTTTTTCCCTCCTATTTCTTTCCTTTGTTCCTTCCTTCCTTTATTCGTTCCTTCTTTCCTACTTTACTTCCTTCTATCCTGCCTTTCATCCTTCCTCCCATTCTTCCTCCCTACCAATTTTCTTTCCTACCTTCCTTAGTTTTTCTTTCCTTCCATCATGCCTTCTTTCATTCCTTCATATCCTTCTTATCTTTCTTCCTTTCTTCTTTCTGCTTTCCCTCTCTTTCCTTCCCTCTTCCTTTCTTTACTTTTTCTTTCCTTCCTTCTCTCTTTCCTTCTGTTTTTCATTTCTTCTTCCTCACTTCCTTCCTTCCTTCCTTCCTTCAATCTTTACTTAAATCCTTCTTCTTCCCTTCTTCCTTTCCTTCCTTCCTTACTTCCTTCTTTCCGTCATTCCTCTGTTTCTTTCCTTCCATCCTCGCCTAGTTTCCTTTGTTCTTTCCTGCCTTCCTTTGATTTCCTTCTTTTTTCCTATATTCCTTCTTTCCTTACTTCCCTCATTAGTTCCTTCTTTCCCTCCTTCCTTCCTTGTTAATATTCCAAATAATTTCGTAATCGTACGGTTCACTACTTCTCCCAGTTTTCACTCGATCCCCAAACAATACACATCAACGCCCTAGCAACAACAAGAACAACATAGCAACTGTCGAGCAATGCCCAAGCAAATATTCAGAACACCATAGCAACCGCCTAGCAACCACCCAAAACACCATAGCAACTGCCTAGCAACCACCCAGAACACTATAGCAACTGCCAAGCAACGCCCTAGCAACCACCCAGAACACCATAGCAACCGCCAAGCAACCAGTCAGAACACCAAAGCAACTGCCTAGCAACGCCCTAGCAACCACCCAGAACACCATAGCAACCGCCTAGCAACGCCCTCACAACCACCAAGAACACCATAGCAACTGCCTAGCAACCACCCAGAACACCATAGCAACTGCTTAGCAACGCCCTAGCAACCACCCAGAACACTATAGCAACCGCCTTGCAACCACCCAAAACACCATAGCAACTGCCTAGCAACGCCCTAGCAACCACCCAGAACACCATAGCAATCGCCTAGCAACCACCCAGAACACCATAGCAACTGCCTAGCAACGCCCTAGCAACCAGCCAGAACACCATAGCAACCGCCCAGCAACCACCCAAAACACCATAGCAACTGCCTAGCAACGCCCTAGCAACCACCACGAACCCCTTAGACACCGCCTAGCAACCACGCAGAACACCATAGCAACTGCCTAGCAACGCCCTAGCAACCACACAGAACACCATAGGAATCGCCTAGCAACGCCCTAGCAACCAACCAGGACACCATAGCAACCGCCTAGCAACCACCCAGAACACCATAGCAACTGCCTAGCAACGCCCTACCAACCACCCAGAACACCATAGCAACTGCCTAGCAACCACCCAGAACACCATAGCAACGGCCTAGCAACCACCCAGAACACCATAGCAACTGCCTAGCAACGCCCTAGCAACCACCCAGCACACCATAGCAACCGCCTAGCAACCACCCAGAACACCATAGCAACCACCTAGCAACCACCCAGAACACCATAGCAACTGCCTAGCAACGCCCCAGCAACCACCCAGAACACCATACCAACCCCCTAGCAACCACCCCCAACACCATAGCAACTGCCTAGCAACGCCCTAGCAACCACCCAGAACACCATAGCAACCACCTAGCAACCACCCAAAACACCAAAGCAACTGCCTAGCAACGCCCTAGCAACCACCCAGAACACCATAGCAACCGCCCTCCAACCACCCAGAACACCATAGCAACTGCCTAGCAACACCCTAACAACCACCCAGAACACCATAGCAACCGCCTAGCAAGGCCCTAGCAACCACCCAGAACACCATAGCCACCGCCCAGCAACCACCCAGAACACCATAGCAACTGCCTAGCAACGCCCTAGCAACCACCCAGAACACCAAAGCCACCAACTAGCAACCATCCAGAAGACCATAGCAACCGCCTAGCAACGCCCTAGCAACCACCCAGAACACCATAGCAACCGCCCAAAAACCACACAGAAGACCATAAAAACCGCCTAGCTACGCCCTAGCAACCACCCAGAACACCATAGGAACCACCTAGCAACCACCCAAAACACCACAGCAACGGCCTAGCAACGCCCTAGCAACCACCCAGAACACCATAGCAACCGCCTAGCAACCACCCAGAACACCATAGCAACTGCCTAGCAACGCCCTAGCAACCACCCAGAACACCATAGCAACCACCTAGCAACCACCCAAAACACCATAGCAACTGCCTAGCAACGCCCTTCCAACCACCCAGAACGCCATAGCAACCGCCTAGCAACCACCCAGAACACCATAGCAACTGTCTAGCAACGCCCTAGCAACCACCCAGAACACCATAGCAACCACCTAGCAACCACCCAAAACACCATAGCAACTGCCTAGCAACGCCCTAGCAACCACCTAGAACACCATAGCAACCGCCTAGCAACCACCCAGAACACCATAGCAACTGCCTAGCAACACCCTATCAACCACCCAGACCACCATAGCAACCGCCGAGCAACGCCCTAGCAACCACCCAGAACACCATAGCAACAGCCTAGCAACCATCAGAACACCATAGCAACTGCCTAGCAACGCCCTTGCAACCACCCAGAACACCATAGCAACCGCCTAGCAACCACCCAGAACACCATAGCAACCGCCTAGCAACCACCGAGAACACCATAGCAACTGCATAGCAACGACCTAGCAACCACCCAGAACACCATAGCAACCGCCTAGCTACCACCCAGAACACTATAGCAACCGCCTAGCAACCACCCAGAACACCAGAGCAACCGCCTAACAACCACCCAGAACACCATAGTAACTCCCTAGCAACCACCCAGAACACCATAGCAACCGCCTAGCAACCATCTAGAACACCATAGCAACTGCCTAGCAACGTCCTAGCAACCACCCAGAACACCATAGCAACGCCGTAGCAACCACCCAGAACACCATAGCAACCGCCTAGCAACGCCCGAGCAACCACCCAGAACACCAAAGCAACTGCCTAGCAACGCCCTAGCAACCACCCAGAACACCATAGCAACCACCTAGCAACCACCCAGAACACCATAGCAACTGCCTCGCAAAACCCTAGCAACCACCCAGAACACCATAGCAACTGCCTAGCAACGCCGTAGCAACCACCCAGAACACCATAGCAACTGCTTAGCAATCCCCTAGCAATCACCCAGAACGCCATAGCAACCACCCTAACAACCACCCAGAACACCATAGCAACTGCCTAGCAATGCCCTAGCAACCACCCAGAACACCATACAAATGCCTAGCAACGCCCTAGCAACCACCCAGAACACCATAGCAACTGCCTAGCAACACCCTAGCAACCACCCAGAACCCCATAGCAACCACCTAGCAACGCCCTAGCACCCACCCAGAACATCATAGCAACTGCTTTGCAAAGCCCTAGCAACCACGCTGAATGCCATAGCAACCGCCTAGCAACCACCCAGAACCCCATAGCAACACTCTAGCAACCACCCAGAACGCCATAGCAACCGCCTAGCAACCACCCAGAACACCATAGCAATCGCCTAGCAACGCCCTATCAACCACTCAGAACACCATAGCAACCGCTTAGCAAGGCCCTAGCAACCACCCAGAACACCATTGCAACTGCCTAGCAATGCCCTAGCAACCACCCAGAACACGATAGCAGCTGCCTAGCAACACCCTCACAAGTACACAGAACACCATAGCAACTGCCTAACAACTGTTACAGCCAGTCCTCATTATGTCAAATTACAATAAAAAAATGTATTTTTTTAAGCTACTCAACTTATCAACCTTTCAGCCATTCCAACTCCTGATTGTTTTCGACTATGACTTCCGGCAACTGTTTCTTCTGCCCAATCCTGTCTCAAAATATAAGTCCTTACTACAATTCTTCACTATTAAAAAATGTCACTATTAAAAATTTCCATATGACGGTTGTCATCAACTATGACTCCCGCAAACTGTTTCCTCAGTCCACATCTGTTTCAAAATAAAAGTCCTCACCACTACCATAATTATCCTACTAAAAACGTAGCTACCAATATCATAATGCAATGATATGTTACAAACTCCACCTTATGCAACTACACTTTGCATTTTCAATGCACACGTAATTCCCTGGAATTACATTATCTAGTTAGTGTGCATTGAAAATGCTCACTATTGTTATCCTGGTCTTCTTCTTCTTAGTATTATTATTATTATTATTAGTGTGCATTGAAAATGCTCACTATTGTTATCCTGGTCTTCTTATTATTATTATTATTATTATTATTATTATTATTATTATTATTATTATTATTATTATTATTATTCTTCTAACACACTTAATGCGGCCTCAACCGTTTATCGTAGAAACTTCATTCAAACTGCGTTGCGTAGGTCTTACTTAGGACACCTGTGCAATGTATTTTTCATCTTTGTAACTTTTATACTTTTTGAGTTATTAATAAAAAACTATAAATTTTTTCCCCCCATAGACTTAACATTGGCATTATGACATCACAATAGGGCCATTAAGCAAATGGAATCTTGTGCCAGGTGTTCTGACCACCTGCTGTAACTGTCAGTTTTTCAGGCTGTAAGACTACAATCTGGCTCTCTTGAGACTACAGCTTCCTTACTGCTTTCCTTCCTTCTATTTTCTGTCATTCCTTCTTTCTTTTTCCCTCCTATTTCTTTCCTTTGTTCCTTCCTTCCTTTATTCGTTCCATCTTTCCTACTTTACTTCCTTCTATCCTGCCTTTCATCCTTCCTCCCATTCTTCCTCCCTACCAATTTTCTTTCCTACCTTCCTTAGTTTTTCTTTCCTTCCATCATGCCTTCTTTCATTCCTTCATATCCTTCTTATCTTTCTTCCTTTCTTCTTTCTGCTTTCCCTCTCTTTCCTTCCCTCTTCCTTTCTTTACTTTTTCTTTCCTTCCTTCTCTCTTTCCTTCTGTTTTTCATTTCTTCTTCCTCACTTCCTTCCTTCCTTCCTTCTATCTTTACTTAAATCCTTCTTCTTCCCTTCTTCCTTTCCTTCCTGCCTTACTTCCTTCTTTCCGTCATTTCTCTGTTTCTTTCCTTCCATCCTCGCCTAGTTTCCTTTGTTCTTTCCTGCCTTCCTTTGATTTCCTTCTTTTTTCCTATATTCCTTCTTTCCTTACTTCCCTCATTAGTTCCTTCTTTCCCTCCTTCCTTCCTTGTTAATATTCCAAATAATTTCGTAATCGTACGGTTCACTACTTCTCCCAGTTTTCACTCGATCCCCAAACAATACACATCAACGCCCTAGCAACAACAAGAACAACATAGCAACTGTCGAGCAATGCCCAAGCAAATATTCAGAACACCATAGCAACCGCCTAGCAACCACCCAAAACACCATAGCAACTGCCTAGCAACCACCCAGAACACTATAGCAACTGCCAAGCAACGCCCTAGCAACCACCCAGAACACCATAGCAACCGCCAAGCAACCACTCAGAACACCAAAGCAACTGCCTAGCAACGCCCTAGCAACCACCCAGAACACCATAGCAACCGCCTAGCAACGCCCTCACAACCACCAAGAACACCATAGCAACTGCCTACCAATCACCCAGAACACCATAGCAACTGCTTAGCAACGCCCTAGCAACCACCCAGACCTCTATAGCACCCGCCTTCCAACCACCCAAAACACCATAGCAACTGCCTAGCACCGCCCTAGCAACCACCCAGAACACCATAGCAATCGCCTAGCAACCACCCAGAACAACATAGCAACTGCCAAGCAACGCCCTAGCAACCACCCAGAACACCATAGCAACCGCCCAGCAACCACCCAAAACACCATAGCAACTGCCTAGCAACGCCCTAGCAACCACCAAGAAAACCTTAGCAACCGCCTAGCAACCACCCAGAACACCATAGCAACTGCCTAGCAACGCCCTAGCAACCACACAGAACACCATAGGAATCGCCTAGCAAGGCCCTAGCAACCAACCAGGACACCATAGCAACCGCCTAGCAACCACCCAGAACACCATAGCAACTGCCTAGCAACGCCCTAGCAACCACCCAGAACACCATAGCAACTGTCTAGCAACCACCCAGAACACCATAGCACCCGCCTAGCAACCACCCAGCACACCATACCAACTGCCTAGCAACGCCCTAGCAACCACCCAGAACACCATAGCAACCGCCTAGCAACCACCCAGAACACCATAGCAACCACCTAGCAACCACCCAGAACACCATAGCAACTGCCTAGCAACGCCCGAGCAACCACCCAGAACGCCATAGCAACCGCCTAGCAACCACCCAGAACACCATAGCAACTGCCTAGCAACGCCCTAGCAACCACCCAGAACACCATAGCAACCACCTAGCAACCACCCAAAACACCAAAGCAACTGCCTAGCAACGCCCTAGCAACCACCCAGAACACCATAGCAACCGCCATGCAACCACCCAGAACACCATAGCAACTGCCTAGCAACACCCTAACAACCACCCAGAACACCATAGCAACCGCCTAGCAAGGCCCTAGCAACCACCCAGAACACCATAGCAACCGCCTAGCAACCACCCAGAACACCATAGCAACTGCCTAGCAACGCCCTAGCAACCACCTAGAACACCAAAGCAACCACCTAGCAACCACCCAAAACACCATAGCAACTGCCTAGCAACGCCCTAGCAACCACCCAGAACACCATAGCAACCGCCTAGCAACCACCCAGAACACCATAGCAACTGCCTAGCAACGCCCTAGCAACCACCCAGAACACCATAGCAACCACCTAGCAACCACCCAAAACACCATAGCAACTGCCTAGCAACGCCCTTGCAACCACCCAGAACGCCATAGCAACTGCCTAGCAACCACCCAGAACACCATAGCAACTGTCTAGCAACGCCCTAGCAACAACCCAGAGCACCATAGCACCCACCTAGCAACCACCCAGAATACCATAGCAACTGCCTAGCAACGCCCTAGCAACCACCCAGAACACCATAGCAACCGCCTAGCAACCACCCAGAACACCATTGCAACTGCCTGGCAACACCCTAACAACCACCCAGAACACCATAGCAACCGCCTACCAACGCCCTAGCAACCACCCAGAACACCATAGCAACAGCCTAGCAACCATCAGAACATCATAGCAACTGCCTACCAACGCCCTTGCAACCACCCAGAACACCATAGCAACCGCCTAGCAACCACCCAGAACACCATAGCAACCGCCTAGCAACCACCGAGAACACCATAGCAACTGCATAGCAACGACCTAGCAACCACCCAGAACACCATAGCAACCGCCTAGCTACCACCCAGAACACTATAGCAACTGCCTAGCAACGCCCTAGCAACCACCTAGAACACCAAAGCAACCACCTAGCAACCACCCAAAACACCATAGCAACTGCCTAGCAACGCCCTAGCAACCACCCAGAACACCATAGCAACCCCCTAGCAACCACCCAGAACACCATAGCAACTGCCTAGCAACGCCCAACCAACCACCCACAACACCACAGCAACCACCTAACAACCACCCAAAACACCATAGCAACTGCCTAGCAACGCCCTTGCAACCACCCAGAACGCCATAGCAACCGCCTAGCAACCACCCAGAACACCATAGCAACTGTCTAGCAACGCCCTAGCAACCACCCAGAACACCATAGCAACCACCTAGCAACCACCCAAAACACCATAGCACCTGCCTAGCACCGCCCTAGCAACCACCCAGAACACCATAGCAACCGCCTAGCAACCACCCAGAACACCATAGCAACTGCCTGGCAACACCCTAACAACCACCCAGAACACCATAGCAACCGTCTAGCAACGCCCTAGCAACCACCCAGAACACCATAGCAACAGCCTAGCAACCATCAGAACACCATAGCAACTGCCTAGCAACGCCCTTGCAACCACCCAGAACACCATAGCAACCGCCTAGCAACCACCCAGAACACCATAGCAACCGCCTAGCAACCACCGAGAACACCATAGCAACTGCATAGCAACGACCTAGCACCCACCCAGCCCACCGTAGCACCCGCCTACCTACCACCCAGAACACTATAGCAACCGCCTAGCAACCACCCAGAACACCAGAGCAACCGCCTAACAACCACCCAGAACACCATAGTAACTCCCTAGCAACCACCCAGAACACCATAGCAACCGCCTAGCAACCATCTAGAACACCATAGCAACTGCCTAGCAACGCCCTAACAACCACCCAGAACACCAAAGCAACGCCGTAGCAACCACCCAGAACACCATAGCAACCGCCTAGCAACGCCCGAGTAACCCCCCAGAACACCAAAGCAACTGCCTAGCACCGCCCTAGCACCCACCCAGAACACCCTAGCAACCACCTAGCAACCACCCAGAACACCATAGCAACTGCCTCGCAAAACCCTAGCAACCACCCAGAACACCATAGCAACTGCCTAGCAACGCCGTAGCAACCACCCAGAACACCATAGCAACTGCTTAGCAATCCCCTAGCAACCACCCAGAACGCCATAGCAACCACCCTAACAACCACCCAGAACACCATAGCAACTGCCTAGCAATGCCCTAGCAACCACCCAGAACACCATACAAATGCCTAGCAACGCCCTAGCAACCACCCAGAACACCATAGCAACCGCCTAGCAACACCCTAGCAACCACCCAGAACACCATAGCAACCACCTGGCAACGCCCTCGCAACCACCCAGAACATCATAGCAACTGCTTTGCAAAGCCCTAGCAACCATGCAGAATGCCATAGCAACCGCCTAGCAACCACCCAGAACCCCATAGCAACACTCTAGCAACCACCCAGAACGCCATAGCAACCGCCTAGCAACCACCCAGAACACCATAGCAATCGCCTAGCAACGCCCTATCAACCACTCAGAACACCATAGCAACCGCTTAGCAAGGCCCTAGCAACCACCCAGAACACCATTGCAACTGCCTAGCAATGCCCTAGCAACCACCCAGAACACGATAGCAGCTGCCTAGCAACACCCTCACAAGTACACAGAACACCATAGCAACTGCCTAACAACTGTTACAGCCAGTCCTCATTATGTCAAATTACAATAAAAAAATGTATTTTTTTAAGCTACTCAACTTATCAACCTTTCAGCCATTCCAACTCCTGATTGTTTTCGACTATGACTTCCGGCAACTGTTTCTTCTGCCCAATCCTGTCTCAAAATATAAGTCCTTACTACAATTCTTCACTATTAAAAAATGTCACTATTAAAAATTTCCATATGACGGTTGTCATCAACTATGACTCCCGCAAACTGTTTCCTCAGTCCACATCTGTTTCAAAATAAAAGTCCTCACCACTACCATAATTATCCTACTAAAAACGTAGCTACCAATATCATAATGCAATGATATGTTACAAACTCCACCTTATGCAACTACACTTTGCATTTTCAATGCACACGTAATTCCCTGGAGTTACATTATCTAGTTAGTGTGCATTGAAAATGCTCACTATTGTTATCCTGGTCTTCTTATTATTATTATTATTATTATTATTATTATTAGTGTGCATTGAAAATGCTCACTATTGTTATCCTGGTCTTCTTATTATTATTATTATTATTATTATTATTATTATTCTTCTAACACACTTAATGCGGCCTCAACCGTTTATCGTAGAAACTTCATTCAAACTGCGTTGCGTAGGTCTTACTTAGGACACCTGTGCAATGTATTTTTCATCTTTGTAACTTTTATACTTTTTGAGTTATTAATAAAAAACTATAAATTTTTTCCCCCCATAGACTTAACATTGGCATTATGACATCACAATAGGGCCATTAAGCAAATGGAATCTTGTGCCAGGTGTTCTGACCACCTGCTGTAACTGTCAGTTTTTCAGGCTGTAAGACTACAATCTGGCTCTCTTGAGACTACAGCTTCCTTACTGCTTTCCTTCCTTCTATTTTCTGTCATTCCTTCTTTCTTTTTCCCTCCTATTTCTTTCCTTTGTTCCTTCCTTCCTTTATTCGTTCCTTCTTTCCTACTTTACTTCCTTCTATCCTGCCTTTCATCCTTCCTCCCATTCTTCCTCCCTACCAATTTTCTTTCCTACCTTCCTTAGTTTTTCTTTCCTTCCATCATGCCTTCTTTCATTCCTTCATATCCTTCTTATCTTTCTTCCTTTCTTCTTTCTGCTTTCCCTCTCTTTCCTTCCCTCTTCCTTTCTTTACTTTTTCTTTCCTTCCTTCTCTCTTTCCTTCTGTTTTTCATTTCTTCTTCCTCACTTCTGTCCTTCCTTCCTTCTATCTTTACTTAAATCCTTCTTCTTCCCTTCTTCCTTTCCTTCCTTCCTTACTTCCTTCTTTCCGTCATTCCTCTGTTTCTTTCCTTCCATCCTCGCCTAGTTTCCTTTGTTCTTTCCTGCCTTCCTTTGATTTCCTTCTTTTTTCCTATATTCCTTCTTTCCTTACTTCCCTCATTAGTTCCTTCTTTCCCTCCTTCCTTCCTTGTTAATATTCCAAATAATTTCGTAATCGTACGGTTCACTACTTCTCCCAGTTTTCACTCGATCCCCAAACAATACACATCAACGCCCTAGCAACAACAAGAACAACATAGCAACTGTCGAGCAATGCCCAAGCAAATATTCAGAACACCATAGCAACCGCCTAGCAACCACCCAAAACACCACAGCAACTGCCTAGCAACCACCCAGAACACCATAGCAACCGCCAAGCAACCACTCAGAACACCAAAGCAACTGCCTAGCAACGCCCTAGCAACCACCCAGAACACCATAGCAACCGCCTAGCAACGCCCTCATAACCACCAAGAACACCATAGCAACTGCCTAGCAACCACCCAGAACACCATAGCAACTGCCTAGCAACGCCCTAGCAACCACCCAGAACACAATAGCAACAGCCTAGCAACCACCCAAAGCACCATAGCAACTGCCTAGCAACGCCCTAGCAACCACCCAAAACACCATAGCAACCGCCAAGAAACCACTCAGAACACCAAAGCAACTGCCCAGCAACCACCCAAAACACCATAGCAACTGCCTAGCAACGCCCTAGCAACCACCAAGAACACCTTAGCAACCGCCTAGCAACCACCCAGAACACCATAGCAACTGCCTAGCAACGCCCTAGCAACCACACAGAACACCATAGGAATCGCCTAGCAACGCTCTAGCAACCACCCAGGACACCATAGCAACCGCCTAGCAACCACCCAGAACACCATAGCAACTGCCTAGCAACGCCCTAGCAACCACCCAGAACACCATAGCAACTGCCTAGCAACCACCCAGAACACCATAGCAACCGCCTAGCAACCACCCAGAACACCATAGCACCTGCCTAGCAACGCCCTAGCAACCACCCAGAACACCATAGCAATCGCCTAGCAACCACCCAGAACACCATAGCAACCACCTAGCAACCACCCAGAACACCATAGCAACCGCCTAGCAACCACCCAGAACACCATAGCAACTGCCTTGCAACGCCCTAGCAACCACTTAGAACACCAAAACAACCACCTAGCAACCACCCAAAACACCAAAGCAACTGCCTAGCAACGCCCTAGCAACCACCCAGAACACCATAGCAACCGCCTAGCAACCACCCAGAACACCATAGCAACTGCCTAGCAACACCCTAACAACCACCCAGAAAACCATAGCAACTGCCTAGCAAGGCCCTAGCAACCACCCAGAACACAATAGCAACCGCCTAGCAACCACCCAGAACACCATAGCAACTGCCTAGCGACGCCCTAGCAACCACCCAGAACACCATAGCAACCAGCTAGCAACCACCCAAAACACCATAGCAACTGCCTAGCAATGCCCTAGCAACCACCCAGAACACCTTAGCAACCGCCTAGCAACCACCCAGAACACCATAGCAACTGCCTAGCAACGCCCTAGCAACCACCCAGAACACCATCGCAACCACCTAGCAACCACCCAAAACACCATAGCAACTGCCTAGCAACGCCCTAGCAACCACCCAGACCACCATAGCAACCGCCTAGCAACCACCCAGAACACCATAGCAACTGCCTAGCAACGCCCTAGCAACCACCCAGAACACCATAGCAACCACCTAGCAACCACCCAAAACACCATAGCAACTGCCTAGCAACGCCCTTGCAACCACCCAGAACGCCATAGCAACCGCCTAGCAACCACCCAGAACACCATAGCAACTGCCTAGCAACGCCCTAGCAACCACCCAGAACACCATAGCAACCACCTAGCAACCACCCAAAACACCATAGCAACTGCCTAGCAACGCCCTAGCAACCACCCAGAACACCATAGCAACCGCCTAGCAACCACCCAGAACACCATTGCAACTGCCTAGCAACACCCTAACAACCACCCTGATCACCATAGCAACCGCCTAGCAACGCCCTAGCAACCACCCAGAACACCATAGCAACAACCTAGCAACCATCAGAACACCATAGCAACTGCCTAGCAATGCCCTTTCCACCACCCACAACACCATAACAACCGCCTAGCAACCACCCAGAACACCATAGCAACTGCCTAGCAACCACCGAGAACACCATAGCAACTGCATAGCAACGACCTAGCAACCACCCAGAACACCAAAGCAACCACCTAGCTACCACCCAGAACACCATAGCAAACGCCTAGCAACCACCCAGAACACCAGAGCGGGCGCCTAACAACCACCCACAACACCATAGGAACACCCTAGCAACCACCCAGAACCTCATAGCATCCGCCTAGCAACCATCTAGAACACCATAGCAACTGCCTAGCAACGCCCTAGCAACCACCCAGAACACCATAGCAACGCCCTACCAACCACCCAGAACACCATAGCAACCGCCTAGCAACGCCCGAGCAACCACCCAGAAAACAAAAGCAACCGCCTAGCAACGCCCTAGCAACCACCCAGAACACCATAGCAACCACCTAGCAACCACCCAGAACACCATAGCAACTGCCTCGCAACACCCTAGCAACCACCCAGAACACCATAGCAACCGCCTAGCAACGCCGTAGCAACCACCCAGAACACCATAGCAACTGCTTCGCAATGCCCTAGCAACCACCCAGAACGCCATAGCAACCACCCTAACAACCACCCAGAACACCTTAGCAACTGCCTAGCAATGCCCTAGCAACCACCCAGAACACCATAGCAACTGCCTAGCAACGCCCCAGCAACCACCCAGAACACCATAGCAACTGCCTAGCAACACCCTAGCAACCACCCAGAACACCATAGCAACCACCTAGCAACGCCCTAGCAACCACCCAGAACATCATAGCAACTGCTTAGCAAAGCCCTAGCAACCACGCAGAATGCCATAGCAACCGCCTAGCAACCACCCAGAACCCCATAGCAACACTCTAGCAACCACCCAGAACGCCATAGCAACCGCCTAGCAACCACCCAGAACACCATAGCAATCGCCTAGCAACGCCCTATCAACCACTCAGAACACCATAGCAACCGCTTAGCAAGGCCCTAGCAACCACCCAGAACACCATTGTAACTGCCTAGCAATGCCCTAGCAACCACCCAGAACACGATAGCAGCTGCCTAGCAACACCCTCACAAGTACACAGAACACCATAGCAACTGCCTAACAACTGTTACAGCCAGTCCTCATTATGTCAAATTACAATAAAAAAAATGTATTTTTTTAAGCTACTCAACTTATCAACCTTTCAGCCATTCCAACTCCTGATTGTTTTCGACTATGACTTCCGGCGACTGTTTCTTCTGCCCAATCCTGTCTCAAAATATAAGTCCTTACTACAATTCTTCACTATTAAAAAATGTCACTATTAAAAATTTCCATATGACAGTTGTCATCAACTATGACTCCCGCAAACTGTTTCCTCAGTCCACATCTGTTTCAAAATAAAAGTCCTCATCACTACCATAATTATCCTACTAAAAACGTAGCTACCAATATCATAATGCAATGATATGTTACAAACTCCACCTTATGCAACTACACTTTGCATTTTCAATGCACACGTAATTCCCTGGAATTACATTATCTAGTTATTATTATTATTAGTGTGCATTGAAAATGCTCACTATTGTTATCCTGGTCTTCTTCTTATTATTATTATTATTAGTGTGCATTGAAAATGCTCACTATTGTTATCCTGGTCTTCTTATTATTATTATTATTATTATTATTATTCTTCTAACACACTTAATGCGGCCTCAACCGTTTATCGTAGAAACTTCATTCAAACTGCGTTGCGTAGGTCTTACTTAGGACACCTGTGCAATGTATTTTTCATCTTTGTAACTTTTATACTTTTTGAGTTATTAATAAAAAACTATAAATTTTTTCCTCCCACAGACTTAACATTGGCATTATGACATCACAATAGGGCCATTAAGCAAATGGAATCTTGTGCTAGGTGTTCTGACCACCTGCTGTAACTGTCAGTTTCTCAGGCTGTAAGACTACAATCTGGCTCTCTTGAGACTACAGCTTCCTTACTGCTTTCCTTCCTTCTATTTTCTGTCATTCCTTCTTTCTTTTTCCCTCCTATTTCTTTCCTTCGTTCCTTCCTTCCTTTATTCGTTCCTGCTTTCCTACTTTACTTCCTTCTATCCTGCCTTTCATCCTTCCTCCCATTCTTCCTCCCTACCAATTTTCTTTCCTACCTTCCTTAGTTTTTCTTTCCTTCCATCATGCCTTCTTTCATTCCTTCATATCCTTCTTATCTTTCTTCCTTTCTTCTTTCTGCTTTCCCTCTCTTTCCCTCCCTCTTCCTTTCTTTACTTTTTCTTTCCTTCCTTCTCTCTTTCCTTCCGTTTTTTAATTTCTTCTTCCTCACTTCCTTCCTTCCTTCTATCTTTACTTAAATCCTTCTTCTTCCCTTCTTCCTTTCCTTCCTTCTTTACTTCCTTCTTTCCTTCATTCCTCTGTTTCTTTCCATCCATCCTCGCCTTCTTTCCTTTGTTCTTTCCTGCCTTCCTTTGATTTCCTTCTTTTTTCCTATATTCCTTCTTTCCTTACTTCCCTCATTAGTTCCTTCTTTCCCTCCTTCCTTCCTTGTTAATATTCCAAATAATTTCGTAATCGTACGGTTCACTACTTCTCCCAGTTTTCACTCGATCCCCAAACAAGACACATCAACGCCCTAGCAACAACAAGAACAACATAGCAACTGTCGAGCAATGCCCAAGCAAATATTCAGAACACCATAGCAACCGCCAAGCAACCACCCAAAACACCATAGCAACTGCCTAGCAACCACCCAGAACACTATAGCAACTGCCTAGCAACGCCCTAGCAACCACCCAGAACACCATAGCAACCGCCTAGCAACCACCCAGAACACCATAGCAACTGCCTAGCAACGCCCTAGCAACCACCCAGAACACCACAGCAACCGCCTAGCAACCACCCAGAACACCATAGCAACCGCCTAGCAACCACCCACAACACCATAGCAACTGCCTAGCCACGCCCCACCCACCACCCAGAACACCTTAGCAACTGCCTAGCAACGCCCTAGCAACCACCCAGACCGCTATAGCAACTGCCTAGCAACGCCCTAGCAACCACCCAGAACACCATAGCAACCACCTAGCAACCACCCAAAACACCATAGCAACTGCCTAGCAACGCCCTAGCAACCACCCAGAACACCATAGCAACCGCCTAGCAACCACCCAGAACACCATAGCAACTGCCTAGCAACACCCTAACAACCACCCAGAACACCATAGCAACCGCCTAGCAACGCCCTAGCAACCACCCAGAACACCATAGCAACAGCCTAGCAATGCCCTAGCGACCACCCAGAACACCATAGCAACCGCCTAGCAACCACCCAGAACACCATAGCAACTGCCGAGCAACGCCCTAGCAACCACCCAGAACACCATAGCAACCGCCTAGCAACCACCCAGAACACCATAGCACCCGCCTAGCAACCACCCAGAACACCATAGCAACTGCCTAGCATCGCCCTAGCAACCACCCAGAACACAATAGCAACTGCCTAGCAACCACCCAGAACACCATAGCAACCACCTAGCAACCACCCAGAACACCATAGCAACTGCCTAGCAACGCCCTAGCAACCTCCCAAAACACCACACCAACCACCTACCAACCACCCAAAACACCATAGCAACTCCCTAGCAACGCCCTAGCAACCACCCAGAACACCCTAGCAACCGCCTAGCAACCACCCAGAACACCATAGCAACTGCCTAGAAACGCCCTAGCAACAACCCAGAACAACATAGCAACCGCCTAGCAACCACCCAAAACATTATAGCAACCGCCTAGCAACCACCCAGAGCACCATAGCAACTGCCTAGCAACGCCGTAGCAACCACCCAGAACACCACAGCAACTGCCTAGCAACGCCCTAGCAACCACCCAGAACGCTATAGCAACTGCCTTGCAACGCCCTAGCAACCACCCAGAACACCATAGCAACCGCCTAGCAACCACCCAGAACACCATAGCAACTGCCTAGCAACGCCCTAGCAACCACCCAGAACACCATAGCAACCGCCTAGCAACGCCCTAGCAACCACCCAGAACACCATAGCAACAGCCTAGCAATGCCCTAGCAACCACCCAGAACACCATAGCAACCGCCTAGCAACCACCCAAAACACCACAGCAACAACCTACCAACGCCCTAGCAACCACCCAGAACACCATATCAGCCGCCTAGCAACCACCCAGAACACCATAGCAACCGCCTAGCAACCACCAAGAACACCATAGCAACTGCCTAGCAACGCCCGAGCAACCACCCAGAACACCATAGCAACCGCCTAGCAACCACCCAGAACACCATAGCAACTGCCTAGCAACGCCCAAGCAACCACCCAGAACACCATAGCAACCACCTAGCACCCACCCACAACACCGTAGCGTCTGCCTACCACCCACCCAGAACCCTATAGCAACTGCCTAGCAACGCCCTAGCACCCACCCAGAACACCATAGCCACCGCCTAGCAACCACCCAGAACACCATAGCAACTGCCTAGCAACGCCCTAGCAACCACCCAGAACACCATAGCAACCGCCTAGCAATGCCCTAGCAACCTCCCAGAACACCATAGCAACCGCCTAGCAACCACCCAGCACACCATAGCAACTGCCTCGCAACGCCCGAGCAACCACCCAGAACAGCAAAGCAACCGCCTAGCAACCACCCAGAACACAATAGCAACCGCCTAGCTACCACCCAGAACACCATAGCAACGCCCTAGCAACCACCCACAACACCACAGCAACTGCCTAGCAACGCCCTAGCAACCCCCCAGAACACCATAGCAGCCGCCTAGCAACCAGCAGAACACCATAGCAACTGCCTAGCGACGCCCTAGCAACCACCCAGAACACCATAGCATCCGCCTAGCAACCACCCAGAACACCCTAGCAACCGCCTAGCAACAACACAGAACACCATAGCACCTGCCTAGCAATGATCTAGCAACCACCCAGAACACCCTTGCAACCGCCTTGCTACCACCCAGAACACCATAGCAACCGCCTAGCAACCACCCAGAACACCAGAGCAACCGCCTAGCAAGGCCCTAGCAACCACCCAGAACACCATAGTAACCGCCTAGCAATGCCCTAGCAACCTCCCAGAACACCATAGCAACCGCCTAGCAACCACCCAGCACACCATAGCAACTGCCTAGCAACGCCCTAGCAACCACCCAGAACACCATAGCAACCGCCTAGCAACCACCCAGAACACAATAGCAACCGCCTAGCTACCACCCAGAACACCAGAGCAACCGCCTAGCAAGGCCCTAGCAACCACCCAGAACACCATAGCAACCGCCTAGCAATGCCCTAGCAACCTCCCAGAACACCGTAGCAACTGCCTAGCAACCACCCAGAACACTATAGCAACTGCCTAGCAACGCCCTAGCAACCACCCAGAACACCATAGCAACCGCCTAGGAACCACCCAGAACACCATAGCAACCGCCTAGCAAGGCCCTAGCAACCACCCAGAACACCATAGCAACCGCCTTGCAATGCCCTAGCAACCTCCCAGAACACCATAGCAACCGCCTAGCAACCACCCAGCACACCATAGCAACTGCCTAGCAACGCCCTAGCAACCACCCAGAACACCATAGCAACCGCCTAGCAACCACCCAGAACACAATAGCAACCGCCTAGCTACCACCCAGAACACCATAGCAACGCCCTAGCAACCACCCAGAACACCATAGCAACTGCCTAGCAACGCCCTAGCAACCACCCAGAACACCATAGCAACCGCCTAGCAACCATCAGAACACCATAGCAACTGCCTAGCAACGCCCTAGCAACCACCCAGAACACCATAGCAACCGCCTAGCAACCACCCAGAACACCATAGCAACCGCCTAGCAACAACACAGAACACCATAGCAACTGCCTAGCAATGATCTAGCAACCACCCAGAACACCATTGCAACCGCCTTGCTACCACCCAGAACACCATAGCAACCCCCTAGCAACCACCCAGAACACCAGAGCAACCGCCTAACAACCACCCAGAACACCATAGCAACACCCTAGCAACCACCCAGAACACCATAGCAACCCCCTAGCAACCAACCAGAACACCCTAGCAACTGCCTAGCAACGCCCTAGCAACCACACGGAATACCATAGCAACGCCCTAGCAACCACCCAGAACACCATAGCAACCGCCTAGCAACGCCCGAGCAACCACCCAGAACACCATAGCAACCGC
This sequence comes from Gymnothorax reevesii, assembly GCA_029721435.1. Taxonomy (NCBI): domain Eukaryota; kingdom Metazoa; phylum Chordata; class Actinopteri; order Anguilliformes; family Muraenidae; genus Gymnothorax; species Gymnothorax reevesii. The sequence continues at coordinate 76,803,896 of CM056576.1, read as the reverse complement.
CTAGCAACGCCCCAGCAACCAGCCAAAACAACATAACAACCACCTAGCAACCACCCAGCACACCATAGCAACTGCCTAGCAACACCCTAGCAACCACCCAGAACACCATAGCAACCGCCTGGCACTGCCGTGGCAACCACCCAGAACACCATACCAACTGCTTAGCAATGCCCTAGCAACCACCCAGAACGCCATAGCAACCACCATAACAACCACCCAGGACACCATAGCAACTGCCTAGCAACGGCCTATCAACCACCCAGAACACAATCGCAACTGCCTAGCAACGCCATAGCAACCACCCAGAACACCATAGCAACAGCCTAGCAACCACCCAGAACAGCATAGCAACTGCCTAGCAACACCCTAGCAACCACCCAGAACACCATAGCAACCACCTAGCAACGCCCTAGCAACCACCCAGAACATCATAGCAACTGCTTAGCAAAGCCCTAGCAACCACCCAGAATGCCATAGCAACCGCCTAGCAACCACCCAGAACCCCATAGCAACGCCCGAACAACCACCCAGTACGCCATAGCAACCGCCTAGCAACTACCCAGAACACCATAGCAACCGCCTAGCAATGCCCTATCAACCACCTAGAACACCATAGCAACTGCCTAGCAATGCTCTAGCAACCACCCAGAACACGATAGCAGCTGCCTAGCAACACCCTCACAAGTACACAGAACACCATAGCAACTGCCTAACAACTGTTACAGCCAGTCCTCATTATGTCAAAATACAATAAAAAATGTTACTTTTTAAGCTACTCAACTTATCAACCTTTCAGCCATTCCAATTCCTGATTGTTTTCGACTATGACTTCCGGCAACTGTTTCTTCTGCCCAATCCTGTCTCAAAATATAAGTCCTTACTACAATTTTTCACTATTAAAAAATGTCACTATTAAAAATTTCCATATGACAGTTGTCATCAACTATGACTCCCGCAAACTGTTTCCTCAGTCCACATCTGTTTCAAAATAAAAGTCCTCACCACTACCATAATTATCGTCCTAAAAACGTAGCTACCAATATCATAATGCAATGATATGTTACAAACTCCACCTTATGCAACTACACTTTGCATTTTCAATGCACACGTAATTCCCTGGAATTACATTATCTAGTTATTATTATTATTATTATTATTATTATTATTATTATTCTTCTAACACACTTAATGCGGCCTCAACCGTTTATCGTAGAAACTTCATTCAAACTGCGTTGCGTAGGTCTTACTTAGGACACCTGTGCAATGTATTTTTCATCTTTGTAACTTTTATACTTTTTGAGTTATTAATAAAAAACTATACATTTTTTCCCCCCATAGACTTAACATTGGCATTATGACATCACAATAGGGCCATTAAGCAAATGGAATCTTGTGCCAGGTGTTCTGCCCACCTGCTGTAACTGTCAGTTTCTCAGGCTGTAAGACTACAATCTGGCTCTCTTGAGACTACAGCTTCTTTACTGCTTTCCTTCCTTCTATTTTCTGTCATTCCTTCTTTCTTTTTCACTCCTATTTCTTTCCTTCGTTCCTTCCTTTATTCGTTCCTTCTTTCCTACTTTTCTTCCTTCTATCCTGCCTTTCATTCTTCCTCCCATTCTTCCTCCCTAACAATTTTCTTTCCTACCTTCCTTAGTTTTTCTTTCCTTCCATCATGCCTTCTTTCATTCCTTCATATCCTTCTTATCTTTCTTCCTTTCTTCTTTCTGCTTTCCCTCTCTTTCCTTCCCTCTTCCTTTCTTTACTTTTTCTTTCCTTCCTTCTCTCTTTCCTTCTGTTTTTCATTTCTTCTTCCTCACTTCCTTCCTTCCTTCCTTCTATCTTTACTTAAATCCTACTTCTTCCCTTCTTCCTTTCCTTCTTTCCTTACTTCCGTCTTTCCTTCATTCCTCTGTTTCTTTCCATCCATCCTCGCCTTCTTTCCTTTGTTCTTTCGTGCCTTCCTTTGTTTTCTTTCTTTTTTTCCTATATTCCTTTTTTCCTTACTTCCCTCATTAGTTACTTCTTTCCCTCCTTCCTTCCTTGTTAATATTCCAAATAATTTCGTAATCGTACGGTTCACTACTTCTCCCAGTTTTCACTCGATCCCCAAACAATACACATCAACGCCCTAGCAACAACAAGAACAACATAGCAACTGTCGAGCAATGCCCAAGCAAATATTCAGAACACCATAGCAACCGCCAAGCAACCACCCAAAACACCATAGCAACTGCCTGGCAACCACCCAGAACACTAGAGCAACTGCCAAGCAACGCCCTAGCAACCACCCAGAACACCATAGCAACCGCCAAGCAACAACTCAGAACACCAAAGCAACTGCCTAACAACGCCCTAGCAACCACCCAGACCACCATACCACCCGCCTAGCAACGCCCTCAAAACCACCAAGAACACCATAGCAACTGCCTAGCAACCACCCAGAACACCATAGCAACTGCCTAGCAACGCCCTAGCAACCACCCAGAACACTAAAGCACCCGCCTAGCACCCACCCAAAACACCATAGCAACTGCCTAGCAACGCCCTAGCAACCACCCAGAACACCATAGCAATCGCCTAGCAACCACCCAGAACACCACAGCAACTGCCTAGCAACGCCCTAGCAACCACCCAGCACACCATAGCAACCGCCCAGCAACCACCCAAAACACCATAGCAACTGCCCAGCAACGCCCTAGCAACCACCAAGAACACCTTAGCAACCGCCTAGCAAACACCCAGAACACCATAGCAACTGCCTAGCAACGCCCTAGCAACCACACAGAACACCATAGGAATCGCCAAGCAACGCCCTAGCAACCACCCAGAACACCATAGCAACCGCCTAGCAACCACCCAGAACAACATAGCAACTGCCTAGCAACGCCGGAGCAACCACCCAGAACACCATAGCAACTGCCTAGCAACCACCCAGAACACCATAGCAACTGCCTAGCAATGCCCTAGCAACCACCCAGAACACCATAGCAACCACCTAGCAACCACTCAAAACACCATAGCAACTGCCTAGCAACGCCCTAGCAACCACCCAGAACACCATAGCAACCGCCTAGCAACCACCCAGAACACCATAGCAACTGCCTAGCATCGCCCTAACAACCACCCAGAACACCATAGCAACCGCCTAGCAACAACCTAGCAACCACCCAGAACACCATAGCAACAGCCTAGCAATGCCCTAGCAACCTCCCAGAACACCATAGCAACCGCCTAGTAAGGCCCTAGCAACCATCCAGAACACCATAGCAACCGCCTAGCTACCACCCAGAACACCATAGCAGCTGCCTAGCAACGCCCTAGCAACGACCCAGAACACCATAGCAACCACCTAGCAACCACCCAAAACACCATAGCAACTGCCTAACAAAGCCCTAGCAACCACCCAGAACACAATAGCAACCGCCTAGCTACCACCCAGAACACCATTGCAACTGCCTAGCAACACCCTAACAACCACCCAGAACACCATAGCAACCGCCTAGCAACGCCCTAGAAACCACCTAGAACACCATAGCACCAGCCTAGCAACCATCAGAACACCATAGCAACTGCCTAGCAACGCCCTAGCAACCACCCAGAACACCATAGCAACCCCCTAGCAACCACCCAGAACACCATAGCAACCGCCTAGCGACCACCCAGGACACCATAGCAACCGCCTAGCTACCACCCAGAACACCATAGCAACCGCCTAGCAACCACCCAGAACACCAGAGCAACTGCCTAACAACCACCCAGAACACCATAGCAACACCCTAGCAACCACCCAGAACACCATAGCAACCGCCTAGCAACCATCTAGAACACCATAGCAACTGCCTAGCAACGCCCTAGCAACCACACAGAACACCATAGCAACGCCCGAGCAACCACCCAGAACACCATAGTATCCGCCTAGCAACGCCCGAGCACCCACCCAGAACACCATAGCAACCACCTAGCAACCACCCAAAACACCATAGCAACTGCCTAGCAACGCCCTAGCAACCACCCAGAACACCATAGCAACCGCCTAACAACCACCCAGAACACCATTGCAACTGCCTAGCAACACCCTAACAACCACTCAGAACACCATAGCAACCGCCTAGCAACGCCCTATTAACAACCCAGAACACCATAGCAACAGCCTAGCAACCATCAGAACACCATTGCAACTGCCTAGCAACGCCCTAGCAACCACCCAGAACACCATAGCAACCGGCTAGCAACCACCCAGAACACCATAGCAACCGCCTAGCAACCACCCAGAACACCATAGCAACCGCCTAGCTACCACCCAGAACACCATAGCAACCGCCTAGCAACCACCCAGAACACCAGAGCAACTGCCTAACAACCACCCAGAACACCATAGCAACACCCTAGCAACCACCCAGAACACCATAGCAACTGCCTAGCAACCATCTAGAACACCATAGCAACTGCCTAGCAACGCCCTAGCAACCACCCAGAACACCATAGCAACGCCCTAGCAACCACCCAGAACACCATAGCAACCGCCTTACAACGCCCGAGCAACCACCCAGAACACCATAGCAACCGCCTAGCAACGCCCTAGCAACCACCCAGAACACCATAGCAACCACCTAGCAACCACCCAGAACACCATGGCAACCGCCTAGCAATGCCGTAGCAACCACCCAGAACACCATAGCAACTGCTTAGCAATGCCCTAGCAACCACCCAGACCGCCATAGCAACCACCCTAACAACCACCCAGATCACCATAGCAACTGCCTAGCAACGCCCTACCAACCACCCAGAACACCATAGCCACTGTCTAGCAACGCCCTAGCAACCACCCAGAACACCATAGCAACTGCCTTGCAACACCCTAGCAACCACCCAGAACACCAAAGCAACCACCTTGCAATGCCCTAGCAACCACCAAAAACATCATAGCAACTGCTTAGCAAAGCCCTAGCAACCACCCAGAATGCCATAGCAACCGCCTAGCAACCACCCAGAACCCCATAGCAACACTCTAGCAACCACCCAGAACGCCATAGCAACCGCCTAGCAACCACCCAGAACACCATGGCAATCGCCTAGCAACCATCCAGAACACCATAGCAACTGCCTAGCAACGCCCTAGCAACCACCCAGAACACCATAGCAACCACCCAGCAACCACCCAAAACACCATAGCAACTGCCTAGCAACGCCCTGGCAACCACCAAGAACACCTTAGCAACCGCCTAGCAACCACCCAGAACACCAAAGCAACTGCCTAGCAACGCCCTAGCAACCACACAGAACACTATAGGAATCGCCTAGCAACGCCCTAGCAACCACTCCGAACACAATAGCAAACGCCTAGCAACCACCCAGAACACCATAGCACCTGCCTAGCAACGCCCTAGCAACCACCCACAACACCATAGCAACCGCCTAGCAACCACCCAGAACACCTTAGCAACCGCCTAGCAACCACCCAGAACACCATAGCAACTGCCTAGCAACGCCCGAGCAACCACCCAGTACACCATCGCAACCGCCTAGCAACCACCCAGAACACCAAAGCAACTGCCTAGCAACGGCCTAGCAACCACCCAGAACACCAAAGCAACCACCTAGCAACCACCCAAAACACCATAGCAACTGCCTAGCAACGCCCTAGCAACCAACCAGAACACCATAGCAACTGCCTAGCAACCACCCAGAACACCATAGCAACAGCCTAGCAATGCCCTAGCAACCACCCAGAACACCATAGCAACCGCCTAGCAAGCCCCTAGCAACCACCCAGAACACCATAGCACCCGCCTAGCAACCACCCAGAACACCATAGCAACTGCCTAGCAACGCCCTAGCAACCACCCAGAACACCATAGCAACCGCCTAGCAACCAACCAAAACACCATTGCAACTGCCTAGCAACACCCTAACAACCACCCAGAACACCATAGCAACTGCCTAGCAATGCCCTAGCAACCACCCAGAACACCATAGCAACAGCCTAGCAACCATCAGAACACCATAGCAACTGCCTAGCAATGCCCAAGCAACCACCCAGAACACCATAGCAACCGCCTAGCAACCACCCAGAACACCATAGCAACCGCCTAGCAACCACCCAGAACACCATTGCAACTGCCTAGCAACGACCTAGCAACCACCCAGAACACTATAGCAACCGCCTAGCTACCACCCAGAACACCATAGCAACCGCCTAGCAACCACCCAGAACAACTGCCTAAAGACCACCCAGAACACCATAGCAACACCCTAGCAACCACCCAGAACACCAAAGCAACCGCCTGGCAACCATCTAGAACACCATAGCACCTGCCTAGCAACGCCCTAGCAACCACCCAGAACACCATACCAACCCCCTACCAACCACCCACAACACCATAACAACCCTAAAGCAACGCCCGAGCAACGACCCAGAACACTATAGCAACTGCCTAGCAACACCCTAGCAACCACCCAGAACACCATAGCAACCGCCTAGCAACGCCGTAGCAACCACCCAGAACACCAGAGCAACTGCCTAGCAACACCCTAGCAACCACCCAGAACACCATAGCAACCGCCTAGCAACGCCGTAGCAACCACCCAGAACACCATAGCAACTGCTTAGCAATGCCCTAGCAACCACCCACAACAGCACAGCAACCACCCTAACAACCACCCAGAACACCAAAGCAACTGCCTAGCAACGCCCTAGCAACCACCCAGAACACATAGCAACTGCCTAGCAACGCCTTATCAACCACCCAGAGCACCAACGCAACTGCCGCGCCCCACCCTAGCAACCCCCCAGAACGCCATAGCCACCACCTAGCGACCCCCTAGCACCCACCCAGAACATCATAGCACCTGCTTAGCAAACCCCTAGCAAGCACCCAGAATGCCATAGCAACTGCCTAGCAACCACCCAGAACCCCATAGCAACACTCTAGCAACCACCCAGAACGCCATAGCAACCACCCAGAACACCATAGCAATCGCCTAGCAACGCCCTATCAACCACTCAGAACACCGTAGCAACCGCTTAGCAAGGCCCTAGCAACCACCCAGAACACCATTGCAACTGCCTAGCAATGCCCTAGCAACCACCCAGAACACGATAGCAGCTGCCTACCAACACCCTCACAAGTACACAGAACACCATAGCAACTGCCTAACAACTGTTACAGCCAGTCCTCATTATGTGAAATTACAATAAAAAAATGTATTTTTTTAAGCTACTCAACTTATCAACCTTTCAGCCATTCCAACTCCTGATTGTTTTCGACTATGACTTCCGGCAACTGTTTCTTCTGCCCAATCCTGTCTCAAAATACAAGTCCTTACTACAATTCTTCACTATTAAAAAATGTCACTATTAAAAATTTCCAAATGACAGTTGTCATCAACTATGACTCCCGCAAACTGTTTCCTCAGTCCACATCTGTTTCAAAATAAAAGTCCTCTCCACTACCATAATTATCCTACTAAAAACGTAGCTACCAATATCATAATGCAATGATATGTTACAAACTCCACCTGATGCAACTACACTTTGCATTTTCAATGCACACGTAATTCCCTGGAATTACATTATCTAGTTATTATTATTATTCTTCTAACACACTTAATGCGGCCTCAACCGTTTATCGTAGAAACTTCATTCAAACTGCGTTGCGTAGGTCTTACTTAGGACACCTGTGCAATGTATTTTTCATCTTTGTAACTTTTATACTTTTTGAGTTATTAATAAAAAACTATAAATTTTTTCCCCCCATAGACTTAACATTGGCATTATGACATCAAATATGGCCATTAAGCAAATGGAATCTTGTGCCAGGTGTTCTGACCACCTGCTGTAACTGTCAGTTTCTCGGGCTGTAAGACTACAATCTAGCTCTGTTGAGACTACAGCTTCCTTACTGCTTTCCTCCCTTCTATTTTCTGTCATTCCTTCTTTCTTTTTCCCTCCTATTTCTTTCTTTCGTTCCTTCCTTCCTTTATTCGTTCCTTCTTTCCTACTTTACTTCCTTCTATCCTGTTCTTCATCCTTCCTCCCATTCTTCCTCCCTACCAATTTTCTTTCCTACCTTCCTTAGTTTTTCTTCCCTTCCATCATGCCTTCTTTCATTCCTTCATATCCTTCTTATCTTTCTTCCTTTCTTCTTTCTGCTTTCCCTCTCTTTCCTTCCCTCTTCTTTTCTTTACTTTTTCTTACCTTCCTTCCCTCTTTCCTTCTGTTTTTCATTTCTTCTTCCTCACTTCCTTCCTTCCTCCCTTCCTTCTATCTTTACTTAAATCCTTCTTCTTCCCTTCTTCCATTCCTTCCTTCTTTACTTCCTTCTTTCCTTCATTCCTCTGTTTCTTTCCATCCATCCTCGCCTTCTTTCCTTTGTTCTTTCCTGCCTTCCTTTGATTTCCTTCTTTTTTTCCTATATTCCTTCTTTCCTTACTTCCCTCATTAGTTCCTTCTTTCCCTCCTTCCTTCCTTGTTAATATTCCAAATAATTTCGTAATCGTACGGTTCACTACTTCTCCCAGTTTTCACTCGATCCCCAAACAAGACACATCAACGCCCTAGCAACAACAAGAACAACATAGCAACTGTCGAGCAATGCCCAAGCAAATATTCAGAACACCATAGCAACTGCCTAGCAACCACCCAAAACACCATAGCAACTGCCTAGCAACCACCCAGAACACTATAGGAACTGCCAAGCAACGCCCTAGCAACCACCCAAAACACCATAGCAACCGCCAAGCAACCACTCAGAACACCAAAGCAACTGCCTAGCAACGCCCTAGCAACCACCCAGAACACCATAGCAACCGCCTAGCAACGCCCCAACAACCACCAAGAACACCATAGCAACTGCCTAGTAACCACCCAGAACACCATAGCAACTGCCTAGCAACGCCCTAACAACCACCCAGAACACCATAGCAACCGCCCAGCAACCACCCAAAACACCATAAGAACTGCCTAGCAACTCCCTAGAAACCACCAACAACACCTTAGCAACCGCCTAACAACCACCCAGAACACCATAGCAACTGCCTAGCAACGCCCTAGCAACCACCCAAAACACCATAGCAACCGCCGAGCAACCACCCAGAACACCATAGCAACTGCCTAGCAACGCGCTAGCAACCACCCAGAACACCATAGCAACCGCCTACCAACCCCCCAGAACACCATCGCAACCGCCTAGCAACCACCCAGACCACCATAGCAACTGCCTAGCAACACCCGAGCAACCACCCAGAACACCATAGCAACCGCCTAGCAACCACCCAGAACACCATAGCAACTGCCGAGCAACGCCCTAGCAACCACCCAGAACACCATAGCAACCACCTAGCAACCCCCCAAAATACCATAGCAACTGCCTAGCAACGCGCTAGCAACCACCCAGAACACCATAGGAACCGCCTAGCAACCACCCAGAACACCATAGCAACTGCCTAGCAACGCCCTAGCAACCACCCAGAACACCATAGCAACCGCCTAGCAACCACCCAGAACACCATAGCAACTGCCAAGCAATGCCCTAGCAACCACCCACAACACCATAGCAACCCCCTAGCAACCACCCAGAACACCATAGCAACCGCCTACCCACCACCCAGAACACCATAGCAACTGCCTAGCAACACCCGAGCAACCACCCAGAACACCATAGCAACCGCCTAGCAACCACCCAGAACACCATAGCAACCACCTAGCAACCGCCCAAAATACCATAGCAACTGCCTAGCAAAGCGCTAGCAACCACCCAGAACACCATAGCAACCGCCTAGCAACCACCCAGAACACCATAGCAACTGCCTAGCAACACCCTTACAACCACCCAGAACACCATAGCAACCGCCTAGCAACGCCCTAGCAACCACCCAGAACACAATAGCAACTGCCTAGCTACCACCCAGAACACCATAGCAACGCCCTAGCAACCACCCAGAACACCACAGCAACTGCCTACCAACGCCCTAGCAACCACCCAGAACACCATAGCAACCGCCTAGCTACCAACCAGAACACCATAGCAACGCCCTAGCAACCACCCAGAACACCATAGCAACTGCCTAGCAACGCCCTAGCAACCACCCAGAACACCATTGCAACCGCTTAGCAACCATCAGAACACCATAGCAACTGCCTAGCAACGCCCTAGCAACCACCCAGAACACCATAGCAACCGCCTAGCAACCACCCAGAACACCATAGCACCCGCCTAGCAACCACCCAGAACACCATAGCAACTGCCTAGCAACGCCCTAGCAACCACCCAGAACACCATTGCAACCGCCTAGCAACCATCAAAACACCATAGCAACTGCCTAGTAACGCCCTAGCAACCACCCAGAACACCATAGCAACCGCCTAGCAAACACCCAGAACACCATAGCAACCGCCTTGCAACCACCCAGATGACCATAGCAACCGCCTAGCAACCATCAGAACACCATAGCAACTGCCTAGCAACGCCCTAGCAACCACCCAGAACACCATAGCAACCGCCTAGCAACCACCCAGAACACCATAGCAACCGCCTAGCAACCACCAAGAAGACCATAGCAACCGCCTAGCAACCACCCAGAACACCATAGCAACTGCCTAGCAACACCCGAGCAACCACCCAGAACACCATAGCAACCACCTAGCAACCACCCAGAACACCATAGCAACTGCCTAGCAACGCCCTAGCAACCACCCAGAACACCATAGCAACCACCTAGCAACCACCCAAAATACCATAGCATCGCGCTAGCAACCACACAGAACACCATAGCAACCGCCTAGCAACCACCCAGAACACCACAGCAACTGCCTAGCAACACCTTAACAACCACCCAGAACACCATAGCAACCGCCTAGCAACGCCCTAGCAACCACCCAGAACACAATAGCAACCGCCTAGCTACCACCCAGAACACCATAGCAACGCCCTAGCAACCACCCAGAACACCATAGCAACTGCCTAGCAACGCCCTAGCAACCACCCAGAACACCATAGCAACCGCCTAGCAACCATCAGAACACCATAGCAACTGCCTAGCAACGCCCTAGCAACCACCCAGAACACCATAGCAACCGCCTAGCAACCACCCAGAACACCATAGCAACCGCCTAGCAACCACCCAGAACACCATAGCAACTGCCTAGCAACGACCTAGCTACCACCCAGAAAACCATAGCAACCGCCTAGCAACGCCCTAGCAACCACCCAGAACACAATAGCAACCGCCTAGCTACCACCCAGAACACCTTAGCAACGCCCTTGCAACCACCCAGAACACCACAGCAACTGCCTAGCAACGCCCTAGCAACCACCCAGAACACAATAGCAACCGCCTAGCTACCACCCAGAACACCATAGCAACGCCCTAGCAACCACCCAGAACACCATAGGAACTGCCTAGCAAATCCCTGGCAACCACCCAGAACACCATAGCAACCGCCTAGCAACCATCAGAACACCATTGCAACTGCCTAGCAACGGCCTAGCAACCACTCAGAACACCATAGCACCCGCCTCGCAACCACCCAGAACACCATAGCAACCGACTAGCAACCACCCAGAACACTATAGCAACTGCCAAGCAACGCCCTAGCTACCACCCAGAACACCATAGCAACCGCCTAGCTACACCCAGAACACCATAGCAACCGCTTAGCAACCACCCAGAACACCATAGCAACACCCTAGCAACCACCCAGAACACCATAGCAACCGCCTAGCAACCATCCAGAACACCATAGCAACTGCCTAGCAACGCCCTAGCAACCACCCAGAACACCATAGCAACGCCCTAGCAACCACCCAAAACACCATAGCAACCGCCTAGCAACGCCCGAGCAACCACCCAGAACACCATAGCAACCGCCTCGCAACGCCCTAGCAACCACCCAGAACACCATAGCAACTGCCTAGCAACACCCTAGCCACCACCCATAACACCATAGCAACCGCCTAGCAACGACGTAGCAACCACCCAGAACACCATAGCAACTGCTTAGCAATGCCCTAGCAACCACCCAGAACGCCATAGCAACCACCCTAACAACCACCCAGAACACCATAGCAACTGCCTAGCAACGCCCTAGCAACCACCAAGAACACCAAAGCAACTGCCTAGCAACGCCCTAGCAACCACCCAGAACACCATGGCAACTGCCTAGCTACGCCCTAGCAACCACCCAGACCACCATAGCAGCCGCCTAGCACCGCCATAGCAACCACCCAGAACACCATAGCAACCGCATGGCAACCACCCAGAACAGCATAGCAACTGCCTAGCACCACCCTAGCAACCACCCAGAACACCAAAGCAACCACCTAGCAACGCCCTAGCAACCACCCAGAACATCATAGCAACTGCTTAGCAAAGCCCTAGCAACCACCCAGAATGCCATAGCTACCCTCTAGCAACCACCCAGAACCCCATAGCAACGCTCTAGCAACCACCCAGAACGCCATAGCAACCGCCTAGCAACCACTCAGACCACCATAGCAATCGCCAAGCAACGCCCTATCAACCACTCAGAACACCATAGCAACCGCTTAGCAAGGCCCTAGCAACCACCCAGAACACCATTGCAACTGCCTAGCAATGCCCTAGCAACCACCCAGAACACGATAGCAGCTGCCTAGCAACACCCTCACAAGTACACAGAACACCATAGCAACTGCCTAACAACTGTTACAGCCAGTCCTCATTACAAATAAAATTACAATAAAAAAATGTAACTTTTTAAGCTACTCAACTTATCAACCTTTCAGCCATTCCAATTCCTGATTGGTTTCGACTATGACTTCCGGCAACTGTTTCTTCTGCCCAATCCTGTCTCAAAATATAAGTCCTTACTACAATTCTTCACTATTAAAAAATGTCACTATTAAAAATTTCCATATGACAGTTGTCATCAACTCTGACTCCCGCAAACTGTTTCCTCAGTCCACATCTGTTTCAAAATAAAAGTCCTCACCACTACCAAAATTATCTTACTAAAAACGTAGCTACCAATATCTTAATGCAATGATATGTTACAAACTCCACCTTATGCAACTACACTTTGCATTTTCAATGCACACGTAATTCCCTGGAATTACATTATCTAGTTATTATGATTATTCTTCTAACACACTTAATGCGGCCTCAACCTTTTATCGTAGGAACTTCATTCAAACTGCGTTGCGTAGGTCTTACTTAGGACACCTGTGCAATGTATTTTTCATCTTTGTAACTTTTATACTTTTTGAGTTATTAATAAAAAACTATAAATTTTTTCCCCCCATAGACTTAACATTGGCATTATGACATCACAATAGGGCCATTAAGCAAATGGAATCTTGTGCCAGGTGTTCTGACCACCTGCTGTAACTGTCAGTTTTTCAGGCTGTAAGACTACAATCTGGCTCTCTTGAGACTACAGCTTCCTTACTGCTTTCCTTCCTTCTATTTTCTGTCAATCCTTCTTTCTTTTTCCCTCCTATTTCTTTCCTTTGTTCCTTCCTTCCTTTATTCGTTCCTTCTTTCCTACTTTACTTCCTTCTATCCTGCCTTTCATCCTTCCTCCCATTCTTCCTCCCTACTAATTTTCTTTCCTACCTTCCTTAGTTTTTCTTTCCTTCCATCATGCCTTCTTTCATTCCTTCATATCCTTCTTATCTTTCTTCCTTTCTTCTTTCTGCTTTCCCTCTCTTTCCTTCCCTCTTCCTTTCTTTACTTTTTCTTTCCTTCCTTCTCTCTTTCCTTCTGTTTTTCATTTCTTCTTCCTCACTTCCTTCCTTCCTTCCTTCCTTCAATCTTTACTTAAATCCTTCTTCTTCCCTTCTTCCTTTCCTTCCTTCCTTACTTCCTTCTTTCCGTCATTCCTCTGTTTCTTTCCTTCCATCCTCGCCTAGTTTCCTTTGTTCTTTCCTGCCTTCCTTTGATTTCCTTCTTTTTTCCTATATTCCTTCTTTCCTTACTTCCCTCATTAGTTCCTTCTTTCCCTCCTTCCTTCCTTGTTAATATTCCAAATAATTTCGTAATCGTACGGTTCACTACTTCTCCCAGTTTTCACTCGATCCCCAAACAATACACATCAACGCCCAAGCAACAACAAGAACAACATAGCAACTGTCGAGCAATGCCCAAGCAAATATTCAGAACACCATAGCAACCGCCTAGCAACCACCCAAAACACCATAGCAACTGCCTAGCAACCACCCAGAACACTATAGCAACTGCCAAGCAACGCCCTAGCAACCACCCAGAACACCATAGCAACCGCCAAGCAACCACTCAGAACACCAAAGCAACTGCCTAGCAACGCCCTAGCAACCACCCAGAACACCATAGCAACCGCCTAGCAACGCCCTCACAACCACCAAGAACACCATAGCAACTGCCTAGCAACCACCCAGAACACCATAGCAACTGCTTAGCAACGCCCTAGCAACCACCCAGAACACTATAGCAAACGCCTTGCAACCACCCAAAACACCATAGCAACTGCCTAGCAACGCCCTAGCAACCACCCAGAACACCATAGCACTAGCCTAGCAACCACCCAGACCCCCATAGCAACTGCCTAGCAACGCCCTAGCAACCACCCAGAACACCATAGCAACCGCCCAGCAACCACCCAAAACACCATAGCAACTGCCTAGCAACGCCCTAGCAACCACCAAGAACACCTTAGCAACCGCCTAGCAACCACCCAGAACACCATAGCAACTGCCTAGCAACGCCCTAGCAACCACACAGAACACCATAGGAATCGCCTAGCAACGCCCTAGCAACCAACCAGGACACCATAGCAACCGCCTAGCAACCACCCAGAACACCATAGCAACTGCCTAGCAACGCCCTAGCACCCACCCAGAACACCAGAGCAACCGCCTAGCAACGCCCTAATAACCACCCAGAACACCATAGCAACCGCCTAGCAACCACCCACAACCCCATAGCCACCACCTAGCAACCACACAGAACACCATAGCAACTGCCTAGCAACGCCCGAGCAACCACCCAGAACACCATAGCAACCGCCTAGCAACCACCCAGAACACCATAGCAACTGCCTAGCAACGCCCTAGCAACCACCCAGAACACCATAGCAACCACCTAGCAACCACCCAAAACACCAAAGCAACTGCCTAGCAACGCCCTAGCAACCACCCAGAACACCATAGCAACCGCCTAGCAACCACCCAGAACACCATAGCAACTGCCTAGCAACACCCAAACAACCACCCAGAACACCATAGCAACCGCCTAGCAAGGCCCTAGCAAACACCCAGAACACCATAGCAACCGCCTAGCAACCACCCAGAACACCATAGCAACTGCCTAGCAACGCCCTAGCAACCACCCAGAACACCAAAGCAACCACCTAGCAACCACCCAAAACACCATAGCAACTGCCTAGCAACGCCCTAGCAACCACCCAGAACACCATAGCAACCGCCTAGCAACCACCCAGAACACCATAGCAACTGCCTAGCAACGCCCTAGCAACCACCCAGAACACCATAGCAACCACCTAGCAACCACCCAAAACACCATAGCAACTGCCTAGCAACGCCCTAGCAACCACCCAGAACACCATAGCAACCGCCTAGCAACCCCCCAGAACACCATAGCAACTGCCTAGCAACGCCCTAGCAACCACCCAGAACACCATAGCAACCACCTAGCAACCACCCAAAACACCATAGCAACTGCCTAGCAACGCCCTTGCAACCACCCAGAACGCCATAGCAACCGCCTAGCAACCACCCAGAACACCATAGCAACTGCCTAGCAACGCCCTAGCAACCACCCAGAACACCATAGCAACCACCTAGCAACCACCCAAAACACCCTAGCAACTGCCTAGCAACGCCCTAGCAACCACCCAGAACACCATAGCAACCGCCGAGCAACCACCCAGAACACCATTCGAACTGCCTAGCAACACCCTAACAACCACCCAGAACACCATAGCAACCGCCTAGCAACGCCCTAGAAACCACCCAGAACACCATAGCAACAGCCTAGCAACCATCAGAACACCATAGCAACTGCCTAGCAACAACATAGCAACCACCCAGAACACCATAGCAACCGCCTAGCAACCACCCAGAACACCATAGCAACCGCCTAGCAACCACCGAGAACACCATAGCAACTGCATAGCAACGACCTAGCAATCACACAGAACACCATAGCAACAGCCTAGCTACCACACAGAACACTATAGCAACCGCCTAGCAACCACCCAGAACACCAGAGCAACCGCCTAACAACCACCCAGAACACCATAGTAACTCCCTAGCAACCACCCAGAACACCATAGCAACCGCCTAGCAACCATCTAGAACACCATAGCAACTGCCAAGCAACGCCCTAGCAACCACCCAGAACACCATAGCAACGCCGTAGCAACCACCCAGAACACCATAGCAACCGCCTAGCAACGCCCGAGCAACCACCCAGAACACCAAAGCAACTGCCTAGCAACGCCCTAGCAACCACCCAGAACACCATAGCAACCACCTAGCAACCACCCAGAACACCATAGCAACTGCCTCGCAACACCCTAGCAACCACCCAGAACACCATAGCAACTGCCTAGCAACGCCATAGCAACAACCCAGAACACCATAGCAACTGCTTAGCAATCCCCTAGCAACCACCCAGAACGCCATAGCAACCACCCTAACAACCACCCAGAACACAATAGCAACTGCCTAGCAAAGCCCTAGCAACCACCCAGAACACCATACAAATGCCTAGCAACGCCCTAGCAACCACCCACAACACCATAGCAACTGCCTAGCAACACCCTAGCAACCACCCAGAACACCAAAGCAACCACCCAGCAACCCCCTAGCAACCACCCAGAACATCATAGCAACTGCTTTGCAAAGCCCTAGCAACCACGCAGAATGCCATAGCACCCGCCTAGCAACCACCCAGAACCCCATAGCAACACTCTAGCAACCACCCAGAACGCCATAGCAACCGCCTAGCAACCACCCAGAACACCATAGCAATCGCCTAGCAACGCCCTATCAACCACTCAGAACACCATAGCAACCGCTTAGCAAGGCCCTAGCAACCACCCAGAACACCATTGCAACTGCCTAGCAATGCCCTAGCAACCACCCAGAACACGATAGCAGCTGCCTACCAACACCCTCACAAGTACACAGAACACCATAGCAACTGCCTAACAACTGTTACAGCCAGTCCTCATTTTGTCAAATTACAATAAAAAAATGTATTTTTTTAAGCTACTCAACTTATCAACCTTTCAGCCATTCCAACTCCTGATTGTTTTCGACTATGACTTCCGGCAACTGTTTCTTCTGCCCAATCCTGTCTCAAAATATAAGTCCTTACTACAATTCTTCACTATTAAAAAATGTCACTATTAAAAATTTCCATATGACGGTTGTCATCAACTATGACTCCCGCAAACTGTTTCCTCAGTCCACATCTGTTTCAAAATAAAAGTCCTCACCACTACCATAATTATCCTACTAAAAACGTAGCTACCAATATCATAATGCAATGATATGTTACAAACTCCACCTTATGCAACTACACTTTGCATTTTCAATGCACACGTGATTCCCTGGAATTACATTATCTAGTTATTATTATTAGTGTGCATTGAAAATGCTCACTATTGTTATCCTGGTCTTCTTCTTATTATTATTATTATTATTATTATTATTATTATTATTCTTCTAACACACTTAATGCGGCCTCAACCGTTTATCGTAGAAACTTCATTCAAACTGCGTTGCGTAGGTCTTACTTAGGACACCTGTGCAATGTATTTTTCATCTTTGTAACTTTTATACTTTTTGAGTTATTAATAAAAAACTATAAATTTTTTCCCCCCATAGACTTAACATTGGCATTATGACATCACAATAGGGCCATTAAGCAAATGGAATCTTGTGCCAGGTGTTCTGACCACCTGCTGTAACTGTCAGTTTCTCAGGCTGTAAGACTACAATCTGGCTCTCTTGAGACTACAGCTTCCTTACTGCTTTCCTTCCTTCTATTTTCTGTCATTCCTTCTTTCTTTTTCCCTCCTATTTCTTTCCTTCGTTCCTTCCTTCCTTTATTCGTTCCTTCTTTCCTACTTTACTTCCTTCTATCCTGCCTTTCATCCTTCCTCCCATTCTTCCTCCCTACCAATTTTCTTTCCTACCTTCCTTAGTTTTTCTTTCCTTCCATCATGCCTTCTTTCATTCCTTCATATCCTTCTTATCTTTCTTCCTTTCTTCTTTCTGCTTTCCCTCTCTTTCCTTCCCTCTTCCTTTCTTTACTTTTTCTTTCCTTCCTTCTTTCTTTCCTTCTGTTTTTCATTTCTTCTTCCTCACTTCCATCCTTCCTTCCTTCCTTCTATCTTTACTTAAATCCTTCTTCTTCCCTTCTTCCTTTTTTTCCTTCTTTACTTCCTTCTTTCCTTCATTCCTCTGTTTCTTTCCATCCATCCTCGCCTTCTTTCCTTTGTTCTTTCCTGCCTTCCTTTGATTTCCTTCTTTTTTTCCTATATTCCTTCTTTCCTTACTTCTCTCATTAGTTCCTTCTCTCCCTCCTTCCTTCCTTGTTAATATTCCAAATAATTTCGTAATAGTACGGTTCACTACTTCTCCCAGTTTTCACTCGATCCCCAAACAAGACACATCAACGCCCTAGCAACAACAAGAACAACATAGCAACTGTCGAGCAATGCCCAAGCAAATATTCAGAACACCATAGCAACCGCCTAGCAACCACCCAGAACACCATAGCAACCGCCTAGCAACGCCCTTGCAACCACCCAGAACAGCATAGCAACACCCTAGCAACAACCCAGAACACCATAGCAACCGCCTAGCAACCATCCAGAACACCATAGCAACTGCCTAGCAACGCCCTAGCAACCACCCAGAACACCATAGCAACCACCTACCAACCACCCAAAACACCCTAGCAACTGCCTAACAACGCCCTAGCAACCACCCAGAACACCATAGCAACCGCCTAGCAACCACCCAGAACACCATAGCAACTGCCAAGCAACACCCTAACAACCACCCAGAACACCATAGCAACCGCCTAGCAACGCCCTAGCAACCACCCAGAACACCATAGCAACAGCCTAGCAACCACCCAGAACACCATAGCAACCGCCTAGCAACCACCCAGAACACCATAGCAACTGCCTAGCAACGCCCTAGCAACCACCCAGAACACCATAGCAACCACCTAGCAACCACCCAAAACACCATAGCAACTGCCTAACAACGCACTAGCAACCACCCAGAACACCATAGCAACCGCCTAGCAACCACCCAGAACACCATAGCAACTGCCTATCAACACCCTAACAACCAGCCAGAACACCATAGCAACCGCCTAGCAACGCCCTAGCAACCACCCAGAACACCATAGCACCCCCCTAGCAACCACCCAGAACACCATAGCCACCGCCTAGCAACCATCCAGAACACCTTAGCAACTGCCTAGCAACGCCCTAGCAACCACCCAGAACACCATAGCAACCGCCTAGCAACCACCCAGAACACCATAGCAACTGCCTAGCAACACCCTAACAACCACCCAGAACACCATAGCAACCGCCTAACAACGCCCTAGCAACCACCCAGAACACCAGAGCAACAGCCTAGCAACCACCCAGAACACCATAGCAACTGCCTAGCAACGCCCTAGCAACCACCCAGAACACCATAGCAACCACCTAGCACCCACCCAAAACACCATAGCAACTGCCTAACAACGCCCTAGCAACCACCCAGAACACCATAGCAACCACCTAGCAAACACCCAGAACACCATAGCAACCGCCTAGCAACCACCCAGAACACCATAGCAACTTCCTAGCAACGCCCTAGCAACCACCCACAACACCATAGCAACCACCTAGCAACCACCCAAAACACCATAGCAACTGCCTAACACCGCCCTAGCAACCACCCAGAACACCAGAGCAACCGCCTAGCAACCACCCAAAACACCATAGCAACTGCCTAGCAACACCCTAACAACCACCCAGAACACCATAGCAACCGCCTAGCAACGCCCTAGCAACCACCCAGAACACCATAGCAACACCCTAGCAACCACCCAGAACACCATAGCAACCGCCTAGCAACCATCCAGAACACCATAGCAACTGCCTAGCAACGCCCTAGCAACCACCCAGAACACCATAGCAACCGCCTACCAACCACCCAGCACACCATAGCAACTGCCTAGTAACACCCTAACAACCACCCAGAACACCATAGCAACCGCCTAGCAACGCCCTAGCAACCACCCAGAACACCATAGCAACAGCCTAGCAACCACCCAGAACACCATAGCAACTGCCTAGCAACGCCCTAGCAACCACCCAGAACACCATAGCAACCACCTAGCAACCACCCAAAACACCATAGCAACTGCCTAACAACGCCCTAGCAACCACCCAGAACACCATAGCAACCCCCTAGCAACCACCCAGAACACCATAGCAACTGCCTAGCAACACCCTAAAAACCACCCAGAACACCATAGCAACTGCCGAGCAACGCCCTAGCAACCACCCAGAACACCATAGCAACCACCTAGCAACCACCCAAAACACCATAGCAACTGCCTAACAACGCCCTAGCAACCACCCAGAACACCATAGCAACCGCCTAGCAACCACCCAGAACACCATAGCAACTGCCTAGCAACACCCTAACAACCACCCAGAACACCATAGCAACCGCCTAGCAAAGCCCTAGCAACCACCCAGAACACCATAGCAACAGCCTAGCAATGCTCTAGCAACCTCCCAGAACACCATAGCAACTGCCTAGCAACACCCTAACAACCACCCATAACACCATAGCAACCGCCTAGCAACGCCCTAGCAACCACCCAGAACACCATAGCAACAGCCTAGCAATGCCCTAGCAACCTCCCAGAACACCATAGCAACCGCCTAGCAAGGCCCTAGCAACCACCCAGAACACCATAGCAACCGCCTTGCAATGCCCTAGCAACATCCCAGAACACCATAGCAACCGCCTAGCAACCACCCAGCACACCATTGCAACTGCCTAGCAACGCCCTAGCAACCACCCAGAACACCATAGCAACCACCTAGCAACCACCCAGAACACAATAGCAACCGCCTAGCAACCACCCAGAACACCATAGCAACCGCCTAGCTACCACCCAGAACACCATTGCAACGCCCGAGCAACCACCAAAACACCATAGCAACTGCCTAGCAACGCCCTAGCAACCACCCAGAACACCATAGCAACGCCCTAGCAACCACCCAGAACACCATAGCAACTGCCTAGCAACGCCCTAGCAACCACCCAGAACACCATAGCAACTGCCTAACAACCATCAGAACACCATAGCAACTGCCTAGCAACGCCCTAGCAACCACCCCAAACACCTAAGCAACCGCCTAGCAACCACCCAGAACACCATAGCAACCGCCTAGCAACGACCTAGCAACCACCCAGAACACCATAGCAACCGCCTAGCAACCACCCAGAATGCCATAGCAACCGCCTAACAACCACCCAGAACACCATAGCAACACCCTAGCAACCACCCAGAACACCATAGCAACCGCCTAGCAACCATCCAGAACACCAAAGCAACTGCCTAGCAACACCCTAACAACCACCCAGAACACCATAGCAACCGCCTAGCAACGCCCTAGCAACCACCCAGAACACCATAGCAACAGCCTAGCAATGCCCTAGCAACCTCCCACAACACCATAGCAACCGCCTAGCAAGTCCCTAGCAACAACCCAGAACACCATAGCCACCGCCTAGCAATCCCCTAGCAACCTCCCAGAACACCATAGCAACCGCCTAGCAACCACCCAGCACACCATTGCAACTGCCTAGCAACGCCCTAGCAACCACCCAGAACACCATAGCAGCCGCCTGGCAACCACTCAGAACACAATAGCAACCGCCTAGCAACCACCCAGAACACCATAGCAACCGCCTAGCTACCACCCAGAACACCATAGCAACGCCCTAGCAACCACCCAGAACACCATAGCAACTGCCTAGCAACGCCCTAGCAACCACCCAGAACACCATAGCAACGCCCTAGCAACCACACAGAACACCATAGCAACTGCCTAGCAACGCCCTAGCAACCACCCAGAACACCGTAGCAACTGCCTAGCAACCATCAGGACACCATAGCAACTGCCTAGCAACGCCCTAGCAACCACCCAGAACACCTAAGCAACCGCCTAGCAACCACCCAGAACACCATAGCAACTGCCTAGCAATGACCTAGCAACCACCCAGAACACCATACCAACCGCCTAGCAACCACCCAGAACACCAGACCAACCCCCTTACAACCACCCAGAACACCATAGCAACACCCTAGTAACCACCCAGAACACCATAGCAACCGCCTAGCAACAATCCAGAACACCATAGCAACTACCTAGCAACGCCCTAGCAACCACCCAGAACACCATAGCAACGCCTTAGCAACCACGCAGAACACCATAGCAACTGCCTAGCAACGCCCGAGCAACCACCCAGAACACCATAGCAACCGCCTAGCAACGCCCTAGCAACCACCCAGACCCCCCTAGCAACCACCTAGCAACCACCCAGACCACCATAGCAACCACCTACCAACCACACAGAACACCATAGCAACTGCCTAGCAACACCCTAGCAACCACTCAGAACACCATAGTAACCGCCTTGCAACGCTGTAGCAACCACCCAGAACACCATAGCAACTGCTTCGCAATGCCCTAGCAACCACCCAGAACGCCATAGCAACCACCCTAACAACCACCCAGAACACCATAGCAACTGCCTAGCAACGCCCTAGCAACCACCCAGAACACCATAGCAACGGCCTAGCAACCACCCAGAACAGCATAGCAACTGCCTGGCAACACCCTAGCAACCACCCAGAACACCATAGCAACCACCTATCAACGCCCTAGCAACCACCCAGAACATCATAGCAACTGCTTAGCAAAGCCCTAGCAACCACCCAGAATGCCATAGCAACCGCCTCGCAACCACCCAGAACCCCATAGCAACGCTCTAGCAACCACCCAGAACGCCATAGCAACCGCCTTACAACCACCCAGAACACCATAGCAATCGCCTAGCAATGCCCTGTCAACCACTCAGAACACCATAGCAACCGCTTAGCAAGGCCCTAGCAACCACCCAGAACACCATTGCAACTGCCTAGCAATGCCCTAGCAACCACCCAGAACACGATAGCAGCTGCCTAGCAACACCCTCACAAGTACACAGAACACCATAGCAACTGCCTAACAACTGTTACAGCCAGTCCTCATTATGTCAAATTACAATAAAAAAATGTAACTTTTTAAGCTACTCAACTTATCAACCTTTCAGCCATTCCAACTCCTGATTGTTTTCGACTATGACTTCTGGTGACTGTTTCTTCTGCCCAATCCTGTCTCAAAATATAAGTCCTCATTACAATTCTTCACTATTAAAAAATGTCACAATTAAAAATTTCCATATGACAGTTGTCATCAACTATGACTCCCGCAAACTGTTTCCTCAGTCCACATCTGTTTCAAAATAAAAGTCCTCACCACTACCATAATTATCCTACTAAAAATGTAGCTACCAATATCATAAAGCAATAATATGTTACAAACTCCACCTTATGCAACTACACTTTGCATTTTCAATGCACACGTAATTCCCTGGAATTACATTATCTAGTTATTATTATTATTATTATTGTTATTCTTCTAACACACTTAATGCGGCCTCAACCGTTTATCGTAAAAACTTCATTCAAACTGCGTTGCGTAGGTCTTACTTAGGACACCTGTGCAATGTATTTTTCATCTTTGTAACTTTAATACTTTTTGAGTTATTCATAAAAAACTATAAATTTTTTCCCCCCATAGACTTCACATTGGCATTATGACATCACAATAGGGCCATTAAGCAAATGGAATCTTGTGCCAGGTGTTCTGACCACCTGCTGTAACTGTCAGTTTCTCAGGCTGTAAGACTACAATCTGGCTCTCTTGAGGCTACAGCTTCCTTACTGCTTTCCTTCCTTCTATTTTCTGTCATTCCTTCTTTCTTTTTCCCTCCTATTTCTTTCCTTCGTTCCTTCCTTCCTTTATTCGTTCCATATTTCCTACTTTACTTCCTTCTATCCTGCCTTTCATCCTTCCTCCCATTCTTCCTCCCTACCAATTTTCTTTCCTACCTTCCTTAGTTTTTCTTTCCTTCCATCATGCCTTCTTTCATTCCTTCATGTCCTTCTTATCTTTCTTCCTTTCTTCTTTCTGCTTTCCCTCTCTTTCCTTCCCTCTTCCTTTCTTTACTTTTTCTTTCCTTCCTTCTCTCTTTCCTTCTGTTTTTCATTTCTTCTTCCTCACTTCCTTCCTTCCTTCCTTCTATCTTTACTTAACTCCTTCTTCTTCCCTTCTTCCTTTCCTTCCTTCCTTACTTCCTTCTTTCCGTCATTCCTCTGTTTCTTTCCATCCATCCTCGCCTAGTTTCCTTTGTTCTTTCCTGCCTTCCTTTGATTTCCTTCTTTTTTTCCTATATTCCTTCTTTCCTTACTTCCCTCATTATTTCCTTCTCTCCCTCCTTCCTTCCTTGTTAATATTCCAAATAATTTCGTAATCGTACGGTTCACTACTTCTCCCAGTTTTCACTCGATCCCCAAACAATACACATCAACGCCCTAGCAACAACAAGAACAACATAACAACTGTCGAGCAATGCCCAAGCAAATATTCAGAACACCATAGCAACCGCCTAGCAACCACCCAAAACACCATAGCAACTGCCTACCCACCACCCAGAACACTATACCAACTGCCAAACAACGCCCTAGCAACCACCCAAAACACCATAGCAACTGCCTAGCAACCACCCAGAACACCATAGCAACCGCCAAGCAACGACTCAGAACACCAAAGCAACTACCTAGCAACGCCCTAGCAACCACCCAGAACACCATAGCAACCGCCTAGCAACGCCCTCACAACCACCAAGAACACCATAGCAACGGCCTAGCAACCACCCAGAACACCATAGCAACTGCCTAGCAACGCCCTAGCAACCACCCAGAACACTATAGCAACCGCCTAGCAACCACCAAAAACACCATAGCAACTGCCTAGCAACGCCCTTGCAACCACCCAGGACACCATAGCAACTGCCTAGCAACGCCCTAGTTTCCACCCAGAACACCATAGCAACCGCCCAGCAACCACCCAAAACACCATAGCAACTGCCTAGCAACGCCCTAGCAACCACCAAGAACACCTTAGCAACCACCTAGCAACCACCCAGAACACCATAGCAACTGCCTTGCAACGCCCTAGCAAGCACACAGAACACCATAGGAATCGCCTAGCAACGCCCTAGCAACCACCCAGAACACCATAGCAACCGCCTAGCAACCACCCAGAACACCATAGCAACTGCCTAGCAACGCCCTAGCAACCACCCAGAACACCATAGCAACCGCATAGCAACCACCCAGAACACCATAGCAACCGCCAAGCAACCACCCAGAACACCATAGCAACTGCCTAGCAACGCCCGAGCAAACACCCAGAACACCATAGCAACCGCCTAGCAAACACCCAGAACACCATAGCAACTGCCTAGCAACGCCCTAGCAACCACCCAGAACACCATAGCAACCACCTAGCAACCACCCAAAACACCATAGCAACTGCCTCGCAACGCCCTAGCAACCACCCAGAACACCATAGCAACCGCCTAGCTACCACCCAGAACACCATAGCAACTGCCTAGCAACACCCTAACAACCACCCAGAACACCATAGCAACCGCCTAGCAACGCCCTAGCAACCACCCAGAACACCATAGCAACAGCCTAGCAATGCCCTAGCAACCTCCCAGAACACCATAGCAACCGCCTAGCAAGGCCCTAGCAACCACCCAGAACACCATAGCAACCGCCTAGCAACCACCAAGAACACCATAGGAACTGCCTAGCAACGCCCTAGCAACCACCCAGAACACCATGGCAACCACCTAGCAACCACCCAAAACACCATAGCAACTGCCTAGCAACGCCCTAGCAACCACCCAGAACACCATAGCAACCGCCTAGCAACCACCCAGAACACCATAGCAACTGCCTAGCAACGCCCTAGCAACCACCCAGAAAACCATAGCAACAGCCTAGCAACCATCAGAACACCATAACAACTGCCTAGCAACGCCCTAGCAACCACCCAGAACACCATAGCAACCGCCTAGCAACCACCCAGAACACCAAAGCAACTGCCGAGCAACGCCCTAGCAACCACCCAGAACACTATAGCAACCGCCTAGCAACCACCAAAAACACCATAGCAACTGCCTAGCAACGCCCTAGCAACCACCCAGAACATAGCAACTGCCTAGCAACGACCTAGCAACCACCCAGAACACCATAGCGACCGCCTAGCTACCACCCAGAACACCATAGCAACCGCCTAGAAACCACCCAGCACACCAGAGCAACCGCCTAGAAACCACCCAGAACACCATAGCAACACCCTAGCAACCACCCAGAACACCAAAGCAACCACCCAGAACACCATAGCAACTGCCTAGCAACACCCTAGCAACCACCCAGAACACCATAGCAACCGCCTAGCAACGCCGTAGCAACCACCCAGAACACCATAGCAACTGCTCTGCAATGCCCTAGCAACCACCCAGAATGCCATAGCAACCACCCTAACAACCACCCAGAACACTATAGCAACTGCATAGCAACGCCCTAGCAACCACCTAGAACACCATAGCAACTGCCTAGCAACGCCCCAGCAACCACCCAGAACACCATAGCAACTGCCGAGCAACACCCTAGCAACCACCCAGAACACCATAGCAACCGCCTAGCAACGCCGTAGCAACCACCCAGAACACCATAGCAACCGCCTGGCAACCACCCAGAACACCTTAGCAACTGCCTAGCAACGACCTAGCAACCACCCAGAACACCATAGCAACCGCCTAGCTACCACCCAGAACACCATAGCAACCGCCTAGCAACCACCCAGAACACCAGAGCAACCGCCTAGAAACCACCCAGAACATCATAGCAACTGCCTAGCGACACCCTAACAACCACCCAGAACACCATAGCAACACCCTAGCAACCACCCAGAACACCATAGCAACCACCTAGCAACCACCCAGAACACCATAGCAACTGCCTAGCAACACCCTAGCAACCACCCAGAACACCATAGTAACCGCCTAGCAACGCCGTAGCAACCACCCAGAACACCATAGCAACTGCCTAGCAACGCCCTAGCAACCACCCAGAACACAATAGCAACCACCTAGCAACCACCAAAAACACCATAGCAACTGCCTAGCAACGCCCTTGCAACCACCCAGAACACCATAGCAACCGCCTAGCAACCACCCAGAACACCATTGCAACTGCCTAGCAACACCCTAACAACCACCCAGAACACCATAGCAACCGCCTAGCAACACCCTAGCAACCACCCAGAACACCATAGCAACAGCCTAGCAACCATCAGAACACCATAGCAACTGCCTAGCAACGCCCTAGCAACCACCCAGAACAGCATAGCAACTGCCTAGCAACCACCCAGAACACCATAGCAACCACCTAGCAACCACCCAGAACACCATAGCAACTGCCTAGCAACGACATAGCAACCACCCAGAACACCATAGCAACCGACTAGCTACCACCCAGAACACCATAGCAACCGCCTAGCAACCACCCAGAACACCAGAGCAACCGCCTAGAAACCACCCAGAACATCATAGCAACTGCCTAGCAACACCCTAACAACCACCCAGAACACCATAGCAACATCCTAGCAACCACCCAGAACACCATAGCAACCACCCAGAACACCATAGCAACTGCCTAGAAACACCCTAGCAACCACACAGAACACCATAGCAACTGCTCTGCAATGCCCTAGCAACCACCCAGAACGCCATAGCAACCACCCAAACAACCACCCAGAACACCATAGCAACTGCATAGCAATGCCCTAGCAACCACCTAGAACACCATAGCAACTGCCTAGCAACGCCCTAGAAACCACCCAGAACACCATAGCAACTGCCTAGCAACACCCTTGCAACCACCCAGAACACCATAGCAACCACCTAGCAACGCCCTAGCAACCACCCAGAACATCATAGCAACTGCTTAGCAAAGCCCTAGCAACCACCCAGAATGCCATAGCAACTGCCTAGCAACCACCCAGAACCCCATAGCAACACTCTAGCAACCACCCAGAATGCCATAGCAACCGCCTAGCAACCACCCAGAACACCATAGCAACCGCTTAGCAAGGCCCTAGCAACCACCCAGAACACCATTGCAACTGCCTAGCAATGCCCTAGCAACCACCCAGAACACCATAGCAACCGCTTAGCAAGGCCCTAGCAACCACCCAGAACACCATTGCAACTGCCTAGCAATGCCCTATCAACCACTCAGAACACCATAGCAACCGCTTAGCAAGGCCCTAGCAACCACCCAGAACACCATTGCAACTGCCTAGCAATGCCCTAGCAACCACCCAGAACACGATAGCAGCTGCCTAGCAACACCCTCACAAGTACACAGAACACCATAGCAACTGCCTAACAACTGTTACAGCCAGTCCTCATGTCAAATTACAATAAAAAAATGTAACTTTTTAAGCTACTCAACTTATCAACCTTTCAGCCATTCCAACTCCTGATTGTTTTCGACTATGACTTCCAGCAACTGTTTCTTCTGCCCAATCCTGTCTCAAAATATAAGTCCTTACTACAATTCTTCACTATTGAAAAATGTCACTATTAAAAATTTCCATATGACAGTTGTCATCAACTATGACTCCCGCAAACTGTTTCCTCAGTCCACATCTGTTTCAAAATAAAAGTCCTCACCACTACCATAATTATCCTACTAAAAACGTAGCTACCAATATCATAATGCAATGATATGTTACAAACTCCACCTTATGCAACTACACTTTGCATTTTCAATGCACACGTAATTCCCTGGAATTACATTATCTAGTTATTATTATTATTATTATTATTATTCTTCTAACACACTTAATGCGGCCTCAACCGTTTATCGTAGAAACTTCATTCAAACTGCGTTGCGTAGGTCTTACTTAGGACACATGTGCAATGTATTTTTCATCTTTGTAACTTATTTACTTAATGAGTTCTTAATAAAAAACTATAAATTTTTTCCCCCCATAGACTTAACATTGGCATTATGACATCACAATACGGCCATTGAGCAAATGGAATCTTGTGCCAGGTGTTCTGACCACCTGCTGTAACTGTCAGTTTCTCAGGCTGTAAGACTACAATCTGGCTCTCTTGAGACTACAGCTTCCTTACTGCTTTCCTTCCTTCTATTTTCTGTCATTCCTTCTTTCTTTTTCCCTCCTATTTCTTTCCTTCGTTCCTTCCTCCCTTTATTCCTATCTTCTTTCCTACTTTTCTTCCTTCTCTCCTGTCTTTCATCCTTCCTCCCATTCTTCCTCCCTACCAATTTTCTTTCCTACCTTCCTTAGTTTTTCTTTCCTTCCATCATGCCTTCTTTCATTCCTTCATATCCTTCTTATCTTTCTTCCTTTCTTCTTTCTGCTTTCCCTCTCTTTCCTTCCCTCTTCCTTTCTTTACTTTTTCTTTCCTTCCTTCTCTCTTTCCTTCTGTTTTTCATTTCTTCTTCCTCACTTCCTTCCTTCCTTCCTTCTATCTTTACTTAAATCCTTCTTCTTCCCTTCTTCCTTTCCTTCCTTCCTTACTTCCTTCTTTCCGTCATTCCTCTGTTTCTTTCCATCCATCCTCGCTTAGTTTCCTTTGTTCTTTCCTGCCTTCCTTTGATTTCCTTCTTTTTTTCCTATATTCCTTCTTCCCTTACTTCCCTCATTAGTTACTTCTTTCCCTCCTTCCTTCCTTGTTAATATTCCAAATAATTTCGTAATCGTACGGTTCACTACTTCTCCCAGTTTTCACTCGATCCCCAAACAATACACATCAACGCCCTAGCAACAACAAGAACAACACAGCAACTGTCGAGCAATGCCCAAGCAAATATTCAGAACACCATAGCAACCCCCTAGCAACCACCCAAAACACCACAGCAACTGCCTAGCAACCACCCAGAACACTATAGCAACTGCCAAGCAAAGCCCTAGCAACCACCCACAACACCACAGCAAACACTCAGAACACCAAAGCAACTGCCTAGCAACGCCCTAGCAATCACCCAGAACACCATAGCAACCGCCTAGCAACGCCCTCACAACCACCAAGAACACCATAGCAACTGCCTAGAACCACCCAGAACACCATAGCAACTGCCTAGCAACGCCCTAGCAACCACCCAGAACACTATAGCAACCACCTAGCAACCACCCAAAACACCATAGCAACTGCCTAGCAATGCCCTAGCAACCACCCAGAACACCATAGCAATCGCCTAGCAACCACCCAGAACACCATAGCAACTGCCTAGCAACGCCCTAGCAACCACCCAGAACACCATAGCAACCGCCCAGCAACCACCCAAAACACCAAAGCAACTGCCTAGCAACGCCCTAGCAACCACCAAGAACACCACAGCAACCGCCTAGCAACCACCCAGAACACCATAGCAACTGCCTAGCAACGCCCGCGCAACCACCCAGGACACCATAACAACCGCCTAGCAACCACCCACAACACCATAGCAACTGACTAGCAACGCCCTAGCAACCACCCAGAACACCATAGCAACCACCTAGCAACCACCCAGAACACCATAGCAACCGCCTAGCAACCACCCAGAACACCATAGCAACTGCCTAGCAACGCCCTAGCAACCACCCAGAACACCATAGCAACCGCCTAGCAACCACCCAGAACACCATAGCAACTGCCTAGCAACGCCCGAGCAACCACCCAGAACACCATAGCAACCGCCTAGCAACCACCCAGAACACAATAGCAACTGCCTAGCAACGCCCGAGCAACCACCCAGAAAAACATAGCAACCACCTAGCAACCACCCAAAACACCATAGCAACTGCCTAGCAAAGCCCTAGCAACCTTCCAGAACACCATAGCAACCGCCTAGCAACCACCCAGAACACCAAAGCAACTGCCTAGCAACACCCTAACAACCACCCAGAACACCATAGCAACCGCCTAGCAACGCCCTTGCAACCACCCAGAACACCATAGCAACAGCCTAGCAATGCCCTAGCAACCGCCCAGAACACCATAGCAACCGCCTAGCAAGGCCCTAGCAACCACCCAGAACACCATAGCAACCGCCTAGCAACCACCCAGAACACCATAGCAACTGCCTAGCAACGCCCTAGCAACCACCCAGATCACCATAGCAACCACCTAGCAACCACCCAAAACACCATAGCAACTGCCTGGCAACGCCCTAGCAACCACCCAGAACACCATAGCAACCGCCTAGCAACCACTCAGAACACCATTGCAACTGCCTAGCAACACCCAAACAACCACCCAGAACACCATAGCAACCGCCTAGCAACCACCCAGAACACCATAGCAACAGCCTAGCAACCATCAGAACACCATCGCAACTGCCGAGCAACACCCTAGCAACCACCCAAAACACCATAGCAACCGCCAAGCAACCACCCAGAACACCATAGCAACCGCCTTGCAACCACCCAGAACACCATAGCAACTGCCTAGCAACGACCTAGCAACCACCCAGAACACCATAGCAACCGCCCATCTACCACCCAGAACACCATAGCAACCGCCTAGCAACCACCCAGAACACCAGAGCAACCGCCTAACAACCACCCAGAACTCCACAGCAACACCCTAGCAACTACCCAGAACACCATAGCAACCGCCTAGCAACCATCTAGAACACCATAGCAACTGCTTAGCAACGCCCTAGCAACCACCCAGAACACCATAGCAACGGCCTAGCAACCACCCAGAACACCATAGCAACCGCCTAGCAACGCCCGAGCAAGCACCCAGAACACCATAGCAACCGCCTAGCAACGCCCGAGCAAGCACCCAGTACACCATAGCAACTGCCTAGCAACACCCTAGCAACCACCCAGAACACCATAGCAACCGCCTAGCAACGCCGTAGCAACCACCCACAACACCATAGCAACTGCTTAGCAATGCCCTAGCACCCACCCTGAACGCCATAGCAACCACCCTAACAACCACCCAGAACACCATAGCAACTGCCTAGCAACGCCCAAGCAACCACCCAGAACACCATAGCAACTGCCTAGCAACGCCCTAGCAACCACCCAGAACACCATAGCAACTGCCTAGCAACACCCTAGCAACCACACAAAATGCCATAGCAACCGCCTAGCAACCGCCCAGAACCCCATAGCAACACTCTAGCAACCACCCAGAACGCCATAGCAACCGCCTAGCAACCACCCAGAACACCATAGCAATCGCCTAGCAACGCTCTATCAACCACTCAGAACACCATAGCAACCGCTTAGCAAGGCCCTAGCAACCACCCAGAACACCATTGCAACTGCCTAGCAATGCCCTAGCAACCACCCAGAACACGATAGCAGCTGCCTAGCAACACCCTCACAAGTACACAGAACACCATAGCAACTGCCTAACAACTGTTACAGCCAGTCCTCATTATGTCAAATCACAATAAAAAAATGTAACTTTTTAAGCTACTCAACTTTTTGACCATTCAGCCATTCCAACTCCTGATTGTTTTCGACTATGACTTCCGGCAACTGTTTCTTCTGCCCAATCCTGTCTCAAAATATAAGTCCTTACTACAATTCTTCACTATTAAAAAATGTCACTATTAAAAATTTCCATATGACAGTTGTCATCAACTATGACTCCCGCAAACTGTTTCCTCAGTCCACATCTGTTTCAAAATAAAAGTCCTCACCACTACCATAATTCTCCTACTAAAAACGTAGCTACCAATATCATAATGCAATGATATGTTACAAACACCACCTTATGCAACTACACTTTGTATTTTCAATGCACACGTAATTCCCGGGAATTACATTATCTAGTTATTAGTGTGCATTGAAAATGCTCACTATTGTTATCCTGGTCTTCTTCTTATTATTATTAGTGTGCATTGAAAATGCTCACTATTGTTATCCTGGTCTTCTTATTATTAGTGTGCATTGAAAATGCTCACTATTGTTATCCTGGTCTTCTTATTATTATTATTATTATTATTATTATTATTATTATTCTTCTAACACACTTAATGCGGCCTCAACCGTTTATCGTAGAAACTTCATTCAAACTGCGTTGCGTAGGTCTTACTTAGGACACCTGTGCAATGTATTTTTCATCTTTGTAACTTTTATACTTTTTGAGTTATTAATAAAAAACTATAAATTTTTTCCTCCCACAGACTTAACATTGGCATTATGACATCACAATAGGGCCATTAAGCAAATGGAATCTTGTGCCAGGTGTTCTGACCACCTGCTGTAACTGTCAGTTTCTCAGGCTGTAAGACTACAATCTGGCTCTCTTGAGACTACAGCTTCCTTACTGCTTTCCTTCCTTCTATTTTCTGTCATTCCTTCTTTCTTTTTCCCTCCTATTTCTTTCCTTCGTTCCTTCCTTCCTTTATTCGTTCCTGCTTTCCTACTTTACTTCCTTCTATCCTGCCTTTCATCCTTCCTCCCATTCTTCCTCCCTACCAACTTTCTTTCCTACCTTCCTTAGTTTTTCTTTCCTTCCATCATGCCTTCTTTCATTCCTTCATATCCTTCTTATCTTTCTTCCTTTCTTCTTTCTGCTTTCCCTCTCTTTCCCTCCCTCTTCCTTTCTTTCCTTTTTCTTTCCTTGCTTCTCTCTTTCCTTCCATTTTTCATTTCTTCTTCCTCACTTCCTTCCTTCCTTCTATCTTTACTTAAATCCTTCTTCTTCCCTTCTTCCTTTCCTTCCTTCTTTACTTCCTTCTTTCCTTCATTCCTTTGTTTCTTTCCATCCATCCTCGCCTTCTTTCCTTTGTTCTTTCCTGCCTTCTTTTGATTTCCTTCTTTTTTCCTATATTCCTTCTTTCCTTACTTCCCTCATTAGTTCCTTCTTTCCCTCCTTCCTTCCTTGTTAATATTCCAAATAATTTCGTAATCGTACGGTTCACTACTTCTCCCAGTTTTCACTCGATCCCCAAACAAGACACATCAACGCCCTAGCAACAAAAAGAACAACATAGCAACTGTCGAGCAATGCCCAAGCAAATATTCAGAACACCATAGCAACCGCCAAGCAACCACCCAAAACACCATAGCAACTGCCTAGCAACCACCCAGAACACTATAGCAACTGCCTAGCAACGCCCTAGCAACCACCCAGAACACCATAGCAACCGCCTAGCAACCACCCAGAACACCATAGCAACTGCCTAGCAACGCCCTAGCAACCACCCACAACACCATAGCAACCGCCTAGCAACCACCCCGAACACCATAGCAACCGCCTAGCAACCACCCAGAACACCATAGCAACTGCCTAGCAACGCCCTAGCAACCACCCAGAACACCTACGCCACTGCCTAGCAACGCCCTAGCAACCACCCAGAACGCTATAGCAACTGCCTAGCAACGCCCTAGCAACCACCCAGAACACCATAGCACCCACCTAGCAACCCCCCAAAACACCATAGCAACTGCCTAGCAACGCCCTAGCAACCACCCAGAACACCATAGCAACCGCCTAGCAACCACCCAGAACACCATAGCAACTGCCTAGCAACACCCTAACAACCACCCAGAACACCATAGCAACCGCCTAGCAACGCCCTAGCAACCACCCAGAACACCATAGCATCAGCCTAGCAATGCCCTAGCAACCACCCAGAACACCATAGCAACTGCCTAGCAACGCCCTAGCAACCACCCAGAACACCATAGCAACCGCCTAGCAACCACCCAGAACACCATAGCACCCGCCTAGAAACCACCCAGAACACCACAGCAACTGCCTAGCAACGCCCCAGCAACCACCCAGAACACAATAGCAACTGCCTAGCAACCACCCAGAACACCATAGCAACCACCTAGCAACCACCCAGAACACCATAGCAACTGCCTAGCAACGCCTTAGCAACCACCTAGAACACCATAGCAACCACCTAGCAACCACCCAAAACACCATAGCAACTGCCTAGCAATGCCCTAGCAACCACCCAGAACACCAAAGCAACCGCCTAGCAACCACCCAGAACACCATAGCAACTGCCTAGCAACGCCCTAGCAACCACCCAGAACACCATAGCAACCGCCTAGCAACCACCCAGAACACCATAGCAACCGCCTAGCAACTACCCAGAACACCATAGCAACCGCCTAGCAATGCCCTATCAACCACCCAGAACACCATAGCAACCGCCTAGCAACCACTCAGAACACCATAGCAACTGCTTAGCAACGCCCTAGCAACCACCCAGAACACCATAGCAACTGCTTAGCAATGCCCTAGCAACCACCCAGAACACCATAGCAACCGCCTAGCAACCACTCAGAACACCATAGCAACTGCTTAGCAACGCCCTAGCAACCACCCAGAACACCATAGCAACTGCTTAGCAACCACCCAGAACACCATAGCAACCGCCTAGTAACCACCAAGAACACCATAGCAACTGCCTAGCAACGCCCGAGCAACCACCCAGAACACCATAGCAACCGCCTAGCAACCACCCAGAACACCATAGCAACTGCCTAGCAACGCCCCAGCAACCACCCAGAACACCATAGCAACCACCTAGCAACCACCCTAAACACCATAGCAACTGCCTAGCAACGCCCTAGCAACCACCCAGAACACCATAGCAACCGCCTAGCAACCACACAGAACACCATAGCAACTGCCCACCAACACCCTCACACCCACCCAGACCACCCTAGCAACCGCCTAGCAACCCCCTAGCAACCACCCAGAACACCATAGCAACAGCCTAGCAATGCCCTTGCAACCTCCCAGAACACCATAGCAACCGCCTAGCAAGGCCCTAGCAACCACCCAGAACACCATAGCAACCGCCTAGCAATGCCCTTGCAACCTCCCAGAACACCATAGCAACCGCCTAGCAACCACCCAGCACACCATAGCAACTGCCTAGCAACGCCCTAGCAACCACCCAGAACACCATAGCAACCGCCTAGCAACCACCCAGAACACAATAGCAACCGCCTAGCTACCACCCAGAACACCATAGCACCGCCCTACCAACCACCCAGACCACCATAGCAACTGCCTAGCAACGCCCTAGCAACCACCCAGAACACCATAGCAACCGACTAGCAACCATCAGAACACCATAGCAACTGCCTAGCAACGCCCTAGCAAACACCCAGAACACCATAGCAACCGCCTAGCAACCACCCAGAACACCATAGCAACGCCTAGCAACAACACAGAACACCATAGCAACTGCCTAGCAAAGATCTAGCAACCACCCAGAACACCAATGCAACCGCCTTGCTACCACCCAAAACACCAGAGCAACCGCCTAGCAACCACCCAGAACACCAGAGCAACCGCCTAACAACCACCCAGAACACCATAGCAACACCCTAGCAACCACCCAGAACACCATAGCAACCGCCTAGCAACCATCCAGAACACCATAGCAACGGCCTAGCAACGCCCTAGCAACCACCCAGAATACCATAGCAACGCCCTAGCAACCACCCAGAACACCATAGCAACCGCCTAGCAACGCCCGAGCAACCACCCAGAACACCATAGCAACCGCCTAGCAACGCCCTAGCAACCAGCCAGAACATCATAGCAACCACCCAGCAACCACCCAGAACACCATAGCAACTGCCTAGCAACACCCTAGCAACCACCCAGAACACCATAGCAACCGCCTGGCAATGCCGTGGCAACCACCCAGAACACCATACCAACTGCTTAGCAATGCCCTAGCAACCACCCAGAACGCCATAGCAACCACCCTAACAACCACCCAGAACACCATAGCAACTGCCTAGCAACGGCCTATCAACCACCCAGAACACAATAGCAACTGCCTAGCAACGCCATAGCAACCACCCAGAACACCATAGCAACGGCCTAGCAACCACCCAGAACAGCATAGCAACTGCCTAGCAACACCCTAGCAACCACCCAGAACACCATAGCAACCACCTAGCAACGCCCTAGCAACCACCCAGAACATCATAGCAACTGCTTGGCAAAGCCCTAGCAACCACCCAGAATGCCATAGCAACCACCCTAACAACCACCCAGAACACCATAGCAACTGCCTAGCAACGGCCTATCAACCACCCAGAACACAATAGCAACTGCCTAGCAACGCCATAGCAACCACCCAGAACACCATAGCAACGGCCTAGCAACCACCCAGAACAGCATAGCAACTGCCTAGCAACACCCTAGCAACCACCTAGAACACCATAGCAACCACCTAGCAACGCCCTAGCAACCACCCAGAACATCATAGCAACTGCTTAGCAAAGCCCGAACAACCACCCAGTACGCCATAGCAACCGCCTAGCAACTACCCAGAACACCATAGCAACCGCCTAGCAATGCCCTATCAACCACCCAGAACACCATAGCAACTGCCTAGCAATGCCCTAGCAACCACCCAGAACACGATAGCAGCTGCCTAGCAACACCCTCACAAGTACACAGAACACCATAGCAACTGCCTAACAACTGTTACAGCCAGTCCTCATTATGTCAAATTACAATAAAAAATGTAACTTTTTAAGCTACTCAACTTATCAACCTTTCAGCCATTCCAACTCCTGATTGTTTTCGACTATGACTTCCGGCAACTGTTTCTTCTGCCCAATCCTGTCTCAAAATATAAGTCCTTACTACAATTTTTCACTATTAAAAAATGTCACTATTAAAAATTTCCATATGACAGTTGTCATCAACTCTGACTCCCGCAAACTGTTTCCTCAGTCCACATCTGTTTCAAAATAAAAGTCCTCACCACTACCATAATTATCTTCCTAAAAACGTAGCTACCAATATCATAATGCAATGATATGTTACAAACTCCACCTTATGCAACTACACTTTGCATTTTCAATGCACACGTAATTCCCTGGAATTACATTATCTAGTTATTATTATTATTATTATTATTATTATTATTATTATTATTATTCTTCTCACACACTTAATGCGGCCTCAACCGTTCATCGTAGAAACTTCATTCAAACTGCGTTGCGTAGGTCTTACTTAGGACACCTGTGCAATGTATTTTTCATCTTTGTAACTTTTATACTTTTTGAGTTATTTATAAAAAACTATAAATTTTTTCCTCCCACAGACTTAACATTGGCATTATGACATCACAATAGGGCCATTAAGCAAATGGAATCTTGTGCCAGGTGTTCTGACCACCTGCTGTAACTGTCAGTTTCTCAGGCTGTAAGACTACAATCTGGCTCTCTTGAGACTACAGCTTTCTTACTGCTTCCTTTCCTTCTTTTTTCTGTCTTTCCTTTTTTCTTTTTCCCTCCTATTTCTTTCCTTCGTTCCTTCCTTCCTTTATTTGTTCCTGCTTTCCTACTTTACTTCCTTCTATCCTGCCTTTCATCCTTCCTCCCATTCTTCCTCCCTACCAATTTTCTTTCCTACCTTCCTTAGTTTTTCTTTCCTTCCATCATGCCTTCTTTCATTCCTTCATATCCTTCTTATCTTTCTTCCTTTCTTCTTTCTGCTTTCCCTCTCTTTCCCTCCCTCTTCCTTTCTTTACTTTTTCTTTCCTTCCTTCTCTCTTTCCTTCCGTTTTTCATTTCTTCTTCCTCACTTCCTTCCTTCCTTCTATCTTTACTTAAATCCTTCTTCTTCCCTTCTTCCTTTCCTTCCTTCTTTACTTCCTTCTTTCCTTCATTCCTCTGTTTCTTTCCATCCATCCTCGCCTTCTTTCCTTTGTTCTTTCCTGCCTTCCTTTGATTTCCTTCTTTTTTCCTATATTCCTTCTTTCCTTCCTTCCCTCATTACTTCCTTCTTCCCCTCCTTTCTTCCTTGTTAATATTGCAAATAATTTGGTAATCGCACGGTTCACTCCTTCTCCCAGTTTTCACTCGATCTCCAAACAAGACACATCAACGCCCTAGCAACAACAAGAACAACATAGCAACTGTTGAGCAATGCCCAAGCAAATATTCAGAACACCATAGCAACCGCCAAGCAACCACCCAAAACACCATAGCAACTGCCTAGCAACCACCCAGAACACTATAGCAACTGCCTAGCAACGCCCTAGCAACCACCCAGAACACCATAGCAACCGCCTAGCAACCACCCAGAACACCATAGCAACTGCCTAGCAACGCCCTAGCAACCACCCAGAACACCATAGCAACCGCCTAGCAACCACCCAGCACACCATAGCAACCGCCTAGCAACCACCCAGAACCCCATAGCAACTGCCTAGCAACGCCCTAGCAACCACCCAGAACCCCTTAGCAACTGCCTAGCAACGCCCTAGCAACCACCCAGAACGCTATAGCAACTGCCTAGCAACGACCTAGCAAACACACAGAACAACATAGCAACCACCTAGCAACCACCCAGAACACCATAGCAACCGCCTAGCAACCACCCAGAACACCATAGCAACTGCCTAGCAACACCCTAACAACCACCCAGAACACCATAGCAACCGCCTAGCAACGCCCTAGCAACCACCCAGAACACCATAGCAACAGCCTAGCAATGCCCTAGCAACCACCCAGAACACCATAGCAACTGCCTAGCAACCACCCAGAACACCATAGCAACAGCCTAGCAATGCCCTAGCAACCACCCAGAACACCATAGAAACCGCCTAGCAACCACCCAGAACACCATAGCAACTGATTAGCAATGCCCTAGCAACCACCCAGAACACCATAGCAACCGCCTAGCAACCACCCAGAACACCATAGCAACCGCCTAGCAACCACCAAGAACACCATAGCAACTGCCTAGCAACGCCCGAGCAACCACCCAGAACACCATAGCAACCGCCTAGCAACCACCCAGAACACCATAGCAACTGCCTAGCAACGCCCAAGCAACCACCCAGAACACCATAGCAACCACCTAGCAACCACCCAAAACACCATATCAACTGCCTAGCAACGCCCTTGCAACCACCCAGAACACCATAGCAACCGCCTAGCAACCACCCAGAACACCATAGCAACTGCCTAGCAACACCCTAACAACCACCCAGAACACCATAGCAACCGCCTAGCAACGCCCTTGCAACCACCCAGAACAGCATAGCAACCGCCTTGCAATGCCCTAGCAACCTCCCAGAACACCATAGCAACCGCTAGCAACCACCCAGCACACCATAGCAACTGCCTAGCAACGCCCTAGCAACCACCCAGAACACCATAGCAACCGCCTAGCAACCACCCAGAACACAATAGCAACCGCCTAGCAAGGCCCTAGCAACCACCCAGAACACCATAGCAACCGCCTAGCAATGCCCTAGCAACCTCCCAGAACACCATAGCAACCGCCTAGCAACCACCCAGCACACCATAGCAACTGCCTAGCAACGTCCTAGCAACCTCCCAGAACACCATAGCAACCGCCTAGCAAGGCCCTAGCAACCACCCAGAACACCATAGCAACCGCCTAGCAAGGCCCTAGCAACCACCCAGAACACCATAGCAACCGACTAGCAATGCCCGAGCCACCACCCAGAACCCCAAAGCAACCTCCTAACAACCACCCAGCAAAACATAGCAACTGCCTAGCAACGCCCTAGCAACCACCCAGAACACCATAGCAACCGCCTAGCAACCACCCAGAACACAATAGCAACCGCCTAGCTACCACCCAGAACACCAAAGCAACGCCCAAGCAAACACCCAGAACACCATAGCAACTGCCTAGCAACGCCCTAGTAACCACCCAGAACACCATAGCAACCGCCTAGCAACCATCAGAACACCATAGCAACTGCCTAGCAACGCCCTAGCAACCACCCAGAACACCATAGCAACCGCCTAGCAACCACCCAGAACACCATAGCAACCGCCTAGCAACAACACAGAACACCATAGCAACTGCCTAGCAATGATCTAGCAACCACCCAGAACACCATTGCAACCGCCTTGCTACCACCCAGAACACCATAGCAACCGCCTAGCAACCACCCAGAACACCAGAGCAACCCCCTAACAACCACCCAGAACACCATAGCAACACCCTAGCAACCACCCAGAACACCATAGCAACCGCCTAGCAACCATCCAGAACACCATAGCAACTGCCTAGCAACGCCCTAGCAACCACCCAGAATACCATAGCAACGCCCTAGCAACCACCCAGAACACCATAGCAACTGCCTAGCAACGGCCTATCAACCACCCAGAACACAATAGCAACTGCCTAGCAACGCCATAGCAACCACCCAGAACACCATAGCAACGGCCTAGCAACCACCCAGAACAGCATAGCAACTGCCTAGCAACACCCTAGCAACCACCCAGAACACCATAGCAACCACCTAGCAACGCCCTAGCAACCACCCAGAACATCATAGCAACTGCTTAGCAAAGCCCTAGCAACCACCCAGAATGCCATAGCAACCGCCTAGCAACCACCCAGAACCCCATAGCAACGCCCGAACAACCACCCAGTACGCCATAGCAACCGCCTAGCAACTACCCAGAACACCATAGCAACCGCCTAGCAATGCCCTATCAACCACCCAGAACACCATAGCAACTGCCTAGCAATGCCCTAGCAACCACCCAGAACACGATAGCAGCTGCCTAGCAACACCCTCACAAGTACACAGAACACCATAGCAACTGCTGAACAACTGTTACAGCCAGTCCTCATTATGTCAAATTACAATAAAAAATGTAACTTTTTAAGCTACTCAACTTATCAACCTTTCAGCCATTCCAACTCCTGATTGTTTTCGACTATGACTTCCGGCAACTGTTTCTTCTGCCCAATCCTGTCTCAAAATATAAGTCCTTACTACAATTTTTCACTATTAAAAAATGTCACTATTAAAAATTTCCATATGACAGTTGTCATCAACTATGACTCCCGCAAACTGTTTCCTCAGTCCACATCTGTTTCAAAATAAAAGTCCTCACCACTACCATAATTATCCTCCTAAAAACGTAGCTACCAATATCATAATGCAATGATATGTTACAAACTCCACCTTATGCAACTACACTTTGCATTTTCAATGCACACGTAATTCCCTGGA
This sequence comes from Gymnothorax reevesii, assembly GCA_029721435.1. Classification (NCBI taxonomy): domain Eukaryota; kingdom Metazoa; phylum Chordata; class Actinopteri; order Anguilliformes; family Muraenidae; genus Gymnothorax; species Gymnothorax reevesii. The sequence goes on along the minus strand of CM056576.1, from coordinate 76,761,644 downwards.
ATTACATTATCTAGTTATTATTATTATTATTATTATTCTTCTAACACACTTAATGCGGCCTCAACCGTTTATCGTAGAAACTTCATTCAAACTGCGTTGCGTAGGTCTTACTTACGACACCTGTGCAATGTATTTTTCATCTTTGTAACTTTTATACTTTTTGAGTTATTAATAAAAAACTATAAATTTTTTCCTCCCACAGACTTAACATTGGCATTATGACATCACAATAGGGCCATTAAGCAAATGGAATCTTGTGCCAGGTGTTCTGACCACCTGCTGTAACTGTCAGTTTCTCAGGCTGTAAGACTACAATCTGGCTCTCTTGAGACTACAGCTTCCTTACTGCTTTTCTTTCTTCTCTTTTGTGTCATTCCTTCTTTCTTTTTTCTTTCTATTTCTTTCCTTCGTTCCTTCCTTCCTTTATTCGTTCCTGCTTTCCTACTTTACTTCCTTCTATCCTGCCTTTCATACTTCCTCCCATTCTTCCTCCCTACCAATTTTCTTTCCTACCTTCCTTAGTTTTTCTTTCCTTCCATCATGCCTTCTTTCATTCCTTCATATCCTTCTTATCTTTCTTCCTTTCTTCTTTCTGCTTTCCCTCTCTTTCCCTCCCTCTTCCTTTCTTTACTTTTTCTTTCCTTCCTTCTCTCTTTCCTTCCGTTTTTCATTTCTTCTTCCTCACTTCCTTCCTTCCTTCTATCTTTACTTAAATCCTTCTTCTTCCCTTCTTCCTTTCCTTCCTTCTTTACTTCCTTCTTTCCTTCATTCCTCTGTTTCTTTCCATCCATCCTCGCCTTCTTTCCTTTGTTCTTTCCTGCCTTCCTTTGATTTCCTTCTTTTTTCCTATATTCCTTCTTTCCTTACTTCCCTCATTAGTTCCTTCTTTCCCTCCTTCCTTCCTTGTTAATATTCCAAATAATTTCGTAATCGTACGGTTCACTACTTCTCCCAGTTTTCACTCGATCCCCAAACAAGACACATCAACGCCCTAGCAACAACAAGAACAACATAGCAACTGTCGAGCAATGCCCAAGCAAATATTCAGAACACCATAGCAACCGCCAAGCAACCACCCAAAACACCATAGCAACTGCCTAGCAACCACCCAGAACACTATAGCAACTGCCTAGCAACGCCCTAGCAACCACCCAGAACACCATAGCAACCGCCTAGCAACCACCCAGAACACCATAGCAACTGCCTAGCAACGCCCTAGCAACCACCCAGAACACCATAGCAACCGCCTAGCAACCACCCAGAACACCATAGCAACCGCCTAGCAACCACCCAGAACACCATAGCAACTGCCTAGCAACGCCCTAGCAACCACCCAGAACACCTTAGCAACTGCCTAGCAACGCCCTAGCAACCACCCAGAACGCTATAGCAACAGCCTAGCAACGCCCTAGCAACCACCCAGAACACCATAGCAACCACCTAGCAACCACCCAGAACACCATAGCAACCGCCTAGCAACCACCCAGAACACCATAGCAACTGCCTAGCAACACCCTAACAACCACCCAGAACACCATAGCAACCGCCTAGCAACGCCCTAGCAACCACCCAGAACACCATAGCAACAGCCTAGCAATGCCCTAGCAACCACCCAGAACACCATAGCAACCGCCTAGCAACCACCCAGAACACCCTAGCACCTGCCTACCACCGCCCTAGCAACCACCCAGAACACCATAGCAACCGCCTAGCAACCACCCCGACCACCATAGCACCCGCCTAGCAACCACCCAGAACACCATAGCAACTGCCTAGCAACGCCCTAGCAACCAAGCAGAACACAATAGCAACTGCCTAGCAACCACCCAGAACACCATAGCAACCACCTAGCAACCACCCAGAACACCATAGCAACTGCCTAGCAACGCCCTAGCAACCACACAGAACACCATAGCAACCACCAAGCAACCACCCAAAACACCATAGCAACTGCCTAGCAACCACCCAGAACACTATAGCAACTGCCTAGCAACGCCCTAGCAACCACCCAGAACACCATAGCAACCCCCTAGCAACCACCCAGAACACCATAGCAACTGCCTAGCAACGCCCTAGCAACCACCCAGAACACCATAGCAACCGCATAGCAACCACCCAGAACACCATAGCAACCGCCTAGCAACCACCCAGAACACCATAGCAACTGCCTAGCAACGCCCTAGCAACCACCCAGAACACCTTAGCAACTGCCTAGCAACGCCCTAGCAACCACCCAGAACGCTATAGCAACTGCCTAGCAACGCCCTAGCAACCACCCAGAACACCATAGCAACCACCTAGCAACCACCCAGAACACCATAGCAACCGCCTAGCAACCACCCAGAACACCATAGCAACTGCCTAGCAACACCCTAACAACCACCCAGAACACCATAGCAACCGCCTAGCAACGCCCTAGCAACCACCCAGAACACCATAGCAACAGCCTAGCAATGCCCTAGCAACCACCCAGAACACCATAGCAACCGCCTAGCAACCACCCAGAACACCATAACAACTGCCTAGCAACGCCCTAGCAACCACCCAGAACACCATAGCAACCACCTAGCAACCACCCAGAACACCATAGCACCCCCCTAGCAACCACCCAGAACACCATAGCAACTGCCTAGCAACGCCCTAGCAACCACCCAGAACACAATAGCAACTGCCTAGCAACCACCCAGAACACCATAGCAACCACCTAGCAACCACCCAGAACACCATAGCAACTGCCTAGCAACGCCCTAGCAACCACCCAGAACACCATAGCAACAGCCTAGCAACCACCCAGAACACCATAGCAACTGCCTAGCAACGCCCTAGCAACCACCCAGAAAACCATAGCCACCGCCTAGCAACCACCCAGAACACCATAGCAACGCCCTAACAACCACCCAGAACACCATAGCAACTGCCTAGCAACGCCCTTGCAACCACTCAGACCACCATAGCAACTGCCTAGCAACGCCCTAGCAACCACCCAGAACACTATAGCAACTGCCTAGCAACGCCCTAGCAACCACGCAGAACACCATAGCAACTGCCTAGCAACCACCCAGAACACCAAAGCAACCGCCTAGCAACCACCCAGAACACCATAGCAACTGCCTAGCAACACCCTAACAACCACCCAGAACACCATAGCAACCGCCTAGCAACGCCCTAGCAACCACCCAGAACACCATAGCAACAGCCTAGCAATGCCCTAGCAACCACCCAGAACACCATCGCAACCGCCTAGCAACCACCCAGAACACCATAGCACCCGCCTAGCAACCACCCAGAACACCATAGCAGCTGCCTTGCAACGCCCTCGCAACCACCCAGAACACCATAGCAACTGCCTAGCAACAACCCAGAACACCATAGCAACCGCCTAGCAACCACCCAGAACACAATAGCAACCGCCTATCATTGCCCTAGCAACCACCCAGAACACCATAGCAACTGCCTAACAACCACCCAAAACACCATAGCAACTGCCTGGCAACGCCCTAGCAACCACCCAGAAAACCATAGCGACCGCTTAGCAACCACCCAAAACACCGTAGCAACGCCCAAACAACCACCCAGAACACCATAGCAACGCCTAGCAACGCCCTAGCAACCACCCAGAACACCATAGCAACTGCCTAGCAACACTCTAGCAACCATCCAGAACACCATAGCAACCGCCTAGCCACGCCCTAGCAACCACCCAGAACACCATAGCAACCGCCTAGCAACCACCCAGAACACCATAGCAACCGCCTAGCACCCACCCAGAACACCATAGCAACTGCCTAGCAACACCCTAACAACCACCCAGAACACCTTTGCAACCGCCTAGCAACGCCCTAGCAACCACCCAGAACACCATAGCAACAGCCTAGCAATGCCCTAGCAACCACCCAGAACACCATAGCAACCGCCTAGCAACCACCCAGAACACCATAGCAACTGCCTAGCAACGCCCTAGCAACCACCCAGAACACCAAAGCAACCGCCCAGCAACCACCCAGAACACCAAAGGACCCGCCTAGCAACCACCCAGAACACCATAGCAACTGCCTAGCAACGCCCCAGCAACCACCCAGAACACAAAAGCAACTGCCTAGCAACCACCCAGAACACCATAGCAACCACCTAGCAACCACCCAGAACACCATAGCAACTGCCTAGCAACGCCCTAGCAACCACCCAGAACACCATAGCAACCACCTAGCAACCACCCAAAACACCATAGCAACTTCCTAGCAACGCCCTACCAACCACCCACAACACCATAGCAACCGCCTAGCAACCACCCAGAACACCTTAGCAACTGCCTAGCAACGCCCTAGCAACCACCCAGAACAAAATAGCAACTGCCTAGCAACCACCCAGAACACCATAGCAACCACCTAGCAACCACCCAGAACACCATAGCAACTGCCTAGCAACGCCCTAGCAACCACCCAGAACACCATAGCAACCACCTAGCACCCACCCAAAACACCATCGCAACTGCCTAGCAACGCCCTAGCTACCACCCAGAACACCAGAGCAACCGCCTAACACCCACCCAGAACAGCATAGCAACTGCCTAGCAACGCCCGAGCAACCACCCAGAACACCATAGCAACACCCTAGCAACCACCCAGAACACCATAGCAACCGCCTAGCAACCATCCAGAACACCATAGCAACTGCCTAGCAACGCCCTAGCAACCACCCAGAACACCATAGCAACCGCCTAGCAACCACCCAGAACACCATAGCCACTGCCTAGCAACACCCTAAAAACCACCCAGAACACCATAGCACCTGCCTACCCACGCCCTAGCAACCACACAGAACACCCTCGCAACCACCTAGCAACCACCCAAAACACCATAGCAACTGCCTAACAACGCCCTAGCAACCACCCAGAACACCATAGCAACCGCCTAGCAACCACCCAGAACACCATAGCAACTGCCTAGCAACACCCGAACAACCACCCAGAACACCATAGCAACCGCCTAGCAACGCCCTAGCAACCACCCAGAACACCATAGCAACAGCCTAGCAATGCCCTAGCAACCTCCCAGAACACCAAAGCAACTGCCTAGCAACACCCTAACAACCACCCATAACACCATAGCAACCTCCTAGCAACGCCCTAGCAACCACCCAGAACACCATAGCAACAGCCTAGCAATGCCCTAGCAACCTCCCAGAACACCATAGCAACCGCCTAGCAAGGCCCTAGCAACCACCCAGAACACCATAGCAACCGCCGAGCAATGCCCTAGCAACATCCCAGAACACCATAGCAACCGCCTAGCAACCACCCAGCACACCATTGCAACTGCCTAGCAACGCCCTAGCAACCACCCAGAACACCATAGCAACCACCTAGCAACCACCCAGAACACAATAGCAACCGCCTAGCAACCACCCAGAACACCATAGCACCCGCCTAGCTACCACCCAGAACACCATAGCAACGCCCGAGCAACCACCCAGAACACCATAGCAACTGCCTAGCAACGCCCTAGCAACCACCCGGAACACCATAGCAACGCCCTAGCAACCACCCAGAACACCATAGCAACTGCATAGCAACGCCCTAGCAACCACCCAGAACACCATAGCAACTGCCTAGCAACCATCAGAACACCACAGCAACTGCCTAGCAACGCCCTAGCAACCATCCAAAACACCTAAGCAACCGCCTAGCAACCACCCAGAACACCATAGCAACCGCCTAGCAACCACCCAGAACACCAGAGCAACCGCCTAACAACCACCCAGAACACCATAGCAACACCCTAGCAACCACCCAGCACACCATCGCAACCGCCTAGCAACCATCCAGAACACCAAAGCAACTGCCTAGCCACACCCTAACAACCACCCAGAACACCATAGCAACCGCCTAGCAACGCCCTAGCAACCACCCAGAACACCATAGCAACAGCCTAGCAATGCCCTAGCAACCTCCCAGAACACCATAGCAACCGCCTAGCAAGGCCCTAGCAACAACCCAGAACACCATAGCCACCGCCTAGCAATGCCCTAGCAGCCTCCCAGAACACCATAGCAACCGCCTAGCAATCACCCAGCACACCATTGCAACTGCATAGCAACGCATAGCAACCGCCTAGCAACCACCCAGAACACAATAGCAACCGCCTAGCAACCACCCAGAACACCATAGCAACCGCCTAGCGACCACCCAGAACACCAGAGCAACGCCCTAGCAACCACCCAAAACACCATAGCAACTGCCTAGCAACGCCCTAGCAACCACCCAGAACACCATAGCAACGCCCTAGCAACCACTCAGAACACCATAGCAACTGCCTAGCAATGCCCTAGCAACCACCCAGAACACCATAGCAACTGCCTAGCAACCATCAGAACACCATAGCAACTGCCTAGCAACGCCCTAGCAACCACCCAGCACACCTAAGCAACCGCCTAGCACCCACCCAGAACACCATAGCAACTGCCTAGCAACGACCTAGCAACCACCCAGAACACCATAGCAACCGCCTAGCAACCACCCAGAACACCAGAGCAACCGCCTAACAACCACCCAGAACACCATAGCAACACCCTAGTAACCACCCAGAACACCATAGCAACCGCCTAGCAACAATCCAGAACACCATAGCAACTACCTAGCAACGCCCTAGCAACCACCCAGAACACCATAGCAACCGCCTAGCAACCATCAGAACACCATAGCAACTGCCTAGCAACGCCCTAGCAACCACCGAGAACACCACAGCAACTGCCTAGCAACGCCCTAGCAACCACCCACAACGCTATAGCAACTCGCTAGCAACGCCCTAGCAACCACCCAGAACACCATAGCAACCGCCTAGCAACCACCCAGAACACCATAGCAACTGCCTAGCAACGCCCTAGCAACCACCCAGAACACCATAGCAACCGCCTAGCAACGCCCTAGCAACCACCCAGAACACCATAGCAACAGCCTAGCAATGCCCTAGCAACCACCCAGAACACCATAGCAACCGCCTAGCAACCACCCAGAACACCATAGCAACTGCTTAGCAACGCCCTAGCAACCACCCAGAACACCATAGCAACCGCCTAGCAACCACCCAGAACACCATAGCAACCGCCTAGCAACCACCCAGAACACCATAGCAACTGCCTAGCAACGCCCGAGCAACCACCCAGAACACCATAGCAACCGCCTGGCAACCACCCAGAACACCATAGCAACTGCCTAGCAACGCCCAAGCAACCACCCAGAACACCATAGCAACCACCTAGCAACCACCCAAAACACCATATCAACTGCCTAGCAACGCCCTAGCAACCACCCAGAACACCATAGCAACTGCCTAGCAACCACCCAGAACACCATAGCAACTGCCTAGCAACACCCTAACAACCACCCAGAACACCATAGCAACCGCCTAGCAATGCCCTAGCAACCACCCAGAACACCATAGCAACAGCCTAGCAATGCCCAAGCAACCTCCCAGAACACCATAGCAACCTCCTAGCAAGGCCCTAGCAACCACCCAGAACACCAAAGCAACCGCCTAGCAATGCCCTAGCAACCTCCCAGAACACCATAGCAACCGCCTAGCAACCACCCAGCACACCATAGCAACTGCCTAGCAACGCCCTAGCAACCACCCAGAACACCATAGCAACCGCCTAGCAACCACCCAGAACACAATAGCAACCGCCTAGCTACCACCCAGAAAACCATAGCAACGCCCTAGCAACCACCCAGAACACCATAGCAACTGCCTAGCAACGCCCTAGCAACCACCCAGAACACCATAGCAACCGCCTAGCAACCATCAGAACACCATAGCAACTGCCTAGAAACGCCCTAGCAACCACCCAGAACACCATAGCAACCGCCTAGCAACCACCCAGAACACCATAGCAACCGCCTAGCAACAACACAGAACACCATAGCAACTGCATAGCAATGATCTAGCAACCACCCAGAACACCATTGCAACCGCCTTGCTACCACCCAGAACACCATAGCAACCGCCTAGCAACCACCCAGAACACCAGAGCAACCGCCTAACAACCACCCAGAACACCATAGCAACACCCTAGCAACCACCCAGAACACCATAGCAACCGCCTAGCAACCATCAGAACACCATAGCAACTGCCTAGATACGCCCTAGCAACCACCCAGAACACCATAGCAACCGCCTAGCAACCACCCAGAACACCATAGCAACCGCCTAGCAACAACACAGAACACCATAGCAACTGCATAGCAATGATCTAGCAACCACCCAGAACACCATTGCAACCGACTTGCTACCACCCAGAACACCATAGCAACCGCCTAGCAACCACCCAGAACACCAGAGCAACCGCCTAACAACCACCCAGAACACCATAGCAACACCCTAGCAACCACCCAGAACACCATAGCAACCGCCTAGCAACCATCCAGAACACCATAGCAACTGCCTAGCAATGCCCTAGCAACCACCCAGAATACCATAGCAACGCCCTAGCAACCACCCAGAACACCATAGCAACCGCCTAGCAACGCCCGAGCAACCACCCAGAACACCATAGCAACCGCCTAGCAACGCCCTAGCAACCAGCCAGAACATCATAGCAACCACCTAGCAACCAGCCAGAACACCATAGCAACTGCCTAGCAACACCCTAGCAACCACCCAGAACACCATAGCAACCGCCTGGCAATGCCGTGGCAACCACCCAGAACACCATAGCAACCGCCTAGCAACGCCCTAGCAACCAGCCAGAACATCATAGCAACCACCTAGCAACCAGCCAGAACACCATAGCAACTGCCTAGCAACACCCTAGCAACCACCCAGAACACCATAGCAACCGCCTGGCAATGCCGTGGCAACCACCCAGAACACCATACCAACTGCTTAGCAATGCCCTAGCAACCACCCAGAACGCCATAGCAACCACCCTAACAACCACCCAGAACACCATAGCAACTGCCTAGCAACGGCCTATCAACCACCCAGAACACAATAGCAACTGCCTAGCAACGCCATAGCAACCACCCAGAACACCATAGCAACGGCCTAGCAACCACCCAGAACAGCATAGCAACTGCCTAGCAACACCCTAGCAACCACCCAGAACACCATAGCAACCACCTAGCAACGCCCTAGCAACCACCCAGAACATCATAGCAACTGCTTAGCAAAGCCCTAGCAACCACCCAGAATGCCATAGCAACCGCCTAGCAACCACCCAGAACCCCATAGCAACGCCCGAACAACCACCCAGTACGCCATAGCAACCGCCTAGCAACTACCCAGAACACCATAGCAACCGCCTAGCAATGCCCTATCAACCACCCAGAACACCATAGCAACTGCCTAGCAATGCCCTAGCAACCACCCAGAACACGATAGCAGCTGCCTAGCAACACCCTCACAAGTACACAGAACACCATAGCAACTGCTTAACAACTGTTACAGCCAGTCCTCATTATGTCAAATTACAATAAAAAATGTAACTTTTTAAGCTACTCAACTTATCAACCTTTCAGCCATTCCAACTCCTGATTGTTTTCGACTATGACTTCCGGCAACTGTTTCTTCTGCCCAATCCTGTCTCAAAATATAAGTCCTTACTACAATTTTTCACTATTAAAAAATGTCACTATTAAAAATTTCCATATGACAGTTGTCATCAACTATGACTCCCGCAAACTGTTTCCTCAGTCCACATCTGTTTCAAAATAAAAGTCCTCACCACTACCATAATTATCCTCCTAAAAACGTAGCTACCAATATCATAATGCAATGATATGTTACAAACTCCACCTTATGCAACTACACTTTGCATTTTCAATGCACACGTAATTCCCTGGAATTACATTATCTAGTTATTATTATTATTATTATTATTATTATTATTATTATTCTTCTAACACACTTAATGCGGCCTCAACCGTTTATCGTAGAAACTTCATTCAAACTGCGTTGCGTAGGTCTTACTTACGACACCTGTGCAATGTATTTTTCATCTTTGTAACTTTTATACTTTTTGAGTTATTAATAAAAAACTATAAATTTTTTCCTCCCACAGACTTAACATTGGCATTATGACATCACAATAGGGCCATTAAGCAAATGGAATCTTGTGCCAGGTGTTCTGACCACCTGCTGTAACTGTCAGTTTCTCAGGCTGTAAGACTACAATCTGGCTCTCTTGAGACTGCAGCTTCCTTACTGCTTTCCTTCCTTCTATTTTCTGTCATTCCTTCTTTCTTTTTCCCTCCTATTTCTTTCCTTCGTTCCTTCCTTCCTTTATTCGTTCCTGCTTTCCTACTTTACTTCCTTCTATCGTGCCTTTCATCCTTCCTCCCATTCTTCCTCCCTACCAGTTTTCTTTCCTACCTTCCTTAGTTTTTCTTTCCTTCCATCATGCCTTCTTTCATTCCTTCATATCCTTCTTATCTTTCTTCCTTTCTTCTTCCTGCTTTCCCTCTCTTTCCCTCCCTCTTCCTTTCTTTACTTTTTCTTTCCTTCCTTCTCTATTTCCTTCCGTTTTTCATTTCTTCTTCCTCACTTCCTTCCTTCCTTCTATCTTTACTTAAATCCTTCTTCTTCCCTTCTTCCTTTCCTTCCTTCTTTACTTCCTTCTTTCCTTCATTCCTCTGTTTCTTTCCATCCATCCTCGCCTTCTTTCCTTTGTTCTTTCCTGCCTTCCTTTGATTTCCTTCTTTTTTCCTATATTCCTTCTTTCCTTACTTCCCTCATTAGTTCCTTCTTTCCCTCCTTCCTTCCTTGTTAATATTCCAAATAATTTCGTAATCGTACGGTTCACTACTTCTCCCAGTTTTCACTCGATCCCCAAACAAGACACATCAACGCCCTAGCAACAACAAGAACAACATAGCAACTGTCGAGCAATGCCCAAGCAAATATTCAGAACACCATAGCAACCGCCAAGCAACCACCCAAAACACCATAGCAACTGCCTAGCAACCACCCAGAACACTATAGCAACTGCCTAGCAACGCCCTAGCAACCACCCAGAACACCATAGCAACCGCCTAGCAACCACCCAGAACACCATAGCAACTGCCTAGCAACGCCCTAGCAACCACCCAGAACACCATAGCAACCGCCTAGCAACCACCCAGAACACCATAGCAACCGCCTAGCAACCACCCAGAACACCATACCAACTGCCTAGCACCCCCCTAGCCACCACCCAGCACACCTTAGCAACTGCCTAGCAACGCACTAGCAACCACCCAGAACGCTATAGCAACTGCCTAGCAACGCCCTAGCAACCACCCAGAACACCATAGCAACCACCTAGCAACCACCCAGAACACCATAGCAACCGCCTAGCAACCACCCAGAACACCATAGCAACTGCCTAGCAACACCCTAACAACCACCCAGAACACCATAGCAACCGCCTAGCAACGCCCTAGCAACCACCCAGAACGCCATAGCAACAGCCTAGCAATGCCCTAGCAACCACCCAGAACACCATAGCAACCGCCTAGCAACCACCCAGAACACCATAGCAACTGCCTAGCAACGCCCTAGCAACCACCCAGAACAACATAGCAACCGCCTAGCAACCACCCAGAACACCATAGCACCCGCCTAGCAACCACCCAGAACACCATAGCAACTGCCTAGCAACGCCATAGCAACCACCCAGAACACAATAGCAACTGCCTAGCAACCACCCAGAACACCATAGCAACCACCTAGCAACCACCCAGAACACCATAGCAACTGCCTAGCAACGCCCTAGCAACCACCCAGAACACCATAGCAACCACCAAGCAACCACCCAAAACACCATAGCAACTGCCTAGCAACCACCCAGAACACTATAGCAACTGCCTAGCAACGCCCTAGCAACCACCCAGAACACCATAGCAACCGCCTAGCAACCACCCAGAACACCATAGCAACTGCCTAGCAACGCCCTAGCAACCACCCACAACACCATAGCAACCCCCCAACAACCACCCCGAACACCATAACAACCGCCTAGCAACCACCCAGAACACTATAGCAACTGCTTAGCAACGCCCTAGCAATCACCCAGAACACCTTAGCAACTGCCTAGCAACGCCCTAGCAACCACCCAGAACGCAATTGCAACTGCCTAGCAACGCCCTAGCAACCACCCAGAACACCATAGCAACCACCTAGCAACCACCCAGAACACCATAGCAACCGCCTAGCAACCACCCAGAACATCATAGCAACTGCCTAGCAACACCCTAACAACCACCCAGAACACCATAGCAACCGCCTAGCAACGCCCTAGCAACCACCCAGAACACCATAGCAACAGCCTAGCAATGCCCTAGCAACCACCCAGAACACCATAGCAACCGCCTAGCAACCACCCAGAACACCATAGCAACTGCCTAGCAACGCCCTAGCAACCACCCAGAACACCATAGCAACCGCCTAGCAACCACCCAGAACACCATAGCACCCGCCTAGCAACCACCCAGAACACCATAACAACTGCCTAGCAACCCCCTAGCAACCACCCACAACACAATAGCAACTGCCTAGCAACCACCCTGAACACCATAGCAACCACCTAGCAACCACCCAGAACACCATAGCAACTGCCTAGCAACGCCCTAGCAACCACCCAGAACACCATAGCAACCGCCTAGCAACCACCCAGAACACCATAGCAACTGCCTAGCAACGCCCTAGCAACCACCCAGAAAACCATAGCAACCGCCTAGCAACCACCCAGAACACCATAGCAACCGCCTAGCAACCACCCAGAACACCATAGCAACTGCCTAGCAACGCCCTAGCAACCACCCAGAACACCTTAGCAACTGCCTAGCAACGCCCTAGCAACCACCCAGAACACTATAGCAACTGCCTAGCAACACCCTAGCAACGACCCAGAACACCATAGCAACCACCTAGCAACCACCCAGAACACCATACCAACCGCCTAGCAACCACCCAGAACACCATAGCAACTGCCTAGCAACACCCTAACAACCACCCAGAACACCATAGCAACCGCCTAGCAACGCCCTAGCAACCACCCAGAACACCATAGCAACAGCCTAGCAATGCCCTAGCAACCACCAGAACACCATAGCAACCGCCTAGCAACCACCCAGAACACCATAGCAACTGCCTAGCAACGCCCTAGCAACCACCCAGAACACCAAAGCAACCGCCTAGCAACCACCCACAACACCATAGCACCCGCCTAGCAACCACCCAAAACACCAAAGCAACTGCCTAGCAACGGCCCAGCAACCACCCACAACACCAAAGCAACCGCCTAGCAACCACCCAGAACACCATAGCAACTGCCTAGCAACGCCCTAGCAGCAACCCAGAACACAATAGCACCTGCCTAGCAACCACCCAGAACACCATAGCAACCACCTAGCAACGACCCAGAACACCATAGCAACTGCCTAGCAACGCCCTAGCAACCACCCAGAACACCATAGCAACCACCGAGCAACCACCCAAAACACCATAGCAACTGCCTAGCAACGCCCTAGCAACCACCCAGTACACCATAGCAACCGCCTAGCAACCACCCAGAACACCATAGCAACTGCCTAGCAACGCCCTAGCAACCACCCAGAACACCATAGCAACCGCCTAGCAACCACCAAGAACACCATAGCAACCGCCTAGCAACCACCCAGAAAACCATAGCAACTGCCTAGCAATGCCCTAGCAACCACCCAGAACACCACAGCAACTGCCTAGCAACGCCCTAGCAACCACCCAGAACGCTATAGCAACTGCCTAGCAACGCCCTAGCAACCACCCAGAACACCATAGCAACCGCCTAGCAACCACCCAGAACAGCATAGCACCTGCCTAGCCAGGCGCAAGCAACCACCCAGAACACCATAGCAACCGCCTAGCAACGCCCAAGCAACCACCCAGAACACCATAGAAACTGCTTAGCAATGCCCTAGCAACCACCCAGAACACCATAGCAACCGCCTAGCGACCACCCAGAACACCATAGCAACTACATAGCAACGCCCTAGCAACCACCCAGAACACCATAGCACCCCCCTAGCAACCACCCAGAACACCATAGCAACCGCCTAGCAACCACCAAGAACACCATAGCAACTGCCTAGCAACGCCCGAGCAACCACCCAGAACACCATAGCAACCGCCTAGCAACCACCCAGAACACCATAGCAACTGCCTAGCAACGCCCAAGCAACCACCCAGAACACCATAGCAACCACCTAGCAACCACCCAAAACACCATAGCAACCGCCTAGCAACGCCCTAGCAACCACCCAGAACACCATAGCAACCGCCTAGGAACCACCCAGAACACCATAGCAACTGCCTAGCAACGCCCAAGCAACCACCCAGAACACCATAGCAACCACCTAGCAACCACCCAAAACACCATAGCAACTGCCTAGCAACGCCCTAGCAACCACCCAGAACACCATAGCAACCGCCTAGCAACCACCCAGAACACCATAGCAACTGCCTAGCACCACCCTAACCACCACCCAGAACACCATAGCAACCGCCTAGCAACGCCCTAGCAACCACCCAGAACACCATAGCAACAGCCTAGCAATGCCCTAGCAACCTCCCAGAACACCATAGCAACCGCCTAGCAAGGCCATAGCAACCACCCAGAACACCATAGCAACCGCCTAGCAATGCCCTAGCAAGCTCCCAGAACACCATAGCAACCGCCTAGCAACCACCCAGCACACCATAGCAACTGCCTAGCAACGCCCTAGCAACCACCCAGAACACCATGGCAACCGCCTAGCAACCACCCAGAACACAATAGCAACCGCCTTGCTACCACCCACAACACCATAGCAACGCCCTACCAACCACCCAGAACACCATAGCAACTGCCTAGCCACGCCCTAGCAACCACCCAGAACACCATAGCAACCGCCTAGCAACCATCAGAACACCATAGCAACTGCCTAGCAACGCCCTAGCAACCACCCAGAACACCATAGCAACCGCCTAGCAACCACCCAGAACACCATTGCAACCGCCTAGCAACCACCCAGAACACCTTAGCAACTGCCTAGCAACGCCCTAGCAACCACCCAGAACGCTATAGCAACTGCCTAGCAACGCCCTAGCAACCACCCAGGACACCACAGCAACCACCTAGCAACCACCCAGAACACCATAGCAACGTCCTAGCAACCACCCAGAACACCATAGCAACTGCCTAGCAATGCCCTAGCAACCACCCAGAACACCATAGCAACCGCCTAGCAACGCCCTAGCAACCACCCAGAACACCATAGCAACAGCCTAGCAATGCCCTAGCAACCACCCAGAACACCATAGCAACCGCCTAGCAACCACCCAGAACACCATAGCAACTGCCTAGCAACGCCCTAGCAACCACCCAGAACACCATAGCAACTGCCTAGCAACCACCCAGAACACCATAGCACCCGCCTAGCAACCACCCAGAACACCATAGCAACTGCCTAGCAACGCCCTAGCAACCACCCGGAACACAATAGCAACTGCCTAGCAACCACCCAGAACACCATAGCAACCACCTAGCAACCACCCAGAACACCATAGCAACTGCCTAGCAACGCCCTAGCAACCACCCAGAACACCATAGCAACCGCCTAGCAACCACCCAGAACACCATAGCAACTGCCTAGCAACGCCCTAGCAACCTCCCAGTACACCATAGCAACCGCCTAGCAACCACCCAGAACACCATAGCAACCGCCTAGCAACCACCCAGAACACCATAGCAACTGCCTAGCAACGCCCTTGCAACCACCCAGAACACCTTAGCAACTGCCTAGCAACGCCCTAGCAACCACCCAGAACGCTATAGCAACTGCCTAGCAACGCCCTAGCAACCACCCAGAACACCATAGCAACCACCTAGCAACCACCCAGAACACCATAGCAACCGCCTAGCAACCACCCAGAACACCATAGCAACTGCCTAGCAACACCCTAACAACCACCCAGAACACCATAGCAACCGCCTAGCAACGCCCTAGCAACCACCCAGAACACCATAGCAACAGCCTAGCAATGCCCTAGCAACCACCCAGAACACCATAGCAACCGCCTAGCAACCACCCAGAACACCATAGCAACTGCCTAGCAACGCCCTAGCAACCACCCAGAACACCATAGCAACCGCCTAGCAACCACCCAGAACACCATAGCACCCGCCTAGCAACCACCCAGAACACCATAGCAACTGCCTAGCAACGCCCTAGCAACCACCCAGAACACAATAGCAACTGCCTAGCAACCACCCAGAACACCATAGCAACCACCTAGCAACCACCCAGAACACCATAGCAACTGCCTAGCAACGCCCTAGCAACCACCCAGAACACCATAGCAACCACCTAGCAACCACCAAAAAAACACAATAGCAACTGCCTAGCAACGCCCTAGCAACCACCCAGAGCACCATAGCAACCGCCTAGCAACCACCCAGAACACCCTAGCAACTGCCTAGCAATGCCCTAGCAACCACCCAGAACACCATAGCAACCGCCTACTTACCACCAAGAACACCATAGCAACCGCCTACTTACCACCCAGAACACCATAGCAACTGCCTAGCAACTCCCTAGCAACCGCCCAGAACACCACAGCAACTGCCTAGCAACGCCCTAGCAACCACCCAGAACGCTATAGCAACTGCCTAGCAACGCCCTAGCAACCACCCAGAACACCATAGCAACTGCCTAGCAACCACCCAGAACACCATAGCAACTGCCTAGCAACGCCCTAGCAACCACCCAGAACACCATAGCAACTGCCTAGCAATGCCCTAGCAACCACCCAGAACACCATAGCAACAGCCTAGCAATGCCCTACCAACCACCCAGAACACCATACCAACCGCCTAGCAACCACCCAGCACACCATAGCAACTGCCTAGCAACGCCCTAGCAACCACCCAGAACAGCATAGCAACCGCCTAGCAACCACCCAGAACACCATAGCAACCGCCTAGCAACCACCAAGACCACCATAGCAACTGCCTAGCAACGCCCGAGCAACCACCCAGAACACCATAGCAACCGCCTAGCAACCACCCAGAACACCATAGCAACTGCCTAGCAACGCCCAAGCAACCTCCCAGAACACCATAGCAACCACCTAGCAACCACCCAAAACACCATAGCAACCGCCTAGCAACGCCCTAGCAACCACCCAGAACACCATAGCAACCGCCTAGCAACCACCCAGAACACCATAGCAACTGCCTAGCAACGCCCAAGCAACCACCCAGAACACCATAGCAACCACCTCGCAACCACCCAAAACACCATAGCAACTGCCTAGCAACGCCCTAGCAACCACCCAGAACACCATAGCAACCGCCTAGCAACCACCCAGAACACCATAGCAACTGCCTAGCAACACCCTTACAACCACCCAGAACACCATAGCAACCGCCTAGCAACGCCCTCCGAACCACCCAGACCCCCATAGCAACAGCCTAGCAATGCCCTAGCAACCTCACAGAACACCATAGCACCCGCCTAGCAAGGCCCTAGCAACCACCCAAAACGCCATAGCAACCGCCTTGCAACGCCCTAGCAACCTCCCAGAACACCATAGCAACCGCCTAGCAACCACCCAGCACACCATAGCAACTGCCTAGCAACGCCCTAGCAACCACCCAGAACACCATAGCAACCGCCTAGCAACCACCCAGAACACAATAGCAACCGCCTAGCTACCACCCAGAACACCATAGCAACGCCCTAGCAACCACCCAGAACACCATAGCAACTGCCTAGCAACGCCCTAGCAACCACCCAGAACACCATAGCAACCGCCTAGCAACCATCAGAACACCATAGCAACTGCCTATCAACGCCCTAGCAACCACCCAGAACACCATAACAACCGCCTACCAACCACCCACAACACCATAGCAACCGCCTAGCAACAACACAGATCACCATAGCAACTGCCTAGCAATGATCTAGCAACCACCCAGAACACCATTGCAACCGCCTTGCTACCACCCAGAACACCATAGCAACCGCCTAGCAACCACCCAGAACACCAGAGCAACCGCCTAACAACCACCCAGAACACCATAGCAACACCCTAGCAACCACCCAGAACACCATAGCAACCGCCTGGCAACCATCCAGAACACCATAGCAACTGCCTAGCAACGCCCTAGCAACCACCCAGAATACCATAGCAACGCCCTAGCAACCACCCAGAACATCATAGCAACCGCCTAGCAACGCCCGAGCACCCACCACGAGCACCATAGCAACTCCCTACCACCGCCCTAGCGACGAGCCAGAACATCATAGCAACCACCTAGAAACCAGCCAGAACACCATAGCAACTGCCTAGCAACACCCTAGCAACCACCCAGAACACCATAGCAACCGCCTGGCAATGCCGTGTCAACCACCCAGAACACCATACCAACTGCTTAGCAATGCCCTAGCAACCACCCAGAACGCCATAGCAACCACCCTAACAACCACCCAGAACACCATAGCAACTGCCTAGCAACGGCCTATCAACCACCCAGAACACAATAGCAACTGCCTAGCAACGCCATAGCACCCACCCAGAACAGCATAGCAACTGCCTAGCAACAACCTAGAAACCACCCAGAACACCATAGCAACCACCTAGCAACGCCCTAGCAACCACCCAGAACATCATAGCAACTGCTTAGCAAAGCCCTAGCAACCACCCAGAATGCCATAGCAACCGCCTAGCAACCACCCAGAACCCCATAGCAACGCCCGAACAACCACCCAGTACGCCATAGCAACCGCCTAGCAACTACCCAGAACACCATAGCAACCGCCTAGCAATGCCCTATCAACCACCCAGAACACCATAGCAACTGCCTAGCAATGCCCTAGCAACCACCCAGAACACGATAGCAGCTGCCTAGCAACACCCTCACAAGTACACAGAACACCATAGCAACTGCCTAACAACTGTTACAGCAAGTCCTCATTATGTCAAATTACAATAAAAAATGTAACTTTTTAAGCGACTCAACTTATCAACCTTTCAGCCATTCCAACTCCTGATTGTTTTCGACTATGACTTCCGGCAACTGTTTCTTCTGCCCAATCCTGTCTCAAAATATAAGTCCTTACTACAATTTTTCACTATTAAAAAATGTCACTATTAAAAATTTCCATATGACAGTTGTCATCAACTATGACTCCCGCAAACTGTTTCCTCAGTCCACATCTGTTTCAAAATAAAAGTACTCACCACTACCATAATTATCCTCCTGAAAACGTAGCTACCAATATCATAATGCAATGATATGTTACAAACTCCACCTTATGCAACTACACTTTGCATTTTCAATGCACACGTAATTCCCTGGAATTACATTATCTAGTTATTATTATTATTATTCTTCTAACACACTTAATGCGGCCTCAACCATTTATCGTAGAAACTTCATTCAAACTGCGTTGCGTAGGTCTTACTTAGGACACCTGTGCAATGTATTTTTCATCTTTGTAACTTTTATACTTTTTGAGTTATTAATAAAAAACTATAAATTTTTTCCCCCCATAGACTTAACATTGGCATTATGACATCACAATAGGGCCATTAAGCAAATGGAATCTTGTGCCAGGTGTTCTGACCACCTGCTGTAACTGTCAGTTTCTCAGGCTGTAAGACTACAATCTGGCTCTCTTGAGACTACAGCTTCCTTACTGCTTTCCTTCCTTCTATTTTCTGTCATTCCTTCTTTCTTTTTCCCTCCTATTTCTTTCCTTCGTTCCTTCCTTCCTTTATTCGCTCCTTCTTTCCTACTTTACTTCCTCCTATCCTCCCTCTCATCCTTCCTTCCATTCTTCCCCCCTAGCAATTTTCTTTCCTCCCTTCCTTAGTTTTTCTTTCCTTCCATCATGCCTTCTTTCATTCCTTCATATCCTTCTTATCTTTCTTCCTTTCTTCTTTCTGCTTTCCCTCTCTTTCCTTCCCTCTTCCTTTCTTTACTTTTTCTTTCCTTCCTTCTTTCTTTCCTTCTGTTTTTCATTTCTTCTTCCTCACTTCCATCCTTCCTTCCTTCCTTCTATCTTTACTTAAATCCTTCTTCTTCCCTTCTTCCTTTCCTTCCTTCTTTACTTCCTTCTTTCCTTCATTCCTCTGTTTCTTTCCATCCATCCTCGCCTTCTTTCCTTTGTTCTTTCCTGCCTTCCTTTGATTTCCTTCTTTTTTTCCTATATTCCTTCTTTCCTTACTTCCCTCATTAGTTCCTTCTCTCCCTCCTTCCTTCCTTGTTAATATTCCAAATAATTTCGTAATAGTACGGTTCACTACTTCTCCCAGTTTTCACTCGATCCCCAAACAAGACACATCAACGCCCTAGCAACAACAAGAACAACATAGCAACTGTCGAGCAATGCCCAAGCAAATATTCAGAACACAATAGCAACCGCCTAGCAACCACCCAGAACACCATAGCAACCGCCTAGCAACGCCCTAGCAACCACCCAGAACACCATAGCAACAGCCTAGCAACCACCCAGAACACCATAGCAACCGCCTAGCAACCACCCAGAACACCATAGCAACTGCATAGCAACGCCCTAGCAACCACCCAGAACACCATAGCAACCACCTAGCAACCACCCAAAACACCATAGCAACTGCCTAACAACGCCCTAGCAACCACCCAGAACACCATAGCAACCGCCTAGCAACCACCCAGAACACCATAGCAACTGCCTAGCAACACCCTAACAACCACCCAGTATACCATAGCAACCGCCTAGCAACGCCCTAGCAACCACCCAGAACACCATAGCAACAGCCTAGCAACCACCCAGAACACCATAGCAACCGCCTAGCAACCACCCAGAACACCATAGCAACTGCCTAGCAACGCCCTAGCAACCACCCAGAACACCATAGCAACCACATAGCAACCACCCAAAACACCATAGCAACTGCCTAACAACGCCCTAGCAACCACCCAGAACACCATAGCAACCGCCAAGCAACCACCCAGAACACCATAGCAACTGCCTAGCAACACCCTAACAACCACCCAGAACACCATAGCAACCGCCTAGCAACGCCCTAGCAACCACCCAGAACACCATAGCAACCCCCTAGCAACCACCCAGAACACCATAGCAACCGCCTAGCAACCATCCAGAACACCTTAGCAACTGCCTAGCAACGCCCTAGCAACCACCCAGAACACCATAGCAACCGCCTAGCAACCACCCAGAACACCATAGCACCCGCCTAGCAACCACCCAGAACACCATAGCAACTGCCTAGCAACGCCCTAGCAACCACCCACAACACAATAGCAACTGCCTAGCAACCCCCCACAACACCATAGCAACCACCTAGCAACCACACAGAACACCATAGCAACTGCCTAGCAACGCCCTAGCAACCACCCAGAACACCATAGCAACCACCTAGCAACCACCAAAAAAACACAAAAGCAACTGCCTAGCAACGCCCTAGCAACCACCCAGAACACCATAGCAACCGCCTAGCAACCACCCAAAACACCACAACAACTGCCTAGCAAAGCCCTAGCAACCACCCAGAACACCATAGCAACCGGCTAGCAACCACCAAGAACACCATATCAACCCCCTAGCAACCACCCAGAAGCCCCTAGCACCTGCCTAGCAACGCCCTAGCACCCACCCAGAACACCACAGCAACTGCCTAGCAACGCACTAGCAACCACCCAGAACGCTATAGCAACTGCCTAGCAACGCCCTAGCAACCACCCAGAACACCATAGCAACCGCCTAGCAACCACCCAGAACACCATAGCAACTGCCTAGCAACGCCCTCACAACCACCAAGAACACCATAGCAACTGCCTAGCAATGCCCTAGCAACCACCCAGAACACCATAGCAACAGCCTAGCAATGCCCTAGCAACCACCCAGAACACCATAGCAACCGCCTAGCAACCACCCAGAACACCATAGCAACTGCCTAGCAACGCCCTAGCAACCACCCAGAACACCAAAGCAACCGCCTAGCAACCACCCTGAACACCATAGTTACCGCCTAGCAACCACCAAGAACACCATAGCAACTGCCTAGCAACGCCCGAGCAACCACCCAGAACACCATAGCAACCGCCTAGCAACCACCCAGAACACCATAGCAACTGCCTAGCAACGCCCAAGCAACCACCCAGAACACCATAGCAACCACCAAGCAACCACCCAAAACACCATAGCAACCGCCTAGCAACGCCCTAGCAACCACCCAGAACACCATAGCAACCGCCTAGCAACCACCCAGAACACCATAGCAACTGCCTAGCAACCACCAAGCAACCACCCAGAACACCATAGCAACCACCTAGCAACCCCCCAAAACACCATAGCAACTGCCTACCAACGCCCTAGCAACCACCCAGAACACCATAGCAACCGCCTAGCAACCACCCAGAACACCATAGCAACTGCCTAGCAACACCCTTACAACCACCCAGAACACCATAGCAACCGCCTAGCAACGCTTTAGCAACCACCCAGAACACCATAGCAACAACCTAGCAATGCCCTAGCAACCTCCCAGAACACCATAGCAACCGCCTAGCAAGGCCCTAGCAACCACCCAAAACACCATAGCAACCGCCTAGCAATGCCCTAGCAACCTCCCAGAACACCATAGCAACCGCCTAGCAACCACCCAGCACACCATAGCAACTGCCTAGCAACGCCCTAGCAACCACCCAGAACACCATAGCAACCGCCTAGCAACCACCCAGAACACAATAGCAACCGCCTAGCTACCACCCAGAACACCATAGCAACGCCCTAGCAACCACCCAGAACACCATAGCAACTGCCTAGCAACGCCCTAGCAACCACCCAGAACACCATAGCAACCGCCTAGCAACCATCAGAACACCATAGCAACTGCCTAGCAACGCCCTAGCAACCACCCAGAACACCATAGCAACCGCCTAGCAACCACCCAGAACACCATAGCAACCGCCTAGCAACAACACAGAACACCATAGCAACTGCCTAGCAATGATCTAGCAACCACCCAGAACACCATTGCAACCGCCTTGCTACCACCCAGAACACCATAGCAACCGCCTAGCAACCACCCAGAACACCAGAGCAACCGCCTAACAACCACCCAGAACAGCATAGCAACACCCTAGCAACCACCCAGAACACCATAGCAACCGCCTGGCAACCATCCAGAACACCATAGCAACTGCCTAGCAACGCCCTAGCAACCACCCAGAATACCATAGCAACGCCCTAGCAACCACCCAGAACACCATAGCAACCGCCTAGCAACGCCCGAGCAACCACCCAGAACACCATAGCAACTGCCTAGCAACGCCCTAGCAACCAGCCAGAACATCATAGCAACCACCTAGCAACCAGCCAGAACACCATAGCAACTGCCTAGCAACACCCTAGCAACCACCCAGAACACCATAGCAACCGCCTGGCAATGCCGTGGCAACCACCCAGAACACCATACCAACTGCTTAGCAATGCCCTAGCAACCACCCAGAACGCCATAGCAACCACCCTAACAACCACCCAGAACACCATAGCAACTGCCTAGCAACGGCCTATCAACCACCCAGAACACAATAGCAACTGCCTAGCAACGCCATAGCAACCACCCAGAACAGCATAGCAACTGCTTAGCAACACCCTAGCAACCACCCAGAACACCATAGCAACCACCTAGCAACGCCCTAGCAACCACCCAGAACATCATAGCAACTGCTTAGCAAAGCCCTAGCAACCACCCAGAATGCCATAGCAACCGCCTAGCAACCACCCAGAACCCCATAGCAACGCCCGAACAACCACCCAGTACGCCATAGCAACCGCCTAGCAACTACCCAGAACACCATAGCAACCGCCTAGCAATGCCCTATCAACCACCCAGAACACCATAGCAACTGCCTAGCAATGCCCTAGCAACCACCCAGAACACGATAGCAGCTGCCTAGCAACACCCTCACAAGTACACAGAACACCATAGCAACTGCCTACCAACTGTTACAGCAAGTCCTCATTATGTCAAATTACAATAAAAAATGTAACTTTTTAAGCTACTCAACTTATCAACCTTTCAGCCATTCCAACTCCTGATTGTTTTCGACTATGACTTCCGGCAACTGTTTCTTCTGCCCAATCCTGTCTCAAAATATAAGTCCTTACTACAATTTTTTACTATTAAAAAATGTCACGATTAAAAATTTCCATATGACAGTTGTCATCAACTATGACTCCCGCAAACTGTTTCCTCAGTCCACATCTGTTTCAAAATAAAAGTACTCACCACTACCATAATTATCCTCCTGAAAACGTAGCTACCAATATCATAATGCAATGATATGTTACAAACTCCACCTTATGCAACTACACTTTGCATTTTCAATGCACACGTAATTCCCTGGAATTACATTATCTAGTTATTATTATTATTATTCTTCTAACACACTTAATGCGGCCTCAACCATTTATCGTAGAAACTTCATTCAAACTGCGTTGCGTAGGTCTTACTTAGGACACCTGTGCAATGTATTTTTCATCTTTGTAACTTTTATACTTTTTGAGTTATTAATAAAAAACTATAAATTTTTTCCCCCCATAGACTTAACATTGGCATTATGACATCACAATAGGGCCATTAAGCAAATGGAATCTTGTGCCAGGTGTTCTGACCACCTGCTGTAACTGTCAGTTTCTCAGGCTGTAAGACTACAATCTGGCTCTCTTGAGACTACAGCTTCCTTACTGCTTTCCTTCCTTCTATTTTCTGTCATTCCTTCTTTCTTTTTCCCTCCTATTTCTTTCCTTCGTTCCTTCCTTCCTTTATTCGCTCCTTCTTTCCTACTTTACTTCCTTCTATCCTGCCTTTCATCCTTCCTCCCATTCTTCCTCCCTACCAATTTTCTTTCCTACCTTCCTTAGTTTTTCTTTCCTTCCATCATGCCTTCTTTCATTCCTTCATATCCTTCTTATCTTTCTTCCTTTCTTCTTTCTGCTTTCCCTCTCTTTCCTTCCCTCTTCCTTTCTTTACTTTTTCTTTCCTTCCTTCTTTCTTTCCTTCTGTTTTTCATTTCTTCTTCCTCACTTCCATCCTTCCTTCCTTCCTTCTATCTTTACTTAAATCCTTCTTCTTCCCTTCTTCCTTTCCTTCCTTCTTTACTTCCTTCTTTCCTTCATTCCTCTGTTTCTTTCCATCCATCCTCGCCTTCTTTCCTTTGTTCTTTCCTGCCTTCCTTTGATTTCCTTCTTTTTTTCCTATATTCCTTCTTTCCTTACTTCCCTCATTAGTTCCTTCTCTCCCTCCTTCCTTCCTTGTTAATATTCCAAATAATTTCGTAATAGTACGGTTCACTACTTCTCCCAGTTTTCACTCGATCCCCAAACAAGACACATCAACGCCCTAGCAACAACAAGAACAACATAGCAACTGTCGAGCAATGCCCAAGCAAATATTCAGAACACAATAGCAACCGCCTAGCAACCACCCAGAACACCATAGCAACCGCCTAGCAACGCCGTAGCAACCACCCAGAACACCATAGCAACAGCCTAGCAACCACCCAGAACACCATAGCAACCGCCTAGCAACCACCCAGAACACCATAGCAACTGCCTAGCAACGCCCTAGCAACCACCCAGAACACCATAGCAACCACCTAGCAACCACCCAAAACACCATAGCAACTGCCTAACAACGCCCTAGCAACCACCCAGAACACCATAGCAACCGCCTAGCAACCACCCAGAACACCATAGCAACTGCCTAGCAACACCCTAACAACCACCCAGTATACCATAGCAACCGCCTAGCAACGCCCTAGCAACCACCCAGAACACCATAGCAACAGCCTAGCAACCACCCAGAACACCATAGCAACCGCCTAGCAACCACCCAGAACACCATAGCAACTGCCTAGCAACGCCCTAGCAACCACCCAGAACACCATAGCAACCACATAGCAACCACCCAAAACACCATAGCAACTGCCTAACAACGCCCTAGCAACCACACAGAACACCATAGCAACCGCCAAGCAACCACCCAGAACACCATAGCAACTGCCTAGCAACACCCTAACAACCACCCAGAACACCATAGCAACCGCCTAGCAACGCCCTAGCAACCACCCAGAACACCATAGCAACCCCCTAGCAACCACCCAGAACACCATAGCAACCGCCTAGCAACCATCCAGAACACCTTAGCAACTGCCTAGCAACGCCCTAGCAACCACCCAGAACACCATAGCAACCGCCTAGCAACCACCCAGAACACCATAGCAACTGCCTAGCAACACCCTAACAACCACCCAGAACACCATAGCAACCGCCTAGCAACGCCCTAGCAACCACCCAGAACACCAGAGCAACAGCCTAGCAACCACCCAGAACACCATAGCAACTCCCTAGCCACGCCCTAGCCACCACCCAGAACACCATAGCAACCACCTAGCAACCACCCAAAACACCATAGCAACTGCCTAACAACGCCCTAGCAACCACCCAGAACACCATAGCAACCGCCTAGCAACCACCCAGAACACCATAGCAACCGCCTAGCAACCACCCAGAACACCATAGCAACTGCCTAGCAACGCCCTAGCAACCACCCAGAACACCATAGCAACCACCTAGCAAACACCCAAAACACCATAGCAACTCCCTAACAACGCCCTAGCAACCACCCAGACCACCATAGCAGCCGCCTAGCAACCAGCCAGAACACCATAGCAACTGCCTAGCAACCCCCTAACCACCACACAGAACACCATAGCACCCGCCTAGCAACGCCCTAGCAACCACCCAGAACACCATAGCAACACCCTAGCAACCACCCAGAACACCATAGTAACCGCCTAGCAACCATCCAGAACACCATAGCAACTGCCTAGCAACGCCCTAGCAACCACCCAGAACACCATAGCAACCGCCTAGCAACCACCCAGAACACCATAGCAACTGCCTAGTAACACCCTAACAACCACCCAGAACACCATAGCAACCGCCTAGCAACGCCCTAGCAACCACCCAGAACACCATAGCAACAGCCTAGCAACCACCCAGAACACCATAGCAACTGCCTAGCAACGCCCTAGAAACCACCCAGAACACCATAGCAACCACCTAGCAACCACCCAAAACACCATAGCAACTGCCTAACAACGCCCTAGCAACCACCCAGAACACCATAGCAACCGCTTAGCAACCACCCAGAACACCATAGCAACTGCCTAGCAACACCCTAAAAACCACCCAGAACACCATAGCAACTGCCTAGCAACGCCCTAGCAACCACCCAGAACACCATAGCAACCACCTAGCAACCACCCAAAACACCATAGCAACTGCCTAACAACGCCCCAGCAACCACCCAGAACACCATAGCAACCGCCTAGCAACCACCCAGAACACCATAGCAACTGCCTAGCAACACCCGAACAACCACCCAGAACACCATAGCAACCGCCTAGCAACGCCCTAGCAACCACCCAGGACACCATAGCAACAGCCTAGCAATGCCCTAGCAACCTCCCAGAACACCATAGCAACTGCCTAGCAACACCCTAACAACCACCCATAACACCATAGCAACCGCCTAGCAACGCCCTAGCAACCACATAGAACACCATAGCAACAGCCTAGCAATGCCCTAGCAACCTCCCAGAACACCATAGCAACCGCCTAGCAAGGCCCTAGCAACCACCCAGAACACCATAGCAACCGCCGAGCAATGCCCTAGCAACATCCCAGAACACCATAGCAACCGCCTAGCAACCACCCAGCACACCATTGCAACTGCCTAGCAACGCCCTAGCAACCACCCAGAACACCATAGCAACCACCTAGCAACCACCCAGAACACAAAAGCAACCGCCAAGCACCCACCCACAACACCATCCCAACCGCCTAGCTACCACCCAGAACACCATAGCAACGCCCGAGCAACCAGCCAGAACACCATAGCAACTGCCTAGCAACGCCCTAGCAACCTCCCAGAACACCATAGCAACCGCCTAGCAACCACCCAGAACACCATAGCAACTGCCTAGCAACGCCCAGGCAACCACCCAGAACACCATAGCAACTGCCTAGCAACCATCAGAACACCACAGCAACTGCCTAGCAACGCCCTAGCAACCACCCAAAACACCTAAGCAACCCCCTGGCAACCACCCAGAACACCATAGCAACCGCCTAGCAACGACCTAGCAACCACCCAGAACACCATAGCAACCGCCTAGCAACCACCCAGAACACCAGAGCAACCGCCTAACAACCACCCAGAACACCATAGCAACACCCTAGCAACCACCCAGAACACCATCGCAACCGCCTAGCAACCATCCAGAACACCAAAGCAACTGCCTAGCAACACCCTAACAACCACCCAGAACACCATAGCAACCGCCTAGCAACGCCCTAGCAACCACCCAGAACACCATAGCAACAGCCTAGCAATGCCCTAGCAACCTCCCAGAATACCATAGCAACCGCCTAGCAAGGCCCTAGCAACAACCCAGAACACCATAGCCACCGCCTAGCAATGCCCTAGCAACCTCCCAGAACACCATAGCAACCGCCTAGCAACCACCCAGCACACCATTGCAACTGCATAGCAACGCATAGCAACCGCCTAGCAACCACCCAGAACACAATAGCAACCGCCTAGCAACCACCCAGAACACCATAGCAACCGCCTAGCGACCACCCAGAACACCATAGCAACGCCCTAGCAACCACCCAGAACACCATAGCAACTGCCTAGCAACGCCCTAGCAACCACCCAGAACACCATAGCAACGCCCTAGCAACCACACAGAACACCATAGCAACTGCCTAGCAACGCCCTAGCAACCACCCAGCACACCATAGCAACTGCCTAGCAACCATCAGAACACCATAGCAACTGCCTAGCAACGCCCTAGCAACCACCCAGAACACCTAAGCAACCGCCTAGCAACCACCCAGAACACCATAGCAACTGCCTAGCAAAGACCTAGCAACCACCCAGAACACCATAGCAACCGCCTAGCAACCACCCAGAACACCAGAGCAACCGCCTAACAACCACCCAGAACACCATAGCAACACCCTAGGAACCACCCAGAACACCATAGCAACCGCCCAGCAACAATCCAGAACACCATAGCAACTACCTAGCAACGCCCCAGCCACCACCCAAAACACCATAGCAACGCCTTAGCAACCACGCAAAACACCATAGCAACTGCCTAGCAACGCCCGAGCAACCACCCAGAACACCATAGCAACCGCCTAGCAACGCCCTAGCAACCACCCAGAACACCATAGCAACCACCTAGCAACCACCCAGAACACCATAGCAACCACCTAGCAACCACCCAGAACACCATAGCACCTGCCTAGCAACACCCTAGCAACCACTCAGAACACCATAGCAACCGCCTTGCAACGCTGTAGCAACCACCCAGAACACCATAGCAACTGCTTAGCAATGCCCTAGCAACCACCCAGAACGCCATAGCAACCACCATAACAACCACCCAGAACACCATAGCAACTGCCTAGCAACGCCCTAGCAACCACCCAGAACACCATAGCAACGGCCTAGCAACCACCCAGAACAGCATAGCAACTGCCTAGCAACACCCTACCAACCACCCAGAACACCATAGCAACCACCTATCAACGCCCTAGCAACCACCCAGAACACCAAAGCAACTGCTTAGCAAAGCCCTAGCAACCACCCAGAATGCCATAGCAACCGCCTAGCAACCACCCAAAACCCCATAGCAACGCTCTAGCAACCACCCAGAACGCCATAGCAACCGCCTTACAACCACCCAGAACACCATAGCAATCGCCTAGCAATGCCCTGTCAACCACTCAGAACACCATAGCAACCGCTTAGCAAGGCCCTAGCAACCACCCAGAACACCATTGCAACTGCCTAGCAATGCCCTAGCAACCACCCAGAACACGATAGCAGCTGCCTAGCAACACCCTCACAAGTACACAGAACACCATAGCAACTGCCTAACAACTGTTACAGCCAGTCCTCATTATGTCAAATTACAATAAAAAATGTAACTTTTTAAGCTACTCAACTTATCAACCTTTCAGCCATTCCAACTCCTGTTTGTTTTCGACTATGACTTCCGGTGACTGTTTCTTCTGCCCAATCCTGTCTCAAAATATAAGTCCTCATTACAATTCTTCACTATTAAAAAATGTCACAATTAAAAATTTCCATATGACAGTTGTCATCAACTATGACTCCCGCAAACTGTTTCCTCAGTCCACATCTGTTTCAAAATAAAAGTCCTCACCACTACCATAATTATCCTACTAAAAATGTAGCTACCAATATCATAAAGCAATAATATGTTACAAACTCCACCTTATGCAACTACACTTTGCATTTTCAATGCACACGTAATTCCCTGGAATTACATTATCTAGTTAGTGTGCATTGAAAATGCTCATAATGTTATCCTGGTCTTCTTATTATTATTATTATTATTATTATTATTCTTCTAACACACTTAATGCGGCCTCAACCGTTTATCGTAGAAACTTCATTCAAACTGCGTTGCGTAGGTCTTACTTAGGACACCTGTGCAATGTATTTTTCATCTTTGTAACTTTTATACTTTTTGAGTTATTAATAAAAAAACTATAAATTTTTTCCCCCCATAGACTTAACATTGGCATTATGACATCACAATAGGGCCATTAAGCAAATGGAATCTTGTGCCAGGTGTTCTGACCACCTGCTGTAACTGTCAGTTTCTCAGGCTGTAAGACTACAATCTGGCTCTCTTGAGACTACAGCTTCCTTACTGCTTTCCTTCCTTCTATTTTCTGTCATTCCTTCTTTCTTTTTCCCTCCTATTTCTTTCCTTCGTTCCTTCCTTCCTTTATTCGTTCCTTCTTTCCTACTTTACTTCCTTCTATCCTGCCTTTCATCCTTCCTCCCTACCAATTTTCTTTCCTACCTTCCTTAGTTTTTCTTTCCTTCCATCATGCCTTCTTTCATTCCTTCATATCCTTCTTATCTTTCTTCCTTTCTTCTTTCTGCTTTCCCTCTCTTTCCTTCCCTCTTCCTTTCTTTACTTTTTCTTTCCTTCCTTCTTTCTTTCCTTCTGTTTTTCATTTCTTCTTCCTCACTTCCATCCTTCCTTCCTTCCTTCTATCTTTACTTAAATCCTTCTTCCCTTCTTCCTTTCCTTCCTTCTTCCTTCTTTCCTTCATTCCTCTGTTTCTTTCCATCCATCCTCACCTTCTTTCCTTTGTTCTTTCCTGCCTTACTTTGATTTCCTTCTTTTTTTCCTATATTCCTTCTTTCCTTACTTCCCTCATTAGTTCCTTCTCTCCCTCCTTCCTTCCTTGTTAATATTCCAAATAATTTCGTAATAGTACGGTTCACTACTTCTCCCAGTTTTCACTCGATCCCCAAACAAGACAAATCAACGCCCTAGCAACAACAAGAACAACATAGCAACTGTCGAGCAATGCCCAAGCAAATATTCAGAACACCAGAGCAACCGCCTAGCAACCACCCAGAACACCATAGCAACCGCCTAGCAACGCCCTAGCAACCACCCAGAACACCATAGCAACAGCCTAGCAACCACCCAGAACACCATAGCAACCGCCTAGCAACCACCCAGAACACCATAGCAACTGCCTAGCAACGCCCTAGCAACCACCCAGAACACCATAGCAACCACCTAGCAACCACCCAAAACACCATAGCAACTGCCTAACAACACCCTAACAACCACCCAGAACACCATAGCAACCGCCTAGCAACCACCCAGAACACCATAGCAACTGCCTAGCAACACCCTAACAACCACCCAGAACACCATAGCAACAGCCTAGCAACCACCCAGAACACCATAGCAACCGCCTAGCAACCACCCAGAACACCATAGCAACTGCCTAGCAACCACCCAGAACCCCATAGCAACCGCCTAGCAACCACCCAGAACACCATAGCAACCGCCTAGCAACCACCCAGAACACCATAGCAACTGCCAAGCAACGCCCTAGCAACCACCCAGAACACCATAGCAACCACCTAGCAACCACCCAAAACACCATAGCAACTGCCTAACAACGCCCTAGCAACCACCCAGAACACCATAGCAACCGCCTAGCAACCACCCAGAACACCAAAGCAACTGCCTAGCAACGCCCTAACAACCACCCACAACACCAAAACAACCGCCTAGCAACGCCCTCGCAACCACCCACAACACCATAGCAACTGCCTAGCAACCACCCAGAACACCACTGCAACCGCCTAGCAACCATCCAGAACACCATAGCAACTGCCTAGCAACGCCCTAGCAACCATCCAGAACACCATAGCAACCGCCTAGCAACCACCCAGAACACCATAGCAACTGCCTAGCAACACCCTAACAACCACCCAGAACACCATAGCAACCGCCTAGCACCGCCCTAGCAACCACCCAGAACACCATAGCAACAGCCTAGCAACCACCCAGAACACCATAGCAACTGCCTAGCAACGCCCTAGCAACCACCCAGAACACCATAGCAACCACCTAGCAACCACCCAAAACACCATAGCAACTGCCTAACAACGCCCTAGCAACCACCCAGAACACCATAGCAACACCCTAGCAACCACCCAGAACACCGTAGCAACCGCCTAGCAACCACCCAGAACACCATAGCAACTGCCTAGCAACGCCCTAGCAACCACCCAGAACACCATAGCAACCACCTAGCAACCACCCAAAACACCATAGCAACTGCCTAACAACGCCCTAGCAACCACCCAGAACACCATAGCAACCGCCTAGCAACCACCCAGAACACCAAAGCAACCGCCTAGCAACGCCCTAGCAACCACCCAGAACACCCTAGCAGCCGCCTAGCCACGCCCTAGCAACCACCCAGAACACCATAGCAACACCCTAGCAACCACCCAGAACACCGTAGCAACCGCCTAGCAACCATCCAGAACACCATAGCAACTGCCTAGCAACGCCCTAGCAACCACCCAGAACACCATAGCAACCGCCTAGCAACCACCCAGAACACCATAGCAACTGCCTAGCAACACCCTAACAACCACCCAGAACACCATAGCAACCGCCTAGCAACGCCCTAGCAACCACCCAGAACACCATAGCAACAGCCTAGCAACCACCCAGAACACCATAGCAACTGCCTAGCAACGCCCTAGCAACCACCCAGAACACCATAGCAACCACCTAGCAACCACCCAAAACACCATAGCAACCGCCTAACAACGCCCTAGCAACCACCCAGAACACCATAGCAACTGCCTAGCAACCACCCAGAACACCATAGCAACTGCCTAGCATCACCCTAAAAATCACCCAGAACACCATAGCAACTGCCTAGCAACGCCCTAGCAACCACCCAGAACACCTTAGCAACCACCTAGCAACCACCCAAAACACCATAGCAACTGCCTAACAACGCCCTAGCAACCACCCAGAACACCATAGCAACCGCTTAGCAACCACCCAGAAAACCATAGCAACTGCCTAGCAACACCCTAACAACAACCCAGAACACCATAGCAACCGCCTAGTAACGCCCTAGCAACCATCCAGAACACCATAGCAACAGCCTAGCAATGCCCTAGCAACCTCCCAGAACACAATAGCAACTGCCTAGCAACACCCTAGCAACCACCCAGAACACCATAGCAACCGCCTAGCAACGCCCTAGCAACCACCCAGAACACCATAGCAACCGCCTAGCAAGGCCCTAGCAACCACCCAGAACACCATAGCCACCGCCTAGCAATGCCCTAGCAACCTCCCAGAACACCATAGCAACCGCCTAGCAACCACCCAGCACACCATTGCAACTGCCTATCAACCCCCTAGCAACCACCCAGAACACCATAGCAACCGCCTAGCAACCACCCAGAACACAATAGCAACCGCCTAGCAACCACCCAGAACACCATAGCAACCGCCTAGCTACCACCCAGAACACCATAGCAACGCCCTAGCAACCACCCAGAACACCATAGCAACTGCCTAGCAACGCCCTACCAACCACCCAGAACACCATAGCACCGCCCTACCAACCCCCCAGAACACCATAGCAACTGCCTAGCAACGCCCTAGCAACCACCAAGAACACCATAGCAACTGCCTAGCAACCATCAGAAAACCATAGCAACTGCCTAGCAACGCCCTCGCAACCACCCAAAACACCTAAGCAACCGCCTAGCAACCACCCAGGAAACCAAAGCAACTGCCTAGCAACGACCTAGCAACCACCCAGAACACCATAGCAACCGCCTAGCACCAGAGCAACCGCCTAACAACCACCCAGAACACCCTAGCAACCACCCAGAACACCATAGCAACCGCCTAGCAACCATCCAGAACACCATAGCAACTGCCTAGCAACACCCTAACAACCACCCAGAACACCATAGCAACAGCCTAGCAACGCCCTAGCAACCACCCAGAACACCATAGCAACAGCCTAGCAATGCCCTAGCAACCTTCCAGAACACCATAGCAACCGCCTAGCAAGGCCCTAGCAACCACCCAGAACACCATAGCCACCGCCTAGCAATGCCCTAGCAACCTCCCCGAACACCATAGCAACCGCCTAGCAACCACCCAGCACACCATTGCAACTGCCTAGCAACGCCCTAGCAACCACCCAGAACACAATAGCAACCACCTAGCAACCACCCAGAACACCATAGCAACCGCCTAGCTACCACCCAGAACACCATAGCAACGCCCTAGCAACCACCCAGAACACCATAGCAACTGCCTAGCAACGCCCTACCAACCACCCAGAACACCATAGCAACGCCCTAGCAACCACCCAGAACACCATAGCAACTGCCTAGCAACGCCCTAGCAACCACCCAGAACACCATAGCAACTGCCTAGCAACCATCAGAACACCATAGCAACTGCCTAGCAACGCCCTAGCAACCACCCAGAACACCTAAGCAACCGCCTAGTAACCACCCAGAACACCATAGCAACTGCCTAGCAATGACCTAGCAACCACCCAGAACACCATAGCAACCGCCTAGCAACCACCCAGAACACCAGAGCAACCGCCTAACAACCACCCAAAACACCATAGCAACACCCTAGTAACCACCCAGAACACCATAGCAACCGCCTAGCAACAATCCAGAACACCATAGCAACTACCTAGCAACGCCCTAGCAACCACCCAGAACACCATAGCAACGCCTTAGCAACCACGCAAAACACCATAGCAACTGCCTAGCAACGCCCGAGCAACCACCCAGAACACCATAGCAACCGCCTAGCAACGCCCTAGCAACCACCCAGAACACCATAGCAACCACCTAGCAACCACCCAGAACACCATTGCAACCACCTAGCAACCACCCAGAACACCATAGCAACTGCCTAGCAACACCCTAGCAACCACTCAGAACACCATAGCAACCGCCTAGCAACGCTGTAGCAACCACCCAGAACACCATAGCAACTGCTTAGCAATGCCCTAGCAACCACCCAGAACGCCATAGCAACCACCCTAGCAACTACCCAGAACACCATAGCAACTGCCTAGCAACGCCCTAGCAACCACCCAGAACACCATAGCAACTGCCTAGCAACGCCCTAGCAACCACCCAGAACACCATAGCAACGGCCTAGCAACCACCCAGAACAGCATAGCAACTGCCTAGCAACACCCTAGCAACCACCCAGAACACCATAGCAACCACCTAGCAACGCCCTAGCAACCACCCAGAACATCATAGCAACTGCTTAGCAAAGCCCTAGCAACCACCCAGAATGCCATAGCAACCGCCGAGCAACCACCCAGAACCCCATAGCAACGCTCTAGCAACCACCCAGAACGCCATAGCAACCGCCTTGCAACCACCCAGAACACCATAGCAATCGCCTAGCAATGCCCTATCAACCACTCAGAACACCATAGCAACCGCTTAGCAAGGCCCTAGCAACCACCCAGAACACCATTGCAACTGCCTAGCAATGCCCTAGCAACCACCCAGAACACGATAGCAGCTGCCTAGCAACACCCTCACAAGTACACAGAACACCATAGCAACTGCCTAACAACTGTTACAGCCAGTCCTTATTTTGTCAAATTACAATAAAAAAATGTAACTTTTTCAGCTACTCAACTTATCAACCTTTCAGCCATTCCAACTCCTGATTGTTTTCGACTATGACTTCCGGTAACTGTTTCTTCTGCCCAATCCTGTCTCAAAATATGTCTTCATTACAATTCTTCACTATTAAAAAATGTCACTATTAAAAATTTCCATATGACAGTTGTCATCAACTATGACTCCCGCAAACTGTTTCCTCAGTCCACATCTGTTTCAAAATAAAAGTCCTCACCACTACCATAATTATCCTACTAAAAATGTAGCTACCAATATCATAAAGCAATAATATGTTACAAACTCCACCTTATGCAACTACACTTTGCATTTTCAATGCACACGTAATTCCCTGGAATTACATTATCTAGTTATTATTATTATTATTATTATTATTCTAACACACTAAATGCGGCCTCAACCGTTTATCGTAGAAACTTCATTCAAACTGCGTTGCTTAGGTCTTACTTAGGACACCTGTGCAATGTATTTTTCATCTTTGTAACTTTTATACTTTTTGAGTTATTAATAAAAAACTATAAATTTTTCCCCCCATGGACTTAACATTGGCATTATGACATCACAATAGGGCCATTGAGCAAATGGAATCTTGTGCCAGGTGTTCTGACCACCTGCTGTAACTGTCAGTTTCTCAGGCTGTAAGACTACAATCTGGCTCTCTTGAGACTACAGCTTCCTTCCTGCTTTCCTTCCTTCTATTTTGTGTGATTCCTTCTTTCTTTTTCCCTCCTATTTCTTTCCTTCGTTCCTTCCTTCCTTTATTCGTTCTTTCCTACTTTACTTCCTTCTATCCTGCCTTTCATCCTTCCTCCCATTCTTCCTCCCTACCAATTTTCTTTCCTACCTCCCTTAGTTTTTCTTTCCTTCCATCATGCCTTCTTTCATTCCTTCATATCCTTCTTATCTTTCTTCCTTTCTTCTTTCTGCTTTCCCTCTCTTTCCTTCCCTCTTCCTTTCTTTACTTTTTCTTTCCTTCCTTCTCTCTTTCCTTCTGTTTTTCATTTCTTCTTCCTTCCTTCCTTCCTTCTATCTTTACTTAAATCCTTCTTCTTCCCTTTTTCCTTTCCTTCCTTCTTTACTTCCTTCTTTCCTTCATTCCTCTGTTTCTTTCCATCCATCCTCGCCTTCTTTCCTTTGTTCTTTCCTGCCTTCCTTTGATTTCCTTCTTTTTTTCCTATATTCCTTCTTTCCTTACTTCCCTCATTAGTTCCTTCTTTCCCTCCTTCCTTCCTTGTTAATATTCCAAATAATTTCGTAATCGTACGGTTCACTACTTCTCCCAGTTTTCACTCGATCCCCAAAAAAGACACATCAACGCCCGAGCAACAACAAGAACAACATAGCAACTGTCGAGCAATGCCCAAGCAAATATTCAGAACACCAAAGCAACCGCCTAGCAACCACCCAAAACACCATAGCAACTGCCAAGCAACGCCCTAGCAACCACCCAGAACACCATAGCAACCGCCAAGCAACCACTCAGAACACCAAAGGAACTGCCTAGCAACCCCCTAGCAACCACGCAGAACACCATAGCAACCGCCTAACAACGCCCTCACAACCACCGAGAACACCATAGCAACTGCCTAGCAACCACCCAGAACACCATAGCAACTGCCTAGCAACGCCCTAGCAACCACCCAGAACCCTATAGCACCCGCCTAGCAACCACCCAAAACACCATAGCAACTGCCTAACAACGCCCTAGCAACCACCCAGAACACCATAGCAATCGCCTAGCAACCACCCAGAACACCATAGCAACTGCCTAGCAACGCCCTAGCAACCACCCACAACACCACAGCAACCGCCCTCACCACCACCGACACCACCATACCAACTGCCTACCAACCACCCAGAACACCATAGCAACTGCCTAGCAACGCCCTAGCAACCACCCAGAACACCATAGCAATCGCCTAGCAACCACACAGAACACCATAGGAATCGCCTAGCAACGCCTTAGCAACCACCCAGAACACCAAAGCAACCGCCCAGCAACCACCCTGAACACCATAGCAACTGCCTAGCAACGCCCTAGCAACCACCCAGAACACCATAGCAAACGCCTAGCAACCACCCAGAACACCATAGCAACCGCCTAGCAACCACCCAGAACACCATAGCAACTGCCTAGCAATGCCCGAGCAACCACCCAGAACACCATAGCAACCGCCTAGCAACCACCCAGAACACCATAGCAACTGCCTAGCAACGCCCGAGCAACCACCCAGAACACCATAGCAACCGCTTAGCAACCACCCAGACCACCATAGCAACTGCCTAGCAACGCCCTGGCAACCACCCAGAACACCATAGGAACCACCTAGCAACCACCCAAAACACCATAGTAACTGCCTAGCAACACCCTAGCAACCACCCAGAACACCATAGCAACCGCCTAGCAACGCGCTAGCAACCACCCAGAACACCATAGCAACAGCCTAGCAATGCCCTAGCAACCACCCAGAACACCATAGCAACCGCCTAGCAACCACCCAGAACACCATAGCAACCGCCTAGCAACGCCCTGGCAACCACCCAGAACACCATAGCAACAGCCTAGCAATGCCCTAGCAACCACCCAGAACACCATAGCAACCGCCGAGCAACCACCCAGAACACCATAGCAACTGCCTAGCAAAGCCCTAGCAACCACCCAGAACACCAGAGCAACTGCCTAGCAACCACCCAGAACACCAAAGCAACCGCCAAGCAACGCCCTAGCAACCACCCAGAACACCATAGCAACCGCCTAGCAACACCCTTACAACCACCCAGAACACCATAGCAACCGCCTAGCAACGCCCTAGCAACCACCCAGAACACCATAGCAACAGCCTAGCAATGCCCTAGCAACCACCCAGAACACCATAGCAACCGCCTAGCAACCACCCAGAACACCATAGCAACTGCCTAGCAACGCCATAGCAACCACCCAGAACACCATAGCAACCGCATAGCAACCACTCAGAACACCATAGCAACTGCCTAGCAACGCCCTAGCAACCACCCAGAACATCATAGCAACCGCCTAGCAACCACCCAGAACACCATAGCAACCGCCTAGCAACCACCTAGAACACCATAGCAACCACCTAGCAACCACCCAAAACACCATAGCAACTGCCTAGCAACGCCCTAGCAACCACCCAGAACACCATTGCAACCACCTAGCAACCACCCAAAACACCATATCAAATGCCTAGCAACGCCCTAGCAACCACCCAGAACACCATAGCAACCGCCAAGCAACCACCCAGAACACCATAGCAACTGCCTAGCAACACCCTAACAACCACCCAGAACACCATAGCAATCGCCTACCAACGCCCTAGCAACCACCCAGAACACCATAGCAACAGCCTAGCAATGCCCTGGCAACCTCACAGAACACCATAGCACCCGCCTTGCAAGGCCCTAGCAACCACCCAGAACACCATAGCAACCGCCTAGCAATGCCCTAGCAACCTCCCAGAACACCATAGCAACCGACTAGCAACCACCCAGCACACCATAGCAACTGCCTAGCAACGCCCTAGCGACCAGCAAGAACACCATAGCAACCACCTAGCAACCACCTAGAACACAATAGCAACCACCTAGCTACCACCCAGAACACCATAGCAACGCCCTAGCAACCACCCAGAACACCATAGCAACTGCCAAGCAACGCCCTAGCAACCACCCAGAACACCATAGCAACCGCCTAGCAACCATCAGAAAACCATAGCAACTGCCTAGCAACGCCCTAGCAACCACAGAGAACACCATAGCAACCGCCTAGCAACCACCCAGAACACCATAGCAACCGCCTAGCAACGCCCTAGCAACCATCCTGAACACCATAGCAACAGCCTTGCAATGCCCTAGCAACCACCCAGAACACCATAGCAACCACCTAGCAACCACCCAAAACACAATAGTAACTGCCTAGCAACGCCCTAGCAACCACCCAGAACACCATAGCAACCGCCAAGCAACCACCCAGAACACCATAGCAACTGCCTAGCAACGCCCTAACAACCACCCAGAACACCATAGCAACCGCCGAGCAACGCCCTAGCAACCACCCAGAACACCATAGCAACAGCCTAGCAATGCCCTAGCAACCTGCCAGAACACCATAGCAACCGCCTAGCAACCACCCAGAACACAATAGCAACTGCCTAGCAACGCCCTAGCAACCACCCAGAACACCATAGAAACCGCCTAGCAACCACCCAGAACACCATAGCAACTGCCAAGTAACACCCTAACAACCACCCAGAACACCATAGCAACCGCCTAGCAAAGACCTAGCAACCACCCAGAACACCATAGCAACAGCCTAGCAATGCCCTAGCAACCACCCAGAACACCATAGCAACCGCCGAGCAACCACCCAGAACACCATAGCAACTGCCTAGCAACGCCCTAGCAACCACCCAGAACACCAGAGCAACTGCCTAGCAACCACCCAGAACACCATAGCAACCGCCAAGCAACTTCCTAGCAACCACCCAGAACACCATAGCAACCGCCTAGCAACACCCTAACAACCACCCAGAACACCATAGCAACCGCCTAGCAACGCCCTAGCAACCACCCAGAACACCATAGCAACAGCCTAGCAATGCCCTAGCAACCACCCAGAACACCATAGCAACCGCCTTGCAACCACCCAGAACACCATAGCAACTGCCTAGCAACGCCATAGCAACCACCCAGAACACCATAGCAACCGCCTAGCAACCACTCAGAACACCATAGCACCTGCCTAGCAACGCCCTAGCAACCACCCAGAACACAATAGCAACCGCCGAGCAACCACCCAGAACACCATAGCAACCGCCTTGCAACCACCCAGAACACCATAGCAACCACCTTGCAACCACCCAAAACACCATAGCAACTGCCTAGCAACGCCCTAGCAACCACCCAGAACACCATAGCAACCACCTAGCAACCACCCAAAACACCATTGCAACTGCCTAGCAACGCCCTAGCAACCACCCACAACACCATAGCAACCGCCAAGCAACCACCCAGAACACCATAGCAACTGCCTAGCAACACCCCAACAACCAGCCAGCACACCCTAGCACCCGCCTAGCAACCCCCTCGCAACCCCCCAGAACACCATAGCAACAGCCTAGCAATGCCCTAGCAACCTCCCAGAACACCATAGCATCCGCCTAGCAAGGCCCTAGCAACCACCCAGAACACCATAGCAACCGCCTAGCAATGCCCTAGCAACCTCCCAGAACACCATAGCAACCGCCTAGCAACCACCCAGCACACCATAGCAACTGCCTAGCACCGCCCTAGCAACCACCCAGAACACCATAGCAACCACCTAGCAACCACCCAGAACACAATAGCAACCGCCTAGCTACCACCCAGAACACCATAGCAATGCCCTAGCAACCACCCAGAACACCATGGCAACTGCCAAGCAACGCCCTAGCAACCACCCAGAACACCATAGCAACCGCCTAGCAACCATCAGAAAACCATAGCAACTTCCTAGCAACGCCCTAACAACCACCGAGAACACCACAGCAACCGCCTAGCAACCACACAGAACACCATAGCAACCGCCTAGCAACAACCTAGAACACCATAGCAACCGCCTAGCAACTACCCAGAACACCAGAGCAACCGCCTAACAACCACCCAGAACACCATAGCAACACCCTAGCAACCACCCAGAACACCATAGCAACCGCCTAGCAACCATCCAGAACACCATAGCAACTGCCTAGCAACGCCCAAGCAACCACCCAGAACACCATAGCAATCGCTTAGCAACCACCCAGAACACCATTGCAACTGCCTAGCAACGCCCTAGCAACCACCCAGAACACCATAGCAACGCCCTAGCAACCACCCAGAACACCATAGCAACCGCCTAGCAACGCCCGAGCAACCACCCAGAACACCATAGCAACCGCCTAGCAACGCCCAAGCAACCAGCCAGAACATCATAGCAACCACCTAGCAACCACTCAGAACACCATAGCAACCGCCTGGCAATGCCGTGGCAACCACCCAGAACACCATACCAACTGCTTAGCAATGCCCTAGCAACCACCCAGAACGCCATAGCAACCACCCTAACAACCACCCAGAACACCATAGCAACTGCCTAGCAACGGCCTAGCAACCACCCAGAACACAA
Organism: Gymnothorax reevesii; assembly: GCA_029721435.1. Classification (NCBI taxonomy): domain Eukaryota; kingdom Metazoa; phylum Chordata; class Actinopteri; order Anguilliformes; family Muraenidae; genus Gymnothorax; species Gymnothorax reevesii. The sequence continues at coordinate 76,719,302 of CM056576.1, read as the reverse complement.
TAGCAACTGCCTTGCAACGCCATAGCAACCACCCAGAACACCATAGCAACGGCCTAGCAACCACCCAGAACAGCAGAACAACTGCCTAGCAACACCCAAGCAACCACCCAGAACACCATAGCAACCACCTAGCAATGCCCTAGCAACCACCCAGAACATCATAGCAACTGCTTAGCAAAGCCCTAGCAACCACCCAGAATGCCATAGCAACCGCCTAGCAACCACCCAGAACCCCATAGCAACGCTCTAGCAACCACCCAGAACGCCATAGCAACCGCCAAGCAACTACCCAGAACACCATAGCAACTGCCTAGCAACGCCCTTTCAACCACCCAGATCACCATAGCAACTGCCTAGCAATGCCCTAGCAACCACCCAGAACACGATAGCAGCTGCCTAGCAACACCCTCACAAGTACACAGAACACCATAGCAACTGCCTAACAACTGTTACAGCCAGTCCTCATTATGTCAAATTACAAAAAAAAAATGTAACTTTTTAAGCTACTCAACTTATCAACCTTTCAGCCATTCCAACTCCTGATTGTTTTCGACTATGACTTCCGGCAACTGTTTCTTCTGCCCAATCCTGTCTCAAAATATAAGTCCTTACTACAATTTTTCACTATTAAAAAATGTCACTATTAAAAATTTCCATATGACAGTTGTCATCAACTATGACTCCCGCAAACTGTTTCTTCAGTCCACATCTGTTTCAAAATAAAAGTCCTCACCACTACCATAATTATCCTCCTAAAAACGTAGCTACCAATATCATAATGCAATGATATGTTACAAACTCCACCTTATGCAACTACACTTTGCATTTTCAATGCACACGTAATTCCCTGGAATTACCGTATTGATCCGAATATAAGACGATATTTTTTTCCTTGAAAAATGCCTGAAAATGACACCTCGTCTTATATTCGGGGTCTAAGGAGTTACCCATGTAAAACAATATGTGGTGCCATATGAGCGCTTTTCTCTCTGTCAGTGTTTCGAGCAGTGTGACCCTAGCGTGATCCTGTAAACAAATCGGCTGGAGTGGGTGTGTTAGCTTATATTTGCATGAGCTACTTAATGACTGAAAGATGCAGCCAAGGCACAAAGATCCACTTGAAAAAAGTGCTTCCAAAATCGGTAAGGTGAATAAAAATTAGAGGAGAAGTTATGATGTGAAATTTAAACTTTCGGTTGTAAACGAAGCTGAGAGAACAAACAACGTGAGGGCAGGAAAAAGATGTATGACAGAGTGCAACGTAATTATCGTAATTGGCAACCGAAAAATTAAGCAGACGTTTCCAGATGAATGATTGTCGTCTTACCTAATCGGGGAGAACAAGCAGCACCTGTTAAGTGCGGAGCGCTCTCGGAGTGAACATTTTGTTAATCATGAAAATGACTGCGAACAGGTCAGGACTAATAATTCTTTAAAACAGATGATACGTCCACCCCAATTCTGTTTTACGGAATTTACCCCATGACTTCATCGCTGTTAGATCGCATGAGAAACCGTGTCTTCAGTTGCCTATTACGATAATTGGAAAACGCGTCAATAAAGAAAAATAATTGAGAACTAGCCAGGACTATCCTAATTGTCATAAAGGGACGTGTCTGTGCCACCCCAATTCCCGGTTCTAGCTTCGCCCCTGTACAAAACCTCCGTTTAAAACAATTATTAGTCCTGACCTGTTCTCACTCATTTTCATAATTAACAGAAGGTTCCCTCCGAGAGCACTCCACAGTTAACAGGTGTTCCTTGTTCTTGTTGTTGTGGGACAACAATCATTCATCTGGACGCGTGTTTGCTGTATTTAAATCAACGTCATTCAGAATGAATTTGGAAAAAAACTGTTCATAGTGTTTTTGGATGTTAATGCTCTTACATTTTGCAGACTTTTCTGACAGTGTTTGTCAAGCGAATGAGCGCCGTTTATTGCACAAGTTAGGCCAGTAGGCCTAAGCCCGTTTTATTGCACTGTTTCCATGGCATATAACCGTGAAGTGCATTCTGCGCTTTTCCTATTTGCAGGGCTATGGATGATTTTCTGATTTTCTCCCCCATGATAAACACCAAAGATGTTGAAATGTGCGAGAAAAACAATGAAATGTTTTTTGAAATTTTGTTCAAATAAAAAGTATTTTTCCAAATAAGGGTCTTGAAAAGAGGAGTCGTCTTATATTCAGGGTCGTCTTATATTCGGGTCAATACGGTACATTATCTAGTTATTATTATTAGTGTGCATTGAAAATGCTCACTATTGTTATCCTGGTCTTCTTATTATTATTAGTGTGCATTGAAAATGCTCACTATTGTTATCCTGGTCTTCTTATTATTATTATTATTATTATTATTATTATTAGTGTGCATTGAAAATGCTCACTATTGTTATCCTGGTCTTCTTCTTCTTATTATTATTATTATTATTATTATTATTATTATTATTATTATTATTATTCTTCTAACACACTTAATGCGGCCTCAACCGTTTATCGTAGAAACTTCATTCAAACTGCGTTGCGTAGGTCTTACTTAGGAGACCTGTGCAATGTATTTTTCATCTTTGTAACTTTTATACTTTTTGAGTTATTAATAAAAAACTATACATTTTTCCCCCCATAGACTTAACATTGGCATTATGACATCACAATAGGGCCATTAAGCAAATGGAATCTTGTGCCAGGTGTTCTGACCACCTGCTGTAACTGTCAGTTTCTCAGGCTGTAAGACTACAATCTGGCTCTCTTGAGACTACAGCTTCCTTGCTGCTTTCCTTCGTTCTATTTTCTGTCATTCCTTCTTTCTTTCTCCCTCCTATTTCTTTCCTTCGTTCCTTCCTTCCTTTATTCGTTCCTTCTTTCCTCCTTTCCCTCCTTCTATCCTGCCTTCCCTCCTTCCTCCCATTCCTCCTCCCTACCAATCTTCTTTCCTACCTTCCTTAGTTTTTCTTTCCTTCCATCATGCCTTCTTTCATTCCTTCATATCCTTCTTATCTTTCTTCCTTTCTTCTTTCTGCTTTCCCTCTCTTTCCCTCCCTCTTCCTTTCTTTACTTTTTCTTTCCTTCCTTCTCTCTTTCCTTCTGTTTTTCATTTCTTCTTCCTCACTTCCTTCCTTCCTTCCTTCTATCTTTACTTAAATCCTTCTTCTTCCCTTCTTCCTTATCTTCCTTCCTTACTTCCTTCTTTCCGTCATTCCTCTGTTTCTTTCCATCCATCCTAGCCTAGTTTCCTTTGTTCTTTCCTGCCTTCCTTTGATTTCCTTCTTTTTTTTCTTTATTCCTTCTTTCCTTACTTCCCTCATTAGTTCCTTCTTTCCCTCCTTCCTTCCTTGTTAATATTCCAAATAATTTCGTAATCGTACGGTTCACTACTTCTCCCAGTTTTCACTCGATCCCCAAACAAGACACATCAACGCCCTAGCAACAACAAGAACAACATAGCAACTGTCGAGCAATGCCCAAGCAAATATTCAGAACACCATAGCAACCGCCAAGCAACCACCCAAAACACCAAAACAACTGCCTAGCAACCACCCAGAACACTATAGCAACTGCCTAGCAACGCCCTAGCAACCACCCAGAACACCATAGCAACCGCCTAGCAACCACCCAGAACACCATAGCAACTGCCTAGCAACGCCCTAGCAACCACCCAGAACACCATAGCAACCGCCTAGCAACCACCCAGAACACCATAGCAACCGCCTAGCAACCACCCAGAACACCATAGCAACCACCTAGCAACCACCCAAAACACCATAGCAACTGCCTAGCAACGCCCTAGCAACCACCCAGAACACCATAGCAACCACCTAGCAACCACTCAGAACACCATCGCAACTGCCTAGCAACACCCTAACAACCACCCACAACACCAAAGCAACCGCCTAGCAACGCCCTAGCAACCACCCAGAACACCATAGCAACAGCCTAGCAATGCCCTAGCAAACACCCAGAACACCATAGCAACCGCCTAGCAACCACCCAGAACACCATAGCAACTGGCTAGCAACGCCCTAGCAACCAGGCAGAACACCATAGCAACCGCCTAGCAACCACCCAGAACACCATAGCACCCGCCTAGCAACCACCCAGAACACCATAGCAACTGCCTAGCAACGCCCTAGCAACCACCCAGAACACAATAGCAACCGCCTAGCAACCACCCAGAACACCATAGCAACCACCTAGCAACCACCCAGAACACCATAGCAACTGCCTAGCAACGCCCTAGCAACCACCCAGAACACCATAGCAACTACCTAGCAACCACCCGGAACACCATAGCAACCGCCTAGCAACCACCCAGAACACCATAGCAACTGCCTAGCAACGCCCTAGCAACCACCCAAAACACCATAACAACCGCCTAGCAACCACCCAGAACACCATAGCAACCGCCTAGCAACCACCCAGAACACCATAGCAACTGCCTAGCAACACCCTAGCAACCACCCAGAACACCACAGCAACTGCCTAGCAACGCCCTAGCAACCACCCAGAACACCATAGCAACCGCCTAGCAACCACCCAGAACACCATAGCAACCGCCTAGCAACCACCCAGAACACCATAGCAACTGCCTAGCAACGCCCTAGCAACCACCCAGAACACCATAGCAACTGCCTAGCAACGCCCTAGCAACCACCCAGAACGCTATAGCAACTGCCTAGCAACGCCCTAGCAACCACCATGAACACCATAGCAACCACCTAGCAACCACCCAGAACACCATAGCAACTGCCTAGCAATGCCCTAGCAACCACCCAGAACACCATAGCAACCCCCTAGCAACCACCCAGAACACCATAGCAATTGCCTAGCAACACCCTAACAACCACCCAGAACACCATAGCAACCGCCTAGCCACGCCCTAGCAACCACCCAGAACAGCATAGCACCAGCCTAGCAATGCCCCATCAACCACCCAGAACACCATAGCAACCGCCTAGCAACCACCCAGAACACCATAGCAACTGCCTAGCAACGCCCTAGCAACCACCCAGAACACCATAGCAACCGCCTAGCACCCACCCAGACCCCCATAGCACCCGCCTAGCCACCACCCAGAACACCATAGCAACTGCCTAGCAACGCCCTAGCAACCACCCAGAACACCATAGCAACTGCCTAGCAACGCCCTAGCAACCACCCAGAACACCATAGCAACCACCTAGTAACCACCCAAAACACCATAGCAACTGCCTAGCAACGCCCTAGCAACCACCCAGAACACCATAGCAACCGCCTAGCAACCACCCAGAACACCATAGCAACTGCCTAGCAAGGCCCTAGCAACCACTCAGAACACCATAGCAACCGCCTAGCAACCACACAGAACACCATTGCAACCGCCTAGCAACCACCCAGAACACCATAGCAACTGCCTAGCAACGCCCTAGCTACCACGCAGAACACCACAGCAACTGCCTAGCAACGCCCTAGCAACCACCCAGAACGCTATAGCAACTGCCTAGCAACGCCCTAGCAACCACCCAGAACACCATAGCAACCGCCTAGCAACCACCCAGAACACCATAGCAACCGCCTAGCAACGCCCTAGCAACCGCCTAGCAACGCCCTAGCAACCACCCAGAACACCATAGCAACAGCCTAGCAATGCCCTAGCAACCACCCAGAACACCATAGCAACCACCTAGCAACCACCCAGAACACCATAGCAACTGCCTAGCAACGCCCTAGCAACCACCCAGAACACCATAGCACCCGCCTAGCAACCACCCAGAACACCTTAGCACCCGCCTAGCAAGCACCAAGAACACCATAGCAACTGCCTAGCAACCACCCAGAACACCATAGCAACTGCCTAGCAACCACCCAGAACACCATAGCAACCGCCTAGCAACCACCCAGAACACCATAGCAACTGCCTAGCAACGCCCTAGCAACCACCCAGAAAACCATAGCAACCGCCTAGCAACCACCCAGAACACCATAGCAACCGCCTAGCAACCACCAAGAACACCATAGCAACTGCCTAGCAACCACCCAGAACACCATAGCAACCGCCTAGCAACCACCCAGAACACCATAGCAACCCCCTAGCAACCACCCAGAACACCATAGCAACAGCCTAGCAATGCCCTAGCAACCTCCCAGAACACCATAGCAACCGCCTAGCAACCACCCAGCACACCATAGCAACTGCCTAGCAACGCCCTAGCAACCACCCAGAACACCATAGCAACCGCCTAGCAACCACCCAGAACACAATAGCAACCGCCTAGCTACCATCCAGAACACCATAGCAATACCCTAGCAACCACCCAGAACACCATAGCAACTGCCTAGCAACGCCCTAGCAACCACCCAGAACACCATAGCAACCGCCTAGCAACCATCAGAACACCATAGCAACTGCCTAGCAACGCCCTAGCAACCACCCAGAACACCACAGCAACCGCCTATCAACCACCCAGAACACCATAGCAACCACCTAGCAACAACACAGAACACCATAGCAACTGCCTAGCAACGCCCTAGCAACCACCCAGAACACCATTGCAACCGCCTTGCTACCACCCAGAACACCATAGCAACCCCCTAGCAACCACCCAGAACACCAGAGCAACCGCCTAACAACCACCCAGAACACCATAACAACACCCTAGCAACCACCCAGAACACCATAGCACCCGCCTAGCAACCATCCAGACCACCATAGCAACTGCCTAGCAACGCCCTAGCAACCACCCAGAACACCATAGCAACGCCCTAGCAACCACCCAGAACACCATAGCAACCGCCTAGCAACGCCCGAGCAACCACCCAGAACACCATAGCAACCGCCTAGCAATGCCCTAGCAACCAGCCAGAACATCATAGCAACCACCTAGCAACCACCCAGAACACCATTGCAACTGCCTAGCAACACCCTAGCAACCACCCAGAACACCATAGCAACCGCCTGGCAATGCCGTGGCAACCACCCAGAACACCATACCAACTGCTTAGCAATGCCCTAGCAACCACCATGAACGCCATAGCAACCACCCTAACAACCACCCAGAACACCATAGCAACTGCCTAGCAACGGCCTAGCAACCACCGAGAACACAATAGCAACTGCCTAGCAACGCAATAGCAACCACCCAGAACACCACAGCAACGGCCTAGCAACCACCCAGAACAGCATAGCAACTGCCTAGCAACACCTTAGCAACCACCCAGAACACCATAGCAACCACCTAGCAACGCCCTAGCAACCACCCAGAACATCATAGCAACTGCTTAGCAAAGCCCTAGCAACCACCCAGAATGCCATAGCAACCGCCTAGCAACCACCCAGAACCCCATAGCAACGCTCGAGCAACCACCCAGTACACCATAGCAACCGCCTAGCAACTACCCAGAACACCATAGCAACCGCCTAGCAACGCCCTATCAACCACCCAGAACACCATAGCAACTGCCTAGCAATGCCCTAGCAACCACCCAGAACACGATAGCAGCTGCCTAGCAACACCCTCACAAGTACACAGAACACCATAGCAACTGCCTAACAACTGTTACAGCCAGTCCTTATTATGTCAAATTACAATAAAAAATGTAACTTTTTAAGCTACTCAACTTATCAACCCTTCAGCCATTCCAACTCCTGATTGTTTTCGACTATGACTTCCGGCAACTGTTTCTTCTGCCCAATCCTGTCTCAAAATATAAGTCCTTACTACAATTTTTCACTATTAAAAAATGTCACTATTAAAAATTTCCATATGACAGTTGTCATCAACTATGACTCCCGCAAACTGTTTCCTCAGTCCACATCTGTTTCAAAATAAAAGTCCTCACCACTACCATAATTATCCTCCTAAAAACGTAGCTACCAATATCATAATGCAATGATATGTTACAAACTCTACCTTATGCAACTACACTTTGCATTTTCAATGCACACGTAATTCCCTGGAATTACATTATCTAGTTATTATTATTATTATTATTATTCTTCTAACACACTTAATGCGGCCTCAACCGTTTATCGTAGAAACTTCATTCAAACTGCGTTGCGTAGGTCTTACTTAGGAGACCTGTGCAATGTATTTTTCATCTTTGTAACTTTTATACTTTTTGAGTTATTAATAAAAAACTATACATTTTTCCCCCCATAGACTTAACATTGGCATTATGACATCACAATAGGGCCATTAAGCAAATGGAATCTTGTGCCAGGTGTTCTGACCACCTGCTGTAACTGTCAGTTTCTCAGGCTGTAAGACTACAATCTGGCTCTCTTGAGACTACAGCTTCCTTGCTGCTTTCCTTCGTTCTATTTTCTGTCATTCCTTCTTTCTTTTTCGCTCCTATTTCTTTCCTTCGTTCCTTCCTTCCTTTATTCGTTCCTTCTTTCTTACTTCTCTTTCTTCTATCCTTCCTTTCACCCTTCCTCCCATTCTTCCTCCCTTCCACTTTTCTTTCCTTCCTTCCTTAGTTCTTCTTTCCTTCCATCATGACTTCTGTCATTCCTTCATATCCTTCTTATCTTTCTTCCTTTCTTCTTTCTGCTTTCCCTCTCTTTCCCTCCCTCTTCCTTTCTTTACTTTTTCTTTCCTTCCTTCTCTCTTTCCTTCTGTTTTTCATTTCTTCTTCCTCACTTCCTTCCTTCCTTCCTTCTATCTTTACTTAAATCCTTCTTCTTCCCTTCTTCCTTATCTTCCTTCCTTACTTCCTTCTTTCCGTCATTCCTCTGTTTCTTTCCATCCATCCTAGCCTAGTTTCCTTTGTTCTTTCCTGCCTTCCTTTGATTTCCTTCTTTTTTTCCTATATTCCTTCTTTCCTTACTTCCCTTATTAGTTCCTTCTTTCCCTCCTTCCTTCCTTGTTAATATTCCAAATAATTTCGTAATCGTACGGTTCACTACTTCTCCCAGTTTTCACTCGATCCCCAAACAAGACACATCAACGCCCTAGCAACAACAAGAACAACATAGCAACTGTCGAGCAATGCCCAAGCAAATATTCAGAACACCATAGCAACCGCCAAGCAACCACCCAAAACACCATAGCAACTGCCTAGCAACCACCCAGAACACTATAGCAACTGCCTAGCAACGCCCTAGCAACCACCCAGAACACCATAGCAACCGCCTAGCAACCACCCAGAACACCATAGCAACTGCCTAGCAACGCCCTAGCAACCACCCAGAACACCATAGCAACCGCCTAGCAACCACCCAGAACACCATAGCAACCGCCTAGCAACCACCCAGAACACCATAGCAACTGCCTAGCAACGCCCTAGCAACCACCCAGAACACCATAGCAACTGCCTAGCAACGCCCTAGCAACCACCCAGAACACCATAGCAACCACCTAGCAATCACACAAAACACCATAGCAACTGCATAGCAACGCCCTAACAACCACCCAGAACACCATAGCAACGCCCTAGCAACCACCCAGAACACCATAGCAACCGCCTAGCAACGCCCTAGCAACCACCCAGAACACCATAGCAACCGCCTAGCAATGCCCTAGCAACCAGCCAGAACATCATAGCAACCACCTAGCAACCACCCAGAACACCATTGCAACTGCCTAGCAACACCCTAGCAACCACCCAGAACACCATAGCAACCGCCTGGCAATGCCGTGGCAACCACCCAGAACACAATACCAACTGCTTAGCAATGCCCTAGCAACCACCCAGAACGCCATAGCAACCACCCTCACAACCACCCAGAACACCATAGCAACTGCCTAGCAACGGCCTATCAACCACCGAGAACACAATAGCAACTGCCTAGCAACGCCATAGCAACCACCCAGAACACCATAGCAACGGCCTAGCAACCACCCAGAACAGCATAGCAACTGCCTAGCAACACCTTAGCAACCACCCAGAACACCATAGCAACCACCTAGCAACGCCCTAGCAACCACCCAGAACATCATAGCAACTGCTTAGCAAAGCCCTAGCAACCACCCAGAATGCCATAGCAACCGCCTAGCAACCACCCAGAACCCCTTAGCAACGCTCGAGCAACCATCCAGTACACCATAGCAACCGCCTAGCAACTACCCAGAACACCATAGCAACCGCCTAGCAACGCCCTATCAACCACCCAGAACACCATAGCAACTGCCTAGCAATGCCCTAGCAACCACCCAGAACACGATAGCAGCTGCCTAGCAACACCCTCACAAGTACACAGAACACCATAGCAACTGCCTAACAACTGTTACAGCCAGTCCTTATTATGTCAAATTACAATAAAAAATGTAACTTTTTAAGCTACTCAACTTATCAACCCTTCAGCCATTCCAACTCCTGATTGTTTTCGACTATGACTTCCGGCAACTGTTTCTTCTGCCCAATCCTGTCTCAAAATATAAGTCCTTACTACAATTTTTCACTATTAAAAAATGTCACTATTAAAAATTTCCATATGACAGTTGTCATCAACTATGACTCCCGCAAACTGTTTCCTCAGTCCACATCTGTTTCAAAATAAAAGTCCTCACCACTACCATAATTATCCTCCTAAAAACGTAGCTACCAATATCATAATGCAATGATATGTTACAAACTCTACCTTATGCAACTACACTTTGCATTTTCAATGCACACGTAATTCCCTGGAATTACATTATCTAGTTATTATTATTATTATTATTATTCTTCTAACACACTTAATGCGGCCTCAACCGTTTATCGTAGAAACTTCATTCAAACTGCGTTGCGTAGGTCTTACTTAGGAGACCTGTGCAATGTATTTTTCATCTTTGTAACTTTTATACTTTTTGAGTTATTAATAAAAAACTATACATTTTTCCCCCCATAGACTTAACATTGGCATTATGACATCACAATAGGGCCATTAAGCAAATGGAATCTTGTGCCAGGTGTTCTGACCACCTGCTGTAACTGTCAGTTTCTCAGGCTGTAAGACTACAATCTGGCTCTCTTGAGACTACAGCTTCCTTGCTGCTTTCCTTCGTTCTATTTTCTGTCATTCCTTCTTTCTTTTTCCCTCCTATTTCTTTCCTTCGTTCCTTCCTTCCTTTATTCGTTCCTTCTTTCCTACTTTACTTCCTTCTATCCTGCCTTTCATCCTTCCTCCCATTCTTCCTCCCTACCAATTTTCTTTCCTACCTTCCTTAGTTTTTCTTTCCTTCCATCATGCCTTCTTTCATTCCTTCATATCCTTCTTATCTTTCTTCCTTTCTTCTTTCTGCTTTCCCTCTCTTTCCCTCCCTCTTCCTTTCTTTACTTTTTCTTTCCTTCCTTCTCTCTTTCCTTCTGTTTTTCATTTCTTCTTCCTCACTTCCTTCCTTCCTTCCTTCTATCTTTACTTAAATCCTTCTTCTTCCCTTCTTCCTTATCTTCCTTCCTTACTTCCTTCTTTCCGTCATTCCTCTGTTTCTTTCCATCCATCCTAGCCTAGTTTCCTTTGTTCTTTCCTGCCTTCCTTTGATTTCCTTCTTTTTTTCCTATATTCCTTCTTTCCTTACTTCCCTTATTAGTTCCTTCTTTCCCTCCCTCCTTCTTTGTTAATATTCCAAATAATTTCGTAATCGTACGGTTCACTACTTCTCCCAGTTTTCACTCGATCCCCAAACAAGACACATCAACGCCCTAGCAACAACAAGAACAACATAGCAACTGTCGAGCAACCACCCAAAACACCATAGCAACTGCCTAGCAACCACCCAGAACACTATAGCAACTGCCTAGCAACGCCCTAGCAACCACCCAGAACACCATAGCAACCGCCTAGCAACCACCCAGAACACCATAGCAACTGCCTAGCAACGCCCTAGCAACCACCCAGAACACCATAGCAACCGCCTAGCAACCACCCAGAACACCATAGCAACCGCCTAGCAACCACCCAGAAGAGCATAGCAACTGCCTAGCAACGACCTAGTAACCACCCATAACGCCATAGCAACTGCCTTGCAACGCCCTAGCAACCACCCAGAACACCATAGCAACCACCTAGCAACCACCCAAAACACCATAGCAACTGCCTAGCAACGCCCTAGCAACCACTTAGAACACCATAGTAACCGCCTAGCAACCACTCAGAACACCATCGCAACTGCCTAGCAACACCCTAACAACCACCCAGAACACCAAAGCAACCGCCCAGCAACGCCCCAGCAGCCACCCACAACACCATAGCAACACCCTAGCAATGCCCTAGCAACCACCCAGAACACCATAGCAACCGCCTAGCAACCACCCAGAACACCATAGCAACTGCCTAGCAACGCCCTAGCAACCACCCAGAACACCATAGCAACCGCCTAGCAACCACCCAGAACACCATAGCACCCGCCTAGCAACCACCCAGAACACCATAGCAACTGCCTAGCAACGCCCTAGCAACCACCCAGAACACAATAGCAACCGCCTAGCAACCACCCAGAACACCATAGCAACCACCTAGCAACCACCCAGAACACCATAGCAACTGCCTAGCAATGCCCTAGCAACCACCCAGCACACCATAGCAACTACCTAGCAACCACCCGGAACACCATAGCAACCGCCTAGCAACCACCCAGAACACCATAGCAACTGCCTAGCAACGCCCTAGCAACCACCCAGAACACCATAGCAACCGCCTAGCAACCACCCAGAACACCATAGCAACCGCCTAGCAACCACCCAGAACACCATAGCAACTGCCTAGCAACGCCCTAGCAACCACCCAGAACACCACAGCAACTGCCTAGCAACGCCCTAGCAACCACCCAGAACACCATAGCAACCGCCTAGCAACCACCCAGAACACCATAGCAACCGCCTAGCAACCACCCAGAACACCATAGCAACTGCCTAGCAACGCCCTAGCAACCACCCAGAACACCATAGCAACTGCCTAGCAACGCCCTAGCAACCACACAGAACGCTATAGCAACTGCCTAGCAACGCCCTAGCAACCACCATGAACACCATAGCAACCACCTAGCAACCACCCAGAACACCATAGCAACTGCCTAGCAACGCCCTAGCAACCACCCAGAACACCATAGCAACCGCCTAGCAACCACCCAGAACACCATAGCAATTGCCTAGCAACACCCTAACAACCACCCAGAACACCATAGCAACCCCCTAGCAACGCCCTAGCAACCACCCAGAACACCAAAGCAACAGCCTAGCAATGCCCCATCAACCACCCAGAACACCATAGCAACCGCCTAGCAACCACCCCGAACACCATAGCAACTGCCTAGCAACGCCCTAGCAACCACCCAGAACACCATAGCAACCGCCTAGCAACCACCCACAACACCATAGCACCCGCCTAGCAACCACCCAGAACACCATAGCAACTGCCTAGCAACGCCCTAGCAACCACCCAGAACACCATAGCAACTGCCTAGCAACGCCCTAGCAACCACCCAGAACCCCATAGCAACCACCTAGCAACCACCCAGAACACCATAGGAACTGCCTAGCAACGCCCTAGCAACCACCCAGAACACCATAGCAACCGCCTAGCAACCACCCAGAACACCATAGCAACTGACTAGCAACGCCCTAGCAACCACCCAGAACACCATAGCAACCGACTAGCAACCACCCAGAACACCATAGCACCAGCCTAGCAACCACCCAGAACACCATAGCAAATGCCTAGCAACGCCCTAGCTACCACCCAGAACACCACAGCAACTGCCTAGCAACGCCCTAGCAACCACCCAGAACGCTATAGCAACTGCCTAGCAACGCCCTAGCAACCACCCAGAACACCATAGCAACCGCCTAGCAACCACCCAGAACACCAGAGCAACCGCCTAGCAACGCCCTAGCAACCACCCAGAACACCATAGCAACAGCCTAGCAATGCCCTAGCAACCACCCAGAACACCACAGCAACCGCCTAGCAACCACCCAGAACACCATAGCAACTGCCTAGCAACGCCCTAGCAACCACCCAGAAAACCATAGCAACCGCCTAGCAACCACCCAGAACACCATAGCAACCGCCTAGCAACCACCAAGAACACCATAGCAACTGCCTAGCAACGACCCAGAACACCATTGCAACTGCCTAGCAACCACCCAGAACACCATAGCAACCGCCTAGCAACCACCCAGAACACCATAGCAACTGCCTAGCAACGCCCTAGCAACCACTTAGAACACCAAAGCAACCGCCTAGCAACCACCCAGAACACCACAGCAACCGCATAGCAACCACCCAGAACACCATAGGAACTGCCTAGCAACCACCCAGAACACCATAGCAACCGCCTAGCAACCACCCAGAACACCATAGCAACCGCCTAGCAACCAACCAGAACACCATAGCAACAGCCTAGCAATGCCCTACCAACCACCCAGACCACCATAGCAACCCCCTAGCAACCACCCAGAACACCATAGCAACCGCCTAGCAACGCCCTAGCAACCACCCAGAACACCATAGCAACCGCCTAGCAACCACACAGAACACCATAGCAACTGCCTAGCAACCACCAAGAACACCATAGCAACTGCCTAGCAACCACCCAGAACACCATAGCAACCGCCTAGCAACCACCCAGAACACCATAGCAACCGCCTAGCAACCACCCAGAACACCATAGCAACTGCCTAGCAACGCCCAAGCAACCACCCAGAACACCATAGCAACCACCTAGCAACCACCCAAAACACCATAGCAACTGCCTAGCAACGCCCTAGCAACCACCCAGAACACCACAGCAACCGCCGAGCAACCACCCAGAACACCAAAGCCACTGCCCAGCCACACCCTCACCACCACCCAGAACCCCATACCAACCGCCTAGCAACGCCCTAGCAACCACCCAGAACACCATAGCAACAGCCTAGCAATGCCCTAGCAACCTCCCAGAACACCATAGCAACCGCCTAGCAAGGCCCTAGCAACCACCCAGAACACCATAGCAACCGCCTAGCAATGCCCTAGCAACCTCCCAGAACACCATAGCAACCGCCTAGCAACCACCCAGCACACCCTAGCAACTGCCTAGCAACGCCCTAGCAACCACCCAGAACACCATAGCAACCGCCTAGCAACCACCCAGAACACAAAAGCAACCGCCTAGCTACCATCCAGAACACCATAGCAATACCCTAGCAACCACCCAGAACACCATAGCAACTGCCTAGCAACGCCCTAGCAACCACCCAGAACACCATAGCAACCGCCTAGCAACCATCAGAACACCATAGCAACTGCCTAGCAACGCCCTAGCAACCACCCAGAACACCATAGCAACCCCCTAGCAACCACCCAGAACACCAAAACAACCCCCTAGCAACAACACAGAACACCAAAGCAACTGCCTAGCACTGCCCTAGCAACCACCCAGAACATCATTGCAACCGCCTTGCTACCACCCAGAACACCATAGCAACCGCCTAGCAACCACCCAGAACACCAGAGCAACCGCCTAACAACCACCCAGAACACCATAGCAACACCCTAGCAACCACCCAGAACACCATAGCAACCGCCTAGCAACCATCCAGAACACCATAGCAACTGCCTAGCCACGCCCTAGCAACCACCCAGAACACCATAGCAACGCCCTAGCAACCACCCAGAACACAATAGCAACCGCCTAGCAACGCCCGTGCAACCACCCAGGACACCATTGCAACTGCCTAGCAAAGCCCTAGCAACCACCCAGAAAATCAAAGCAACCACCTAGCCACCACCCAGGACACCATAGCAACTGCCTAGCACCACCCTAGCAACCACACAGAACACCATAGCAACCGCCTGGCAATGCCGTGGCAACCACCCAGAACACCATACCAACTGCTTAGCAATGCCCTAGCAACCACCCAGAACGCCATAGCAACCACCCTAACAACCACCCAGAACACCATAGCAACTGCCTAGCAACGGCCTATCAACCACCGAGAACACAATAGCAACTGCCTAGCAACGCCATAGCAACCACCCAGAACACCATAGCAACGGCCTAGCAACCACCCAGAACAGCATAGCAACTGCCTAGCAACACCTTAGCAACCACCCAGAACACCATAGCAACCACCTAGCAACGCCCTGGCAACCACCCAGAACATCATAGCAACTGCTTAGCAAAGCCCTAGCAACCACCCAGAATGCCATAGCAACCGCCTAGCAACCACCCAGAACCCCATAGCAACGCTCGAGCAACCACCCAGTACACCATAGCAACCGCCTAGCAACTACCCAGAACACCATAGCAACCGCCTAGCAACGCCCTATCAACCACCCAGAACACCATAGCAACTGCCTAGCAATGCCCTAGCAACCACCCAGAACACGATAGCAGCTGCCTAGCAACACCCTGACAAGTACACAGAACACCATAGCAACTGCCTAACAACTGTTACAGCCAGTCCTCATTATGTCAAATTACAATAAAAAATGTAACTTTTTAAGCTACTCAACTTATCAACCCTTCAGCCATTCCAACTCCTGATTGTTTTCGACTATGACTTCCGGCAACTGTTTCTTCTGCCCAATCCTGTCTCAAAATATAAGTCCTTACTGCAATTTTTCACTATTAAAAAATGTCACTATTAAAAATTTCCATATGACAGTTGTCATCAACTATGACTCCCGCAAACTGTTTCCTCAGTCCACATCTGTTTCAAAATAAAAGTCCTCACCACTACCATAATTATCCTCCTAAAAACGTAGCTACCAATATCATAATGCAATGATATGTTACAAACTCTACCTTATGCAACTACACTTTGCATTTTCAATGCACACGTAATTCCCTGGAATTACATTATCTAGTTATTATTATTATTATTATTATTATTATTATTATTATTATTATTCTTCTAACACACTTAATGCGGCCTCAACCGTTTATCGTAGAAACTTCATTCAAACTGCGTTGCGTAGGTCTTACTTAGGACACCTGTGCAATGTATTTTTCATCTTTGTAACTTTTATACTTTTTGAGTTATTAATAAAAAACTATAAATTTTTTCCCCCCATAGACTTAACATTGGCATTATGACATCACAATAGGGCCATTAAGCAAATAGAATCTTGTGCCAGGTGTTCTGACCACCTGCTGTAACTGTCAGTTTCTACGGCTGTAAGACTACAATCTGGCTTTGTTGAGACTACAGCTTCCTTACTGCTTTCCTCCCTTCTATTTTCTGTCATTCCTTCTTTCTTTTTCCCTCCTATTTCTTTCCTTCGTTCCTTCCTTCCTTTATTCGTTCCTTCTTTCCTACTTTACTTCCTTCTATCCTGTCTTTCATCCTTCCTCCCATTCTAACTCCCTACCAATTTTCTTTCCTACCTTCCTTAGTTTTTCTTCCCTTCCATCATGCCTTCTTTCATTCCTTCATATCCTTCTTATCTTTCTTCCTTTCTTCTTTCTGCTTTACCTCTCTTTCCTTCCCTCTTCCTTTCTTTACTTTTTCTTACCTTCCTTCTGTCTTTCCTTCTGTTTTTCATTTCTTCTTCCTCACTTCCTTCCTTCCTTCCTTCCTTCTATCTTTACTTAAATCCTTCTTCTTCCCTTCTTCCTTTCCTTCCTTCTTTACTTCCTTCTTTCCTTCATTCCTCTGTTTCTTTCCATCCATCCTCGCCTTCTTTCCTTTGTTCTTTCCTGCCTTCCTTTGATTTCCTTCTTTTTTTCCTATATTCCTTCTTTCCTTACTTCCCTCATTAGTTCCTTCTTTCCCTCCTTCCTTCCTTGTTAATATTCCAAATAATTTCGTAATCGTACGGTTCACTACTTCTCCCAGTTTTCACTCGATCCCCAAACAAGACACATCAACGCCCTAGCAACAACAAGAACAACATAGCAACTGTCGAGCAATGCCCAAGCAAATATTCAGAACACCATAGCAACTGCCTAGCAACCACCCAAAACACCATAGCAACTGCCTTGCAACCACCCAGAACACTATAGCAACTGCCAAGCAACGCCCTAGCAACCACCCAAAACACCATAGCAACCGCCAAGCAACCACTCAGAACACCAAAGCAACTGCCTAGCAACGCCCTAGCAACCACCTAGAACACCATAGCAACCGCCTAGCAACGCCCTAACAACCACCAAGAACACCATAGCAACTGCCTAGTAACCACCCAGAACACCATAGCAACTGCCTAGCAACGCCCTAACAACCACCCAGAACACCATAGCAACCGCCCAGCAACCACCCAAAACACCATAGCAACTGCCTAGCAACGCCCTAGCAACCACCAAGAACACCTTAGCAACCGCCTAGCAACCACCCAGAACACCATAGCAACTGCCTAGCAACGCCTAAGCAACCACCCAAAACACCATAGCAACCGCCGAGCAACCACCCAAAACACCACAGCAACTGCCTAGCAACGCCCTAGCAACCACCCAGAACACCATAGCAACCGCCTAGCAACCACCCAGAACACCATAGCAACCGCCTAGCAACCACCCAGAACACCATAGCAACTGCTTAGCAACACCCGAGCAACCACCCAGAACACCATAGCAACTGCCTAGCAACCACCCAGAACACCATATCAACTGCCTAGCAACGCCCTAGCAACCACCCAGAACACCATAGCAACCACCTAGCAACCACCCAAAATACCATAGCAACTGCCTAGCAACGCGCTAGCAACCACCCAGAACACCATAGCAACCGGCTAGCAACCACCCAGAACTCCATAGCAACCGCCTAGCAACGCCCTAGCAACCACCCAGAACACCATAGCAACCGCCTAGCAACCACCCAGAAGACCATAGCAACTGCCTAGCAACGCCCGAGCAACCACCCAGAACACCATAGCAACTGACTAGCAACCACCCAGAACACCATAGCAACCGCCTAGCAACCACCCAGAACACCATAGCAACTGCCTAGCAACACCCGAGCAAGCACCAAGAACACCATAGCAACCGCCTAGCAACCACACAGAACACCATAGCAACTGCCTAGCAACGCCCTAGCAACCACCCAGAACACCATAGCAACCACCTAGCAACCGCCCAAAATACCATAGCAACTGCCTAGCAACGCGCTAGCAACCACCCAGAACACCATAGCAACCGCCTAGCAACCACCCAGAACACCATAGCAACTGCCTAGCAACACCCTAACAACCACCCAGAACACCATAGCAACCGCCTAGCAACGCCCTAGCAACCACCTAGAACACAATAGCATCCGCCTAGCTACCACCCAGAACACCATAGCAACGCCCGAGCAACCACCCAGAACACCATAGCAACTGCCTAGCAACGCCCTAGCAACCACCCACAACACCATAGCAACCGCCTACCAACCATCAGAACACCAAAGCAACTGCCTAGCAACACCCTAGCACCCACCCAGAACACCATAGCCACCGCCTAGCACCCACCCAGAACACCATAGCAACTGCCTAGCAACCACCTAGCTACCTCCCAGAACACCATAGCAACCGCCTAGCAACGCCCTAGCAACCACCCAGAACACAATAGCAACCACCAAGCTACCACCCAGATCACCATAGCAATGCCATAGCAACCACCCAGAACACCATAGCAACTGCCTAGCAACGCCCCAGCAACGACCATGAAACACAATAGCAACCGCCTAGCTACCACCCAGAACACCAGAGCAACGCCCTAGCAACCACCCAGAACTCCATAGCAACTGCCAAGCAATGCCCTAGCAACCACCCAGAACACAATAGCAACCGCCTAGCTACCACCCAGAACACCATAGCAACGCCCTAGCAACCACCCAGAACACCATAGTAACTGCCTAGCAACGCCCTAGCAACCACCCAGAACACCATAGCAACCGCCTAGCAACCATCAGAACACCATAGCAACTGCCTAGCAACGCCCTAGCAACCACCCAGAACACCATAGCAACCACCTAGCAACCACCCAGAACACCATAGCAACCGCCTAGGAACCACCCAGAAAACCATAGCAACCGCCTAGCAACCACTCAGAACACCATAGCAACTGCCTAGCAACACCCGAGCAACCACCCAGAACACCATAGCAACCGCCTAGCAACCACCCAGAACACCATAGCAACTGCCTAGCAACGCCCTAGCAACCACCCAGAACACCATAGCAACCACCGAGCAACCACCCAAAATACCATAGCAACTGCCTAGCAACGCGCTAGCAACCACCCAGAACACCATAGCAACCGCCTAGCAACCACCCAGAACACCATAGCAACTGCCTAGCAACACCCTAACAACCACCCAGAACACCATAGCAACCGCCTCGCAACGCCCTAGCAACCACCCAGAACACAATAGCAACCGCCTAGCTACCACCCAGAACACCATAGCAACGCCCTAGCAACCACCCAGAACACCATAGCAACTGCCTAGCAACGCCCTAGCAACCACCCAGAACGCCATAGCAACCGCCTAGCAACCATCAGAACACCATAGCAACTGCCTACCAACGCCCTAGCAACCACCCAGAACACCATAGCAACCGCCTAGAGACCACCCAGAACACCATAGCAACCGCCTAGCAACCACCCAGAACACCATAGCAACTGCCTAGCAACGACCTAGCTACCACCCAGAACACCATAGCAACCGCCTAGCAACGCCCTAGCAACCTCCCAGAACACAATAGCAACCGCCTAGCTTCCACCCAGAACACCATAGCAACGCCCTAGCAACCACCCAGAACACCATAGCAACTGCCTGGCAACGCCCAAGCACCCACCCAGAACACAATAGCAACCGCCTAGCTACCACCCAGAACACCATAGCAACGCCCTAGCAACCACCCAGAACACCATAGCAACTGACTAGCAAAGCCCTGGCAACCACCCAGAACACCATAGCAACCGCCTAGCAACCATCAGAACACCATAACAACGCCCTAGCAACGCCCTAGCAACCACCCAGAACACCATAGCAACCGCCTAGCAACCACCCAGAACATCATAGCAACCGCCTAGCAACCACCCAGAACACCATAGCAACTGCCTAGCAACGACCTAGCTACCACCCAGAACACCATAGCAACCGCCTAGCTACCACCCAGAACACCATAGCAACCGCCTAGCAACCACCCAGAACACCATAGCAACACCCTAGCAACCATCCAGAACACCATAGCAACTGCCTAGCAACGCCCTTGCAACCACCCAGAACACCATAGCAACGCCCTAGCAACCACCCAAAACACCATAGCAACAACCTAGCAACGCCCGAGCAACCACCCAGAACACCATAGCAACCGCCTTGCAACGCCCTAGCAACCACCCAGAACACCAAAGCAACTGCCTAGCAACGCCCTAGAAACCACCCAGAACACCATAGCAACCACCTAGCAACCACCCAGAACACCATAGCAACTGCCTAGCAACGCCGTAGCAACCACCCAGAACACCATAGCAACTGCTTAGCAATGCCCAAGCAACCACCCAGAACGCCATAGCAACCACCCTAACAACCACCCAGAACACCACAGCAACTGCCTAGCAACGCCCTAGCAACCACCCAGAACACCAAAGCAACTGCCGAGCAACGCCCTAGCAACCAGCCAGAACACCATAGCAACGGCCTCGCAACCACCCAGAACAGCATAGCAACTGCCTAGCAACACCCTAGCAACCACCCAGAACACCAAAGCAACCACCTAGCAATGCCCTAGCAACCACCCAGAACATCATAGCAACTGCTTAGCAAAGCCCTAGCAACCACCCAGAATGCCATAGCAACCCTCTAGCAACCACCCAGAACCCCATAGCAACGCTCTAGCAACCACCCAGAACGCCATAGCAACCGCCTAGCAACCACCCAGAACACCATAGCAATCGCCTAGCAACGCCCTATCAACCACTCAGAACACCATAGCAACCGCTTAGCAAGGCCCTAGCAACCACCCAGAACACCATTGCAACTGCCTAGCAATGCCCTAGCAACCACCCAGAACACGATAGCAGCTGCCTAGCAACACCCTCACAAGTACACAGAACACCATAGCAACTGCCTAACAACTGTTACAGCCAGTCCTCATTATGTGAAATTACAATAAAAAAATGTAACTTTTTAAGCTACTCAACTTATCAACCTTTCAGCCATTCCAATTCCTGATTGTTTTCGACTATGACTTCCGGCAACTGTTTCTTCTGCCCAATCCTGTCTCAAAATATAAGTCCTTACTACAATTCTTCACTATTAAAAAATGTCACTATTAAAAATTTCCATATGACAGTTGTCATCAACTCTGACTCCCGCAAACTGTTTCCTCAGTCCACATCTGTTTCAAAATAAAAGTCCTCACCACTACCAAAATTATCCGACTAAAAACGTAGCTACCAATATCTTAATGCAATGATATGTTACAAACTCCACCTTATGCAACTACACTTTGCATTTTCAATGCACACGTAATTCCCTGGAATTACATTATCTAGTTAGTGTGCATTGAAAATGCTCACTATTGTTATCCTGGTCTTCTTATTAGTGTGCATTGAAAATGCTCACTATTGTTATCCTGGTCTTCTTATTATTATTATTAGTGTGCATTGAAAATGCCCACTATTGTTATCCTGGTCTTCTTATTATTATTATTATTATTATTATTATTATTATTATTATTATTATTATTCTTCTAACACACTTAATGCGGCCTCAACCGTTTATCGTAGAAACTTCATTCAAACTGCGTTGCGTAGGTCTTACTTAGGACACCTGTGCAATGTATTTTTCATCTTTGTAACTTTTATACTTTTTGAGTTATTAATATAAAACTATAAATTTTTTCCCCCCATAGACTTAACATTGGCATTATGACATCGCAATAGGGCCACCTGCTGTAACTGTCAGTTTCTCAGGCTGTAAGACTACAATCTGGCTCTCTTGAGACGACAGCTTCCTTACTGCTTTCCTTCCTTCTATTTTCTGTCATTCCTTCTTCCTTTTTCACTCCTATTTCTTTCCTTCGTTCCTTCCTTCCTTTATTCGTTCCTGCTTTCCTACTTTACTTCCTTCTATCCTGCCTTTCATCCTTCCTCCCATTCTTCCTCCCTACCAATTTTCTTTCCTACCTTCCTTAGTTTTTCTTTCCTTCCATCATGCCTTCTTTCATTCCTTCATATCCTTCTTTTCTTTCTTCCTTTCTTCTTTCTGCTTTCCCTCACTTTCCTTCCCTCTTCCTTTCTTTACTTTTTCTTTCCTTCCTTCTCTCTTTCCTTCTGTTTTTCATTTCTTCTTCCTCACTTCCTTCCTTCCTTCCTTCTATCTTTACTTAAATCCTTCTTCTTCCCTTCTTCCTTTCCTTCCTTCCTAACTTCCTTCTTTCCGTCATTCTTCTGTTTCTTTCCATCCATCCTCGCCTAGTTTCATTTGTCCTTTCCTGCCTTCCTTTGATTTCCTTCTTTTTTTCCTATATTCCTTCTTTCCTTACTTCCCTCATTAGTTCCTTCTTTCCCTCCTTCCTTCCTTGTTAATATTCCAAATAATTTCGTAATCGTACGGTTCACTACTTCTCCCAGTTTTCACTCGATCCCCAAACAATACACATCAACGCCCTAGCAACAATAAGAACAACATAGCAACTGTCGAGCAATGCCCAAGCAAATATTCAGAACACCATAGCAACCGCCTAGCAACCACCCAAAACACCATAGCAACTACCTAGCAACCACCCAGAACACGATAGAAACTGCCAAGCAACGCCCTAGCAACCACCCAGAACACCATAGCAACCGCCAAGCAACCACTCAGAACACCAAAGGAACTGCCTAGCAACGCCCTAGCAACCACCCAAAACACCATAGCAACCGCCTAGCAACGCCCTCACAACCACCAAGAATACCATAGCAACTGCCTAGCAACCACCCAGAACACCATAGCAACTGCCTAGCAACGCCCTAGCAACCACCCAGAACACTATAGCAACCTCCTAGCAACCACCCAAAACACCATAGCAACTGCCTAGCAACGCCCTAGCAACCACCCAGAACACCATAGCAATCGCCTAGCAACCACCCAGAACACCAAAGCAACTGCCTAGCAACGCCCTAGCAACCACCCAGAACACCATAGCAACCGCCCAGCAACCACCCAAAACACCATAGCAACTGCCTAGCAACGCCCTAGCAACCACCAAGAACACCTTAGCAACCCCCTAGCAACCACCCAGAACACCATAGCAACTACCTAGCAACGCCCTAGCAACCACACAGAACACCATAGGAATCGCCTAGCAACGCCCTAGCAACCACCCAGAACACCATGGCAACCGCCTAGCAACCACCCAGAACACCATAGCAACTGCCTAGCAACGCCCTAGCAACCACCCAGAACACCATAGCAACCGCCTAGCAACCACCCAGAACACCATAGCAACTGCCTAGCAACGCCCGAGCAACCACCCAGAACACCATAGCAACCGCTTAGCAACCACCCAGAACACCATAGCAACTGCCTAGCAACGCCCTAGCAACCACCCAGAACACCATAGCAACCACCTAGCAACCACCCAAAACACCATAGCAACTGCCTAGCAACGCCCTAGCAACCACCCAGAACACCATAGCAACCGCCTAGCAACCACCCAGCACACCATAGCAACTGCCTAGCAACACCCTAACAACCACCCAGAACACCATAGCAACCGCCTAGCAACGCCCTAGCAACCACCCAGAACACCATAGCAACAGCCTAGCAATGCCCTAGCAACCTCCCAGAACACCATAGCAACCGCCTAGCAAGGCCCTAGCAACCACCCAGAACACCATAGCAACTGCCTAGCAACCACCCAGAACACCATAGCAACTGCCTAGCAACGCCCTAGCAACCACCCAGAACACTATAGCAACCACCTAGCAACCACCCAAAACACCATAGCAGCAGCCTAGCAACGCCCTAGCAACCACCCAGAACACCATAGCAACCACCTAGAAACCACCCAAAACACCATAGCAACTGCCTAGCAACGCCCTAGCAACCACCCAGAACACCATAGCAACCGCCTAGCAACCACCAAGAACACCATTGCAACCACCTAGCAACGCCCTAGCAACCACCCAGAACACCATAGCAACAGCCTAGCAACCATCAGAACACCATAGCAACTGCCTAGCAACGCCCTAGCAACCACCCAGAACACCATAGCAACCGCCTAGCAACCACCCAGAACACCATAGCAACCGACTAGCAACCACCCAGAGCACCATAGCAACTGCCTAGCAACGAACTAGCAACCACCCAGAAAACCATAGCAACCGACTAGCTACCACCCAGAACACCATAGCAACCGCCTACCAACCACCCAGAACACCAAAGCAACACCCTAGCAACCACCCAGAACACCATAGCAACCGCCTAGCAACCATCTAGAACACCATAGCAACTGCCTAGCAATGCCCTAGCAACCACCCAAAACACCATAGCAACTGCCTAGCAACGCCCTAGCAACCACCCAGAACACCATAGCAACCGCCTAGCAACCACCCAGAACACCATAGCAACTGCCTAGCAACGCCCTAGCAACCACCCAGAACACCATAGCAACCTCCTAGCAACCACCCAGAACACCATAGCAACCGCCTAGCAACCACCCAGAACACCATAGCAACTGCCTAGCAACGCCCTAGCAACCACCCAGAACACCACAGCAACTGCCTAGCAACGCCCTAGCAACCACCCAGAACGCTATAGCAACTGCCTAGCAACGCCCTAGCAACCACCCAGAACACCATAGCAACCACCTAGCAACCGCCCCACACACCATAGCACCTGCCTAGCAACCCCCTAGCAACCACCCAGAACACCATAGCAACCGCCTAGCAACCACCCAGAACACCATAGAAACTGCCTAGCAACACCCTAACAACCACCCAGAACACCATAGCACCCGCCTAGCAACGCCCTTGCAACCACCCAGAACACCATAGCAACAGCCTAGCAATGCCCTAGCAACCACCCAGAACACCATAGCAACCGCCTAGCAACCACCCAGAAAACCATACCAACTGCCTAGCAACGCCCTACCAACCACCCAGAACACCATAGCAACCGCCTAATAACCACCCAGAACAACATAGCCACTGCCTGGCAACCACCAAGAACACCATAGCAACTGCCTAGCAACGCCCGAGCAACCACCCAGAACACCATAGCAACCGCCTAGCAACCACCCAGAACACCATAGCAACTGCCTAGCAACGCCCAAGCAACCACCCAGAACACCATAGCAACCACCTAGCAACCACCCAAAACACCATAGCAACTGCCTAGCAACGCCCTAGCACCCAGAACACCATAGCAACCGCCTAGCAACCACCCAGAACACCATAGCAACTGCCTAGCAACACCCTAACAACCACCCAGAACACCATAGCAACCGCCTAGCAACGCCCTAGCAACCACCCAGAACACCATAGCAACAGCCTAGCAATGCCCTAGCAACCTCCCAGAACACCATAGCAACCGCCTAGCAAGGCCTTAGCAACCACCCACAACACCATAGCAACCGCCTAGCAACCACCCAGAACACCATAGCAACTGCCTAGCAACGCCCTAGCAACCACCCAGAACACCATATCAACCACCTAGAAACCACCCAAAACACCATAGCAACTGCCTAGCAACGCCCTAGCAACCACCCAGAACACCATAGCAACCGCCTAGCAACCACCCAGAACACCATTGCAACTGCCGAACTACACCCTAACAACCACCCAGAACACCATAGCAACCACCTAGCAACGCCCTAGCAACCACCCAGAACACCATAGCAACAGCCTAGCAACCATCAGAACACCATAGCAACTGCCTAGCAACGCCCTAGCAACCACCCAGAACACCATAGCAACCGCCTAGCAACCACCCAGAACACCATAGCAACCGCCTTGCAACCACCCAGAGCACCATAGCAACTGCCTAGCAACGACCTAGCAACCACCCAGAACACCATAGCAACCGCCTAGCTACCACCCAGAACACCATAGCAACCGCCTAACAACCACCCAGAACACCAAAGCAACACCCTAGCAACCACCCAGAACACCATAGCAACCGCCTAGCAACCATCTAGAACACCAAAGCAACTGCCTAGCAACGCCCTAGCAACCACCCAAAACACCATAGCAACTGCCTAGCAACGCCCTAGCAACCACCCAGAACACCATAGCAACCGCCTAGCAACCACCCAGAACACCATAGCAACTGCCTAGCAACGCCCTAGCAACCACCCAGAACACCGTAGCAACCGCCTAGCAACCACCCAGAACACCATAGCAACCGCCTAGCAACCACCCAGAACACCATAGCAACTGCCTAGCAACGCCCTAGCAACCACCCAGAACACCACAGCAACTGCCTAGCAACGCCCTAGCAACCACCCAGAACGCTATAGCAACTGCCTAGCAATGCCCTAGCAACCACCCAGAACACCATAGCAACCACCTAGCAACCGCCCAAAACACCATAGCAACTGCCTAGCAACGCCCTAGCAACCACCCAGAACACCATAGCAACCGCCTAGCAACCACCCAGAACACCATAGAAACTGCCTAGCAACACCCTAACAACCACCCAGAACACCATAGCAACCGCCTAGCAACGCCCTAGCAACCACCCAGAACACCATAGCAACAGCCTAGCAATGCCCTAGCAACCACCCAGAACACCATAGCAAGCGCCTAGCAACCACCCAGAACACCATAGCAACTGCCTAGCAACGCCCGAGCAACCACCCAGAACACCATAGCAACCGCCTAGCAACCACCCAGAACACCATAGCAACCGCCTGGCAACCACCAAGAACACCATAGCAACTGCCTAGCAACGCCCGAGTAACCACACAGAACACCATAGCAACCGCCTAGCAACCACCCAGAACACCATAGCAACTGCCTAGCAACGCCCAACCAACCACCCAGAACACCATAGCAACCACGAAGCAGCCACCCAAAACACCATAGCAACTGCCTAGCAACGCCCTAGCACCCAGAACACCATAGCAACCGCCTAGCAACCACCCAGAACACCATAGCAACTGCCTAGCAACACCCTAACAACCACCCAGAACACCATAGCAACCGCCTAGCAACGCCCTAGCAACCACCCAGAACACCATAGCAACAGCCTAGCAATGCCCTAGCAACCTCCCAGAACACCATAGCAACCGCCTAGCAAGGCCCTAGCAACCACCCAGAACACCATAGCAACCGCCTAGCAAAGCCCTACCAACCTCCCACAACACCATAGCAACCGCCAAGCAACCCCCCAGCACCCCATAGCAACTGCCTAGCAACGCCCAAGCAACCACCCAGAACACCATAGCAACCGCCTATCAACCACCCAGAACACAATAGCAACCGCCTAGCTACCACCCAGAACACCATAGCAATGCCCTAGCAACCACCCAGAACACCATAGCAACTGCCTAGCAACGCCCTAGCAACCACCCAGAACACCATAGCAACCGCCTAGCAACCATCAGAACACCATAGCAACTGCCTAGCAACGCCCTAGCAACCACCCAGAACACCATAGCAACTGCCTAGCATCAACACAGAACACCATGGCAACTGCCTAGCAATGATCTAGCAACCACCCAGAACACCATTGCAACCGCCTTGCTACCACCCAGAACACCATAGCAACTGCCTAGCAACCACCCAGAACACCAGAGCAACCGCCTAACAACCACCCAGAACACCATAGCAACACCCTAGCAACCACCCAGAACACCATAGCAACCGCCTAGCAACCATCCAGAACACCATAGCAACTGCCTAGCAACGCCCTAGCAACCACCCAGAACACCATAGCAACGCCCTAGCAACCACCCAGAACACCATAGCACCCGCCTAGCAACGCCCGAGCAACCACCCAGAACACCATAGCAACCGCCTAGCAACGCCCTAGCAACCAGCCAGAACATCATAGCAACCACCTAGCAACCACCCAGAACACCATAGCATCTGCCTTGCAACACCCTAGCAACCACCCAGAACACCATAGCAACCGTTTGGCAATGCCGTGGCAACCACCCAGAACACCATACCAACTGCTTAGCAATGCCCTAGCAACCACCCAGAACGCCATAGCAACCACCCTAACAACCACCCAGAACACCATAGCAACTGCCTCGCAACGGCCTAGCAACCACCCAGAACACAATAGCAACTGCCTAGCAACGCCATAGCAACCACCCAGAACACCATAGCAACGGCCTAGCAACCACCCAGAACACCATAGCAACCACCTAGCAACGCCCTAGCAACCACCTAGAACATCATAGCAACTGCTTAGCAACCACCCAGAACCCCATAGCAATGCTCGAGCAACCACCCAGTACGCCATAGCAACCGCCTAGCAACTACCCAGAACACCATAGCAACCGCCTAGCAACGCCCTATCAACCACCCAGAACACCATAGCAACTGCCTAGCAATGCCCTAGCAACCACCCAGAACACGATAGCAGCTGCCTAGCAACACCCTCACAAGTACACAGAACACCATAGCAACTGCCTAACAAATGTTACAGCCAGTCCTCATTATGTCAAATTACAATAAAAAATGTAACTTTTTAAGCTACTCAACTTATCAACCTTTCAGCCATTCCAACTCCTGATTGTTTTCGACTATGACTTCCGGCAACTGTTTCTTCTGCCCAATCCTGTCTCAAAATATAAGTCCTTACTACAATTTTTCACTATTAAAAAATGTCACTATTAAAAATTTCCATATGACAGTTGTCATCAACTATGACTCCCGCAAACTGTTTCCTCAGTCCACATCTGTTTCAAAATAAAAGTCCTCACCACTACCATAATTATCCTCCTAAAAACGTAGCTACCAATATCATAATGCAATGATATGTTACAAACTCCACCTTATGCAACTACACTTTGCATTTTCAATGCACACGTAATTCCCTGGAATTACATTATCTAGTTATTATTATTATTATTATTATTATTATTATTATTCTTCTAACACACTTAATGCGGCCTCAACCGTTTATCGTAGAAACTTCATTCAAACTGCGTTGCGTAGGTCTTACTTAGGACACCTGTGCAATGTATTTTTCATCTTTGTAACTTTTATACTTTTTGAGTTATTAATAAAAAACTATAAATTTTTTCCCCCCATAGACTTAACATTGGCATTATGACATCACAATAGGGCCATTAAGCAAATGGAATCTTGTGCCAGGTGTTCTGACCACCTGCTGTAACTGTCAGTTTCTCGGGCTGTAAGACTACAATCTAGCTCTGTTGAGACTACAGCTTCCTTACTGCTTTCCTCCCTTCTATTTTCTGTCATTCCTTCTTTCTTTTTCCCTCCTATTTCTTTCTTTCGTTCCTTCCTTCCTTTATTTGTTCCTTCTTTCCTACTTTACTTCCTTCTATCCTGTCTTTCATCCTTCCTCCCATTCTTCCTCCCTACAAATTTTGTTTCCTACCTTCCTTAGTTTTTCTTCCCTTCCATCATGCCTTCTTTCATTCCTTCATATCCTTCTTATCTTTCTTCCTTTCTTCTTTCTGCTTTCCCTCTCTTTCCTTCCCTCTTCCTTTCTTTACTTTTTCTTACCTTCCTTCCCTCTTTCCTTCTGTTTTTCATTTCTTCTTCCTCACTTCCTTCCTTCCTCCCTTCCTTCTATCTTTACTTAAATCCTTCTTCTTCCCTTCTTCCTTTCCTTCCTTCTTTATTTCCTTCTTTCCTTCATTCCTCTGTTTCTTTCCATCCATCCTCGCCTTCTTTCCTTTGTTCTTTCCTGCCTTCCTTTGTTTTCCTTCTTTTTTTCCTATATTCCTTCTTTCCTTACTTCCCTCATTAGTTCCTTCTTTCCCTCCTTCCTTCCTTGTTAATATTCCAAATAATTTCGTAATCGTACGGTTCACTACTTCTCCCAGTTTTCACTCGATCCCCAAACAAGACACATCAACGCCCTAGCAACAACAAGAACAACATAGCAACTGTCGAGCAATGCCCAAGCAAATATTCAGAACACCATAGCAACTGCCTAGCAACCACCCAAAACAGCATAGCAACTGCCTAGCAACCACCCAGAACACTATAGCAACTGCCAAGCAACGCCCTAGCAACCACCCAAAACACCATAGCAACCGCCAAGCAACCACTCAGAACACCAAAGCAACTGCCTAGCAACGACCTAGCAACCACCCAGAACACCATAGCAACCGCCTAGCAACGCCCTAAAAACCACCAAGAACACCATAGCAACTGCCTAGTAACCACCCAGAACACCATCGCAACTGCCTAGCAACGCCCTAACACCCACCCAGAACACCATAGCAACCGCCCAGCAACCACCCAAAACACCATAGCAACTGCCTAGCAACGCCCTAGCAACCACCAAGAACACCTTAGCAACCGTCTAGCAACCACCCAGAACACCATAGCAACTGCCTAGCAACGCCCTAGCAACCACCCAAAACACCATAGCAACCACCTAGCAACCACTCAGAACACCATAGCAACTGCCTACCACTGCCCTAGCAACCACCCAGAACACCATAGCAACCGCGTAGCAACCACCCAGAACACCACAGCAACCGCCTAGCAACCACCCAGAACACCATAGCAACTGCCTAGCAACACCCGAGCAACCACCCAGAACACCATAGCAACCACCTAGCAACCACCCAGAACACCATAGCAACTGCCTAGCAACGCCCTAGCAACCACCCAGAACACCATAGCAACCACATAGCAACCACCCAAAATACCATAGCAACTGCCTAGCAACGCGCTTGCAACCACCCAGAACACCATAGCAACCGCCTAGCAACCACCCAGAACACCATAGCAACTGCCTAGCAACGTCCTAGCAACCACCCAGAACACCATAGCAACCGCCTAGCAACCACCCAGAAAACCATAGCAACTGCCTAGCAACGCCCTAGCAACCACCCAGACCACCATAGCAACCGCCTAGCAACCACCCAAAACACCATAGCAACCGCCTAGCAACCACCCAGAACACCATAGCAACTGCCTAGCAACACCCGAGCAACCACCCAGAACACCATAGCAACCGCCTAGCAACCACCCAGAACACCATAGCAACTGCCTACCAACGCCCTAGCAACCACCCAGAACACCATAGCAACCACCTAGCAACCGCCCAAAATACCATAGCAACTGCCTAGCAAAGCGCTAGCAACCACCCAGAACACCATAGCAACCGCCTAGCAACCACCCAGAACACCATAGCAACTGCCTAGCAACACCCTTACAACCACCCAGAACACCATAGCAACTGCCTAGCAACACCCTTACAACCACCCAGAACACAATAGCAACTGCCTAGCTACCACCCAGAACACCATAGCAACGCCCTAGCAACCACCCAGAACACCATAGCAACTGCCTAGCAACGCCCTAGCAACCACCCAGAACACCATAGCAACCGCCTAGTTACCAACCAGAACACCATAGCAACGCCCTAGCAACCACCCAGAACCCCATAGCCCCTGCCTAGCAACGCCCTAGCAACCACCCAGAACACCATAGCAACCGCCTAGCAACCATCAGAACACCATAGCAACTGCCTAGCAACGCCCTAGCAACCACCCAGAACACCATTGCAACCGCCTAGCAACCACCCCGAACACCATAGCAACCGCCTAGCAACCACCCAGAACACCATAGCAACTGCCTAGCCACCACCTAGCTACCTCCCAGAACACCGTAGCAACCGCCTAGCAACGCCCTAGCAACCACCCAGAACACAATAGCAACCGCCTAGCTACCACCCAGAACACCATAGCAATGCCCTAGCAACCACCCAGAACACCATAGCAACTGCCTAGCAACGCCCTAGCAATGACCCAGAACACAATAGCAACCGCCTAGCTACCACCCAGAACACCATAGCAACGCCCTAGCAACCACCCAGAACACCATAGCAACTGCCTAGCAACGCCCTAGCAACCACCCAGAACACCATAGCAACCGCCTAGCAACCACCCAGAACACCATAGCAACCGCCTTGCAACCACCCAGAAGACCATAGCAACCGCCTAGCAACCATCAGAACACCATAGCAACTGCCTAGCAACGCCCTACCAACCACCCAGAACACCATAGCAACCGCCTAGCAACCACCCAGAACACCATAGCAAACGCCTAGCAACCACCCAGAAGACCATAGCAACTGCCTAACAACCACCCAGAACACCATAGCAACTGCCTAGCAACACCCGAGCAACCACCCAGAACACCATAGCAACCGCCTAGCAACCACCCAGAACACCATAGCAACTGCCTAGCAACGCCCTAGCAACCACCCAGAACACCATAGCAACCACCTAGCAACCACCCAAAATACCATAGCAACGTGCTAGCAACCACACAGAACACCATAGCAACCGCCTAGCAACCACCCAGAACACCATAGCAACTGCCTAGCAACACCCTAACAACCACCCAGAACACCAAAGCAACCGCCTAGCAACGCCCTAGCAACCACCCAGAACACAATAGCAACCGCCTAGCAACCATCAGAAACGCCCTAGCAACGCCCTAGCAACCACCCAGAACACCATAGCAACCGCCTAGCAACCATCAGAAACGGCCTAGCAACGCCCTAGCAACCACCCAGAACACCATAGCAACCGCCTAGCAACCACCCAGAACACCATAGCAACCGCCTAGCAACCACCCAGAAGACCATAGCAACCGCCTAGCAACCACCCAGAACATCATAGCAACCGCCTAGCAACCACCCAGAAGACCATAGCAGCCGCCTAGCAACCACACAGAACACCATAGCAACCGCCTAGCAACGCCCGAGCAACCATCCAGAACACCATAGCAACCGCATAGCAACCACCCAGAACACCAAAGCAAGTGCCTAGCAACGCCCTACCAACCACCCAGAACACCAAAGCAACCACCTAGCAACCACCCAAAATACCATAGCAACGCGCTAGCAACCATAAAGACCACCATAGCAACCGCCTAGCAACCACCCAGAACACCACAGCAACTGCCTAGCAACACCCTAACAACCACACAGAACACCATAGCAACCGCCTAGCAACGCCCTAGCAACCACCCAGAACACAATAGCAACCGCCTAGCTACCACCCAGAACACCATAGCAACGCCCTAGCAACCACCCAGAACACCATAGCAACTGCCTAGCAACGCCCTAGCAACCACCCAGAACACCATAGCAACCGCCTAGCAACCATCAGAACACCATAGCAACTGCCTAGCAACGCCCTAGCAACCACCCAGAACACCAAAGCAACCGCCTAGCAACCACCCAGAACACCATAGCAACCGCCTAGCAACCACCCAGAACACCATAGCAACTGCCTAGCAACGACCTAGCTACCACCCAGAACACCATAGCAACCGCCTAGCAACGTCCTAGCAACCACCCAGAACACAATAGCAACCGCCTAGCTACCACCCAGAACACCTTAGCAACGCCCTAGCAACCACCCAGAACACCATAGCAACTGCCTATCAACGCCCTAGCAACCACCCAGAACACAATAGTAACCGCCTAGCTACCACCCAGAACACCATAGCAACGCCCTAGCAACCACCCAGAACACCATAGCAACTGCCTAGCAAAGCCCTGGCAACCACCCAGAACACCATAGCAACCGCCTAGCAACCATCAGAACACCATAGCAACTGCCTAGCAACGCCCTAGCAACCACCCAGAACACCATAGCAACCGCCTAGCAACCACCCAGAACACCTTAGCAACCGCCTAGCAACCACCCAGAACACCATAGCAACTGCCTAGCAACGACCTAGCTACCACCCAGAACACCATAGCAACCGCCTAGCTACCACCCAGAACACCATAGCAACCGCCTAGCAACCACCCAGAACACCATAGCAACACCCTAGCAACCACCCAGAACACCATAGCAACCGCCTAGCAACCATCCAGAACACCATTGCAACTGCCTAGCAACGCCCTAGCTACCACCCAGAACACCATAGCAACGCCCTAGCAACCACCCAAAACACCATAGCAACCGCCTAGCAACGCCCTAGCAACCACCCAGAACACCATAGCAGCCGCCTAGCAGCGCCCTAGCACCCACGCAGAACACCATAGCAACCACCTAGCAACCACCCAGAACACCATAGCAACTGCCTAGCAACACCCTAGCCACCACCCAGAACACCATAGCAACCGCCTAGCAACGCCGTAGCAACCACCCAGAACACCATAGCAACTGCTTAGCAATGCCCTAGCAACCACCCAGAACGCCATAGCAACCACCCTAACAACCACGCAGAACACCATAGCAACTGCCTAGCAACGCCCTAGCAACCAACAAGAACACCAAAGCAACTGCTTAGCAACGCCCTAGCAACCACCCAGAACACCATGGCAACTGCCTAGCAACGCCCTAGCAACCACCCAGAACACCAAAGCAACTGCCTAGCAACGCCCAAGCAACCACCCAGAACACCAAAGCAACTGCCGAGCAACGCCCTAGCAACCACCCAGAACAGCATAGCAACTGCCTAGCAACACCCTAGCAACCACCCAGAACACCAAAGCAACCACCTAGCAACGCCCTAGCAACCACCCAGAACATCATAGCAACTGCTTAGCAAAGCCCTAGCAACCACCCAGAGCCATAGCAACCCTCTAGCAACCACCCAGAACCCCATAGCAACGCTCTAGCAACCACCCAGACCGACATAGCAACCGCCTAGCAACCACCCAGAGCACCATAGCAATCGCCTAGCAATGCCCTATCAACCACTCAGAACACCATAGCAACCGCTTAGCAAGGCCCTAGCAACCACCCAGAACACCATTGCAACTGCCTAGCAATGCCCGAGCAACCACCCAGAACACGATAGCAGCTGCCTAGCAACACCCTCACAAGTACACAGAACACCATAGCAACTGCCTAACAACTGTTACAGCCAGTCCTCATTATGTCAAATTACAATAAAAAAATGTAACTTTTTAAGCTACTCAACTTATCAACCTTTCAGCCATTCCAATTCCTGATTGTTTTCGACTATGACTTCCGGCAACTGTTTCTTCTGCCCAATCCTGTCTCAAAATATAAGTCCTTACTACAATTCTTTACTATTAAAAAATGTCACTATTAAAAATTTCCATATGACAGTTGTCATCAACTCTGACTCCCGCAAACTGTTTCCTCAGTCCACATCTGTTTCAAAATAAAAGTCCTCACCACGACCAAAATTATCTTACTAAAAACGTAGCTACCAATATCTTAATGCAATGATATGTTACAAACTCCACCTTATGCAACTACACTTTGCATTTTCAATGCACACGTAATTCCCTGGAATTACATTATCTAGTTATTATTATTAGTGTGCATTGAAAATGCTCACTATTGTTATCCTGGTCTTCTTATTATTATTATTATTATTATTATTATTATTCTTCTAACACACTTAATGCGGCCTCAACCGTTTATCGTAGAAACTTCATTCAAACTGCGTTGCGTAGGTCTTACTTAGGACACCTGTGCAATGTATTTTTCATCTTTGTAACTTTTATACTTTTTGAGTTATTCATAAAAAACTATAAATTTTTTCCCCCCATAGACTTAACATTGGCATTATGACATCACAATAGGGCCATGAAGCAAATGGAATCTTGTGCCAGGTGTTCTGACCACCTGCTGTAACTGTCAGTTTCTCAGGCTGTAAGACTACAATCTGGCTCTCTTGAGACTACAGCTTCCTTACTGCTTTCCTTCCTTCTATTTTCTGTCATTCCTTCTTTCTTTTTCCCTCCTATTTCTTTCCTTCGTTCCTTCCCTCCTTTATTCGTTCCTTCTTTCCTACTTTACTTCCTTCTATCCTGCCTTTCATCCTTCCTCCCATTCTTCCTCCCTACCAATTTTCTCTCCTACCTTCCTTAGTTTTTCTTTCCTTCCATCATGCCTTCTTTCATTCCTTCATATCCTTCTTATCTTTCTTCCTTTCTTCTTTCTGCTTTCCCTCTCTTTCCTTCCCTCTTCCTTTCTTTACTTTTTCTTTCCTTCCTTCTCTCTTTCCTTCTATTTTTCATTTCCTCTTCCTCACTTCTTTCCTTCCTTCCTTCTATCTTTACTTAAATCCTTCTTCTTCCCTTCTTCCTTTCCTTCTTTCCTTACTTCCTTCTTTCCGTCATTCCTCTGTTTCTTTCCATCCATCCTCGCCTAGTTTCCTTTGTTCTTTCCTGCCTTCCTTTGATTTCCTTCTTTTTTTCCTATATTCCTTCTTTCCTTACTTCCCTCATTAGTTCCTTCTTTCCCTCCTTCCTTCCTTGTTAATATTCCAAATAATTTCGTAATCGTACGGTTCACTACTTCTCCCAGTTTTCACTCGTTCCCCAAACAAGACACATCAACGCCCTAGCAACAACAAGAACAACATAGCAACTGTCGAGCAATGCCCAAGCAAATATTCAGAACACCATAGCAACTGCCTAGCAACCACCCAAAACACCATAGCAACTGCCTAGCAACCACCCAGAACACTATAGCAACTGCCAAGCAACGCCCTAGCAACCACCCAAAACACCATAGCAACCGCCAAGCAACCACTCAGAACACCAAAGCAACTGCCGAGCAACCCCCTAGCAACCACCCAGAACACCATAGCAACCGCCTAGCACCGCCCTAACAACCACCAAGAATACCATAGCAACTGCCTAGTAACCACCCAGAACACCATAGCAACTGCCTAGCAACGCCCTAACAACCACCCAGAACACCATAGCTACCGCCCAGCAACCACCCAAAACACCATAGCAACTGCCTAGCAACGCCCTAGCAACCACCAAGAACACCTTTGCAACCGCCTAGCAACCACCCAGAACACCATAGCAACCGCCTAGCAACCACCCAGAACACCATAGCAACTGCCTAGCAACACCCGAGCAACCAGCCAGAACACCGTAGAAACCGCCTAGCAACCACCCAGAACACCATAGCAACTGCCTAGCAACGCCCTAGCAACCACCCAGAACACCATAGCAACCACCTAGCAACCACCCAAAATACCATAGCAACTACCTAGCAACACGCTAGCAACCACCCAGAACACCATAGCAACCGGCTAGCACCCACCCAGAACACCATAGCAACTGCCTAGCAACACCCCAACAACCACCCACAACACCATAACAACCGCCTAGCAACCCCCTAGCAACCACCCAGAACACAATAGCAACCGCCAAGCAACCACCCAGAACACAATAGCAACCGCCTAGCTACCACCCAGAACACCATAGCAACGCCCTAGCAACCACCCAGAACACCAAAGCAACTGCCTAGCAACGCCCTAGCAACCACCCAGAACACCATAGCAACCGCCTAGCAACCATCAGAACACCATAGCAACTGCCTAGCAACGCCCTAGCAACCACCCAGAACACCATAGCAACTGCCCAGCAACGCCCTAGCAACCACTCAGAACCCCATAGCAACCGCCTAGCAACGCCCTAACAACCACCAAGAACACCATAGCAACTGCCTAGTAACCACCCAGAACACCTTAGCAACTGCCTAGCAACGCCCTAACAACCACCCAGAACACCATAGCACCCGCCCAGCAACCACCCAAAACACCATAGCAACTGCCTAGCAACGCCCTAGCAACCACCAAGAACACCTTAGCAACCGCCGAGCAACCACCCAGAACACCATAGCAACTGCCTTGCAACGCCCTAGCAACCACACAGAACACCATAAGAATCGCCTAGCAACGCCCTAGCAACCACCCAGAACAACATAGCAACCGCCTAGCAACCACCCAGAACACCATAGCAACTGCCTAGCAACGCCCTAGCAACCACCCAGAACACCATAGCAACCGCCTAGCAACCACAGAGAACACCATAGCAACCGCCTAGCAACAACCCAGAACACCATAGCAACTGCCTAGCAACACCCAAGCAACCACCCAGAACACCATAGCAACCGCCTAGCAACCACCCACAACACCATAGCAACTGCCTAGCAACGCCCTAGCAACCACCCAGAACACCATAGCAACCGCCTAGCAACCACCCAGAACACCATAGCAACTGCCTAGCAACGCCCTAGCAACCACCCAGAACACCAAAGCAACAACCTAGCAACCACCCAAAACACCATAGCAACTGCCTAGCAACGCCCTAGCAACCACCCAGAACACCATAGCAACCGCCTAGCAACCACCCAGAACACCATTGCAACTGCCAAGCAACGCCCTAGCAACCACCCAGAACACCATAGCAACCACCTAGCAACCACCCAAAACACCATAGCAACTGCCTAGCAACGCCCTAGCAACCACACAGAACACCATAGCAACCACCTAGCAACCACCCAAAACACCATAGCAACTGCCTAGCAACGCCCTAGCAACCCCCCAGAACACCATAGCAACCGCCTAGCAACCACCCAGAACACCATTGCAACTGCCTAGCAACGCCCTAGCAACCACTCAGAACACCATAGCAACCGCCTAGCAACGCCCTAACAACCACCAAGAACACCATAGCAACCGCCTAGCAACCACCCAGAACACCCTTGCAACTGCCTTGCAACGCCCTAGCAACAACCCAGAACACCATAGCAACCACCTAGCAACCACCCAAAACACCATAGCAACTGCCCAGCAACGCCCTACCAACCACACAGAACACCATAGCAACCACCTAGCAACCAACCAAAACACCATAGCAACTGCCTAGCAACGCCCTAGCAACCACTCAGAACACCATAGCAACCGCCTCGCAACGCCCGAACAACCACCAAGAACACCATAGCAACCGCCTAGCAACCACCCAGAACACCATAGCAACTGCCTAGCAACGCCCTAGCAACCACCCAGAACACCATAGCAACAGCCTAGTAACCACAGAGAACCCCATAGCAACGCCCTAGCAACCACTCAGAACACCATAGCAACCGCCTCGCAACGCCCGAACAACCACCAAGAACACCATAGCAACCGCCTAGCAACCACCCAGAACACCATAGCAACTGCCTAGCAACGCCCTAGCAACCACCCAGAACACCATAGCAACCGCCTAGCAACCACAGAGAACCCCATAGCAACCGCCTAGCAACCACCCACAACACCATAGCAACTGCCTAGCAACACCCAAACAACCACCCACAACACCATAGCAACCGCCTAGCAACCAGCCACAACACCATACCAACTGCCTAGCCACGACCTAGCAACCACCCAGAACACCATAGCAACCGCCTAGCAACCACCCAGAACACCATAGCAACTGCCTAGCAACGCCCTAGCAACCACCCAGAACACCATTGCAACCACCTAGCAACCACCCAAAACACCATAGCAACTGCCTAGCAACGCCCTAGCAACCACCCAGAACACCATAGCAACCGCCGAGCAACCACCCAGAACACCATTGCAACTGCCTAGCAACGCCCTAGCAACCACCCAGAACACCATAGCAACCGCCTAGCAACCACCCAGAACACCAGTGCAACTGCCTAGCAACGCCCTAGCAACCACCCAGAACACCATAGCAACCACCTAGCAACCACCCAAAACACCATAGCAACTGCCTAGCAACGCCCTAGCAACCACCCAGAACACCATAGCAACCGCCTAGCAACCACCCAGAACAACATTGCAACTGCCTAGCAACGCCCTAGCAACCACCCAGAACACCATAGCAACCGCCTAGCAACCACCCAGAACACCATAGCAACTGCCTAGCAACGCCCTAGCAACCACCCACAACACCATAGCAACCACCTAGCAACCACCCAAAACACCATAGCAACTGCCTAGCAACGCCCTAGCAACCACCCAGAACACCATAGCAACCGCCTAGCAACCACCCAGAACACCATTGCAACTGCCTAGCAACGCCGTAGCAACCACCCAGAACACCATAGCAACCAACTAGCAACCACCCAGAACACCATAGCAACTGCCTAGCAACGCCCTAGCAACCACACAGAACACCATAGCAACCACCTAGCAACCACCCAAAACACCATAGCAACTGCCTAGCAACGCCCTAGCAACCACCCAGAACACCATAGCAACCGCCTTGCAACCACCCAGAACACCATAGCAACTGCCTAGCAACGCCCTAGCAACCACTCAGAACACCATAGCAACTGCCAAGCAACCACCCAGAACACCATTGCAACTGCCTAGCAACGCCCTAGCAACCACCCAGAACACCATAGCAACCGCCTAGCAACCACCCAGAACACCATAGCAACTGCCTAGCAACGCCCTAGCAACCACCCAGAACACCATAGCAACCACCTAGCAACCACCCAAAACACCATAGCAACTGCCTAGCAACGCCCTAGCAACCACCCAGAACACCATAGCAACCGCCTAGCAACCACCCAGAACACCATTGCAACTGCCTAGCAACGCCCTAGCAACCACCCAGAACACCATAGCAACCACCTAGCAACCACCCAAAAAACCATAGCAACTGCCTAGCAACGCCCTAGCAACCACACAGAACACCATAGCAACCACCTAGCAACCACCCAAAACACCATAGCAACTGCCTAGCAACGCCCTAGCAACCACCCAGAACACCATAGCAACCGCCTTGCAACCACCCAGAACACCATAGCAACTGCCTAGCAATGCCCTAGCAACCACTCAGAACACCATAGCAACCGCCTAGCAACGCCCTAACAACCACCAGAACACCATAGCAACTGCCTAGTAACCACCCAGAACACCATAGCAACTGCTTAGCAACGCCCTAACAACCACCCAGAACACCATAGCAACCGCCCAGCAACCACCCAAAACACCACCCCAGCAACTGCCTTGCAACGCCCTAGAAACCACCAAGAACAACTTAGCAACTGCCGAGCAACCACCCAGAACACCATAGCAACTGCCTAGCAACGCCCTAGCAACCACACAGAACACCATAAGAATCGCCTAGCAACCCCCCACCAACCACCCAGAACAACATAGCAACCGCCTAGCAACCACCCAGAACACCATAGCAACTGCCTAGCAACGCCCTAGCAACCACACAGAACACCATAGCAACCGCCTAGCAACCACAGAGAACACCACAGCAACCGCCTAGCAACCACCCAGAACACCATAGCAACTGCCTAGCAACACCCAAGCAACCACCCAGAACACCATAGCAACCGCCTAGCAACCACCCAGAACACCATAGCAACTGCCTAGCAACGCCCTAGCAACCACCCAGAACACCATAGCAACCACCTAGCAACCACCCACAACACCACAGCAACTGCCTAGCAACGCCCTAGCAACCACACAGAACACAATAGCAACCACCTAGCAACCACCCAGAACACCATAGCAACCGCCTAGCAACCACACAGAACACCATTGCACCTGCCTAGCAACGCCCTAGCAACCACTCAGAACACCATAGCAACCGCCTAGCAACGCCCTAACAACCACCAAGAACACCATAGCAACCGCCTAGCAACAACCCAGAACACCATTGCAACTGCCTAGCAACGCCCTAGCAACCACCCAGATCACCATAGCAACCACCTAGCAACCACCCAACACACCATAGCAACTGCCTAGCAACGCCCT
This sequence comes from Gymnothorax reevesii, assembly GCA_029721435.1. Lineage (NCBI taxonomy): Eukaryota > Metazoa > Chordata > Actinopteri > Anguilliformes > Muraenidae > Gymnothorax > Gymnothorax reevesii. Next base: position 76,676,814 of record CM056576.1, on the reverse strand, counting down.
AGCAACCACACAGAACACCATAGCAACCACCTAGAAACCACCCAAAACACCATAGCAACTGCCTAGCAACGCCCTAGCAACCACCCAGAACACCATAGCAACCGCTTAGCAACCACCCAGAACACCATTGCAACTGCCTAGCAACGCCCTAGCAACCACTCAGAAGACCATAGCAACCGCCTCGCAACGCCCTAACAACCACCAAGAACACCATAGCAACCGCCTAGCAACCACCCAGAACACCATAGCAACTGCCTAGCAACGCCCTAGCAACCACCCAGACTCCCATAGCAGCCCCCTAGCAACCACAGCGAACACCCTACCATCTGCCTAGCAACCACCCAGAACACCATAGCAACCGCCTAGCAACCACCCAGAACAACATTGCAACTGCCTAGCAACGCCCTAGCAACCACCCAGAACACCATAGAATCCACCTAGCACCCACCCAAAACACCATAGCAACTGCCTAGCAACGCCCTAGCAACCACACAGAACACCATAGCAACCACCTAGCAACCACCCAAAACACCATAGCAACTGACTAGCAACGACCTAGCAACCACACAGAACACCATAGCAACCACCTAGCAACCACCCAGAACACCATAGCAACTGCCTAGCAACGCCCTAGCAACCACCCAGAACACCATAGCAACCCCCTTGCACCCACCCAAACCACCATAGCAACTGCCTAGCAACGCCCTAGCAACCACCCAAAACACCATAGCAACTGCCTAGCAACGCGCTAGCAACCACCCAAAATACCATAGCAACTGCCTAGCAACGCGCTAGCAACCACCCAGAACACCATAGCAACCGCCTAGCAACCACCCAGAACCCCACTACAACTGCCTAGCAACGCCCTAGCAACCACCCAGAACACAATAGCAACCGCCGAGCAACCACCCAGAACACCATTGCAACTGCCTAGCAACGCCCTAGCAACCACCCAGAACACCATAGCAACCGCCGAGCAACCACCCAGAACACCATTGCAACTGCCTAGCAACGCCCTAGCAACCACCCAGAACACCATAGCAACCGCCTAGCAACCACCCACAACACCAGTGCAACTGCCTAGCAACGCCCTAGCAACCACCCAGAACACCATAGCAACCACCTAGCAACCACCCAAAACACCATAGCAACTGCCTAGCAACGCCCTAGCAACCACCCAGAACACCATAGCAACCGCCTAGCAACCCCCCAGAACAACATTGCAACTGCCTAGCAACGCCCTAGCAACCACCCAGAACACCATAGCAACCGCCTAGCAACCACCCAGAACACCATAGCAACTGCCTAGCAACGCCCTAGCAACCACCCAGAACACCATAGCAACCACCTAGCAACCACCCAAAACACCATAGCAACTGCCTAGCAACGCCCTAGCAACCACCCAGAACACCATAGCAACCCCCTAGCAACCACCCAGAACACCATTGCAACTGCCTAGCAACGCCCTAGCAACCACCCAGAACACCATAGCAACCACCTAGCAACCACCCAAAACACCATAGCAACTGCCTAGCAACGCCCTAGCAACCACACAGAACACCATAGCAACCACCTAGCAACCACCCAAAACACCATAGCAACTGCCTAGCAACGCCCTAGCAACCACCCAGAACACCATAGCAACCGCCTTGCAACCACCCAGAACACCATAGCAACTGCCTAGCAACGCCCTAGCAACCACTCAGAACACCATAGCAACTGCCAAGCAACCACCCAGAACACCATTGCAACTGCCTAGCAACGCCCTAGCAACCACCCAGAACACCATAGCAACCGCCTAGCAACCACCCAGAACACCATAGCAACTGCCTAGCAACGCCCTAGCAACCACCCAGCACACCATAGCACCCACCTAGCAACCACCCAAAACACCATAGCAACTGCCTAGCAACGCCCTAGCAACCACCCAGAACACCATAGCAACCGCCTAGCAACCACCCAGAACACCATTGCAACTGCCTAGCAACGCCCTAGCAACCACCCAGAACACCATAGCAACCACCCAGCAACCACCCAAAAGACCACAGCAACTGCCTAGCAACGCCCTAGCAACCACACAGAACACCATAGCAACCACCTAGCAACCACCCAAAACACCATAGCAACTGCCTAGCAACGCCCTAGCAACCACGCAGAACACCATAGCAACCGCCTTGCAACCACCCAGAACACCATAGCAACTGCCTAGCAATGCCCTAGCAACCACTCAGAACACCATAGCAACCGCCTAGCAACGCCCTAACAACCACCAGAACACCATAGCAACTGCCTAGTAACCACCCAGAACACCATAGCAACTGCTTAGCAACGCCCTAACAACCACCCAGAACACCATAGCAACCGCCCAGCAACCACCCAAAACACCACAGCAACTGCCTTGCAACGCCCTAGCAACCACCAAGAACACCTTAGCAACCGCCGAGCAACCACCCAGAACACCATAGCAACTGCCTAGCAACGCCCTAGCAACCACACAGAACACCATAAGAATCGCCTAGCAACGCCCCAGCAACCACCCAGAACAACATAGCAACCGCCTAGCAACCACCCAGAACACCATAGCAACTGCCTAGCAACGCCCTAGCAACCACCCAGAACACCATAGCAACCGCCTAGCAACCACAGAGAACACCACAGCAACCGCCTAGCAACCACCCAGAACACCATAGCAACTGCCTAGCAACACCCAAGCAACCACCCAGAACACCATAGCAACCGCCTAGCAACCACCCAGAACACCATAGCAACTGCCTAGCAACGCCCTAGCAACCACCCAGAACACCATAGCAACCACCTAGCAACCACCCACAACACCACAGCAACTGCCTAGCAACGCCCTAGCAACCACACAGAACACAATAGCAACCACCTAGCAACCACCCAGAACACCATAGCAACCGCCTAGCAACCACCCAGAACACCATTGCAACTGCCTAGCAACGCCCTAGCAACCACTCAGAACACCATAGCAACCGCCTAGCAACGCCCTAACAACCACCAAGAACACCACAGCAACCGCCTACCAACAACCCAGAACACCATTGCAACTGCCTAGCAACGCCCTAGCAACCACCCAGATCACCATAGCAACCACCTAGCAACCACCCAAAACACCATAGCAACTGCCTAGCAACGCCCTAGCAACCACACAGAACACCATAGCAACCACCTAGAAACCACCCAAAACACCATAGCAACCGCCTAGCAACCCCCTAGCAACCACCCAGAACACCATAGCAACCGCTTAGCAACCACCCACAACACCATTGCAACTGCCTAGCAACCCCCTAGCAACCACTCAGAACACCATAGCAACCGCCTCGCAACGCCCTAACAACCACCAAGAACACCATAGCAACCGCCTAGCAACCACCCAGAACACCATAGCAACTGCCTAGCAACGCCCTAGCAACCACCCAGAATACCATAGCAACCGCCTAGCAACCACAGCGAACACCATAGCAACTGCCTAGCAACCACCCAGAACACCATAGCAACCGCCTAGCAACCACCCAGAACACCATTGCAACTGCCTAGCAACGCCCTAGCAACCACCCAGGACACCATAGCATCCACCTAGCAACCACCCAAAACACCATAGCAACTGCCTAGCAACGCCCTAGCAACCACACAGAACACCATAGCAACCACCTAGCAACCACCCAAAACACCATAGCAACTGCCTAGCAACGCCCTAGCAACCACACAGAACACCATAGCAACCACCTAGCAACCACCCAGAACACCATAGCAACTGCCTAGCAACGCCCTAGCAACCACCCAGAACACCATAGCAACCACTTAGCAACCACCCAAAACACCATAGCAACTGCCTAGCAACGCCCTAGCAACCACCCAAAACACCATAGCAACTGCCTAGCAACGCCTTAGCAACCACCCAGAACACCATAGCAACTGCCTAGCAACGCCCTAGCAACCACTCAGAACACCATAGCACCCGCCTAGCAACCACCCAGAACACCATTACAACTGCCTAGCAACGCCCTAGCAACCACCCAGAACACAATAGCAACCGCCTAGCAACCACCCAGAACACCATAGCAACTGCCTAGCAACGCCCTAGCAACCACCCAGAACACCATAGCAACCACCTAGCAACCACCCAAAACACCATAGCAACTGCCTAGCAACCCCCTAGCAACCACCCAGAACACCCTAGCAACCGCCTAGCAACCACCCAGAACACCATTGCAACTGCCTAGCAACGCCCTAGCAACCACCCAGAACACCATAGCAACCACCTAGCAACCACCCAAAACACCATAGCAACTGCCTAGCAACGCCCTAGCAACAAGACAGAACACCATAGCAACCACCTAGCAACCACCCAAAACACCATAGCAACTGCCTAGCAACGCCCTAGCAACCACCCAGAACACCATAGCAACCGCCTAGCAACCACCCAGAACACCATAGCAACTGCCTAGCAACGCCCTAGCAACCACCCAGAACACCATAGCAACCGCCTAGCAACGCCCTTACAACCACCAGAACACCATAGCAACTGCCTAGTAACCACCCAGAACACCATAGCAACCGCCTAGCAATCACCCAGAACACCATAGCAACCGCCTTGCAACCACCCAGAACACCATAGCAACTGCCTAGCAACGCCCTAGCAACCACTCAGAACACCATAGCAACCGCCTAGCAACGCCCTAACAACCACCAGAACACCATAGCAACTGCCTAGTAACCACCCAGAACACCATAGCAACCGCCTAGCAACCACCCAGAACACCATAGCAACCACCTAGCAACCACCCAGAACACCATTGCAACTGCCTAGCAACACCCTAGCAACCACCCAGAACACCATAGCAACCACCAAGCAACCACCCAAAACACCATAGCAACTGCCTAGCAACGCCCTAGCAACCACACAGAACACCATAGCAACCACCTAGCAACCACCCAAAACACCATGGCAACTGCCTAGCAACGCCCTAGCAACCACACAGAACACCATAGGAATCGCCTAGCAACGCCCTAGTAACCACCCAGATCACCAAAGCAACCGCCTTGCAACCACCCAGAACACCATAGCAACTGCCTAGCAACGCCCTAGCAACCACCAGAACACCATAGCAACCGCCTAGCAACCACCCAGAACACCATAACAACCGCCTAGCAACCACCCAGAACACCATAGCAACTGCCTAGCAACGCCCGAGCAACCACCCAGAACACCATAGCAACCGCCTAGCAACCACCAAGAACACCATAGCAACTGCCTAGCAACGCCCTAGCAACCACCCACAACACCAGAGCAACCACCTAGCAACCACCCAAAACACCATAGCAACTGCGTAGCAATGCCCAGGCAACCACCCAGAACACCATAGCAACCGCCTAGAGACCAGCCAGAACACCATAGCAACGGCCTAGCAACACCCTAACCACCACCCAGAACACCATAGCAACCGCCTAGCAACGCCCTAGCAACCACCTAGAACACCATAGCAACCGCCTAGCAAGGCCCTAGCAACCACCCAGAACACCATAGCAACCGCCTAGCAACCACCCAGAACACCATAGCAACTGCCTAGCAACGCCCTAGCAACCACCCAGAACACCATAGCAACCACCTAGCAACCACCCAAACCACAATAGCAACTGCCTAGCAGCGCCCTAGTAACCACCCAGAACCCCATAGCAGCCGCCTACCAACCATACAGAACACCATAGCGACTGCCTAGCAACACCCAAACAACCACCCAGAACACCATAGCAACCGTCTAGCAACGCCCTAGCAACCACCCAGAACACCATCGCAACAGCCTAGCAACCACCAGAACACCATAGCAACTGCCTAGCAACGCCCAAGCAACCACCCAAAACACCATAGCAACCGCCTAGCAACCGCCCAGAACACCATAGCAACCGCCTAGCAACCACCCACAACACCATAGCAACTGCCCAGCAACGACCTAGAAACCACCCAGAACACCATAGCAACCGCCTAGCTAACACCCAGAACACCATAGCAACCGCCTAGCAGCCACCCAGAACACCAGAGCAACCCCCTAACAACCACCCAGAACACCATTGCAACACCCTAGCAACCACCCAGAACACCATAGCAACCGCCTAGCAACCATCTAGAACACCATAGCAACTGCCTAGCAACGCCCTAGCAACCACCCAGAACACCATAGCAAAGCCCTAGCAACCACCCAGATTACCATAGCAACCGCCTAGCAACGCCCGAGCAACCACCCAGAACACCATAGCAACCGCCTAGCAACGCCCTAGCGACCACCCAGAACACCATAGCAACCACCTAGCAACCACCCAGAACACCATAGCAACTGCCTAGCCACCGCCTACCAACCCCCCAGAACACCATAGCCACCGCTTAGCAACGCCGTAGCAACCACCCACAACACCATAGCAACTGCTTAGCAATGCCCTAGCAACCACCCAGAACGCCATAGCAACCACCCTAACAACCACCCAGAACACCAAAGCAACTGCCTAGTAACGCCATAGCAACCACCCAGAACACCATAGCAACTGCCTAGCAATGCCCTATCAACCACCCAGAACACGACAGCAACTGCCTAGCAACACCCTAGCAACCACCCAGAACACCATAGAAACCGCCTAGTAATGCCCTAGAAACCGCCCAGAATATCATAGCAACTACTCAGCAAAGCCCTAGCAACCACCCAGAATGCCATAGCAACCGCCTAGCAACCACCCAGAACCCCATAGCAACACTCTAGCAACCACCCAGAACGCCATAGCAACCGCCTAGCAACCACCCAGAACACCATAGCAATCGCCTAGCAACGCCCTATCAACCACTCAGAACACCATAGCAACCGCTTAGCAAGGCCCTAGCAACCACCCAGAACACCATTGCAACTGCCTAGCAATGCCCTAGCAACCACCCAGAACACGCCTAGCAACACCCTCACAAGTACACAGAACACCATAGCAACTGCCTAACAACTGTTACAGCCAGTCCTCACTATGTCAAATTACAATAAAAAAAATGTAACTTTTTAAGCTACTCAACTTATCAACCTTTCAGCCATTCCAACTCCTGATTGCATCGACTATGACTTCCGGCAACTGTTTCTTCTGCCCAATCCTGTCTCAAAATATAAGTCCTTACTACAATTCTTCACTATTAAAAAATGTCACTATTAAAAATTTCCATATGACAGTTGTCATCAACTATGACTCCCGCAAACTGTTTCCTCAGTCCACATCTGTTTCAAAATAAAAGTCCTCACCACTACCATAATTATCCTACTAAAAACGTAGCTACCAATATCATAATGCAATGATATGTTACAAACTCCACCTTATGCAACTACACTTTGCATTTTCAATGCACACGTAATTCCATGGAATTACATTATCTAGTTATTATTATTATTATTATTATTATTATTATTCTAACACACTTAATGCGGCCTCAACCGTTTATCGTAGAAACTTCATTCAAACTGCGTTGCGTAGGTCTTACTTAGGACACCTGTGCAATGTATTTTTCATCTTTGTAACTTTTATACTTTTTGAGTTATTAATAAAAAACTATAAATTTTTTTGCCCCCATAGACTTAACATTGGCATTATGACATCACAATAGGGCCATTAAGCAAATGGAATCTTGTGCCAGGTGTTCTGACCGCCTGCTGTAACTGTCAGTTTTTCAGGCTGTAAGACTACAATCTGGCTCTCTTGAGACTACAGCTTCCTTACTGCTTTCCTTCCTTCTATTTTCTGTCATTCCTTCTTTCTTTTTCCCTACTATTTCTTTCCTTTGTTCCTTCCTTCCTTTATTCGTTCCTTCTTTCCTACTTTACTTCCTTCTATCCTGCCTTTCATCCTTCCTCCCATTCTTCCTCCCTACCAATTTTCTTTCCTACCTTCCTTAGTTTTTCTTTCCTTCCATCATGCCTTCTTTCATTCCTTCATATCCTTCTTATCTTTCTTCCTTTCTTCTTTCTGCTTTCCCTCTCTTTCCTTCCCTCTTCCTTTCTTTACTTTTTCTTTCCTTCCTTCTCTCTTTCTTTCTGTTTTTCATTTCTTCTTCCTCACTTCCTTCCTGCCTTCCTTCTATCTTTACTTAAATCCTTCTTCTTCCCTTCTTCCTTTCCTTCCTTCCTTACTTCCTTCTTTCCGTCATTCCTCTGTTTCTTTCCTTCCATCCTCGCCTAGTTTCCTTTGTTCTTTCCTGCCTTCCTTTGATTTCCTTCTTTTTTCCTATATTCCTTCTTTCCTTACTTCCCTCTTTAGTTCCTTCTTTCCCTCCTTCCTTCCTTGTTAATATTCCAAATAATTTCGTAATCGTACGGTTCACTACTTCTCCCAGTTTTCACTCGATCCCCAAAAAATACACATCAACGCCCTAGCAACAACAAGAACAACATAGCAATTGTCGAGCAATGCCCAAGCAAATATTCAGAACACCATAGCAACCGCCTAGCAACCACCCAAAACACCATAGCAACTGCCTAGCAACCACCCAGAACACTATAGCAACTGCCAAGCAACGCCCTGGCAACCACCCAGAACACCATAGCAACCGCCAAGCAACCACTCAGAACACCAAAGCAACTGCCTAGCAACGCCCTAGCAACCACCCAGAACACCATAGCAACCGCCTAGCAACGCCCTCACAACCACCAAGAACACCATAGCAACTGCCTAGCAACCACCCAGAACACCATAGCAACTGCCTAGCAACGCCCTAGCAACCACCCAGAACACTATAGCACCCGCCTAGCAACCACCCAAAACACCATAGCAACTGCCTAGCAACGCCCTACCAACCACCTAGAACACCATAGCAATCCCCTAGCAACCACCCAGAACACCATAGCACCTGCCTAGCAACGCCCTAGCCACCACCCAGAACACCATAGCAACCGCCCAGCAACCACCCAAAACACCATAGCAACTGCCTAGCAACGCCCTAGCAACCACCAAGAACACCTTAGCAACCGCCTAGCAACCACCCAGAACACCAAAGCAACTGCCTAGCAACGCCCTAGCAACCACACAGAACACCATAGGAATCGCCTAGCAACGCCCTAGCAACCAACCAGGACACCATAGCAACTGCCTAGCAACCACCCAGAACACCATAGCAACTGCCTAGCAACGCCCTAGCAACCACCCAGAACACCATAGCAACTGCCTAGCAACCACCCAGAACACCATAGCAACCGCCTAGCAACCACCCAGAACACCATAGCAACTGCCTAGCAACGCCCTAGCAACCACCCAGAACACCATAGCAACCGCCTTGCAACTACCCAGAACACCATAGCAACTGCCTAGCAACCACCCAGAACACCATAGCAACTGCCTAGCAACGCCCGAGAAACCACCCAGAACACCATAGCAACCGCCTAGCAACCACCCAGAACACCATAGCAACTGCCTAGCAACGCCCTAGCAACCACCCAGAACACCATAGCAACCACCTAGCAACCACCCAAAACACCATAGCAACTGCCTAGCAACGCCCTAGCAACCACCCAGAACACCATAGCAACCGCCTAGCAACCACCCAGAACACCATAGCAACTGCCTAGCAACACCCTAACGACCACCCAGAAAACCATAGCAACTGCCTAGCAAGGCCCTAGCAACCACCCAGAACACCATAGTAACCGCCTAGCAACCACCCAGAACACCATAGCAACTGCCTAGCAATGCCCTAGCAACCACCCAGAACACCACAGCAACGCCCTAGCAACCACCCACAACACCATAGCAACTGCTTAGCAACGCCCTAGCAACCACCCAGAACACCAAAGCAACCGCCTAGCAACCACCCAGAACACCATAGCAACAGCCTAGCAACGCCCTAGCAACCACCCAGGACACCATAGCAACCACCTAGCAACCACCCAAAACACCATAGCAACTGCCTAGCAACGCCCTAGCAACCACCCAGAACGCCATAGCAACCGCCTAGAAACCACCCAGAACACCATAGCAACTGCCTAGCAACGCCCTGGCAACCACCCAGAACACCATAGCAACCACCTAGCAACCACCCAAAACACCATAGCAACTGCCTAGCAACGCCCTTGCAACCACCCAGAACGCCATAGCAACCGCCTTGCAACCACCCAGAACACCATAGCAACTGCCTAGCAACGCCCTAGCAACCACCTAGAACACCATAGCAACCACCTAGCAACCACCCAAAACACCATAGCAACTGCCTAGCAACGCCCTAGCAACCACCCAGAACACCATAGCAACCGCCTAGCAACCACCCAGAACACCATTGCAACTGCCTAGCAACACCCTAACAACCACCCAGAACACCATAGCAACCGCCTAGCAACGCCCTAGCAACCACCGAAAACACCATGGCAACAGCCTAGCAACCATCAGAACACCATAGCAACTGCCTAGCAACCCCCTTGCAACCACCCAGAACACCATACCAACCGCCTAGCAAACACCCAGAACACCATAGCAACCGCCTAGCAACCACCGAGAACACCATAGCAACTGCATAGCAACGACCTAGCAACCACCCAGAACACCAAAGCAACCACCTAGCTACCACCCAGAACACCATAGCAACCGCCTAGCAACCACCCAGAACACCAGAGCAACCGCCTAACAACCACCCAGAACACCATAGTAACACCCTAGCAACCACCCACAACACCAAAACAACCCCCCAGCAACCAACCAGAACACCATAGCAACTGCCTAGCAACGCCCTAGCAACCACCCAGAACACCATAGCAACGCCTTACCAACCACCCAGAACACCATAGCAACCGCCTAGCAACGCCCGAGCAACCACCCAGAAAACCATAGCAACCGCCTAGCAACGCCCTAGCAACCACCCAGAACACCATAGCAACCACCTTGCAACCACCCAGAACACCATAGCAACTGCCTCGCAACACCCTAGCAACCACCCAGAACACCATAGCAACCGCCTAGAAATGCCGTAGCAACCACCCAGAACACCATAGCAACTGCTTCGCAATGCCCTAGCAACCACCCAGAACGCCATAGCAACCACCCTAACAACCACCCAGAACACCTTAGCAACTGCCTAGCAATGCCCTAGCAACCACCCAGAACACCATAGCAACTGCCTAGCAACGCCCTAGCAACCACCCAGAACACCATAGCAACTGCCTAGCAACACCCTACCAACCACCCAGAACACCATAGCAACCACCTAGCAACGCCCTAGCAACCACCCAGAACATCATAGCAACTGCTTAGCAAAGCCCTAGCAACCACGCAGAATGCCATAGCAACCGCCTAGGTACCACCCAGAACCCCATAGCAACACTCTAGCAACCACCCAGAACGCCATAGCAACCGCCTAGCAACCACCCAGAACACCATAGCAATCGCCTAGCAACGCCCTATCAACCACTCAGAACACCATAGCAACCGCTTAGCAAGGCCCTAGCAACCACCCAGAACACCATAGCAACCACCTAGCAACCCCCTAGCAACCACCAAGAACATCATAGCAACTGCTTAGCAAAGCCCTAGCAACCACGCAGAATGCCATAGCAACCGCCTAGGTACCACCCAGAACCCCATAGCAACACTCTAGCAACCACCCAGAACGCCATAGCAACCGCCTAGCAACCACCCAGAACACCATAGCAACCGCCTAGCAACCACCCAGAACACCAGAGCAATCGCCTAGCAACGCCCTATCAACCACTCAGAACACCATAGCAACTGCCTAGCAATGCCCTAGCAACCACCCAGAACACGATAGCAGCTGCCTAGCAACACCCTCACAAGTACACAGAACACCATAGCAACTGCCTAACAACTGTTACAGCCAGTCCTCATTATGTCAAATTACAATAAAAAAAATGTATTTTTTTAAGCTACTCAACTTATCAACCTTTCAGCCATTCCAACTCCTGATTGTTTTCGACTATGACTTCCGGCAACTGTTTCTTCTGCCCAATCCTGTCTCAAAATATAAGTCCTTACTACAATTCTTCACTATTAAAAAATGTCACTATTAAAAATTTCCATATGACGGTTGTCATCAACTATGACTCCCGCAAACTGTTTCCTCAGTCCACATCTGTTTCAAAATAAAAGTCCTCATCACTACCATAATTATCCTACTAAAAACGTAGCTACCAATATCATAATGCAATGATATGTTACAAACTCCACCTTATGCAACTACACTTTGCATTTTCAATGCACACGTAATTCCCTGGAATTACATTATCTAGTTATTAGTGTGCATTGAAAATGCTCACGATTGTTATCCTGGTCTTCGTATTATTATTATTATTATTATTATTATTATTATTATTATTATTATTCTTCTAACACACTTAATGCGGCCTCAACCGTTTATCGTAGAAACTTCATTCAAACTGCGTTGCGTAGGTCTTACTTAGGACACCTGTGCAATGTATTTTTCATCTTTGTAACTTTTATACTTTTTGAGTTATTAATAAAAAACTATAAATTTTCCCCTCATAGACTTAACATTGCCATTATGACATCACAATAGGGCCATTGAGCAAATGGAATCTTGTGCCAGGTGTTCTGACCACCTGCTGTAACTGTCAGTTTCTCAGGCTGTAAGACTACAATCTGGCTCTCTTGAGACTACAGCTTCCTTGCTGCTTTCCTTCTTTCTATTTTCTGTCATTCCTTCTTTTTTTTTCCCTCCTATTTCTTTTCTTCGTTCCTTCCTTCCTTTATTCGCTCCTTCTTTCCTACTTTACTTCATTGTATCCTGCCTTTCATCCTTCCTCCCATTCTTCCTCCCTACCAATTTTCTTTCCTACCTTCCTTAGTTTTTCTTTCCTTCCATCATGCCTTCTTTCATTCCTTCATATCCTTCTTATCTTTCTTCCTTTCTTCTTTCTGCTTTCCCTCTCTTTCCCTCCCTCTTCCTTTCTTTACTTTTTCTTTCCTTCCTTCTCTCTTTCCTTCTGTTTTTCATTTCTTCTTCCTCACTTCCTTCCTTCCTTCTATCTTTACTTAAATCCTTCTTCTTCCCTTCTTCCTTTCCTTCCTTCTTTACTTCCTTCTTTCCTTCATTCCTCTGTTTCTTTCCATCCATCCTCGCCTTCTTTCCTTTGTTCTTTCCTGCCTTCCTTTGATTTCCTTCTTTTTTTCCTATATTCCTTCTTTCCTTACTTCCCTCATTAGTTCCTTCTTTCCCTCCTTCCTTCCTTGTTAATATTCCAAATAATTTCGTAATCGTACGGTTCACTACTTCTCCCAGTTTTCACTCGATCCCCAAACAAGACACATCAACGCCCTAGCAACAACAAGAACAACATAGCAACTGTCGAGCAATGCCCAAGCAAATATTCAGAACACCATAGCAACCGCCAAGCAACCACCCAAAACACCATAGCAACTGCCTAGCAACCACCCAGAACACTATAGCAACTGCCTAGCAACGCCCCAGCAACCACCCAGAACACCATAGCAACCGCCTAGCAACCACCCAGAACACCATAGCAACTGCCTAGCAACGCCCTAGCAACCACCCAGAACACCATAGCCACCGCCTAGCCACCACCCAGAACACCATTGCAACCGCCTAGCAACCACCCAGAACACCATAGCAACTGCCTAGCAACGCCCTAGCAACCACCGAGAACACCATAGCAACTGCCTAGCAACGCCCTAGCAACCACCCAGAACGCTATAGCAACTGCCTAGCAACGCCCTAGCAACCACCCAGAACACCATAGCAACCACCTAGCTACCACCCAAAACACCATAGCAACTGACTAGCAACTCCCTAGCAACCACCCAGAACACCATAGCAACCGCCTAGCAACCACCCAGAACACCATAGCAACTGCCTAGCAACACCCTAACAACCACCCAGAACACCATAGTGACCGCCTAGCAACGCCCTAGCAACCACCCAGAACACCATAGCAACCGCCTAGCAATGCCCTAGCAACCACCCAGAACACCATAGCAACCGCCTAGCAACCACCCAGAACACCATAGCAACTGCCTAGCAACGCCCTAGCAACCACCCAGAACACCACAGCAACCGCCTAGCAACCACCCAGAACACCACAGCACCCGCCTCGCAACCACCCAAAACACCATAGCAACTGCCTAGCCACGCCCTAGCAACCACCCAGAACACAATAGCAACCGCCTTGCAACCACCCAGAACACCATAGCAACCACCTAGCAACCACCCAGAACACCATAGCAACCGCCTAGCAACGCCCTAGCAACCACCCAAAACACCATAACAACCACCTAGCAACCACCCAGAACACCATAGCAGCCGCCTCGCAACCACCCAGAACACCAGAGCAACTGCCTAGCAACGCCCTAGCAACCACCCAGAACACCAACCCAACCCCCTAACAACCACCCAGAACACCATAGCAACCGCCCACCAACCACCCAAAACACCAGAGCAACTGCCTAGCAACGCCCTAGCAACCACCCAGAACACCACAGCAACTGCCTAGCAACGCCCTAGCAACCACCCAGAACGCTATAGCAACTGCCTAGCAACGCCCTAGCACCCACCCAGAACAACATAGCAACCGCCTAGCAACCACCCAGAACACCATAGCAACTGCCTAGCAACGCCCTAGCAACCACCCAGAACACCATAGCAACCGCCTACCAACGCCCAAGCAACCACCCAGAACACCATAGCAACAGCCTAGCAATGCCCTAGCAACCACCCAGAACACCATAGCAACCGCCTAGCAACCACCCAGAACACCATAGCAACTGGCTAGCAACGCCCTAGCAACCACCCAGAACACCATAGCAACCGCCTAGCAACCACCCAGAACACCATAGCAACCGCCTGGCAACCACCAAGAACACCATAGCAACTGCCTAGCAACGCCCGAGCAATCACCCAGAACACCATAGCAACCGCCTAGCAACCACCCAGAACACCATAGCAACCACCTAGCAACCACCCAAAACACCATACCAACTGCCTAGCAACGCCCCAGCAACCACCCAGAACACCATAGCAACCGCCTAGCAACCACCCAGAACACCATAGCCACTGCCTAGCAACCCCCCAACAACCACCCAGAACCCCATAGCATCCGCCTAGCAACGCCCTAGCACCCACCCAGAACACCATAGCAACAGCCTTGCAATGCCCTAGCAACCTCCCAGAACACCATAGCAACCGCCTAGCAAGGCCCTAGCAACCACCCAGAACACCATAGCAACCGCCTAGCAATGCCCTAGCAACCTCCCAGAACACCATAGCAACCGCCTGGCAACCACCCAGCACACCATAGCAACTGCCTAGCAACGCCCTAGCAACCACCCAGAACACCTAGCAACCGCCTAGCAACCACCCAGAACACAATAGCAACCGCCTAGCTACCACCCAGAACACCATAGCAATGCCCTAGCAACCACCCAGAACACCATAGCAACTGCCTAGCAACGCCCTAGCAACCACCCAGAACACCATAGCAACCGCCTAGCAACCATCAGAACACCATAGCAACTGACTAGCAACGCCCTAGCAACCACCCAGAACACCATAGCAACCGCCTAGCAACCACCCAGAACACCATAGCAACCACCTAGCAACAACACAGAACACCATAGCAACTGCCTAGCAATGATCTAGAAACCACCCAGAACACCATTGCAACCGCCTTGCTCCCACCCAGAACACCATAGCAACCCCCTAGCAACCACCCAGAACACCAGAGCAACCGCCTAACAACCACCCAGAACACCATAGCAACACCCTAGCAACCACCCAGAACACCATAGCAACCGCCTAGCAACCATCCAGAACACCATAGCAACTGCCTAGCAACGCCCTGGCAACCACCCAGAACACCATAGCAACGCCCTAGCAACCACCCAGAACACCATAGCAACCCCCTAGCAACGCCCGAGCAACCACCCACAACACCATAGCAACCCCCTAGCAACCCCCCAGCAACCAGCCAGTACATCATAGCAACCACCTAGCAACCACCCAGAACACCATAGCAACTGCCTAGCAACACCCTAGCAACCACCCAGAACACCATAGCAACCGCCTGGCAACGCCGTGGCAACCACCCAGAACACCATACCAACTGCTTAGCAATGCCCTAGCAACCACCCAGAACGCCATAGCAACCACCCTAACAACCACCCAGAACACCATAGCAACTGCCTAGCAACAGCCTATCAACCACCCAGAACACAATAGCAACTGCCTAGCAACGCCATAGCAACCACCCAGAACACCATAGCAACAGCCTAGCAACCACCCAGAACAGCATAGCAACTGCCTAGCAACACCCTAGCAACCACCCAGAACACCATAGCAACCACCTAGCAACGCCCTAGCAACCACCCAGAACATCATAGCAACTGCTTAGCAAAGCCCTAGCAACCACCCAGAATGCCATAGCAACCGCCTAGCAACCACCCAGAACCCCATAGCAACGCTCGAGCAACCACCCAGTACGCCATAGCAACCGCCTAGCAACTACCCAGAACACCATAGCAACCGCCTAGCAATGCCCTATCAACCACCCAGAACACCATAGCAACTGCCTAGCAATGCCCTAGCAACCACCCAGAACACAATAGCAGCTGCCTAGCAACACCCTCACAAGTACACAGAACACCATAGCAACTGCCTAACAACTGTTACAGCCAGTCCTCATTATGTCAAATTACAATAAAAAATGTAACTTTTTAAGCTACTCAACTTATCAACCTTTCAGCCATTCCAACTCCTGATTGTTTTCGACTATGACTTCCGGCAACTGTTTCTTCTGCCCATTCCTGTCTCAAAATATAAGTCCTTACTACAATTTTTCACTATTAAAAAATGTCACTATTAAAAATTTCCATATGACAGTTGTCATCAACTATGTCTCCCGCAAACTGTTTCCTCAGTCCACATCTGTTTCAAAATAAAAGTCCTCACCACTACCATAATTATCCTCCTAAAAACGTAGCTACCAATATCATAATGCAATGATATGTTACAAACTCCACCTTATGCAACTACACTTTGCATTTTCAATGCACACGTAATTCCCTGGAATTACATTATCTAGTTATTATTATTCTTCTAACACACTTAATGCGGCCTCAACCGTTTATCGTAGA
Source organism: Gymnothorax reevesii (assembly GCA_029721435.1). Lineage (NCBI taxonomy): Eukaryota > Metazoa > Chordata > Actinopteri > Anguilliformes > Muraenidae > Gymnothorax > Gymnothorax reevesii. The sequence continues at coordinate 76,659,675 of CM056576.1, read as the reverse complement.
AACTTCATTCAAACTGCGTTGCGTAGGTCTTACTTAGGACACCTGTGCAATGTATTTTTCATCTTTGTAACTTTTATACTTTTTGAGTTATTAATAAAAAACTATAAATTTTTCCGCCCATAGACTTAACATTGGCATTATGACATCACAATAGGGCCATTAAGCAAATGGAATCTTGTGCCAGGTGTTCTGACCACCTGCTGTAACTGTCAGTTTCTCAGGCTGTAAGACTACAATCTGGCTCTCTTGAGACTACAGCTTCCTTACTGCTTTCCTTCCTTCTATTTTCTGTTATTCCTTCTTTCTTTTTCCCTCTTCTTTTTTTCCTTCATTTCTTCCTTGCTTTTTTCGTTCTTTCCTACTTTACTTCCTTCTATCCTGCCTTTCATCCTTCCTCCCATTCTTCCTCCCTACCAATTTTCTTTCCTACCTCCCTTAGTTTTTCTTTCCTTCCATCATGCCTTCTTTCATTCCTTCATATCCTTCTTATCTTTCTTCCTTTCTTCTTTCTGCTTTCCCTCTCTTTCTTTCCCTCTTCCTTTCTTTACTTTTTCTTTCCTTCCTTCTCTCTTTCCTTCTGTTTTTCATTTCTTCTTCCTTCCTTCCTTCCTTCTATCTTTACTTAAATCCTTCTTCTTCCCTTCTTCCTTTCCTTCCTTCTTTATTTCCTTCTTTCCTTCATTCCTCTGTTGCATTCCATCCATCCTCACCTTCTTTCCTTTGTTCTTTCCTGCCTTCCTTTGATTTCCTTCTTTTTTTCCTTTATTCCTTCTTTCCTTTCTTCCCTCATTACTTCCTTCTTTCCCTCCTTCCTTCCTTGTTAATATTCCAAATAATTTCGTAATCGTACGGTTCACTACTTCTCCCAGTTTTCACTCGATCCCCAAACAAGACACATCAACGCCCGAGCAACAACAAGAACAACATAGCAACTGTCGAGCAATGCCCAAGCAAATATTCTGAACACCAAAGCAACCGCCTAGCAACCACCCAAAACACCATAGCAACTGCCTAGCAACACACTAGCAAGCACTTAGAACACCATAGCAACCGCCTAGCAACCACCCAGAACACCATAGCAACCGCCTCGCAACGCCCTAGCAACCACCCAGAACACCATAGCAACCGCCTAGCAACCACCCAGAACACCATAGCAACTGCCTAGCAACGCCCTAGCGACCACCCAGAACACCATAGCAACCGCCTAGCAACCACCCAGAACACCATAGCAACTGCCTTGCAACGCCCTATCAACCACTTAGAACACCATAGCAACCGCCTAGCAACCACCCAGAACACCATAGCAACCGCCTAGCAACGCCCTAGCAACCACCCAGAACACCATAGCAACTGCCTAGCAATGCCCTAGCAACCACCCAGAACACCATAGCAACCGCCTAGCAACCACCCAGAACACCAAAGCAACTGCCTAGCAATGCCCTAGCAACCACATAGAACACCATAGCAACCGCCTAGCATCCACCCAGAACACCATTGCAACCGCCTAGCAACGCCCTAGCAACCACCCAGAACACCATAGCAACCGCCTAGCAACCACCCAGAACACCATAGCAACCGCCTAGCAACGCCCTAGCAACCACCCGGAACACCATTGCAACTGCCTAGCAACGCCCTAGCAACCACCCAGAACACCATAGCAACTGCCTAGCAACGCCCTAGCAACCACTCAGAACACCATAGCAACGCCCTAGCAACCACCCAAAACACCATAGCAACCGCCTAGTAACGTCCTAGCAACGACCCAGAACACCATAGCAACTGCCTACCAACCACCCAGAACACCATAGCAACCACCTATCAACGCCCTAGCAACTACCCAGAACACCATAACAACCGCCTAGCAACCACCCAGAACACCATAGCAACTGCCTAGCAACGCACTAGCAACCACTTAGAACACCATAGCCACCGCCTAGCAACGACCCAGAACACCATAGCAACCGCCTAGCAACGCCCTAGCAACCACCCAGAACACCATTGCAACCCCCTAGCAACCACCCAGAACACCATAGCAACCGCCTAGCAACGCCCTAGCAACTACCCAGAACACCATAGCAACCGCCTAGCAACCACACAGGACACCATAGCAACTGCCTAGCAACGCCCTAGCAACCACTTAGAACACCATAGCAACCGCCTAGCAACCACCCAGAACACCATAGCAACCGCCTAGCAACGCCCTAGGAACCACTCAGAACACCATAGCAACCCCCTAGCAACCACCCAGAACACCATAGGAACCGCCTAGCAACGCCCTAGCAACCACCAAGAACACCATTGCAACTGCCTAGCAACGCCCTAGCAACCACCCAGAACACCATAGCAACTGCCTAGCAACGCCCTAGCCACCACTCAGAACACCATAGCAACGCCCTAGCAACCACCCAAAACACCATAGCAACCGCCTAGTAACGTCCTAGCAAAGACCTAGAACACCATAGCAACTGCCTAGCAACCACCCAGAACACCATAGCAACCGCCTAGCAACGCCCTAGCAACTACCCAGAACACCATAGCAAACGCCTAGCAACCACCCAGAACACCATAGCAACTGCCTAGCAACGCCCTAGCAACCACTTAGAACACCATAGCAACTGCCTAGCAACCGCCCAGAACACCATAGCAACCGCCTAGCAACGCCATAGCAACCACCCAGAACACCATCGCAACCCCCTAGCAACCACCCAGAACACCATCGGAACCGCCTAGCAACGCCCTAGCAACCACCAAGAACACCATAGCAACTGCCTAGCAACGTCCTAGCAAGCACTTAGAACACCATAGCAACCGCCTAGCAACCACCCAGAACACCATAGCAACCGCCTAGCAACGCCCTAGCAACCACCCAGAACACCATAGCAACCGCCTAGCAACCACCCAGAACACCATAGCAATCGCCTAGCAACGCCCTATCAACCACTCAGAACACCATAGCAACTGCCTAGCAATGCCCTAGCAACCACCCAGAACACGATAGCAGCTGCCTAGCAACACCCTCACAAGTACACAGAACACCATAGCAACTGCCTAACAACTGTTACAGCCAGTCCTCATTATGTCAAATTACAATAAAAAAAATGTATTTTTTTAAGCTACTCAACTTATCAACCTTTCAGCCATTCCAACTCCTGATTGTTTTCGACTATGACTTCCGGCAACTGTTTCTTCTGCCCAATCCTGTCTCAAAATATAAGTCCTTACTACAATTCTTCACTATTAAAAAATGTCACTATTAAAAATTTCCATATGACGGTTGTCATCAACTATGACTCCCGCAAACTGTTTCCTCAGTCCACATCTGTTTCAAAATAAAAGTCCTCATCACTACCATAATTATCCTACTAAAAACGTAGCTACCAATATCATAATGCAATGATATGTTACAAACTCCACCTTATGCAACTACACTTTGCATTTTCAATGCACACGTAATTCCCTGGAATTACATTATCTAGTTATTAGTGTGCATTGAAAATGCTCACGATTGTTATCCTGGTCTTCGTATTATTATTATTATTATTATTATTATTATTATTATTCTTCTAACACACTTAATGCGGCCTCAACCGTTTATCGTAGAAACTTCATTCAAACTGCGTTGCGTAGGTCTTACTTAGGACACCTGTGCAATGTATTTTTCATCTTTGTAACTTTTATACTTTTTGAGTTATTAATAAAAAACTATAAATTTTCCCCTCATAGACTTAACATTGCCATTATGACATCACAATAGGGCCATTGAGCAAATGGAATCTTGTGCCAGGTGTTCTGACCACCTGCTGTAACTGTCAGTTTCTCAGGCTGTAAGACTACAATCTGGCTCTCTTCAGCCTACAGCTTCCTTGCTGCTTTCCTCCTTTCTTTTTTCTGTCCTTCCTTCTTTCTTTTTCCCTCCTATTTCTTTCCTTCGTTCCTTCCTTCCTTTATTCGTTTCTTCTTTCCTACTTTACTTCCTTCTATCCTGCCTTTCATCCTTCCTCCCATTCTTCCTCCCTACCAATTTTCTTTCCTACCTTCCTTAGTTTTTCTTTCCTTCCATCATGCCTTCTTTCATTCCTTCATATCCTTCTTATCTTTCTTCCTTTCTTCTTTCTGCTTTCCCTCTCTTTCCCTCCCTCTTCCTTTCTTTACTTTTTCTTTCCTTCCTTCTCTCTTTCCTTCTGTTTTTCATTTCTTCTTCCTTCCTTCCTTCCTTCTATCTTTACTTAAATCCTTCTTCTTCCCTTCTTCCTTTCCTTCCTTCTTTACTTCCTTCTTTCCTTCATTCCTCTGTTTCTTTCCATCCATCCTCACCTTCTTTCCTTTGTTCTTTCCTGCCTTCCTTTGATTTCCTTTTTTTTTCCTATATTCCTTCTTTCCTTACTTCCCTCATTAGTTCCTTCTTTCCCTCCTTCCTTCCTTGTTAATATTCCAAATAATTTCGTAATCGTACGGTTCACTACTTCTCCCAGTTTTCACTCGATCCCCAAACAAGACACATCAACGCCCGAGCAACAACAAGAACAACATAGCAACTGTCGAGCAATGCCCAAGCAAATATTCTGAACACCAAAGCAACCGCCTAGCAACCACCCAAAACACCATAGCAACTGCCTAGCAACGCCCTAGCAAGCACTTAGAACACCATAGCAACCGCCTAGCAACCACCCAGAACACCATAGCAACCGCCTCGCAACGCCCTAGCAACCACCCAGAACACCATAGCAACCGCCTAGCAACCACCCAGAACACCATAGCAACTGCCTAGCAACGCCCTAGCGACCACCCAGAACACCATAGCAACCGCCTAGCAACCACCCAGAACACCATAGCAACTGCCTTGCAACGCCCTATCAACCACTTTGAACACCATAGCAACCGCCTAGCAACCACCCAGAACACCATAGCAACCGCCTAGCAACGCCCTAGCAACCACCCAGAACACCATAGCAACTGCCTAGCAATGCCCTAGAAACCACCCAGAACACCATAGCAACCGCCTAGCAACCACCCAGAACACCAAAGCAACTGCCTAGCAATGCCCTAGCAACCACATAGAACACCATAGCAACCGCCTAGCATCCACCCAGAACACCATTGCAACCGCCTAGCAACGCCCTAGCAACCACCCAGAACACCATAGCAACCGCCTAGCAACCACCCAGAACACCATAGCAACCGCCTAGCAACGCCCTAGCAACCACCCGGAACACCATTGCAACTGCCTAGCAACGCCCTAGCAACCACCCAGAACACCATAGCAACTGCCTAGCAACGCCCTAGCAACCACTCAGAACACCATAGCAACGCCCTAGCAACCACCCAAAACACCATAGCAACCGCCTAGTAACGTCCTAGCTACGACCCAGAACACCATAGCAACTGCCTACCAACCACCCAGAACACCATAGCAACCACCTATCAACGCCCTAGCAACTACCCAGAACACCATAGCAACCGCCTAGCAACCACCCAGAACACCATAGCAACTGCCTAGCAACGCCCTAGCAACCACTTAGAACACCATAGCAACCGCCTAGCAACCACTCAGAACACCATAGCAACCGCCTAGCAACGCCCTAGCAACCACCCAGAACACCATTGCAACCGCCTAGCAACCACCCAGAACACCATAGCAACCGCCTAGCAACGCCCTAGCAACTACCCAGAACACCATAGCAACCGCCTAGCAACCACCCAGGACACCACAGCAACTGCCAAGCAACGCCCAAACAACCACCCAGAACACCATAGCAACCGCCGAGCAACGCCCTAGGAAGCACTCAGAACACCATAGCAACCCCCTAGCAACCACCCAGAACACCATAGGAACCGCCTAGCAACGCCCTAGCAACCACCAAGAACACCATTGCAACTGCCTAGCAACGCCCTAGCAACCACCCAGAACACCACAGCAACTGCCTAGCAACGCCCTAGCAACCACTCAGAACACCATAGCAACGCCCCAGCAACCACCCAAAACACCATAGCCACCGCCTAGTAACGTCCTAGCAAAGACCTAGAACACCACAGCAACTGCCTAGCAACCACCCAGAACACCATAGCAACCGCCTAGCAACGCCCTAGCAACTACCCAGAACACCATAGCAACCGCCTAGCAACCACCCAGAACACCATAGCAACTGCCTAGCAACGCCCTAGCAACCACTTAGAACACCATAGCAACCGCCTAGCAACCACCCACAACACCATAGCAACCGCCTAGCAACGCCCTAGCCACCACCCAGCACACCATCGCAACCCCCTAGCAACCACCCAGAACACCATCGCAACCGCCTAGCAACGCCCTAGCAACCACCAAGAACACCATAGCAACTGCCTAGCCACGTCCTAGCAAGCACTTAGAACACCATAGCAACCGCCTAGCAACCACCCAGAACACCATAGCAACCGCCTAGCAACGCCCTAGCAACCACCCAGAACACCATAGCAACCGCCCACCAACCACCCAGAACACCATAGCAACTGCCTAGCAACGCCCTAGTGACCACACAGAACACCATAGCAACCGCCTTGCAACCACCCAGAACACCATAGCAACTGCCTAGCAATGCCCTAGCAACCACTTAGAACACCATAGCAACTGCCTAGCAACCACCCAGAACACCATGGCAACCGCCTAGCAACGCCCTAGCAACCACCCAGAACATCATAGCAACTGTCTAGCAATGCCCTAGCAACCACCCAGAACACCATAGCAACCGCCTAGCAACCACCCAGAACACCATAGCAACTGCCTAGCAATGTCCTAGCAACCACTTAGAACACCATAGCAACCGCCTAGCATCCACCCAGAACACCATAGCAACCGCCTAGCAACGCCCTAGCAACCACCCAGAACACCATAGCAACCGCCTAGCACCCACCCAGAACACCATAGCAACCGCCTAGCAACGCCCTAGCAACCACCCAGAACACCATAGCAACTGCCTAGCAACGCCCTAGCAACCACACAGAACACCATCGCAACTGCCTAGCAACGCCCTAGCAACCACCCAGAACACCATAGCAACGCCCTAGCAACCACCCAAAACACCATAGCAACCGCCTAGTAACGTCCTAGCAACGACCCAGAACACCAAAGCAACTGCTTAGCAACCACCCAGAACACCATAGCAACCGCCTAGCAACCACCCAGAACACCATAGCAACTGCCTAGCAACGCCCTAGCAACCACTTAGAACACCATAGCAACCGCCTAGCTACCACCCAGAACACCATAGCAACCGCCTAGCAACCACCCAGAACACCATAGCAACCGCTAGCAACACCCTAACAACCACCCAGAACACCATAGCAACCGCCTAGCAACTCCCTAGCAACCACCCATAACACCATAGCAACAGCCTAGCAATGCCCTAGCAACCTCCAAAAACACCAAAGCAACCGCCTAGCAAGGCCCTAGCAACCACCCAGAACACCATAGCAACCGCCTAGCAATGCCCTAGCAACCTCCCAGAACACCATAGCAACCGCCTAGCAACCACCCAGCACACCATAGCAACTGCCTAGCAACCACCCAGAACACAATAGCAACCGCCTAGCTACCACCCAGAACACCATAGCAACGCCCTAGAAACAACCCAGAACACCATAGCAACCGCCTAGCAACCACCCAGAACACAAGAGCAACCGCCTAGCTACCACCCAGAACACCATAGCAACGCCCTAGCAACCACCCAGAACACCATAGCAACTGCCCAGCAAGGCCCTAGCAACCACCCAGAACACCATAGCAACCGCCTAAAACCATCAGAACACCATAGCAACTGCCTAGAAACGCCCTAGCAACCACCCAGAACACCATAGCAACCACCTAGCAACCACCCAGAACACCATAGCAACCGTCTAGCAACCACCCCGAACACCATGGCAACTGACTAGCAATGACCTAGCAACTACCCAGAACACCAGAGCAACCGCTTTACAACCACCCAGAACACCATAGCAACACCCTAGCAACCACCCAGACCACCATAGCAACCGCCTAGCAACCATCCAGAACACCATAGCAACTGCCTAGCAACGCCCTAGCAACCACCCTGAACACCATAGCAACACCCTAGCAACCACCCAGAACAGCACAGCAACTGCCTAGCAACGCCCTAGCAACCACCCAGAAGACCATAGCAACCGCCCAGCAACCACCCAAAACACCATAGCAACTGCCTAGCAACGCCCTAGCAACCACTAAGAACACCTTAGCAACCGCCTAGAAACCTCCCAGAACACCATAGCAACTGCCTAGCAACGCCCTAGCAACCACACAGAACACCATAGGAATCGCCTTGCAACGCCCTAGCAACCACCCAGAACACCATAGCAACTGCCTAGCCATGCCCAAGCAACCACCCAGAACACCATAGCAACCGCCAAGCAACGCCCTAGCAACCACCCAGAACACCATAGCAACCACCTAGCAACCACCCAGCACACCGCAGCAACTGCCTAGCAACACCCTAGCAACCACCCAGAACACCATAGCAACCGCCTAGGAACCACGCAGAACACCATAGCAACTGCCTAGCAACACCCTTACAACCACCCAGAACACCATAACAACCGCCTAGCAACGCCCCAGCAACCACCCAGAACACCATAGCAACAGCCTAGCAATGCCCTAGCAACCTCCCAGAACACCATAGCAACCGCCTAGCAAGGCCCTAGCAACCACCCAGAACACCATAGCAACCGCCTAGCAATGCCCTAGCAACCTCCCAGAACACCATAGCAACCGCCTAGCAACCACCCAGCACACCATAGCAACTGCCTAGCAACACCCTAGCAACCACCCAGAACACCATAGCAACCGCCTAGCAACCACCCAGAACACAAAAGCAACCGCCTAGCTACCACCCAGAACACCATAGCAACCGCCTAGCAACCACCCCGAACACCATGGCAACTGTCTAGCAACGACCTAGCAACCACCCAGAACACCATAGCAACCCCCTAGCTACCACCCAGAACACCATAGCCACCGCCTAGCAACCACCCAGAACACCAGAGCAACCGCCTAACAACCACCCAGAACACCATAGCAACACCCTAGCAACCACCCAGAACGCCATAGCAACCCCCTAGCAACCATCCAGAACACCATAGCGACTGCCTAGCAACGCCCTAGCAACCACCCAAAACACCATAGCAACGCCCTAGCAACCACCCAGAACACCATAGCAACCACCTAGCAACGCCCGAGCAACCACCCAGAACACCATAGCAACCGCCTAGCAACGCCCTAGCAACCACCCAGAACACCATAGCAACCACCTATCAACCACTTAGAACACCATAGCAACTGCCTAGCAACACCCTAGCAAACACCCAGAACACCATAGCAACCGCCTAGCAACGCCGTAGCAACCACCCAGAACACCATAGCAACTGCTTAGCAATGCCCTAGCAACCACCCAGAACGCCATAGCAACCACCCTAACAACTACCCAGAACACCATTGCAACTGCCTTGCAACGCCCTAGCAACCACCCAGAACACCATAGCAACTGCCTAGCAACACCCTAGCAACCACCCAGAACACCATAGCAACGGCCTAGCAACCACCCAGAACAGCATAGCAACTGCCTAGCAACACCCTAGCAACCACCCAGAACACCATAGCAACCACCTAGCAACGCCCTAGCAACCACCCAGAACATCATAGCAACTGCTTAGCAAAGCCCTAGCAACCACCCAGAATGCCATAGCAACCGCCTAGCAACCACCCAGAACCCCATAGCAACGCTCTAGCAACCACCCAGAACGCCATAGCAACCGCCTAGCAACCACCCAGTACACCATAGCAATCGCCTAGCAACGCCCTATCAACCACTCACAACACCATAGCAACCGCATAGCAAGGCCCTAGCAACCACCCAGAACACCATTGCAACTGCCTAGCAATGCCCTAGCAACCACCCAGAACACGATAGCAGCTGCCTAGCAACACCCTCACAAGTACACAGAACACCATAGCAACTGCCTAACAACTGTTACAGCCAGTCTTCATTATGTCAAATTACAATTAAAAATGTAACTTTTTAAGCTACTCAACTTATCAACCTTTCAGCCATTCCAACTCCTGATTGTGTTCGACTATGACTTCCGGCAAATGTTTCTTCTGCCCAATCCTGTCTCAAAATATAAGTCCTTACTACAATTCTTCACTATTAAAAAAATGTCACTATTAAAAATTTCCATATGACAGTTGTCATCAACTATGACTCCCGCAAACTGTTTCCTCAGTCCACATCTGTTTCAAAATAAAAGTCCTCACCACTACCATAATTATCCTACTAATAATGTAGCTACCAATATCATAATGCAATGATACAAACTCCACCTTATGCAACTACACTTTGCATTTTCAATGCACATGTAATTCCCTGGAATTACATTATCTAGTAATTATTATTATTAGTGTGCATTGAAAATGCTCACTATTGTTATCCTGGTCTTCTTATTATTATTATTATTATTATTATTATTATTATTATTATTATTCTTCTTCTAACACACTTAATGCGGCCTCAACCGTTTATCGTAGAAACTTCATTCAAACTGCGTTGCGTAGGTCTTACTTAGGACACCTGTGCAATGTATTTTTCATCTTTGTAACTTTTATACTTTTTGAGTTATTAATAAAAAACTATAAATTTTTTCCCCCCATAGACTTAACATTGGCATTATGACATCACAATAGGGCCATTAAGCAAATGGAATCTTGTGCCAGGTGTTCTGACCACCTGCTGTAACTGTCAGTTTCTCGGGCTGTAAGACTACAATCTAGCTCTGTTGAGACTACAGCTTCCTTACTGCTTTCCTCCCTTCTATTTTCTGTCATTCCTTCTTTCTTTTTCCCTCCTCTTTCTTTGTTTCGTTCCTTCCTTCCTTTGTTCGTTCCTTCTTTCCTACTTTACTTCCTTCTATCCTGTCTTTCATCCTTCCTCCCATTCTTCCTCCCTACCAATTTTCTTTCCTACCTTCCTTAGTTTTTCTTCCCTTCCATCATGCCTTCTTTCATTCCTTCATATCCTTCTTATCTTTCTTCCTTTCTTCTTTCTGCTTTCCCTCTCTTTCCTTCCCTCTTCTTTTCTTTACTTTTTCTTACCTTCCTTCCCTCTTTCCTTCTGTTTTTCATTTCTTCTTCCTCACTTCCTTCCTTCCTCCCTTCCTTCTATCTTTACTTAAATCCTTCTTCTTCCCTTCTTCCTTTCCTTCCTTCTTTACTTCCTTCTTTCCTTCATTCCTCTGTTTCTTTCCATCCATCCTCGCCTTCTTTCCTTTGTTCTTTCCCTCCTTCCTTCCTTGTTAATATTCCAAATAATTTCGTAATCGTACGGTTCACTACTTCTCCCAGTTTTCACTCGATCCCCAAACAAGACACATCAACGCCCTAGCAACAACAAGAACAACATAGCAACTGTCGAGCAATGCCCAAGCAAATATTCAGAACACCATAGCAACTGCCTAGCAACCACCCAAAACACCATAGCAACTGCCTAGCAACCACCCAGAACACTATAGCAACTGCCAAGCAACGCCCTAGCAACCACCCAAAACACCATAGCGACCGCCAAGCAACCACTCAGAACACCAAAGCAAATGCCTAGCAACGCCCTAGCAACCACCCAGAACACCATAGCAACCGCCTAGCAACGCCCTAACAACCACCAAGAACACCATAGCAACTGCCAAGGAACCACCCAGAACACCATAGCAACTGCCCAGCAACGCCCTAACAACCACCCAGAACACCATAGCACCCGCCCAGCAACCACCCAAAACCCCATAGCAACTGCCTAGCAACGCCCTAGCAACCACCAAGAACACCTTAGCAACCGCCTAGCAACCACCCAGAACACCATAGCAACTGCCTAGCAACGCCCTAGCAACCACCCAAAACACCATAGCAACCGCCGAGCAACCACCCAGAACACGATAGGAACTGCCTAGCAACGCCCTAGCAACCACCCAGAACACCATAGCAACCGCCTAGCAACCACCCAGAACACCATAGCAACCGCCTAGCAACCACCCAGAACACCATAGCAACTGCCTAGCAACACCCGAGCACCCACCCAGAACACCATAGCAACCGCCTAGCAACCACCCAGAACACCATAGCAACTGCCTAGCAACGCCCTAGCAACCACCCAGAACACCATAGCAACCACCTAGCAACCACCCAAAATACCATAGCAACTGCCTAGCAACGCGCTAGCAACCACCCAGAACACCATAGCAACCGCCTAGCAAACACCCAGATCACCATAGCAACTGCCTAGCAACGCCCTAGCAACCACCCAGAACACCATAGCAACCGCCTAGCAACCACCCAGAACACCATAGCAACTGCCTAGCAACGCCCTAGCAACCACCCAGAACACCATAGCAACCGCCTAGCAACCACCCAGAACACCATAGCAACCGCCTAGCAACCACCCAGAACACCATAGCAACTGCCTAGCAACACCCGAGCAACCACCCAGAACACCATAGCAACCGCCTAGCAACCACCCAGAACACCATAGCAACTGCCTAGCAACGCCCTAGCAACCACCCAGAACACCATAGCAACCACCTAGCAACCGCCCAAAATACCATAGCAACTGCCTAGCAAAGCGCTAGCAACCACCCAGAACACCATAGCAACCGCCTAGCAACCACCCAGAACACCATAGCAACAGCCTAGCAATGCCCTAGCAACCTCCCAGAACACCATAGCAACCGCCTAGCAAGGCCCTAGCAACCACCCAGAACACCATAGCAACCGCCTAACAACGCCCTAGCAACCTCCCAGAACACCATAGCAACCGCCTAGCAACCACCCAGCACACCATAGCAACTGCCTAGCAACACCCTAGCAACCACCCAGAACACCATAGCAACCGCCTAGCAACCACCCAGAACACAATAGCAACCGCCTAGCTACCACCCAGAACACCATAACAACCGCCTAGCAACCACCCCGAACACCATGGCAACTGTCTAGCAACGACCTAGCAACCACCCAGAACACCAAAACAACCGCCTAGCTACCACCCAGAACACCATAGCAACCGCCTAGCAACCACCCAGAACACCAGAGCAACCGCCTAACAACCACCCAGAACACCATAGCAACACCCTAGCAAGCACCCAGAACACCATAGCAACCGCCTAGCAACCATCCAGAACACCATAGGGACTGCCTAGCAACGCCCTAGCAACCACCCAAAACACCATAGCAACGCCCTAGCAACCACCCAGAACACCATAGCAACCACCTAGCAACGCCCGAGCAACCACCCAGAACACCATAGCAACCGCCTAGCAACGCCCTAGCAACCACCCAGAACACCATAGCAACCACCTATCAACCACTTAGAACACCATAGCAACTGCCTAGCAACACCCTAGCAAACACTCAGAACACCATAGCAACCGCCTAGCAACGCCGTAGCAACCACCCAGAACACCATAGCAACTGCTTAGCAATGCCCTAGCAACCACCGAGAACGCCATAGCAACCACCCTAACAACTACCCAGAACACCATTGCAACTGCCTTGCAACGCCCTAGCAACCACCCAGAACACCATAGCAACTGCCTAGCAACACCCTAGCAACCACCCAGAACACCATAGCAACGGCCTAGCAACCACCCAGAACAGCATAGCAACTGCCTAGCAACACCCTAGCAACCACCCAGAACCCCTTAGCCACCACCTAGCAACGCCCTAGCAACCACCCAGAACATCATAGCAACTGCTTAGCAAAGCCCTAGCAACCACCCAGAATGCCATAGCAACCGCCTAGCAACCACCCAGAACCCCATAGCAACGCTCTAGCAACCACCCAGAACGCCATAGCAACCGCCTAGCAACCACCCAGTACACCATAGCAATCGCCTAGCAACGCCCTATCAACCACTCAGAACACCATAGCAACCGCATAGCAAGGCCCTAGCAACCACCCAGAACACCATTGCAACTGCCTAGCAATGCCCTAGCAACCACCCAGAACACGATAGCAGCTGCCTAGCAACACCCTCACAAGTACACAGAACACCATAGCAACTGCCTAACAACTGTTACAGCCAGTCTTCATTATGTCAAATTACAATTAAAAATGTAACTTTTTAAGCTACTCATCTTATCAACCTTTCAGCCATTCCAACTCCTGATTGTGTTCGACTATGACTTCCGGCAAATGTTTCTTCTGCCCAATCCTGTCTCAAAATATAAGTCCTTACTACAATTCTTCACTATTAAAAAAATGTCACTATTAAAAATTTCCATATGACAGTTGTCATCAACTATGACTCCCGCAAACTGTTTCCTCAGTCCACATCTGTTTCAAAATAAAAGTCCTCACCACTACCATAATTATCCTACTAATAATGTAGCTACCAATATCATAATGCAATGATACAAACTCCACCTTATGCAACTACACTTTGCATTTTCAATGCACATGTAATTCCCTGGAATTACATTATCTAGTAATTATTATTATTAGTGTGCATTGAAAATGCTCACTATTGTTATCCTGGTCTTCTTATTATTATTATTATTATTATTATTATTATTATTATTATTATTCTTCTTCTAACACACTTAATGCGGCCTCAACCGTTTATCGTAGAAACTTCATTCAAACTGCGTTGCGTAGGTCTTACTTAGGACACCTGTGCAATGTATTTTTCATCTTTGTAACTTTTATACTTTTTGAGTTATTAATAAAAAACTATAAATTTTTTCCCCCCATAGACTTAACATTGGCATTATGACATCACAATAGGGCCATTAAGCAAATGGAATCTTGTGCCAGGTGTTCTGACCACCTGCTGTAACTGTCAGTTTCTCGGGCTGTAAGACTACAATCTAGCTCTGTTGAGACTACAGCTTCCTTACTGCTTTCCTCCCTTCTATTTTCTGTCATTCCTTCTTTCTTTTTCCCTCCTATTTCTTTCTTTCGTTCCTTCCTTCCTTTATTCGTTCCTTCTTTCCTACTTTACTTCCTTCTATCCTGTCTTTCATCCTTCCTCCCATTCTTCCTCCCTACCAATTTTCTTTCCTACCTTCCTTAGTTTTTCTTCCCTTCCATCATGCCTTCTTTCATTCCTTCATATCCTTCTTATCTTTCTTCCTTTCTTCTTTCTGCTTTCCCTCTCTTTCCTTCCCTCTTCTTTTCTTTACTTTTTCTTACCTTCCTTCCCTCTTTCCTTCTGTTTTTCATTTCTTCTTCCTCACTTCCTTCCTTCCTCCCTTCCTTCTATCTTTACTTAAATCCTTCTTCTTCCCTTCTTCCTTTCCTTCCTTCTTTACTTCCTTCTTTCCTTCATTCCTCTGTTTCTTTCCATCCATCCTCGCCTTCTTTCCTTTGTTCTTTCCCTCCTTCCTTCCTTGTTAATATTCCAAATAATTTCGTAATCGTACGGTTCACTACTTCTCCCAGTTTTCACTCGATCCCCAAACAAGACACATCAACGCCCTAGCAACAACAAGAACAACATAGCAACTGTCGAGCAATGCCCAAGCAAATATTCAGAACACCATAGCAACTGCCTAGCAACCACCCAAAACACCATAGCAACTGCCTAGCAACCACCCAGAACACTATAGCAACTGCCAAGCAACGCCCTAGCAACCACCCAAAACACCATAGCGACCGCCAAGCAACCACTCAGAACACCAAAGCAAATGCCTAGCAACGCCCTAGCAACCACCCAGAACACCATAGCAACCGCCTAGCAACGCCCTAACAACCACCAAGAACACCATAGCAACTGCCAAGTAACCACCCAGAACACCATAGCAACTGCCTAGCAACGCCCTAACAACCACCCAGAACACCATAGCAACCGCCCAGCAACCACCCAAAACACCATAGCAACTGCCTAGCAACGCCCTAGCAACCACCAAGAACACCCTAGCAACCGCCTAGCAACCACCCAGAACACCATAGCAACTGCCTAGCAACGCCCTAGCAACCACCCAAAACACCATAGCACCCGCCGAGCAACCA
Source organism: Gymnothorax reevesii (assembly GCA_029721435.1). Classification (NCBI taxonomy): domain Eukaryota; kingdom Metazoa; phylum Chordata; class Actinopteri; order Anguilliformes; family Muraenidae; genus Gymnothorax; species Gymnothorax reevesii. The sequence goes on along the minus strand of CM056576.1, from coordinate 76,643,644 downwards.
CCCAGAACACGATAGCAACTGCCTAGCAACGCCCTAGCAACCACCCAGAACACCATAGCAACCGCCTAGCAACCACCCAGAACACCATAGCAACCGCCCTGCTACCACCCAGAACACCATAGCAACTGCCTAACAACACCCCAGCAACCACCCAGAACACCATAGCAACCGCCTAGCAACCACCCAGAACACCATAGCAACTGCCTGGCAACGCCCTAGCAACCACCCAGAACACCATAGCAACCACCTAGCAACCACCCAAAATACCATAGCACCTGCCTAGCAACGCGCTAGCAACCACCCAGAACACCATAGCACCCGCCTAGCAACCACCCAGATCACCATAGCAACTGCCTAGCAACGCCCTAGCAACCACCCAGAACACCATAGCAACCGCCTAGCAACCACCCAGAACACCATAGCAACTGCCTAGCAACGCCCTAGCAACCACCCAGAACACCATAGCAACCGCCTAGCAACCACCCAGAACACCATAGCAACCGCCTAGCAACCACCCAGAACACCATAGCAACTGCCTAGCAACACCCGAGCAACCACCCAGAACACCATAGCAACCGCCTAGCAACCACCCAGAACACCATAGCAACTGCCCAGCAACGCCCTAGCAACCAACCAGAACACCATAGCAACCACCTAGCAACCGCCCAAAATACCATCGCAACTGCCTAGCAAAGCGCTAGCAACCACCCAAAACACCAGAGCAACTGCCTAGCAACCACCCAGAACACCATAGCAACTGCCTAGCAACGCCCTTACAACCACCCAGAACACCATAGCAACCACCTAGCAACGCCCTAGCAACCACCCAGAACACAATAGCAACTGCCTAGCTACCACCCAGAACACCATAGCAACGCCCTAGCAACCACCCAGAACACCATAGCAACTGCCTAGCAACACCCTAACAACCACCCAGAACACCATAGCAACCGCCTAGCTACCAACCAGAACACCAAAGCAACGCCCTAGCAACCACCCAGAACACCATAGCAACCGCCTAGCAACCATCAGAACACCATAGCAACTGCCTAGCAACGCCCTAGCAACCACCCAGAACACCATAGCAACCGCCTAGCAACCACCCAGAACACCATAGCAACCGCCTAGCAACCATCCAGAACACCAAAGCAACTGCCTAGCAACGCCCTAGCAACCACCCAGAACACCATAGCAACCGCCTAGCAACCATAAGAACACCATAGCAACTGCCTAGTAACGCCCTAGCAACCACCCAGAACAGCATAGCAACCGCCTAGCAACCACCCAGAACACCATAGCAACCGCCTTGCAACCACCCAGAAGACCATAGCAACCGCCTAGCAACCATCAGAACACCATAGCAACTGCCTAGCAACGCCCTAACAACCACCCAGAACACCACAGCAACCGCCTAGCAACCACCCAGAACACCATAGCAACCGCCTAGCAACCACCCAGAAGACCACAGCAACCGCCTAGCAACCACCCAGAACACCAAAGCAACTGCCTAGCAACACCCGAGCAACCACCCAGAACACCATAGCAACCGCCTAGCAACCACCCAGAACACCATAGCAACTGCCTAGCAACGCCCTAGCAACCACCCAGAACACCATAGCAACCACCTAGCAACCACCCAAAATACCATAGCATCGCGCTAGCAACCACACAGAACACCATAGCAACCGCCTAGCAACCACCCAGAACACCATAGCAACTGCCTAGCAACACCCTAACAACCACCCAGAACACCATAGCAACCGCCTAGCAACGCCCTAGCAACCACCCAGAACACAATAGCAACCGCCTAGCTACCACCCAGAACACCATAGCAACGCCCTAGCAACCACCCAGAACACCATAGCAACTGCCTTGCAACGCCCTAGCAACCACCCAGAACACCATAGCAACCCCCTAGCAACCATCAGAACACCATAGCAACTGCCTAGCAACGCCCTAGCAACCACCCAGAACACCATAGCAACCGCCTAGCAACCACCCAGAACACCATAGCAACTGCCTAGCAACGACCTAGCTACCACCCAGAACACCATAGCAACCGCCTAGCAACGCCCTAGCAACCACCCAGAACACAATAGCAACCGCCTAGCTACCACCCAGAACACCTTAGCAACGCCCTAGCAACCACCCAGAACACCATAGCAACTGCCTAGCAACGCCCTAGCAACCACCCAGAACACAATAGCAACTGCCTAGCTACCACCCAGAACACCATAGCAACGCCCTAGCAACCACCCAGAACACCATAGGAACTGCCTAGCAACCATCAGAACACCATAGCAACTGCCTAGCAAAGCCCTAGCAACCACCCAGAACACCATAGCAACCGCCTAGCAACCACCCAGAACACCATAGCAACTGCCTAGCAACGCCCTAGCAACCACCCAAAACACAATAGCAACCGCCTAGCTACCACCCAGAACACCATAGCAACGCCCTGGCAACCACCCAGAACACCATAGCAACCGCCTAGCAACCATCAGAACACCATAGCAACTGCCTAGCAACGCCCTAGCAACCACCCAGAACACCATAGCAACCGCCTAGCAACCACCCAAAACACCATAGCAACCGCCTAGCAACCACCCAGAACACCATAGCAACTGCCTAGCAACGACCTAGCTACCAACCAGAACACCATAGCAACCGCCTAGCTACCACCCAGAACACCATAGCAACCGCCTAGCAACCACCCAGAACACCATAGCAACACCCTAGAAACCACCCAGAACACCATAGCAACCGCCTAGCAACCATCCAGAACACCATAGCAACTGCCTTGCAACGCCCTAGCAACCACCCAGAACACCATAGCAACGCCCTAGCAACCACCCAAAACACCATAGCAACCCCCTAGCAACGCCCGAGCAACCACCCAGAACACCATAGCAACCGCCTCGCAACGCCCTAGCAACCACCCAGAACACCATAGCAACCACCTAGCAACCACCCAGAACACCATAGCAACTGCCTAGCAACACCCTAGCCACCACCCAGAACACCATAGCAACCGCCTAGCAACGCCGTAGCAACCACCCAGAACACCATAGCAACTGCTTAGCAATGCCCTAGCAACCACCCAGAACGCCATAGCAACCACCCTAACAACCACCCAGAACACCATAGCAACTGCCTAGCAACGCCCTAGCAACCACCCAGAACACCATGGCAACTGCCTTGCACCGCCCTAGCAACCACCCAGAACACCAAAGCAACTGCCTAGCAACGCCCTAGCAACCACCCAGAACACCAAAGCAACTGCCGAGCAACGCCCTAGCAACCACCCAGAACACCATAGCAACGGCATGGCAACCACCCAGAACAGCATAGCAACTGCCTAGCAACACCCTAGCAACCACCCAGAACACCAAAGCAACCACCTAGCAACGCCCTAGCAACCACCCAGAACATCATAGCAACTGCTTAGCAAAGCCCTAGCAACCACCCAGAATGCCATAGCAACGCTCTAGCAACCACCCAGAACGCCATAGCACCCGCCTAGCAACCCCCCAGAACACCATAGCAATCGCCTAGCAACGCCCTATCAACCACTCAGAACACCATAGCATCCGCTTAGCAAGGCCCTAGCAACCACCCAGAACACCATTGCAACTGCCTAGCAATGCCCTAGCAACCACCTTGAACACGATAGCAGCTGCCTAGCAACACCCTCACAAGTACACAGAACACCATAGCAACTGCCTAACAACTGTTACAGCCAGTCCTCATTATGTGAAATTACAATAAAAAAATGTAACTTTTTAAGCTACTCAACTTATCATCCTTTCAGCCATTCCAATTCCTGATTGTTTTCGACTATGACTTCCGGCAACTGTTTCTTCTGCCCAATCCTGTCTCAAAATATAAGTCCTTACTACAATTCTTCACTATTAAAAAATGTCACTATTAAAAATTTCCATATGACAGTTGTCATCAACTCTGACTCCCGCAAACTGTTTCCTCAGTCCACATCTGTTTCAAAATAAAAGTCCTCACCACTACCAAAATTATCTTACTAAAAACGTAGCTACCAATATCTTAATGCAATGATATGTTACAAACTCCACCTTATGCAACTACACTTTGCATTTTCAATGCACACGTAATTCCCTGGAATTACATTATCTAGTTATTATTATTATTCTTCTAACACACTTAATGCGGCCTCAACCGTTTATCGTAGAAACTTCATTCAAACTGCGTTGCGTAGGTCTTACTTAGGACACCTGTGCAATGTATTTTTCATCTTTGTAACTTTTATACTTTTTGAGTTATTAATAAACAACTATAAATTTTTTCCCCCCATAGACTTAACATTGGCATTATGACATCACAATAGGGCCATTAAGCAAATGGAATCTTGTGCCAGGTGTTCTGACCACCTGCTGTAACTGTCAGTTTCTCAGGCTGTAAGACTACAATCTGGCTCTCTTGAGACTACAGCTTCCTTACTGCTTTCCTTCCTTCTATTTTCTGTCATTCCTTCTTTCTTTTTCCCTCCTATTTCTTTCCTTCGTTCCTTCCCTCCTTTATTCGTTCCTTCTTTCCTACTTTACTTCCTTCTATCCTGCCTTTCATCCTTCCTCCCATTCTTCCTCCCTACCAATTTTCTCTCCTACCTTCCCTAGTTTTCCTTTCCTTCCATCATGCCTTCTTTCATTCCTTCATATCCTTCTTATCTTTCTTCCTTTCTTCTTTCTGCTTTCCCTCTCTTTCCTTCCCTCTTCCTTTCTTTACTTTTTCTTTCCTTCCTTCTCTCTTTCCTTCTGTTTTTCATTTCTTCTTCCTCACTTCCTTCCTTCCTTCCTTCTATCTTTACTTAAATCCTTCTTCCCTTCTTCCTTTCCTTCCTTCCTTACTTCCTTCTTTCCGTCATTCCTCTGTTTCTTTCCATCCATCCTTGCCTAGTTTCCTTTGTTCTTTCCTGCCTTCCTTTGATTTCCTTCTTTTTTTCCTATATTCCTTCTTTCCTTACTTCCATCATTAGTTCCTTCTTTCCCTCCTTCCTTCCTTGTTAATATTCCAAATAATTTCGTAATCGTATGGTTCACTACTTCTCCCAGTTTTCACTCGATCCCCAAACAATACACATCAACGCCCTAGCAACAACAAGAACAACATAGCAACTGTCGAGCATTGCCCAAGCAAATATTCAGAACACCATAGCAACCGCCTAGCAACCACCCAAAACACCATAGCAACTGCCTAGCAACCACCCAGAACACTATAGCAACTGCCAAGCAACGCCCTAGCAACCACCCAGAACACCATAGCAACCGCCAAGCAACCACTCAGAACACCAAAGCAACTGCCTAGCAACGCCCTAGCAACCACCCAGAACACCATAGCAACCGCCTAGCGACGCCCTCACAACCACCAAGAACACCATAGCAACTGCCCACCCACGCCCTAGCACCCACCCAGAACACTATAGCACCCGCCTAGCAACCACCCAAAACACAATAGCAACTGCCTCGCAACGCCCTAGCAACCACCCAGAACACCACAGCAACCGCCCAGCAACCACCCAGAACACCATAGCAACTGCCTAGCAACGCCCGAGCAACCACCCAGAACACCATAGCAACCGCCTAGCAACCACTCAGAACACCATAGCAACTGCCTAGCAACGCCCTAGCAACCACCCAGAACACCATAGCACCCACCTAGCAACCACCCAAACCACCATAGCACCTGCCTAGCAACGCCCTAGCAACCACCCAGAACACCATAGCAACCGCCTAGCAACCACCCAGAACACCATTGCAACTGCCTAGCAACACCCTAACAACCACCCAAAACACCATAGCAACCGCCTAGCAATGCCCTAGCAACCACCCAGAACACCATAGCAACAGCCTAGCAATGCCGTAGCAACCTCCCAGAACACCATAGCAACCGCCTAGCAAGGCCCCAGCAACCACCAAGAACACCATAGCAACCGCATAGCAACCACCCAGAACACCATAGCAACTGCCTAAAAATGCCCTAGCAACCACCCAGAACACCATAGCAACCACCTAGCAACCACCCAAAACACCATAGCAACTGCCTAGCAACGCCCTAGCAACCACCCAGAACACCATAGCAACCGCCTAGCAACCACCCAAAACACCATGGCAACCGCCTAGCAACCACCAAGAACACCATAGCAACTGCCTAGCAACGCCCGAGCAACCACCCAGAACACCATAGCAACCGCCTAGCAACCACCCAGAACACCAGAGCAACCGCCTAACAACCACCCAGAACACCATAGCAACACCCTAGCAACCACCCAGAACACCATACCAACCGCCTAGCAACCATCCAGAACACCATAGCAACTGCCTAGCAACGCCCTAGCAACCACTCAGAACACCATAGCAACCGCCTAGCAACCACCCAGAACACCATAGCAACACCCTAGCAACCACCCAGAACACCATACCAACCGCCTAGCAACCATCCAGAACACCATAGCAACTGCCTAGCAACGCCCTAGCAACCACCAAGAACACCATAGCAACCGCCTAGCAATGCCCTAGCAACCACCCAGAACACCATAGCAACTGCCTAGCAATGCCCTAGCAACCACCCAGAACACCATAGCAACGGCCTAGCAACGCCCTAGCAACCACCAAGAACACCAAAGCAACTGCCTAGCGACGCCCTAACAACCACCAGGTACACCATAGCAACCTCCTAGCAATACCCTAGCAACCACCCAGACCACCATAACAACCGCCTTGCAACAACCCAGAACACCATAGCAACTGCCTAAAAATGCCCTAGCACCCACCCAGAACACCATAGCAACCACCTAGCAACCACCCAGAACACAATAGCAACTGCCTAGCAACGCCCTAGCAACCACCCAGAACACCATAGCAACCGCCTAGCAACCACCCAAAACACCATAGCAACTGCCTAGCAACGCCCTAGCAACCACCCAGAACACCATAGAAACCGCCTAGCAACCACCCAGAACACCATAGCAACCGCCTAGCAACGCCCTAACAACCACCAGGAGCACCATAGCAACTGCCTAGCAACCACCCAGAACACCATAGCAACTGCCTAGCAACACCCTAGCAACCACCCAGACCACCATACCACCCGCCTACCAACCACTCAAAGCACAATAGCAACTGCATAGCAACGCCCTATCAACCACCCAGACCACCATAGCAACTGCCTAGCAACGCCCTAGCAACCACCCAGAACACCATAGCAACCGCCCAGCAACCACCCAAAACACCATAGCAACTGCCTAGCAACGCCCTAGCAACCACCAAGAACACCTTAGCAACCGCCTAGCAACCACTCAGAACACCACAGCAACTGCCTAGCAACGCCCTAGCAACCACCCCGAACACCATAAAAATCGCCTAGCAACGCCCTAGCAACCACCAAGAACACCTTAGCAACCGCCTAGCAACCACCCAGAACACCATAGCAACTGCCTAGCAACGCCCTAGCAACCACCCAGAGCACCATAAAAATCGCCTAGCAATGCCCTAGCAACCACCCAGAACACCATAGCAACCGCCTAGCAACCACCCAGAACCCCATAGCAACTGCCTCCCAACGCCCTAGCAACCACCCAGAACACCATAGCAACCGCCTAGCAACGCCCTAGCAACCACCAAGAACACCATAACAACTGCCTAGCAATGCCCTAGCAACCACCCAGAACACCATAGCAACCGCCTAGCAACGCCCTAGCAACCACCAAGAACACCATAGCAAAAGCCTACCAACCACTCAGCACACCAAAGCAACTGCCTAGCAACGCCCTAACAACCACCAGGTACACCATACCAACCGCCTAGCAATTCCCTGGCAACCACCCAGAACACCATAGCAACCACCTAGCAACTACCCGAAACACCATAGCAACTGCCTAGCAACGCCCTAGCAACCACCCAGAACACCATAGCAACCATCTAGCAACCACCCAGAACACCATAGCAACTGCCTAGCAACGCCCTAGCAACCACCCAGAACACCATAGCAACCGCCTAGTAACCACCCAAAACACAAAAGCAACTGCCTAGCAACGCCCTAGCACCCACCCAGAACACCATAGCAACCTCCTAGCAACCACCCAGAACACCATAGCAACAGCCTAGCAACATCCTTGCAACCACCCAGAACACCATAGCAACTGCCTAGCAACCACCCAGAACACCATAGCAACTGCCTAGCAACGCCCGAGCAACCACCCAGAACACCATAGCAACCGCCTAGCAACCACCCAGAACACCAGAGCAACCGCCTAGCAACGCCCTAACAACCACCAGGAGCACCATAGCAACTGGCTAGCAACCACCCAGAACACCATAGCAACTGCCTAGCAACACCCTAGCAACCACCCAGAACACCATAGCAACCGCCTAGCAACCACTCAAAGCACCATAGCAACTGCCTAGCAACGCCCTATCAACCACCCAGAACACCATAGCAACTGCCTAGCAACGCCCTAGCAACCACCCAGAACACCATAGCAACTGCTTAGCAATGCCCTAGCAACCACCCAGAACGCCATAGCAACCACCCTAACAACCACCCAGAACACCATAGCAACTGCCTAGCAACGCCCTAGCAACCACCCAGAACACCATGGCAACTGCCTTGCAACGCCCTAGCAACCACCCAGAACACCAAAGCAACTGCCTAGCAACGCCCTAGCAACCACCCAGAACACCAAAGCAACTGCCGAGCAACGCCCTAGCAACCACCCAGAACACCATAGCAACGGCATGGCAACCACCCAGAACAGCATAGCAACTGCCTAGCAACACCCTAGCAACCACCCAGAACACCAAAGCAACCACCTAGCAACGCCCTAGCAACCACCCAGAACATCATAGCAACTGCTTAGCAAAGCCCTAGCAACCACCCAGAATGCCATAGCAACGCTCTAGCAACCACCCAGAACGCCATAGCAACCGCCTAGCAACCACCCAGAACACCATAGCAATCGCCTAGCAACGCCCTATCAACCACTCAGAACACCATAGCAACCGCTTAGCAAGGCCCTAGCAACCACCCAGAACACCATTGCAACTGCCTAGCAATGCCCTAGCAACCACCCAGAACACGATAGCAGCTGCCTAGCAACACCCTCACAAGTACACAGAACACCATAGCAACTGCCTAACAACTGTTACAGCCAGTCCTCATTATGTGAAATTACAATAAAAAAATGTAACTTTTTAAGCTACTCAACTTATCATCCTTTCAGCCATTCCAATTCCTGATTGTTTTCGACTATGACTTCCGGCAACTGTTTCTTCTGCCCAATCCTGTCTCAAAATATAAGTCCTTACTACAATTCTTCACTATTAAAAAATGTCACTATTAAAAATTTCCATATGACAGTTGTCATCAACTCTGACTCCCGCAAACTGTTTCCTCAGTCCACATCTGTTTCAAAATAAAAGTCCTCACCACTACCAAAATTATCTTACTAAAAACGTAGCTACCAATATCTTAATGCAATGATATGTTACAAACTCCACCTTATGCAACTACACTTTGCATTTTCAATGCACACGTAATTCCCTGGAATTACATTATCTAGTTATTATTATTATTCTTCTAACACACTTAATGCGGCCTCAACCGTTTATCGTAGAAACTTCATTCAAACTGCGTTGCGTAGGTCTTACTTAGGACACCTGTGCAATGTATTTTTCATCTTTGTAACTTTTATACTTTTTGAGTTATTAATAAACAACTATAAATTTTTTCCCCCCATAGACTTAACATTGGCATTATGACATCACAATAGGGCCATTAAGCAAATGGAATCTTGTGCCAGGTGTTCTGACCACCTGCTGTAACTGTCAGTTTCTCAGGCTGTAAGACTACAATCTGGCTCTCTTGAGACTACAGCTTCCTTACTGCTTTCCTTCCTTCTATTTTCTGTCATTCCTTCTTTCTTTTTCCCTCCTATTTCTTTCCTTCGTTCCTTCCCTCCTTTTATCGTTCCTTCTTTCCTACTTTTCTTCCTTCTATTGTGCCTTTCATCCTTCCTCCCATTCTTCCTCCTTACCAATTTTCTCTCCTACCTTCCCTAGTTTTCCTTTCCTTCCATCATGCCTTCTTTCATTCCTTCATATCCTTCTTATCTTTCTTCCTTTCTTCTTTCTGCTTTCCCTCTCTTTCCTTCCCTCTTCCTTTCTTTACTTTTTCTTTCCTTCCTTCTCTCTTTCCTTCTGTTTTTCATTTCTTCTTCCTCACTTCCTTCCTTCCTTCCTTCTATCTTTACTTAAATCCTTCTTCCCTTCTTCCTTTCCTTCCTTCCTTACTTCCTTCTTTCCGTCATTCCTCTGTTTCTTTCCATCCATCCTTGCCTAGTTTCCTTTGTTCTTTCCTGCCTTCCTTTGATTTCCTTCTTTTTTTCCTATATTCCTTCTTTCCTTACTTCCATCATTAGTTCCTTCTTTCCCTCCTTCCTTCCTTGTTAATATTCCAAATAATTTCGTAATCGTATGGTTCACTACTTCTCCCAGTTTTCACTCGATCCCCAAACAATACACATCAACGCCCTAGCAACAACAAGAACAACATAGCAACTGTCGAGCATTGCCCAAGCAAATATTCAGAACACCATAGCAACCACCTAGCAACCACCCAAAACACCATAGCAACTGCCTAGCAACCACCCAGAACACTATAGCAACTGCCAAGCAACGCCCTAGCAACCACCCAGAACACCATAGCAACCGCCAAGCAACCACTCAGAACACCAAAGCAACTGCCTAGCAACGCCCTAGCAACCACCCAGAACACCATAGCAACCGCCTAGCAACGCCCTCACAACCACCAAGAACACCATAGCAACTGCCAAGCAACGCCCTAGCAACCACTCAGAACACTATAGCAACCGCCTAGCAAGCAGCCAAAACACAATAGCAACTGCCTCGCAACGCCCTAGCAACCACCCAGAACACCACAGCAACCACCCAGAACACCATAGCAACTGCCTAGCAACGCCCGAGCAACCACCCAGAACACCATAGCAACCGCCTAGCAACCACTCAGAACACCATAGCAACTGCCTAGCAACGCCCTAGCAACCACCCAGAACACCATAGCACCCACCTAGCAACCACCCAAAACACCATAGCAACTGCCTAGCAACGCCCTAGCAACCACCCAGAACACCATAGCAACCGCCTAGCAACCACCCAGAACACCATTGCAACTGCCTAGCAACACCCTAACAACCACCCAAAACACCATAGCAACCCCCTAACAATGCCCAAGCAACCACCCAGAACACCATAGCAACAGCCTAGCAATGCCCTAGCAACCTCCCAGAACACCATAGCAACCGCCTAGCAAGGCCCCAGCAACCACCAAGAACACCATAGCAACCGCATAGCAACCACCCAGAACACCATAGCAACTGCCTAAAAATGCCCTAGCAACCACCCAGAACACCATAGCAACCACCTAGCAACCACCCAAAACACCATAGCAACTGCCTAGCAACGCCCGAGCAACCACCCAGAACACCATAGCAACCGCCTAGCAACCACCCAAAACACCATAGCAACCGCCTAGCAACCACCCAGAACACCATCGCAACTGCCTAGCAACGCCCGAGCAACCACCCAGAACACCATAGCAACCGCCTAGCAACCACCCAGAACACCAGAGCAACCGCCTAACAACCACCCAGAACACCATAGCAACACCTTAGCATCCACTCAGAACACCATAGCAACCGCCTTGCAACCATCCAGAACACCATAGCAACTGCCTAGCAAAGGCCCTAGCTTCCACTCAGAACACCCCAGCAACTGCCTAGCAACCACCGAGAACACCATAGCAACACCCTAGCAACCACCCAGAACACCATACCAACCGCCTAGCAACCATCCAGAACACCATAGCAACTGCCTAGCAACGCCCTAGCAACCACCAAGAACACCATAGCAACCGCCTAGCAATGCCCTAGCAACCACCCAGAACACCATAGCAACTGCCTAGCAATGCCCTAGCAACCACCCAGAACACCATAGCAACGGCCTAGCAACGCCCTAGCAACCACCAAGAACACCAAAGCAACTGCCTAGCGACGCCCTAACAACCACCAGGTACACCATAGCAACCTCCTAGCAATACCCTAGCAACCACCCAGACCACCATAACAACCGCCTTGCAACAACCCAGAACACCATAGCAACTGCCTAAAAATGCCCTAGCACCCACCCAGAACACCATAGCAACCACCTAGCAACCACCCAGAACACAATAGCAACTGCCTAGCAACGCCCTTGCAACCACCCAGAACACCATAGCAACCGCCTAGCAACCACCCAAAACACCATAGCAACTGCCTAGCAACGCCCTAGCAACCACCCAGAACACCATAGAAACCGCCTAGCAACCACCCAGAACACCATAGCAACCGCCTAGCAACGCCCTAACAACCACCAGGAGCACCATAGCAACTGCCTAGCAACCACCCAGAACACCAAAGCAACTGCCTAGCAACACCCTAGCAACCACCCAGAACACCAAAACAACCGCCTAGCAACCACTCAAAGCACCATAGCAACTGCCTAGCAACGCCCTATCAACCACCCAGACCACCATAGCAACTGCCTAGCAACGCCCTACCAACCACCCAGAACACCATAGCAACCGCCCAGCAACCACCCAAAACACCATAGCAACTGCCTAGCAACACCCTAGCAACCACCAAGAACACCTAAGCAACCGCCTAGCAACCACCCAGAACACCATAGCAACTGCCTAGCAACGCCCTAGCAACCACCCAGAACACCATAAAAAACGCCTAACAACGCCCTAGCAACCACCCAGAACACCTAAGCAACCGCCTAGCAACCACCCAGAACACCATAGCAACTGCCTAGCAACGCCCTAGCAACCACCCAGAACACCATTAAAATCGCCTAACAACGCCCTAGCAACCACCCAGAACACCATAGCAACCGCCTAGCAACCACCCAGAACACCATAGCAACTGCCTAGCAACGCCCTAGCAACCACCCAGAACACCATAGCAACCGCCTAGCAACGCCCTAGCAACCACCCAGAACACCATAACAACTGCCAAGCAATGCCCTAGCAACCACCCAGAACACCATAGCAACCGCCTAGCAACGCCCTAGCAACCACCAAGAACACCATAGCAACAGCCTACCAACCACTCAGCACAACAAAGCAACTGCCTAGCAACGCCCTAACAACCACCAGGTACACCATACCAACCGCCTAGCAATACCCTGGCAACCACCCAGAACACCATAGCAACCACCTAGCAACTACCCGACACACCATAGCAACTGCCTAGCAACGCCCTAGCAACCACCCAGAACACCATAGCAACCACCTAGCAACCACCCAGAACACCATAGCAACTGCCTAGCAACGCCCTAGCAACCACCCAGAACACCATAGCAACCGCCTAGTAACCACCCAAAACACAAAAGCAACTGCCTAGCAACACCCTAGCAACCACCCGGAACACCATAGCAACTGCCTAGCAGCCACCCAGAACACCATAGCAACGGTCTAGCAACGCCCTTGCAACCACCCAAAACACCATAGCACCCGCCTAGCAACCACCCAGAACACCATAGCAACTGCCTAGCACCGCCCGAGCAACCACCCAGAACACCATAGCAACCGCCTAGCAACCACCCAGAACACCAGAGCAACCGCCTAGCAACGCCCTAACAACCACCAGGAGCACCATAGCAACTGCCTAGCAACCACCCAGAACACCATAGCAACTGCCTAGCAACACCCTAGCAACCACCCAGAACACCATAGCAACCGCCTAGCAACCACTCAAAGCACCATAGCAACTGCATAGCAACGCCCTATCAACCACCCAGAACACCATAGCAACTGCCTAGCAACGCCCTAGCAACCACCCAGAACACCATAGCAACCGCCCAGCAACCACCCAAAACACCATAGCAACTGCCTAGCAACACCCTAGCAACCACCAAGAACACCTAAGCAACCACCTGACAACCACCCAGAACACCATAGCAACTGCCAAGCAACGCCCTAGCAACCACCCCGAACACCATAAAAATCGCCTAACAACGCCCTAGCAACCACCCAGAACACCATAAAAATCGCCTAGCAACACCCTAGCAACCACCCAGAACACCATAAAAATCGCCTAACAACGGCCTAGCAACCACCCAGAACACCATAGCAACCGCCTAGCAACCACCCAGAACACCATAGCAACTGCCTAGCAACGCCCTAGCAACCACCCAGAACACCAAAGCAACCGCCTAGCAACGCCCTAGCAACCACCCAGAACACCATAACAACTGCCTAGCAATGCCCTAGCAACCACCCAGAACACCATAGCAACCGCCTAGCAACGCCCTAGCAACCACCAAGAACACCATAGCAAAAGCCTAGCAACCACTCAGCACACCAAAGCAACTGCCTAGCAACGCCCTAACAACCACCAGGTACACCATACCAACCGCCTAGCAATACCCTGGCAACCACCCAGAACACCATAGCAACCACCTAGCAACTACCTGAAACACCATAGCAACTGCCTAGCAACGCCCTAGCAACCACCCAGAACACCATAGCAGCCACCTAACAACCATCCAGAACACCATAGCAACTGCCTAGCAACGCCCTAGCAACCACCCAGAACACCATAGCAACCGCCTAGTAACCACCCAAAACACAAAAGCAACTGCCTAGCAACGCCCTAGCAACCACCCAGAACTTCATAGCAACCGCCTAGCAACCACCCAGAACACCATAGCAACAGTCTAGCAACGCCCTTGCAACCACCCAAAACACCATAGCAACCGCCTAGCAACCACCCAGAACACCATAGCAACTGCCTAGCAACGCCCCAGCAACCACCCAGAACACCATAGCAACCGCCTAGCAACCACCCAGAACACCAGAGCAACCGCCTAACAACCACCCAGAACACCATAGCAACACCCTAGCAACCACCCAGAACACCATAGCAACCGCCTAGCAACCATCCAGAACACCATAGCAACTGCCTAGCAACGCCCTAGCAACCACCCAGAACACCATAGCAACGCCCCAGCAACCACCCAGAACACCATAGCAACTGCCTAGCAATGCCCGGGCAACCGCCCAGAACACCATACAAACTGCCTAGCAACGCCCAAGCAACCACCCAGAACACCAGACCAACCACCTAGCAACCACCCAGAAAAGCATAGCAACTGCCTAGCAACACCCTAGCAACCACCCAGAACACCATAGCAACCGCCTATCAACGCCGTAGCAACCACCCAGAACCCCATAGCAACTGCTTAGCAATGCCCTCGCAGCCACCAAGAACACCATAGCAACTGCCTAGCAACGCCCTAGCAATTACCCAGAACACCAACGCAACTGCCTAGCAACACCCTAGCAACCACCCAGAACACCATAGCACCGGCCTAGCAACCACCCAGAACAGCATAGCAACTGCCTAGCAACACCCTAGCAACCACCCAGAACACCATAGCAACCACCTAACAACGCCCTCACAACCACCCAGAACACCATAGCAACTGCCTAGCAACGCCCTAGCAACCACCCAGAACACCATAGCAACCGCCTAGCAACCACCCAAAACACCATAGCAACTGCCTAGCAACGCCCTAGCAACCACCCAGAACACCATAGCAACTGCCTAGCAACGCCCTAGCAACCACACAGAACACCATAGGAATCGCCTAGCAATGCCTTAGCAACCACCCAGAACACCATAGCAACCGCCTAGCAACCACCCTGAACACCATAGCAACTGCCTAGCAACGCCCTAGCAACCACCCAGAACAGCATAGCAACCGCATAGCAACCACCCAAAACACCATAGCAACCGCCTAGCAACCACCCAGAACACCATAGCAACTGCCTAGCAACGCCCGAGCAACCACCCAGAACACCATAGCAACCGCCAAGCAACCACCCACAACACCATAACAACTGCCTAGCAACGCCCTAGCAACCACCCAAAACACCATAGCAACTGCCTAGCAAGGCCCTAGCAACCACCCAGAACACCATAGCAACCGCCTAGCAACCACCCAGAACACCATAGCAACTGCCTAGCAACACCCTAACAACCACCCAGAACACCATAGCAACCAACTAGCAACGCCCTAGCAACCACCCAGAACACCATAGCAACAGCCTAGCAATGCCCTAGCAACCTCCCAGAACACCATAGCAACCGCCTAGCAAGGCCCTAGCAACCACCCACAACAGCAAAGCAACTGCCTAGCAACACCCTAGCAACCACCCAGAACACCCTAGCACCCGCCTACCAACCACCCAGCACACCATAGCAACTGCCTAGCAACGCCCTAGCAACCACTCAGAACACCATAGCAACCGCCTAGCAACCACCCAGAACACAATAGCAACCACCTAGCTACCACCCAGAACACCATAGCAATGCCCTAGCAACCACCCAGAACACCATAGCAACTGCCTAGCAACGCCCTAGCAACCCCCCAAAATACCATAGCATCCGCCTACCAACCATCAGAACACCATAGCAACTGCCTAGCAACGCCCTAGCAACCACCCAGAACACCGTAGCAACTGCCTAGCAACAACCCAGAATGCCATAGCAACTGCCTAGCAATGATCTAGCAACCACCAAGAACACCATTGCAACCGCCTAGCTACCACCCAGAACACCATAGCAACACCCTAGCAACCACCCAGAACACCAGAGCAACCGCCTTACAACCACCCAGAACACCATAGCAACACCCTAGCAACCACCCAGAACACCATAGCAACCGCCTAGCAACCATCCAGAACACCATAGCAACTGCCTAGCAACGGCCTAGCAACCACACAGAACACCATAGCAACGCCCTAGCAACCACCAGAACACCATAACAACCGCCTAGCAACGCCCGAGCAACCACCCAGAACACCATAGCAACTGCCTAGCAACGCCCTAGCAACCAGCCAGAACACCATAGCAACCACCTAGCAACCACCCAGAACACCATAGCAACTTCCTAGCAACACCCTAGCAACCACCCAGAACACCATAGCAACCGCCTGGCAATGCCGTGGCAACCACCCAGAACACCATACCAACTGCTTAGCAATGCCCTAGCAACCACCCAGAACGCCATAGCAACCACCCTAGCAACCACCCAGAACACCATAGCTACTGCCTAGCAACGGCCTAGCAACCACCCAGAACACAATAGCAACTGCCTAGCAACGCCATAGCAACCACCCAGAACACCATAGCAACGGCCTAGCAACCACCCAGAACACCATAGCAACGGCCTAGCAACCACCCAGAACACCATAGCAACCACCTATCAACGCCCTAGCAACCACCCAGAACATCATAGCAACTGCTTAGCAAAGCCCTAGCAACCACCCAGAATGCCATAGCAACCGCCTAGCAACCACCCAGAACCCCATAGCAACATTCTAGCAACCACCCAGAACGCCATAGCAACCGCCTAGCAACTACCCAGAACACCATAGCAACCGCCTAGCAACGCCCTATCAACCACCCAGAACGCCATAGCAACTGCCTAGCAATGCCCTAGCAACCACCCAGAACACGATAGCAGCTGCCTAGCAACACCCTCACAAGTGCACAGAACACCATAGCAACTGCCTAACAACTGTTTCAGCCAGTCCTCATTATGTCAAATTACAATAAAAAAATGTAACTTTTTAAGCTACTCAACTTATCAACCTTTCAGCCATTCCAACTCCTGATTGTTTTTGACTATGACTTCCGGCAACTGTTTCTTCTGCCAAATCCTGTCTCAAAATATAAGTCCTTACTACAATTTTTCACTATTAAAAAATGTCACTATTAAAAATTTCCATATGACAGTTGTCATCAACTATGACTCCCGCAAACTGTTTCCTCAGTCCACATCTGTTTCAAAATAAAAGTCCTCACCACTACCATAATTATCCTACTAAAAACGTAGCTACCAATATCATAATGCAATGATATGTTACAAACTCCACCTTATGCAACTACACTTTGCATTTTCAATGCACACGTAATTCTCTGGAATTACATTATCTAGTTATTATTATTATTCCAAGTTCTTCCGAAATCGCACGGTTCGCTTCTTCTCCCACAATTTTCAACCGATCCCGACACATTACACGACAAAACGTGCGGCTTGCTTGTGAGGAGTGTGCTATGACTTTACTCAGCGATCCGACTGACAGATTTCCCACAATTCCCAAAAAACATGGACCCCTGAAACCTCTTTATAATGGAAGTCAATGGGAAAATTGGTCTTCCGAAATTGCACGGTTCGCTACATCTCCCACAATTTTCACCCGATCGCCACAAATTACATGTCAAAACGTGCGGCTCGCTTGTGAGGAGTGTGCTATGACTTTATTCAGCGATCCGACTTACAGATTTCCCACAATTCCCAAAAAACATGGACCTCTGAAATCTCGTTATAATGGAAGTCAATGAGAAAATCGCTCTCATCTTCACCCTCACGCCTTGAACTCATACACTCGCACAGAAACTCTTTTCCAACTCTCAAACAAAGACAAGCAATCCCCAAACAACATTACGAACACCATAGCAACCACCCAGAACGCCCTAGCAACCACCCAGAACACCATAATAACAGCCAAGCAACGCCCTAGCAACCGCCCAGAACACCATAGCAACTGCCTAGCAACCACCCAGAACACCATAGCAACTGCCTTGCAACGCCCTAGCAACAACCCAGAACACCATAGCAACCGCCTAGCAACCACCCAATACACCATAGCAACCGCCTAGCAACGCCCTAGCAACCACCCAGAACATGATATCTACTGCATACCAGAACGCTGGCAACCATCTCCAACACTGTACTCGTAGAGCAGCAGGCACATTCAAAATTTCTGCTGGAATTTTCTAGTTATTATTATTATTCCAAGTTCTTCCGAAATCGCTCGGTTCGCTTCTTCTCCCACAATTTTCAACCGATCCCGACACATTACATGTCAAAACATGCGGCTCGCTTGTGAGGAGTGTGCTATGACTTTACTCAGCTATCCGACTGACAGATTTCCCACAATTCCCAAAAACATGGACCCCTGAAACCTCGTTATAATGGAAGTCAATGAGAAAATCGGTCTTCCAAAATCGCGCGGTTCGCTACTTCTCCCACAATTTTCACCCGATCCCCACAAATTACACGACAAAACGTGCGGCTCGGTTGTAAGGAGTGTGCTGTGACTTTACTCAGCGATCCGACTTACAGATTTCCCACAATTCCCAAAAAACATGGACCTCTGAAACCTTGTTATAATGGAAGTCAATGAGAAAATCGCTCTCATCTTCACCCTCTCGCCTTGAACTCATACTCTAACGTAGAAACTCTTTTCCAGCTCTCAAACAAAGAGAAGCATGCCCAAACAACATTAGGAACACCATAGCAACAACCCAGAACACCATAGCAACCGCCTGGCAACCACCCAGAACACAATAGCAACTGCCTAGCAACGCCCTAGCAACCACCCAGAAAACCATAGCAACTGCCTAGCAACCACCCAGAACACCATAGCAACTGCCTAGCAACGCCCTAGCAACCACCCAGAAAACCATAGCAACTGCCTAGCAACCACCCAGAACACCATAGCAACTGCCTAGCAACGCCCTAGCAACGACCCAGAACACCCAAGCAACCGCCTAGCAATGACCTAGCAACAACCCAGAACACCATAGCAACCGCCTGGCAACCACCCAGAACACAATAGCAACTGACTAGCAACACCCTAGCAACCACCCAGAACACCATAGCAACTGCCTCGAAACACCCAGCAACCACCCAGAACACCATAGCAATTGCCTAGCAATGCCCCAGCTACCACCCAGAACACCATAGCAACCGCCTAGCAACCACCCAGAACACCATAGCAACTGCTTAGGAACGCCCTAGCAACGACCCAGAACACCATAGCAACGCCCTAGCAACTACCCAAAACATCATAACAACCGCCTAGCAACGCCCTAGCAACCACCCAGAACACCATAGCAACTCCCGAGCAACGCCCTAGCAACCACCCCAAACACTACAGCAACTGCCTTGCAACGCCCGAGCAACCACCCAGAACACCATAACAACTGCCTAGCAACGCCCTAGCAACCACCCAGAAAACCATAGCAACTGCCTAGCAACCACCCACAACACCATAGCAACTGCCTAGCAACGCCCTAGCAACGACCCAGAACACCAAAGCAACCGCCAAGCAATGCCCTAGCAACTACCCAGAACACCATAGCAACCACCTGGCAACCAACCAGAACACAGTAGCAACTGACTTGCAACGCCCTAGCAACCACCCAGAACACCATAGCAACTACCTCGAAACGCCCAGCAACCACCCAGAACACCATAACAACTGTTTAGCCACCCCCTACCAACCACCCAGACCACCATAGCACCCGCATAGCAACCGCCCAGAACACCACAGCAACTGCCTAGCAACGCCCCAGAAACCACCCAAAACACCATAGCAACTGCTTAGCAACGCGCTACCAACCACGTAGAACACCATAGCAACCGCCTAGCAACCGCCCAGAACACCATAGCAACTGCCTAGCAACGCCCTGGCAACCAACCAGAACACCATAGCAACTGCCTAGCAACGCCCTAGCAACCACTTAGAACTTCATAGCAACCGCCTAGCAACCACCCAGAACACCATAGCAACCGCCTAGCAACGCCCTAGCAACCACCCAGAACACCATAGCAACCGCCTAGCAACCACCCAGAACACCAAAGCATCCGCCTAGCAACGCCCTGGCAACCACCCAGGACACCATAGCAACCGCCTAGCAACGCCCTAGCTACCACCCAGAACACCATAGCACCGCCCTAGCAACCATCCAGAACACCATAGCAACTGCCTAGCAACGCCCTAGCAACGACCCAGAACACCATAGCAACCGCCTAGCAGCCACCCAGAACACCATAGCAACTGCCTAGCAACGCCCTAGCAACCACCCAGAACACCATAGCAACCGCCTAGCAACGCCCTAGCAACCACTTAGAACACCATAGAAACCGCCTAGCAACCACCCAGAACACAATAGCAACTGCCTTGCAACGCCCTAACAACCACCTAGAACACCATAGCAACTGCCTAGCAACGCCCTGGCAACCACCCAAAACACCATAGCAACCGCCTAGCAATCATCCAGAACACCATAGCAACTGCCCAGCAACGCCCTAGCAACCACTTAGAACATCATAGCAACCGCCTAGCAACCACCCAGAACACCATATCAACCGCCTAGCAACGCCCTAGCAACCACCCAGAACACCATAGCAACCGCCTAGCAACCACCCAGAACACCATAGCAACGCCCTAGCAACAACCCAAAACACCATAGCAACCGCCTAGCAACGCCCTAGCATTAACCCAGAACACCATAGCAACTGCCTAGCAACCACCCAGAACACCATAGCAACCGCCTAGCATCGCCCTAGCAACCACCCACAACACCATAGCAACCGCCTAGCAACGCCCTAGCAACCACCCAGAACACCATAGCAACCGTCTAGCAACGCCCTAGCAACCACAAAGAACACCATAGCAACCGCCTAGCAACCACCCAGAACACCATAGCAACCGCCTAGCAACGCCCTAGCAACCACCCAGAACACCTTAGCAACTGCCTAGCAACGCCCTAGCAACCACTCAGAACACCATAGCAACGCCCATGCAACCACCCAAAACACCATAGCAACCGCCTAGCAACGTCCTAGCAACGACCCAGAGCACCATAACAGCTGCCTAGCAACCACCCAGAACACCATAGCAACCGCCTAGCAACGCCCTAGCGACCACCCAGAACACCATAGCAACCGCCTAGCAATGCCCTAGCAACCACCCAGAACACCATAGCAACGCCCTAGCAACCACCCAGAACACCATAGCATCCGCCTAGCAACGCCCTAGCAACAACCCAAAACACCATAGCAACCGCCTAGCAACGCCCTAGCATTAACCCAGAACACCATAGCAACTGCCTAGCAACCACCCAGAACACCATAGCAACCGCCTTGCAATGCCCTAGCAACCACCCAGAACACCATAGCAACCGCCTAGCAACGCCCTAGCAACCGCCCAGAACACCATAGCAACCGCCTAGCAACGCCCTAGCAACCACAAAGAACACCATAGCAACCGCCTAGCAACCACCCAGAACACCATAGCAACCGCCTAGCAACGCCCTAGCAACCACCCAGAACACCTTAGCAACTGCCTAGCAACGCCCTAGCAACCACTCAGAACACCATAGCAACGCCCATGCAACCACCCAAAACACCATAGCAACCGCCTAGCAACGTCCTAGCAACGACCCAGAGCACCATAACAGCTGCCTAGCAACCACCCAGAACACCATAGCAACCGCCTAGCAACGCCCTAGCAACCACCCAGAACACCATAGCAACCGCCTAGCAATGCCCTAGCAACCACCCAGAACACCATAGCAACGCCCTAGCAACCACCCAGAACACCATAGCAGCCGCCTAGCAACGCCCTAGCAACGACCCAGAACACCATAGCAACCCCCTAGCAACCACCCAGAACACCATAGCAACCGCCTACCAACGCCCTTGCAACCACCCAGAACACCACAGCAACTGCCTAGCAACACCCTAGCAACCACCCAGAACACCATAGCCACTGCCTAGCAAAGCCCTAGCAACCACCCAGAACACCATAGCAACTGCCTAGCAACGCCATAGCAACCACCCAGAAGACCTTAGCAACCACCTAGCAATGCCCTCGCAACCTCCCAGAACACCATGACAACAGTCTAGCAACGCCCTACCAACCACCCAGAACTTGATATCTACTGCATACCAGAATGCTGGCAACCATCTCCAACACTGTACTCATAGAGCAGCAGGCACATTCAAAATTTCTGCTGGAATTTTCTAGTTTATCATATTTATTCTTTTAGAGTATGTATGTTTCTGCAAGATTGCGCTGTCTTTGGTCTTGAATGTTTTCCTCTCGTTTCTGTCTCGTGGTGTCTTGTCTTTTTCATCACACTCTCTTCCCTGTATTTCGGTCAGGTAATTCAACTTCCTTCTTTCTTGCAGTTCTCACTGACTATCCACACCTGAGAGTAGTTTAGAGAGGCGCAGGTGATTAGTTAGATCAGAGTTAGAGCTCCACCTGTTTCCCCTCTCTCTCCTATCACTGTCCTTGATTTTGTAGTTACGCCTCTCTCTACAGCTGTCCTGTGTTTAGCTGGGATTCCACTTCATTAATTTCTTGTTTAAAAGACCCACTTTTTCCCCAGCTTCTTGTCGACTCGTTTTCCCTTAAGCTCGCTTTGGTTAAGTCTCGTTTCTGTGTTTTCTGGTTTTGATTGCTGATTGCTCATTTCTTGTGTATTCTCCTGTTAGTTTTGTTATTGATTGTTTGTATTACGTTGTTTGATTGCAAGTTGAGTGAGTAGTACTTCGTTCTCCCTTATTCACATTTTGTACCCATCTGTTTAGATTCTCCCGTGTTTCTCCCTTATGCCATCCAACTCCCCTTTCCTTCCCCTTTCATTCCCTTAGATCTACCCCTTTTGTTACTGTCTTTGTGCGGATTGATTTCCAGGTTACTGAGTATTTCTGCTTGTCCCCTGACTCTGATTCTGACTATTCTGCATTACCCTGTTTGCCTGGCTATCAATCTGTTTCTGTATTTAACCATGAGCTTCCCTAATCCTAATAAGCGCCCTGCCGAGGCTGAAGTGCATTTGGAGTCGAAATCCGTTCCTTTCAGTATGCACCTTTTTCTATTCTCTTTCTACTGTGGCAAAGTTTTGCAATGCGTAGGTTTTACATCAATCTGAAGAGTACCAGAGGATGGTTAAAATTTTTCCAGCAGAGAGTAAGACAGATAAAAAAATGTACTTTTTTATCCTCTGTGAAGCTAAGAACAATTGCATCACTTTCAGCTGAAGTTGGACAGTATCCAGAGCTGAATTGGGTCATTTTCAGAGAACAGCAAATATAATTTGTTCACGAAAGGACGTGGCATAGCAAAAATGTTTGATATTTCTTCACAGTTTTATTTCACTTAATTTCTCCTTCCCAGTGTATCAGGATACTATTGCACAACCCACAAAGCAAATCTGTAATTTCAATATGTGCCCATTGCACTCACTGTTTTTGTATGGAAGTGAACAGTTCATCATCACTGTAGGCCTCAGAGCACAGTAACACGCAGCAGAGTCAGACAGCTGCACCCTCTGTATTGTTAAAGGTACAGTGCTTGAAGTTTTGTTGAGATGAGCATCAAATCTCTCCTTGAATTCTGGTGCATTGTTTTTTGAGCCGTATACTGTAGATCTTGTCTCAACATGAACTTAGGGAATCCATTTGGTTACTGTATGTACCAAAATAGAAATGGCTGTGCACTGCTTGTGCTATATTTGCAGTCAAGTGTCACTGACTCTCTTTCAAGACCAATCTTATCTCTGTTGGACTGCTTCACGGTGTCTTCAGCTCTGCATTCTGAAAAAAAGAAGAATTCAGAAATTTTCATTGCACAGAACAAACATCACTTGAATGGAATGGATGAATAAAATAAATATAAAATCTTACCAAAGCTGTAGATACCAATGATAAAAAGAATATGGATCTCAATGTCCATTGCAACACTCCAAAATAAGTTGAATTAATGATATGAACAAGTATAATCCAACGAAAAGCAAGAAAGACTTTGAGAATGAGGCATGAAGCAATGAACTATCGAGACTGCAGAGGATTT
The DNA here is from genome assembly GCA_029721435.1 of Gymnothorax reevesii. Classification (NCBI taxonomy): domain Eukaryota; kingdom Metazoa; phylum Chordata; class Actinopteri; order Anguilliformes; family Muraenidae; genus Gymnothorax; species Gymnothorax reevesii. The sequence continues at coordinate 76,618,834 of CM056576.1, read as the reverse complement.
CTCTGGTTTCAGTTGACTGGTACCATAGTGTTAGGCTTCAAGAGGAGGAGCTTACGTTCGTCTTGGACCAAAGGTTTCAATTTTGGTAAATTTGTCTCATACTAAACAAATACAGGAGGCGGCCAGATATCAGATGCGCCCGTGAAAAATGGCTTTTACAACAAAGTGTCTGAACCACAGTTCCAAAACCGTCTACATCAGGCGTCCTCAATCTTTCCCAGAAAGGGCCGATGTGGGTGCAGGCTTTCATTGCAACCAAGCATTTACACACCTGATGCTACTAATCAACCCCTGGACTGCTTACGAATAAGCTTTATTAGTAGCATCAGGTGCATAGCTGGTTGGTTGCAATGAAAGCTTGCACCCACACCGGCCCTTTGTGGGAAAGATTGGGGACCCCTAATCTTGTACATCTACACTACTGATTCCCATTTATTACCCGAGGCCAAAGTATGTCCATCGAGTACTGCAAAGGCCTTGCGTCCGTCTGTCTGTCTGTCTGTCTGTCTGTCTGTCCATCTGTGTAGACAATAACTCCTTTCCTATTAATCTCAGTTTAATGAAATTCAGAGGGACTGTTCTTGGGACATATAGCTTGGACAAGTTTGAAGATGGGTAACCTTGACCTACTTTAAGGGGTCAGAAGGTCACATTCTTTGTAAACACTGTTTCCTTGATTACATCCACTATTTTTGTTGTCGCCACTTAAAATTTACAGCATGTATGTTCTGGATAATCAGCTTGTAGAACATTAAAGGTGGATGACCTTGACCTGGTTAATGGGGTCAAAAGGTCACATTGTTTCTGAACAGTGTTACTTTCATTACGCCTTTGCACTACCATGACATTTTTTGGTGTAGCCATGTCAAATTCATAAGGTGAACTCACTGGATAGTCAAGTTGGATGACATGGAAGCTACATGGCCTTCACCCACTTTAAATATCTTCTAATAACAATTTCATGTAGCAACATTATCAATCAAACTGTTCAGTCACGTTTAACATAACATCGAATTTTGATGACTGTGCATCACGTCAAACTTCATATTCAGAATGCCAAACGATGTAAAGTCCCAGCTGTCCTGTTCCACTGTGGATTGTGACTTTGACATGGTCGCATTACAAGAAACACACTATTTTTTTGGAAAAATACGACCCAGTCAAAGAATGTCATCTTGTGGCAAATTGAAGGCAATACATGAGTCTTTTTGGATATAGTGGGCTCTAATTTCCTGGCGCAGCGCAGGTGGCGTAGCGAGGCGCAGCCCGCGCAGTGGTAATTTCGTACGGCGCAGCCCGCGTAGTGGTAATTTCATGAGGTGCGCAGCCTTCGGTAGACGAAGGTGCGCCGAGATGGGTGTGGCGGCGTAGTAGGGGGAGCTGTCACATATTCATCAAGACGCAGTGACAATTTCGTAGAAAATGTCTCCGCTGGAGTTGCACAGAAAACTCGCCAGCTCCAACCTGGTTTAATTTCCGCGCAGTGGTAATTTGGCTGACCGGCGTAGAGTGCGCACACGTCACCGAAATCTCACAGGCAGGTTTACGGAATGTCAGGCACATTTCAATGCAAGAAATAATTACAGGAAGCACTATTTATTGTAACTATCTGAATAAGGACATAAATTATAGTATCTATATCGATTGTCCTGATGTCAGGCGGTTGCCATGCGTAATGGAAACTTGACCTGGCTTAATCAACGCAACTGAATCTGTGATGCAAACTAACGACTTCACATCTTTCTCAGCCAACCACAAACTGTATAATATATATATATATCGAATGCTTGCGTTCTATGCTCATTAAAGCCGCTTGCACACTGGACGCAAAACGAATTTTTCGCACGACTGATTACAGACAAAGCCAATGCAAAGACGCGATAGTCGGACAGGGTTTCAATATACCTCCGTGTCCGAGAGTCATAAAAGTTCTAATTTTTCCGAGTATTCCAGGAAATAGGCCTATTAGACGTGCAAACTTGGCTATGTTTGTGTTCGGCCTTCACAAAATGCAAATTGATAGCTATCGACTTTACTTGGTCTTTTTAGCCTATTCATCTGTTTTCTTCCGTTGAAGATTGACATCAGTATTTATTCGGTCTTTCTTTTGAAAATTAGTCAGATGGATCGAACAGATTCACGCTTTATTTCCACAGCAGAGATAAAATAGTGCGTGAGCAAATCAATTCCAAGACCTCTGACAGAGTGAAGAAATCGTTGCATGCACGATCAAGATTGTCTGACACGAAATGCCAATTACTCCATGTCCAGCGGCCAGCAAAAAGTAAAAGTATTGATATGAGAACAGATTTACAACAAAATAAAGAATAAAAATATATCAGCAACAAACGTGATATCAAACAAAGATGACCCGCCAATAAATAAATCGCAGTGTTCATTGGATGCTCTGTTGTTAAAATGTTTCTTTTTATTCTTTATTTCGTTATCAATCTGTTCTAATCGTCCTTTTTTTGGCTGTCAGACACGGAGGCATTGTACATTGTCTCCGGCCAGTGTCGACTCGCTTTACTGAGCAGCTTAAACAGAAACATTGATTTAAATTCTCGGTGCTCATCTTGAAGAACTGAACCCTCTTATCAAACATTCACGTGTAATATTTAAAAGAGTCAGTAGATTTGAAGAAATTAAAAACAACAATAGACTGTCGGACACGACGATTTATTAAAATCCTGTCAGACCTTTGGACACAAGACGCAATCTGTCGAGCGAAAAATTCCTTTCGCGTCCAGTGTGCAAGCGGCTTAATACTAGGCTACTATTATTGTCACTTATGTTTTATCGTCTTTAGGGGGGGAAAGGAATGCAGCCTGATTGCTATGATCTCGTACTGAGTTAAGATCACATATTGGAAATAAATGTGTAACGTATCTTGCTTTGTTGTATATGCATGTTAATCCCAAAATTTTAAGCAGCAACAGTTTGTTATAATAGGAAAACGCTATCCATCGTTTCTCTCGCCAGTGAGCAAGATTTGACTCGGCAGTGTCGCCTTCTATATTCTAACACATTAAAGGTGAGGTGAGGAGCTCATTTGACTGGAGAAGATTTGACTTGGCTGTGTTATACCCAAACACGCCTTCTTTGCAAATTTGCGCTGGAAGGAGGGGCAGAGGCGGGACAGAGGAGTACTTGCGACAGGCTACGCCGGGCACGAAATTGCCACATACGCCTGGACACACCCCATTGGCGCGGCGCACCCCCCATGCGCCGCGCCTGTGCCTGGTCTACGAAATTAGAGCCCAGTGTGTTTTTTTTTTCTAACCTGCCACACTCAATGAGTGAGGCTTCACATCTGAGTGCTTTCACTTGCCAATGAACATTATATAACATGAACAACTTTTTCAAATACTCTAAAACTGCTAAATACAGTGTGTATAGGTGCACTTCTCAGTGTTTAAACTACTTATTTCTAGTATTATGACAAGAGTAGGGAAAGATTTGCATTCTGTTTTTCAACTTGATACTGATGACAGAGCTTCAAACAATGCCAACAGGTTGAAGTGCAGTGGTCAATTCTTTTACATTCCAAAAGTTTTCTCCTTAGATATGTGACTTAGGGAAATATTTTACCTTAAGTCAGGGAATCGTCCATAGACATAGCATAAAACCCCTCAAATGTTTTCCAAAGGTGAGAGTGTTTATTTAGCACTTTGCTGCATAATTAAATGCACATGTAATGGAATTCTATGGGAAGATCTGAGGGAAATATCCCATAAAGATGTCTTATGCAACTGTCCACAGCACTGCAATCACTGACCACAGAGCATTGCTTCATTTTGCGTAGTGAGCCTGCAAAATCTCAGCGAGCGGACTGTAACTCTATCCATTACTTTAAATATTTGCACAGGGACTGTACAGTGCTATGACGAAGTGTCTGATCCATGCCCAATTTCTACTTTTTTTTACTCATTTGTCATATTCGAATGTTTCAGATCAGGTCATCCAACCAACTTACAATTTGAGACAATGTAAATGAGTAAATGTAAAATGCAGTTTGTTTCATTTACTGAAGGTGAAAAGTTATTGAAAACCTATATCATCCATGTGAAAAAATAATTGACCCCAAAACATGACAGATGGTTGTGCTGTGATCAGAAGTTTGCAATAACTAGTAATATCAACATTACGATTTGAACATAAGGGAAATTTTCCGGCACCCTGCTTCAGACTGTCCCACTGTTTACATTAACCTCTAAACCCCCTCCTTCAGGTTTATTAAAATCATATCTATACTGGGTTCTCAAGTATTAGAAAATATTAAGTCAGTTAATTAAAATACATTTTGAACTTGTCTATGGGTGGATCTGACCGTATCTGACGAGCAGAGGATAGCCACACCACCAAGGCATATCTGACTTTTTCCTTTATTCAAGTCAATTTGGGACCATAATTTACAAAAATGAACATAATGATTGGTCACACTTTATTTGAAGTGTTGCTCATAAAGGCTTTATACAGCATGTATAATGCATTTAGCCACTAACTAATTGACACTGTCAGTTATATCACAGCTGGCGTCACATGCTGAAGAAGGATGTGTTATTTCAACCTTTACTGTTGTGTTCTGGGGTTCTGGCCTTTCTTGGTTTTATAGCCTCAGTTCATGTCTCAGTTTTAACAGTTTCTTGTATTAGGATTACTCATTTCATAATTCATGTTTGTTGTCCATGTTTTTACTTTTCCAGGTTTTGTCTCTTGCCAGGTCTGCCCAGCCACTCCACCGCTTGTCTGCGTTCCGCCCCGTGCCTTCGTTGTTGCACATTTCAGAGCTCTGGTTGGCTTTGGTATTTCCCCCTTCCTTCTGTGCTGGATTCGGTGCTGTCTAAGCTTAATTGACAATTAACTGTTTTTAAGTTACTAACATTTACTAACATTCACTGGGTGGTGTAATTCTTTGATAGGCACATTACTAATACCACTAATTTAGACAGGGAGTTTGTTGTCATGATTCCTGCTTTGCTATTTCAAGTCTAGCTGTGCTTTTCTGTTCTAAACATTCATGCTGCTTTCAAACTGCATACTTAATTGGTACTTAAGTTGAGCACGCTCATTCTCTTAATGAGCAAGTCTTGTCCACCAATCTCTGTCCATGTTATTATCTTGCCATGCCTCTTGTTCTCCTTCTCCAGGTGTTGCCCCTCATGTGTTCTGATTTCTTACCCTTTATCTGGATGCGGTGGAAGTTGGCTGGCAGACTGAGTCTCAAGTCCTTTCCAAGTTTCATTCCTAGTTCATGGTCAAGTCTAGTGTTCATAGCCTTGTTATTTTTGTATATATTTATAGCCTTTGTGTTTTTTGTCCTGTTCGAGATCTGGTATTCTTTTCTGTTTATTGCTATTTCTGCCTGGAGTTTCCAGTGATTTTTTGTTTTTGCCATTTTTGGATTCCTTTGTTCTAGCTCTGTGAAGCTCTCTTTAGTTTGTAATTTGCAACCCCTTGGGCGAAGTTTTTTGTTGGTCCTCGTGCCTGATTTTCTTTATTTTTTCAATAAACCTTATTCCTCCATCCTCGCATCTGGTGTCTAACTGGTCCCGTATCATTTACAAAGTATGACATTTGCTTATGTATGATTTATGAAGACATTATGTCTCATTTATGAAGGCTTTATACATCCTGTATAAAGCCCTTATGAGCAACACTTCAAATAAAGTGTGATAGGGTAGGAGACTTGAAACCTTTGATAGATACCATAAAATAATGTGGAAAATCATTATGAAAATAATAAATCAGGGGAAAGTAGGGTCATTTTCTCAAAAACTTATATAGCATTGAACTTCTTTCTGCAACCACTGACATCACCATCTACTAGCCATTAAATAAAATGCAATTTTTAGAGATTTCCACATTGGCTTCACTTTTCTGACCTGGGCGCTGCATCTATCTTTTTATACAGTCTATTATACTGTATATACATGTATGATCCTGCGCCGCTGCGTTTCTTCCTCATCTTCTTGATTGAATGACTTCTGTGACTAGATGTTGGGCTATATACTGCCCCCTGCTTTATCAGACAGGAATTTATCAACCACATTAGATAGATGGTGTTACACCTACTGCAGTCCAAGTCAGCCTTTTTTTGAAGGTTAAAAATACAGGAAATTTACAGGAAAATATTTGAGCGGGAAGACAGTGGGAAAGACGGGTAAAATAAGGGAGAATCCTGGGAAAAACGGGAGGGTTGACAAGGCATGGTCTTCTTTCACAACCATGGGGGAATTTTTGCCAACTCTCATTGGCCACTCTTATTTCAATTCAGCCACACTTGAGGGTTTTCAAGCATGAACTGGCTGTTTAAAGTCATGCCACAGCATCAGCTGGACTCAATTCAGGACTTAGACAAGATCACCCAACACCTTCATTTCTTTTCCTCTGAGCCATTCAGAGGTGAACTAACTTGTGTGCTTTGGATCATTGTCCAGCTGCATATGCCAACTGCAATTGAAGTTTACGTCTCAAACTAGACATTCTCTTTCAGGATTTTCTGGAAGGGGGCAGAATCCATGCTTCCATCTATTCTGGCAAGTCAACCTGGTCCTAAAGCAGCAAAGCAGCCCCAGACCATCACATTACTACCACATTGTTTGACTGTTGGTTATGAATTTCAAATCATGGACTGTTATGTCACGCCAAATGTATGGAAATCCATGTCTTCGAAAAAGTTCTACTTTTGATTCATCTGTCCACAGAATATTGTCTCAAATGTATCCGGGTCATCAAAATTTGACTTGAGTTTTGTTTTTGTTTTTTTTTTTTTTGGTCAGCAGTGGTTTTTGCATTGCAGCTCTTCAGTGGATGGCATTTTTTCCCCAGAATCTGTCTTTTTGTTGAATCCCAAAAATTGACCTGAATTGAGGCAGGTGATGGCTGCAGTTCTTTACATGTTAGTCTGGGCTCTTTTCCAGAAGGTGTCGTTGATGCACTTTTGGAGGAATTTAGTTTGGCCTCTCCTGAGAAGGTTTACCATCCATCCATTTTTTTCCTGCATTTGTATCGTGGTTCACATCATGGTTTGCTGCAGCCCCAGAGCCTTAGAGGGGGGTCAACAACCCTTTGCAGACCGATTGATGTCAATGATTTTGTATCTCATCTTCTCTTGAATTTCTATAGATTGCTCGGCCTACTTTGTATTGCCTGATGGGGGAATTTGGGAATTACTTTGTCACATTGGGCCAGGTAGGGTTGGATAGCTTTCTTCCTTTCGTATATAAACTCATCATTCAAAAACTATATTTAGTGTTCACTCAGGTTATCTTTGTATATTTGTAAAATTTCTTTGATCTGAAACATTTATGTGTGACAATATGCAGAAAAAGAAGAAATCCAGAAGGGGCAAATACTTTTCCACGACACAGTAAAAATATTGAACCACAGAAACACATCCCCCCCAAAAATGAAATTTGGATTCAGGTTTGAAATTGTTTTGAAATTGTCTAAATAGATTCTAATGGTAGTATGATCATGCATACAGTAAATAAATGTCTTATTCATAAGAATTAAAATTCTTAAAAGAGATTTAATGCATGAAAAGAAAACAAAAAATTTTTTAAAAAACCATTAAAAATGTGCCTCTTAGCATGCAATTTGTGAGAGGGGCAAGTGAAGAGAGCTGAATTTATTCATTTTTATTATAATGTCTTCTTCATTATGATCTCTTTTTTTATATATGTTACTTCTAGGCTTAGGTATTGTCAGGTTATTGCACAGAGTTTATGTGTTTCCTGTCACTGTGGGCTGCAGGGCGCAGTAGTACAGAGCGAAGTCTGTCACTTCAGCAGAGGAGATCTCCAGATGCACACGGCTGTTCTGTTTGTCAAGTTCAACATTATATTGTCCAACTTTTTTTTTAGTCTCACCCATACTGGTATCTGCTATTAAGATGAGGAATTCTGGTTTGGATAAGGGCTATTGGCGATACCAGTGCAGGTACTTTTTTAAGCCTGCAGTGCCAGAATAGGTACATGAAAAAGAGACATCGGTGTCCTCCATAGCATGTACTGTGTCGTTTAATGTAGTCACTGAGTCTTGAAAACTGTCACCTGAAAAAAAAATAGCACACAATTCACACATGACACATCATTTAACTAAAAAAATAAAATAAAAAAACTCACCACCCTTTGCAAAATATTGGTGGAGCTTATTCAACTTCAAATACCACATAGGATTGCAGTTGAAATTATTATGCTTTTCATTATTTGTCTTTTTGAGCTTATCAGCTTGACATTTCAACAAGCCAACCAGGATGATGAAAGAACTGAGTGCATAATTCAACTTACCCACCATTGTTGAAAACAGAAGGAATAACCAGCACAACACCATGATAAATGTTTGAAACACTGACTTTAACTTTGACTTCCTCTATGTAGATTTAAGAGGAAATTCTCCCCACTCTTTTTAGCCCCCCCTCTTGTCACAAAACACTACTGAGCATCAAAATCTTCAGTTCTCACAGAATTTTAGGAAACAATAGATTGCACACATGCAGTAAGCACTTAAAGTTAGACTAATTTGTCTTGCCTGTGTTCCATGATGCATATGGAGTGGGTTCCTTAGTGTACCACTGGCTGAGAGGGAAAGTAGTTTTTGAATTGTATGTAGATGAGAGGACCTTCTTCGATTTACAGTGACATCATCTGGTATTTATCCCCTCTACTGATTTTTGACTAGGCCACTCAAATTATAATTCTGTTTCTGTGAAATGGACTTGCTCCGGTGCTTCAGTATTCAGTATTCAGTATTGCAGGACATGATGGCCTGTGATGCATGGACATTCTCCTTTAGCCTACATTTGTCTTTGCAGTATTTTGCATCTTTGCAACCCTCCTTAAGATAACATTTTTGGCCAGTCCATCTAATAATGTAATCATGACTGTTAACAGGGTAACCTTAAGGTAGGTCATTTGATTAATAACCAAAGCAAGGTGTTCCTAGTTCAAGCCACAAGTGGGGCTTTGGATTCTGACTTGATCTGGAGACATGAAATTGGGAAGGACTGTGACATAAAGCACTTGAGTAAAGCTCCCAAAACTGCTCCGGGGGCTTTATCCTGTTTCTCTCCATCACTTTGTCGGCAATTGCAACTGCTTGGTGTCTTTGAAAAAGAGAAACGTTCTCAATTGAACTTTCCCTGGTTATTAAAAAGGTTTAAAAGAATACTGATGACTTTCTATGAAGCAAGCAAGGCCTGCAGGTCCTTAATTATCAGGGTTCTTTAATAACCTCTCGGGTGAGTCTTCAATGCTCTCTTGATGGAATGTTGGAGGGGGAGGGGGGACATTTCCAGGAAGTTTCACCACTGCTCCATGTTTTCTCTATAATCACTTCTCTTCTTTTACAGGTCTCTGTTTTTGGTGAAATACAAGTACAAAAGCTTTTGTCAATAGTAAAAAGTTAAAAATAATAATTTACTTCTTTGCGAATGGTATCATATATATTTTTATTAATTGAAGATGCCATACTTGGCAAAATACACTGACAAAATTAACATAAAAATAAAATAAATGCATTCATCATGCATTGTGCCTACTGTACAAGTCTCCGAAGGCATGATCATGATCATCTGGGGTTGCTTTATTTGGTTAGGCCTTGGTTCAGCACTGTTCTACAGCAGTTGAATAAATTCAGCAGACAACCTGATTATTCTGAATGACCAGTTGCCCATCAATGGACTTTTTAATCTCTGATGGAGCCGGCATATTTCAGGGTGAAAATGTCAAAATTAATTGGGCTCAAATTGTAAAAGAGCGGTTCACTGAGCATGAGGAATCATTTTCACACATGAATTAGCTACCTCTGATTCTGGACCTTAACCAATTGAAAGTCTGGGATGTGCTGGAGAAGGTTTAAGAGAGTGGTTTGACTCACCCATTGCTAATACTATATCTCTGCTCAATATAAATGCAAATATAGTCAGGAAATAATTTTGTTACATTGTATAAGACTGCCGAAACAATACCACAATGAATGTACGGCGTGATCAAAGCTAAAAGTGGCCCAAAAAAATTATAGTGTGCAACTTATTTATTTAATTATTATTTTTTTGATGGGCAGTGTATGTGAGGATGTTTGCAGATCAGGTTTCGTTTAGGAGCTGAATTCTTACTATTCCTGCGAAACAGTATTGGGACTTAATTCATCCATGTTCTAAATCGTTTTCAGGCACCTCTTCCTCGTGAATATTCAATATACATTTTGGGTGTATGACATATTGATAGGATACTGAAACTGAGCAGTGCATTTGTACTGCATCATTTGAGCAGTTCCATAGATGCTAGCCTCTACAATCTGCACCTCTATGCAAACAGGTTAATATAGTCCCTCAGGTTGCTAAATATTTGGGCAGTGACGGGTTATTTTCGATATCCCACATTATTATAAATTTAAAATGAGCTCAATGTGCAGACTTTCAGCTTTAACTTGTGGGCATGTACATCCAAAGTGTGTGAATCTACGAACAATTACAGTGCTCCCTATTCTTGCTTGCAATAATCCTACTCTTCAATCCCCGCTTTCTTTAGACCGAAAGTATTGATGCTTGATTGCTTGTGCCGATTATCTAAGTCCTACTTTGTGTTAGATGGTGAGAAGAGAGACATTTTCAACATTGAGGAAATGGAACCACTGGGGACTAGTAATTGTGCCCTGTTAGATTTGATGTATCTTCACAAATTTAAAGAAAACTCTCCTCAAAGGCTGGAATTTGTCTTTCATACTTTAACAAGATGAGCATAAATTTTAGGACAAAAGATCCCTGAATCTTCTTGATTGCGAGACTGACTGACATGTGGGACAGGTTCAGAGGAGTTATACTTGTATTGCAGTGTAAATTCATTCCAAATGTAAAATTAGTTGAAAGAGCAGGCACCGCAATGGATAATTCCAACTATTTGGAAGAGTTTGAGAGAAAGGAATACTTCTGATAAAATATGCTAAAATCACAGTAATTAGATTATTACACTTGAATTTCATATGTGGAAAAAGAGCTTGAAGTAGCTTAAAGAATGTGAAAATTGCTGACGATACTTAAACTAATCTTAAAATTTTTTTCTGGCTCGATGGTGATGCTAAAAAAAAAGAAAGTTAAAGAATAGCATAGGTGTATAAGGAATGATCATTGCTGTATGATCATAAGGATACTATAATGATACATGAATGACCTTGACAAGAACATTGAAAGTAACTTGGTTAAATTTGCAAACACTAAATTGGAAGGTTTAGTCAACTGCATATTTTGCCAAGATGATTCAGAATGATATGAATAGAATCCTGGAATGGGCAGAAATTTTCCAAATGAAATTATATATATCCCAATAGGGATGCTAATGATCAATCAGTAATCAATAATTTGCCGTTTAGAATTTAACCAGTAAAAAATTAATTAATGTTCTGTGTACCATTTCTGCAGAGCTAACATAAATTAGATTTTACACCACAAAAAGAGAGCGTATTTCAGTTACACAGATCAAAAAAACTGCTCAAGTGAAGTGAAGTCAAATTTATTTACACAGCACATTTAAAAACGGCATGAGCTGACCAACGTGCTTCACAGACAGTATATACAAATGCTTACTATATATACATTGACATACAGACGCGCGCATATATATACATACAAATGCACATATAAATGTATATGTACGTGCACACATTAGAGTAATAAGAATAACACAGTTAACAGGGGCAATAAAGGAAACACCAAACATTGAATAACGTTACATAAAGGCAAATCAAAGACGGTTTAAAGTAATTTGAAGTCCAAGGAAAAAAAGGTGTGTCTTGAGCAGAGATTTGAATAAATTAAGTGAGTTGGAGCTTTTAAGTGGGTATGCAAACTTTTGACCACAACAGTATACATGCACCTATACACACATACATGTGCAATAATAATAATAGTAATAATAATAATAATAACAACAACAACAACAACAAGAGAAAACTTATAATTGGAATAATTACACAGGTTCCATTTAAAAATCACTTGAGAACAATAACACCGTTCTGTTTGCACATAGATGGACTGCAGTATGTGGAGGGTATGAATGGGGGGGGGGGTGAATTTGAATTTGTGTGTATGTGAGCGTACGGACAAAGTTAAGGTGTGGTTGTGTGTGTGCGTATTTGTCATTGCATTTGATTTGGACTTTTTTCACTTTCTAAATCTAAGGCTGAAAGTGGATGTATTGAAGGTTTCTATGTACTAATACTTGAATTGTGGATTGGAGGACAGGAAATCGTTATAACTGTATCCAGGTTTTATTGAAATTGGATGTCTTGCGATTTACAGAGGTGGTCATTTTTTTCCAGGCATATGTCATCCGCAGGAATTTCTCTGGACCTGACAGTTTCAACAAATTCTCTACTTGGACTTCAGAGGACAATAGATTTTAATTGGAAATACTCCAGAAACTGAGGTACCATTCTGAATGAGATGGCCAAGACGGGTAATTCCTTTATCCTTCCAGGCAGGAAAATGTCATGTTTTTAAATTAACGGTGAAGTCAGGTTTATTCCAAAATGGTGAGCGGAGGGATGGTGCAACTTTGAAGTTGGTGAGTTGAAGTTTTTCCCACCAAGTTGTCAGCGTTGAGGCCATGGCAATGTTTTGAAAACCGTGATGCTGCTTGATGGTTTAGCTAATAAATGTGATAAATGAAGTCTGCTGTCAGTGCATTTCGTTACAAAGTGCCTGCTAGGTTTTGAGACATAAGGAATGTAATTTGCTGGGATTGAGCCATTTTATGACATATTTGAGCTAATTGGCCAGATGATATAATTCAAAGTTTGGGGCATTGTGGAAGAAAGGCAGGAACATGGAACGTACAATTACCAAAGTACATAGAGCAACTGATGAGGTTATGGAGTGGGGGTATGATTGGGCATGTAGGCTTCCAGTGGAAAAAACACAAACAATCTTTTCCTCCAGAAAAAGAATGGAAGAAGAAATCAAGCTGAACATGTATGGTAGTGAGTTGGAAAGGGCTGGAAGCTTTTAATATGTATTAATTATTAATTTAATCCATAAAACTCCACTAGATGACACTGTAGTCGTGCAGTACAGCTTCCTAATTACCTACCAACGAAGAAGATCTACAATGCTAAAACGCTGTTGTTTTAGATTCCCTCACTGGAGACAGTTTTAGAGTTTAGTATGAATTTTTCATCTGACATACCTTCACAGGGTCTAAATAACATACAATGTCCCTAACATCTTTGAGAAAAAGTTTTGATTGCCTGTAATAATTTTTTGAACACATCCTCAACCAACCGGATAAAAATACCGCAGAGGGTATTAAATGCTAATGCTGATGCTGAATTATAATGCTTGTATGAATGAATGGAGGCAGGGCTCTCAATCTTATGCTTTTTTAACATCAAAATGGAGGAATAAAAATATGTTTCCGGATTATGTTGGGGTTTCTGGGGTATTTCATTGCAATTAGTGGGTATTTACATGAATAAGTCAATAAATAAATGAAAGAGTAAATAAATAAATAACTAAATAAATAAACCTGACAGGAGAAGCAGGATTTGGGGTGGCCATACCAGGAAAAGAAAGCGGAATCAACAGAAGAACATCTAATGAGTAAGGAGTCCACACAGTGGAGATGGTTGCAGTGTTGGTTGCTCCAAGATAGGTGAAAAAACTAGGAAAGTGCCAATTTGTTCATATTCATCCTCAGTGTTTGCAATTCTTAGATCCTTTCATTCTGACAGCTGTCAATAGATATACTATACAAAGTTCTACAATCAAGACAAGAATAGCAAATCAGGGAGGGAAGATAAACTTTCTGTGGGTCCCAGGCATGTAGGGGTGAAGGGGAATGAGATGGTGGATGAGTAGGCAAAGAGGGCTTTAAAGAAAAGAAATATAGACATGCAAAGCAGGATCAGTAAAGCAGAGGTTAAAAATCTACTGTGGAGGAAAGTGCATCAAATGGGGCAAGAAAGTTGGAATGGAGAGCGGAAGGGGAGACATTTGTACCAAATTCAAAAGGGTATCAAAATAACAAGAGTAGGAAGAGGATATAGGCAAGAGGAAATGGTGATGGCAAGGATGAGGCTGAGGCATTATGCATCTAATAAAATACTGAGATTGTTCGGGAAGCACAAGACAGGTTTGTGTGAGGAATATCAGGAAGAGGAGTCAGTGAATAAAGTAATTCTGAACTGTAGGAGGTATGAGACAGAGAGAGAGGTAATGAGGAGTAACTTGAGGGAGTTCAGGGTGCAGGAATTCACATTAAAAGGCGTGTTGAGATGGGTAAGAGAGCACAGGTCAGAGGTTACATTACTTGGGGGACACGGGGCCCTTAAATAGGATCTGAGGAAGAAGTTAAGGAGGCTTAGATGGATTGAGATTTACAGGACAAGGTTGGAGAGCATTAGGGGTTTTTTCTCGTCCTTGACGTAGGTAAATGATTAAATGTAGATTTTAAGTCGAACAAGAAAAAGAAGAAGAACAGACAGGGGCCCACATTTAAAGAGCGTCACAGTAGTCCAGGTACGAGTTTATTTGTTTGTCTAATTTGAACAAGGAATCAAAAATTATAGCACACATTTTGGCGAAGGATTTTACACAGGGAGACAGCAAGCCAAATTTATTATGAATAAATTGGTGTAGTCAGGGGGGCCAAAGAGAACGACTTCAGTTTTTTGTTAAGTTTTAGAAAGTTTTGTACCATCCATTCTTTCATGTTCTGGAAGTAGTTGAGGAATGGCTGTAAAGGCTGAGGGCTGTAGCATTTAAGGGGAAGCTATATTTGCTTATCATTAGCAAAATTAAAGAAGGATAGGCCGTATTTCTAAATAAGAACACCCAGCGGCAGCATGTACAATGAGAATAAGCGAGGTGCTAAAATTGAGCCCTTAGGGACACCATACGGAAGGGAGGCCGAGGAAGTATTTTGCTCGGTCATATTAAAAGTTCTGTTTTCAAAATAAAAATTGAACAGGGTAAGAGAAGTCCCTTGTATCCCAACCCAGTCTTTGAATCTGGTAATGAGCAACTTCTCGTGAACCAAGTTGAATGCGGCGCTCTGGTCAAAACAATTAAGATGCTAGAGTCCCCATTGTCAGCTGCTATAAACAATTCATGAAGAACTTTTACATGAGCTGTCTCAGTGCTATGAGTTCTCTTATACCAGATCGGATTGTTTCAAATAAATTACTTTTTTTTTCTTAAAAATTGCGTAATTTGTCGAAAAACAGCTTTTTCCAGAATTAGAAATAAAAACGGTAGGTGGAGACTGGTCTTAAATTAGATATAATTTTTGGATAGAGGGTGGATTTTTTTTAAAAAGGGCTGAATCACTACGTGTTTAAAATAGGAAGAGGGTGCAATGACGGAAAAAGCAGTCAGTGGGAACTGGTGAGGCAATATTAAGAGGGCAAAACATAGTCTCTAGTGGGAGCATTATGCTCGAAAAGAGGACAATGCTCAATGTTAATATTAGCACATCATCTTTAAATACAACTTCACAGCAATGTCATAGTTATACCACTGGAAAGTGTGCAGTAATGAATATGCACCACCACTTGCGTCGAAAAGAAGTCCAAATAAAACCTTTTGATAATTTTTTGGTGAAAATACATTGAAAAATATGGGCAATACGGGCAATGAGAACAAAAAAAAGTCAATCCTATAAATGTACTAAAAAATATGGGTAATAAACTAAAACATTGACAACATTGATTTTTTTCATAACAACTGAATAGTGTTGCAATTTTTTTTTTTTTTTTTGACTCTTGCACAGCGTGAATGGATGTTTGAAGACTCATTCCATGCTAAATTCCATGATCATTCATGCTAAAAATGTGTTTAAACTGATTGAGGAAACAATATTCTGCAGAATTTCCTCCAATGGTCAGTAGTTCCATTATATCAGGTGACATGAACTTTGAGCAGTCACAGTGTTATTCATATGATGGCACGACGGAAACAGCTCTCAGGGATTGTTTGTAGCCAAATTCTGGCCTTTTATGTTGCTGGTTGGTTTCTTAAAAAAATTTCTGAAGACATTACATGCTGCCATGGCACTCTAAGAAACACCATAATGTGTTTCAAAGAGATTGGTTCACTGAAAACTAGTGGTTCAAAACAGAGATTAAGTGCCTCTCATGTTCATTGTCCATGTATGACAAGTAAAAAAAGAAAATGGGTTTTGACAGTACAACAACTCCGTGATGACATTAATAGTAAAAGCAGTAAAGAGATGAAAGTATCAACCATTTCCAGACACTTGTTTGAAAATGGTCTGTTGCCACAAAACACTTCTTAGAGCTGGGAGATCAAAGGAAGACCTGAATTCCCCGAGATACTCAAGACAAGGATTGGGCACCAACGGACTGGGAACAAGTCTTTCAGACCGATGAATCAATAATTCAAAATTTTCTCATCCAGTCGCAGAACTTTTGAGTGCCGTAGTCGAGCTGGAGAACATTTCAAATTCAAAACCGACTGTTTAACCCCTTCAGTAAAACATGGACGTGGTAATATTACGGTTTGGGGTTCATTCTGCTCGAAATGAGCCAGTGATCTCATAAAAATTGACAGAATCACAGATCAAAAGAAGTATCACAGCATCCTCGTGAAGCATGCTTTGCCATCTGAGAAGAAACTGATAAGTCTGGGATTTTATTTTCAACTCAATTATGACCATAAACACTCTTCTAAGTTGTACAAGAATGATCTCAGATGGAAAGAATCATCTGGTGGCATTAAAGTTATGTCTTGACCTGCTCCAGACCTTAATTTGGTCGAGCAAATCTAAGATTTTCTTTATGCCGAGAGAATCAAATCTGTTGTGACTTGTAATATTGAAATGATCTCTTTGCAATAAACATTAAACCATATGGAATAGTTTAGCAAGTGAGAAATAAATAAATAAATGTGTGTGTGAAAACTTTGAAAGATTAAATGCTGTTATCAAAGCAGAGGATGGCCACACTAGATACTGACTTTTTCTCTCAGATAGATACTATTATTTCTATTCACACAATATATTGTTATTGGTTTACTTACTGTAGTATGTTATAACAAATGTACAGGAAAAGTCATCAGACCGAAAATAAGACAAATATGTTCCGGACGACGGACGCCAGACCACGAAAATAGCTTATCGGCCCATAAGGGCCGGTTAGCTAAAAATTCTAAAATATATACCTACGCAGAAAATCTAAATAACATGAGAAATACTGTACAATGTTAATTTTCTAATGGGACCAAACTCATTTATTGATTTAATTAAAAATAAATTTCCTCCAAATCAAGGTTCCGCAATTAATGTCAGCCTTCAAGATTATTGCAAATAACATCAAACAAAATTCAACAAGCTTCCACTATTTAAGTTATATCTTAGTGTTAAGGAACTATATTGAGCCATTACATCACTTCCTGTTTGACAAAGGAATAAAAATGAGGAAACGAGAATGTAATATTCCTTTGTCATCCAGCATCATGAAGAAAATAAAACAACTGTAAGTTCAAAAGAGTCAGATGGTCACAGACATTTTAAAAAATGTACTGGCTAAAGGAAGATTCACAAACAATTGAATACGCCACTGAGTGCTGTCAGGGCAATTATTTGAAAAATTCAAAAGATAGGAAACTGTTGAAAACTGCAAAGGTAGAGGATGCAACTGCATTTTGCCCCCCAGGATACTGAGGGGAATGGTTAGTGAAGCAACAAAATCCCCAAGAATCACTGTGAATGAATTGCAGGCTTGGTGGCATCTTAGGGTCGCCAGGATTCAAAAAGTACCATCAGGCACCAACTCCATAGCCACATGCTTTTTGGAAGGGTTGCCTGAAGAAAGCCTTTTCTGACCGTTTGACGCAGATGTAAGCGCTAGGAGTTTGTCGAACATCACTTTAATAATGACTGAAACAACATGCTTTGGTCAGATGAGATCAAAATTGCATGTTTCGGTCAGATAAAGCCTTGGCATGTTAGGTGTTGAAGCAGAGAGGCAAACAAGAAGAAGAACCTCACACCCACGGTGAAATGGTGAAATGGAGGATCAGGGGCACTGGTTAAGATTATTGGCATAATGAATGCCACCAAGTATCAGGATATTTTAGCCATAATCTAGTTGCCTCTGCCAGAAGGCTGGAACTTGTTCGTAGATGGACTTTCCAACAAGATAATGACCAAAAGCATAACTGAAGATCCACACAAAAATGGCTCTGTTACAACAAAATCAACATTCTGCAATGGCCATATCAGTCCGCATACCTCAATCCAATTGAAAACCTGTGGGCTGAGTTGAAGAGCACAGATGATAAATGCAAACCCAAGAATGTGAAGGATCTGGTTAGAGGAATGGTCCAAATTTCCCCCAAATGTGTGACTTCACATTATCAAAAATAACAGGAAAAGAGTCCATGTCATTATCCTTGCCAGAGGTGGTCGCACTGTGTTCTAAATGAAGGGTGCCAATTATAAAGAAACCAAGATTTTGTTGCAATTTACTTTGCATTAAATGATTGTATGATTTTGGCTGTTTCCATCGAAACATTAATTTAAAAAAAGTATTTAACACGTCGGTATATTTCATTTCTCGATAATATTATTGTTTATATATGTATATTTTTGGATTGTTTGTGCCAGTCAGGGGTGCCAGTAATTTTGTAAGTTGTTGATTCTTAGTAGTGTTTCATTTTAACTTTTTAAATGACTTTGTATCATTTACTGGTTTTAAGCTATTCAATCTACAATTCAACATCACTATTTCATAAATGTAATTGTTTCCAATCTTTATAAGTTTTTATCTTTTCAATGTAAGATTTAATTGAAAAATGGAAGCCCAGAAACTTTAGGCTGTACAGGTTATGCTACATTCTGTACCTCAATCTCTCCAAAACTCTCTGTGCCTTCTTCTTCATCGCCTCCCTCTCTTCCCGCTGCCAAGGCTGGATGGGTGTAGACTCTTCCAGAACAAAGGGGAACTTGTTTTGGGAGCATCCATTCAGGGATGGAGAGGACTGCCAGTGACAGGAACCTTGGTCACTTCTCTCACAAACCTTAGCCTGATAACATGCTGCGTCCGTACTGACATGGGGTCTCTCTCTGGCCAGCTGTGGAGCAGATCCAGCTGGGGCATCATCAGAACTGCAACTAGGCGCCAAACTTGAGGTGACATCCCCAGGAAAAGTTGTCTTTCCAACGCGGCCCTGGAATCCGATCTCACAAATCCTCTTCCTTTTCCCACTCTCATGACTCTGTGGCAGCATGATACTGCAAGACCTTGCCATGGGCTTTCGGATGAAATCAACTTCATGTTTGTCTTTGGGAGGCTGTGCAGAACCTCTCTCTCTGGTTTTGTCCCCAAGGCAGTGAAATACCCTGATGGACTCCGTCATGCGCTCACGCAGCTGGCTCATGGGCATGCCCACTTGAGGCTCGACCCTCACACCTTCATCAGCTTCGCCCTTCGTCCTTCTCTTCTTCCTCATCCCTGGTATTCCTTCCCTTTTCCTCGTTCGGCCTCGTTTTGATGGCTCTGTCTTTTCCATTTCTGCCTTAACCTCTTTTGCAGTCTCAGTGTTAGGCAGTGTGGAGACATGAGGCTCGCTGATTTGGACCTCAGGACCGCCATGGACCTGGGCCGTTTTTTGCTGCCTGGAGGGCCCTCCCTCTGTGTTTTCCTCCGGCTCAACTCCGTGAAAAGATTCAAAATCCAGGGCCGATCTGTGCCTGAAGAGGCAGGATTCGTCGGCTCTCCATGAGAGTTGGTTGGGCACCTGCACTGGCTGCAGGATCTGAGGAGCTGCTGTATACATCATCACCCCGGAAGTGACATAAGGGTGGATGGTGTGTGGTATGGCGGGCTGCACCCAGACTGGCAGGGACCTCACTGAGTGCTGAAAACCTTGTGACTGCCATGGTGTCCAAGAGTTCAGCATCACAAAATGAGGGGGCCCATAATACCCTAAACAAAGAGCAGAGTATTTTCCATTGGTTAAGCTATTGTCTAGCTCAAAAAAAAAGAATTCAAGGAGGTGATGTTTTTCAAAATTGTCAAACACTCGTCTCTAAGCATGGCAGCAATAGACCTGAAATCTATGAATATCTATGTTTACAAACAATTTTCTGGGAGATGACTAAACTAATTTATAAAGACGTATTGATCATTTGTGTTGTCATTTGCTATCGAAAATAAATTTGACTGTCCTACCAAACTGCTGATCAAGAAAAGTAAACTGAAAGGTTTAAGTCATTAAGCTTTGAAGGGCGAGGTTTTGGCTTCCCTTTGTTAGGGCCGACGAGCCACCACTGGTAGGAATCATCATGGCTCAGTGAGTGTCATCATTTGCAACTTCTACCTGCATTGGCTCAAGAAATTTACTGGCAATACAGTGAATCGGGAGTAATTTATAATTTTTCATGGTTCGCTAACTTTTTGCTGAATTTAGATTTTATGGTGTTATTCATATGGAAATTATCCATTGTCAGTCCTGTTTGTCTGACATTGGGCAATATTAATAGAAGTTAATTTTAAAACATTTGGTTTTAAAAATTCCTCACTCTGCTCTGTTGAGTGAGTGCTATTCCGTGATGTCACTATGACTAATGTAGTTGTGGGAGGTACTACCCCAATTCCAAAATAGTTGGGACAAAGTGTAAATTTTGAATAAAATCAAAATGCAATGACTTTCAAATCAAACCAGCCAGTATTTTATTTACAATAGAACATAGATGACATAGCAAATGTAGAAACTGAGAAATTAAATTTCATCCACAAAATGATTTCAAATTTGATGGCTGCAACAGGTCTAAAAAAAGTAGGGACAGGGGCATGTTTATCATGGTGTAGCATCCCCTCATCTTTTTAACACAGAGCGGAGATGTCTGGGCATTGAGGAGACAAGTTTCTTGAGTTTATCCATTGGAATTTGATCCCACTCTTGTTTAATACAGGCCTGCAGCTGCTGGAGAGTTTTGGGTCTCCTTTGACGGACTTTTCGTTTAATTACGCGCCAAATGTTCTCAATCGGTGAAAGATCTGGACTGCGGGCAGGCCAGATCAGCAGATGGACTCTTCTACTATGAAGCCATGCTGTTGTAATAACTACAGTATGTGGCTTTACATTGTCCTGTTGAAATACACAAAGCCTTCCCTAGAATAAATGTCATCTGGAGGGGAGAGTATGTTGCTCTAAAACTGTTATATATCTTTCAGCATTCATGGTACTTTTTAAAACATGCAAGTGTCCCACACCATATACACGAATGCATCCCCATACCATCAGAGATGCTGGCTTTTGAACAGTACGCTGATAACAAGAGGGGTGGTCTTTCTCCTATTTAGCCCAGGGGACATGACCCTCATGATTTCCAACAAGAATGTCAAATTTGGACTCTCCTGACCTCTTCCACTTCGTTGCCACCTTGGCCCACAAAGCACAGCGGCGCTTCTGGATCATGCTCAACAATGGCTTCATTTTTGCATGATAGAGTTTTAGGTGGCATCTGTGGATGGCACGGCTGACTGTGTTTAGAGACAGTGGTTTCTTGAAGTATTCCTGGACTCATTTAGTAATGTCAATGACAGAATCATGCTGGTGAGTGACACGGTGGTGTCTGAGGGCCCGAAGATCACAGGCATCCAGTAAAGGTCTTTGGCCTTGTCCCTTACGCACAGAGATTTTTCAAGTTTCTCTGAACATTTTGATGATGTTATGCACTGTCGATGATGAGACTTTCAAAGCCTTTGTAATGTGACATTGATTTTAAAGTATTCCACAATTTCTTTTACACAAGCCTTCACAGGATGGAGAGACTCTGGCCATCTTTACTTCTGAGAGACTCAGCCTCTCTAAGACATCCCTTTTATGGCCAATTATGTTACACACTTGATGTCAGTTAACTTAATTACTTGCTAAATGTTCTTTCAGCTGATTCTCTTACATAATAATGGCTTTTTCAGCCCTTTTTTTGCCTGTGTCCCAACTTTTTTGTGACCTGTTGCATCCAGAAAATTTGAAAAAAGCTCATTTTGTGGATAAAAATGTAAAATGTCTCAGTCTCAACATTTTAAATGTTATCTGTGTTCTATTGTAAATAACACATTAGCTCATGTGATCTGAAAGTCATTACATTTTGATTTTATTCACAATTCACACTTTGGCCCAACTATTTTGGAATTGGGGTTGTATTTATTTTTAATTTTTTCCTAATTATACAGTTTTCCAGATACATGCAAAACATTTAACATGGTAAACAGGCGCCTACACCTATAGGCAAGTCAGGCAAATGCCCCCCAACTTTGAAAAGTGGGGTGGCAAAACTAGTATTTTTAACCCCCCCACTTTTTTCAGCTATTTTAAAGTCACAGCGTTGTTATATAATATTTAGTTGAATAAATTTGATTTGAAATAAATCATATTTAATTAAAAATAAAATAAATACATTTTATTTGCATTTAAATAATCGCATTTGAAATTGTCCACCCACTTTTCAACCCAAGTGGGATATTCCAACCCGGACTGCGGCGAGGACAGAGCAGTCACTGCACTAACGCACCAGCAGAACTAACGCCACGTTTCGTCTTTCGGTGAGATGAAGTGAACCGCAAACTAAAAACGCCATGAAGCGCCTATTTGGTCAGCTAACACTATACAGTTTATGGGTTAAGAAAAGGAAAAAGCCTTCAGAGGCATTTTTCTCTGAAGAACCAACTGTGTAACCTTGAAGTTGGAGGGAAAAGTTTAAATGTGCGTTAATGTTACCATGACTTTTCGTTTCCTAGCTAACGTTAGTTACGTTAGCCGTCTTCGTGTTTGATAACTTAGCACTAATTAAGCCCCGAGAGAACTGCTGAACTGGCCAGCTAACGTTATTGTCGAAATGAGATGTTTCAGGGGCTTTGTGTCAGGATTTCGCTGTCTTGCAAGTTAAAATCCTGGGTCCGAATGTGAGGGGAAATCTGGTGGTCCGGTCACTGCTCATTTTCTTGAGATTTATCAGGGTTTTTGCGCGCCGCAGTCGTTGTCTGGAGCTCCGAACAGAATAATCTGATGCAGTTGAACTGTTCAGTTTTCGCGTCAGCACAGATTTCGTGCTGATGTGAATGATGCGTTATTCTCGCCGATTCTGGCTTAGGTTTCAGTGTTTAGCGTTTGTGAAGAAATACAGCGTGAACATGAGGCAAAAGCCAATAAAAACGCAAAACTATGAAATGTGAAGTCTTGCTTGTGTAGTCGTTATTGTGTCATATGCTTGGCGCAAGAAAAACGACTTCAGCATGAAAACTGATGAAGGCACCGTACTTCGTGAAAATTAGGACATGCGGTTTACTTTACCTCACATTTTTTAATGTTAAACCTGTGTGGTAACTAAGGACAAGTAAATGAATATTAAAACATATTTAAGCAGCGCATTTACGTCATTTCTGACCTTGCTTAGCACGAAAACCGAACTCTTCAGTGTAGTAGGCCTAAATTGGGCTTGTCCACACATAGCTGAACACAATATTTTTGAAAGTGCAGCCTTTTCTATTAAGCAACGTTTTTATTTCTGTAAACACTGGTGTCTATGGTCACAAGCATAAGTGAATTTACATAGACTTATTTCTGCAGACTGAGTTTCGAAGAGAGCCTTTTTCGCACATTGCACACAGGATTTAAAGCTCGAAAAATTGCCATGCCGGAAAAATTAAATAATCGGGGGAGTCCAAAAAAAAAAAAAAAAAAAGAGTTGATCCGTAATGCACTTTGTGATGGTCAATGGTCAAAGGTGTATAGTAACGAACAGTAGCCTACTCAAGTAGTTTTTTTTTTTTTTTTGAGGATTTGTACTTTACTTGAGTTTTGACTTTTACTTTTCTGCATTTAATATATAAAAAGTATACTTTCACTTCGATACGTAGACACTGGCCACTTCGTTACTCGTTACAAATTAAAATATGAATGTAATTCATCATAAGGATTATCTGGATTTGGCGCGTTTAAGAAAAATGGTGCTCAGCAGGTATCTTTGTACAGATGTTGATGCCAGCGGACATGAAGCTTTAAATTTATGCACGCAGTTACAATATTCTATCACTAAATGGCACACCAAGGTCAGTTGTTGAATCTTCACAAGCAAGCCATTCTGAAACACGGTTTTATGGATGAGTTCACTCCTAATTTAAATGCAGAACTTCTACTTTTATTAAAGCATTTACGTTGCGATATTGACACCTTTAGTTAAGTTAATCCTCTCAGTATTTTTTGCATGACAATTTTAAATTTTAAATGCTATATTTAAACACGGGGCAACTAGGTCTCTTCAATACTAATGATTTCTATAGCTGAATGTGTAAAATTGCAAGTGACTATTCAACTCTGACAAGTGTGCACTGTCTGTTACATGCAGTCCTATATGGATTAACTATAAGATGAGCTATAACGTTTTAGTAGTGATAACAGCCCTATATCTGAGAGTAACATTTGTGGCAGTGCAACTGGATCTTAAACTTGATTATGACAAAGTGATGGATATGTACGCCTGCAGATACCCCTGAAGAATGCTCTTCATCAACCCATTCAGTGAGAATTAAAAATTTCCAAAAGATGATTTTGTAGTTCTGCATGCCTACTGATTATGCCTAATGTGCAAGTACGAAATTCACTTCAAAGTGAATTAAATACCATTCTCAATGAAAGAAAACAACTTTAGTGTTGTGTTTCAAATGTGTAATCCATGATGTATCCTGATGGATGCTTAGATCAGTTTCACAATTTGTCCATTTCTATCAAAATAGGACCCAAGTCCCTTTGTTTTTATTGTCTTTGCTGAGTCAAGTGGAAACTTGTACCTTAAATAGAGATAATTGTTGATGGAAAAAAAAGCTTTTTTCAGCTAACTATAAGACCTTGAATTTGTTACCAGATGCCAGGAAAACGCATATTTGGCACTTTAATTTTCAAATTCTTCTGGGGAAGGGTCCCCAGACCCCTCCAGGCATTGCGCTTTCAGTGTGTGTATGGGGGCTGCCCCCCCCTTTCCAAAATTCCTGGATCCGCCCCTGATTTAGTCCCTTTGCTGTAGGGATGTTTGACCACTATTTAGCGAAAATTCTTGAGTTGCATTTGTAATTAGAATGAAAACCAGCACACGCAGTGGACCCCCTGGACGGAGTCTGGGATCCTTTGGGCTTACTGACAGAACCAATGTGCAGTCCTACTGGATTGTACAGGATGCAGTGCGTTTTGGCACATTGATGAAGTATGGTGCAACTTCACAAATTTTTCCTAACTGTAATCAGCTCATCTCCTACACTGCATCTGTTAGAGTGCGAAATTTAGAAGATATAGCTGGAACCTTCTTGAGATATTGAGTACAAAGATTGTCACTCACTCACTTTATTCCCAGGCTAATATGGCTATAAGGAACATTTCTGTCTCTAAAATCACTGCAGTAACAAAAAGGCTGTCATACATAAAATAGCATACACAGAGGAGGTTTCATAAACATGGCAAATTCATTTTTAAGAAGTTTTTAGGTAAAGATGCCTGTGGTGGGCCTTGGAAGTTTTTTGCAGCTTTAATATGGTTCATATCAATATCGGAATTATTTCGTATAGAGCAACATTAGGATATATGAAGAGTTTGTTTCCAAAGAGCAATATATCCATTTTACTCATTTTGAGTAAATCACCTTTTTCTATGTTGATGTCTATTGCATTTTATCAAAAAAAACACAAACTTTGATCATAAAAAAAAAAAACATTTTATAGCATGAATTTCTAAATACAGATTTTTTTTTTGCACCATTTATAAGAGGCACAGGGCTATTGCTCAATGGAATTTTCTCAATTTTTGTAATATTGGAACTTATTGCGTTTTGGATGCAAACACTTCATATTGTGATTAAAATTTTGGCCATATCGTCCAGCCCTACCTAAACTGAGTCCCATTCAGCACCCTTTAAAAATAAGTATAAACAGTGCTCACAGACTTATGATCAGATGTGACAGTATCAAAGGGAAGAAATTGCTAATACATAAATGAAAAATTTGGCTATTTTGTGGAACAGTTCACTCCCCCTACTTGTCTCTCTCCTTCTGTTTTACAATCTCTCGCTCACAATTAATAAATATTATGTAAATGCATTGAAGCTACAAGTAAATTGTATGTCTTGATGCTTGTTACAGTCAAAAAAATTTGACCTGGAACTTAAATATAAAAGCTGCAAAATTCAAGAAATGACCTCCATTTTCTACTGTTCTCACAATGCTTGTGAGAACGGGAGTAATTTCTAAGCTTCTTTGTTTTTTCCTGTACTTTGAACATAATGCATGATAAAGGGGGGAATCGTTAAAATGTTATCTTGCCTCATATCTTTTAAAGAATTGGTCCTCTGACATAGCACTGAGACTCATCACAGGATACAAATCAAATGTAAAATTTTGGGGAATGGAAAACTGGGGTGTGTGGAGATTTGTCAAATGTAAGCCATTTTGTAAGCTGTGAATGTTCATCGTTAAATCAAATTAAAAAAATTTTTCATAAATTTTATTTTGGATTAAAGCTGATATTTTCCACTTTAAGGGACAAATACTGTTTTGTGAGGGATCTTTGCAGTAACTCTGGGGAACTTGGTATCTGAGATATTAGACCTGTCAGGTAAATTGTGGTCACTGATTTCTAAATATGCCATCAGTTTTTCTCCATCAACTCTGGTTTTCGTGATGATATATTCCTAATTGTTATACATACAACTGATCAGGAGCAAGCAAGGATGACTACAATTATTGCCTTTTTATAAAGAAAAGGCTTCATGCAATTAGAATTTGTTTATGATTAAATTACATTAATGGAATCAGATAATGGTGAAACTTTCTATGCTTGTTATCATTGATATATTTAAATATAAGTGCATTATCTCAAATCTAGAGCTGCTAGATGGACATGAAGATCATATTCTTATTCAGCGGTGTGATTGAATATAACTAGCATTAAGTGTAAAATCTGAGGCACCAAAAAAATTTTTTTTTCATTTGTCCCCCAGTGTAACCAGTAAGTTTATTAGGATAGGTTTTATCTGGGGGTGTGGGTGGATTGCCACCAGGTATTTCGTACACCCTTCCCTATGATCAGATTTTGCCCCCCCACTTTTACACAAAGTTAGGCGCCCATGATGGTATAGATCAGGGGTCCTCAATCTTTCCCAGAAAGGGCCAGTGTGGGTGCAGGCTTTCATTGCAACCAAGCTATTACACACCTGATACCACTAATCAACCCCTGGACTCTTTGCTAATAAGCTTGATTAGTAGTATCAGGTGTGTAGCTGCTTGGTTGCAATGAAAGCCTGCACCCACACCGGCCCTATCTGGAAAAGATTGGAGACCTCTGATATAGATAAAAGGTTTCCATGGAGCTGGGATGCTTCAGCTGATGTTAGAAAGATCTAAGCCATTAATTGGTTGTTGCAGTGTTTGGTATTTTTTGTTGCCTTTTGCTTACATTTAAATTTAGTTTAGGGTATTGCAGGCATGCATACAGAATTTTTTTTCTCCAGCTATGTGAATTTCATGGTGCAGATAAGCTATATCAAAACCATTATCAAAGTTAATTCTTTCAGACAAAAATACAACTGCAGGAAATTTCCAAGCACATTCTCCCCAAAAATTTTGACCTGTTAAGCAAAACATATGCAATCTGGGCTTAGCGACACATTTTAATGCATAAAGTTTCTTCATCCCTGGCCCGAAGAAACTTAGCGTCCTCTTGTTTCATACGATTTAGAGTTGCTGAAAGTTTGGTCTGTGAGAATTATCAAGTAGTTCAAATATAAATAAGTTGTTCATTGTTTGAAGTTTTTCACAATTGCTGCCATATATTTTGCCTTTCTTTTTTACAGCACTGCGCTAAGGTTTTAGCCCCAAAAATTGATTATTTTTTTTTAAATGTTTTACTTTAATGGAATACAATTATTTTTAAAAATGGTTAAATTTCATTATTGAAAGTTCATGCAGCCTTAACAGAGCCTGTAACAGAATCAATCCATGTCTGGACCAGTCTCATGAGCTTTGAAAAAGCTAATATTTATGGCTGCATTTTTACCTTAAGTTTGCTGGTATGACAGGACAATACAATTTTTGTGCTCACACATGAACTGTTAGATTTCTACCAACACCAGAAAATTAGATTGAGAAATGAAAATCAGCTAATCAGGAATAAAATATAATTGTTCATGGGTTACTCACCTCTTGCTGAATTCAGATGCATGTCGTTAATGGTATGGAAATTGCTAGCGTCCATTGTCAGCGCTGTCTCTCCAAAATGAGATAACATGAAAGTGAGGATAATTTTAAAATGCTTGACTCAAAAAATGCTTTGCTGTGTTCCATGGAGCGTTTGTTGCTGCGTGATTGTCATGGTGACATATGTAGTTATGAAAGTTATTTACTTTCCAATTTATTTGGAATTAGCCCGTTGCGTGATGGCGTAGGAGCGTGGCATTGTGGGATTGAAGTGGGGTGTCGCTGTTGCAGATGACATGAGTTCTCGCTTGCGCGTCAATGTTATTAGCGATTCAGCCCAATTTCTATTTATTTATTTAATTTAACCTTTATTTAACCAGGGAGGTCCCGGCAAGTGAGCCCTGGGGGTTGAGGTGGGGAGGGAGAGGACAAGTTGCATAGCCAATTAGATCAGGGGATGATTTGGTGGCACCGTGGCAGGTAGAGAGAGCCAGGTTGGGTTGGGACTTAAAGATATGACAACGGGGATCCCCCTACTTTTATTGAAGATCTGTTCCAGTAATGCTAGTAGTAATAGTTAGTAATAGTGCTTTCGATCAATATACCCTTAGTTTAGTCTCAAAGTTTCAAAGTCATGGCTACACGTAATTGGCGAAGTCGCTTTCTCTCGGTTTAATTCCGTTGTTCGAAGCTCGCATTAGAGAAAAGGTATAGCTAGCGAGCGAATGTAGCAATCACTAGCTGTAGCATTAGCTCGGGAAAATGACTAGTTACCGAACGGAAAGTGCAAGTCAACGCTAGCATTAGCGGACTGTCTAATTTCAACGGCTATATCACCGTTGAAATATTAATATCATATATATTATCTTCAAAAAGTCTGAAGAATCTGACACCGGGGTGACAGAGGCAATATAACAGAGTATCAAAATCTAGAAGTATGAGAAATTTCACTGCGGAATATTTTAATCATGACCGTCTGAATGTGGTATGCGTTACAAATTGAGACAATGTGCTTTCTTACTCTACTGGGTGATCTGTGTAATTTCAATGGCTATATATCTCCTTATTTCCAAAATGTCTCAATAATCTGACACTTTAGCAGTATAACAGAGGATTAAAATCCAGAGCTATGAGAAATTGTACTGTGGAATATTTTAAGTACGACTCTGAATGTCGTATGAGTTGCAATGATCAAGTTAATTATCAGGTTAATCTGTATCTAATTTCAAATAAAATTTGCGACCTGTATTTACATTTAGAATGGCATCAACTGTGGAGTTTACATGATGCTCTCCAAAATGAAGAGAGACAGTCCTCACGCTTTTAACTTCAGAAGTTTGCTGAAGCAAGCCACAGATTAAAGCAGCAGCTGAAGCCAAAACAAGGCCATTTCAATGAGGTCCATGTAAGTAAGAAGGTAAGTCAGTTTTCTTTACATTTCAGAAAATACATTACTTTAAGTGTATTAAACCCTGTTTAAGAACAGTTAGTGGAGTTAGTTTGACCAAATAATTTGCTTGGTTTTTCAAAAGCGCTGATATGACAGCACTGAAACATTTTACGATGTGTATGTGTCTGATCACCATGATATGATTAAAAAGAGGGATGGACCTCAAAGAAAGTTTGTGATTTTTTGCGTTGTCAGACTATTGCCATCTTTACCATATTATGTTCTCTTTATAAATGGAACTAAAAGGCAATTATTTTGTCGTCATCATTTCATAATAATTATTGGCTTCACATTAATTTCGATAATTCAGCAAATAAGTACTTTCATTTTTAAAGTGAACAAAAATGGGAATAATCATATTTTGAAAGCAGTTGAACAGTGAGTCCACTGCAGGCCTTTCAAACCCCCGACAGCGAGTCGCTGTTGGATCACTGCGCTGCTGATATACAGTTTAATCACAATATCAAGCCTATAATAGCACAAACTCTACTGCTACTCAGTAGAAATTGTTTGATTAATGAAAGGCACATTTTGAAGCCATCTTGTTTCCTGACTCCACTCTATATCCACTCTGAAACCTTTCATGAGGCTTATTGAGAAAATAAGACAAGCCACTCAGTTGACCAATGAGATGGAAAACCTTGATTACTTGTTTGATGTCATGATCCCTTAGGTACTCTACTATAGGGGACATTTGACAGTCCATTTATTTCTAAATAGTTCTGAAATACAGTATTCATTGAAGAAAAATATTCAAAAGCTGTTTCAAATTAATCCATTAATGATTTATCCTTTCCTCAAAGTTATCTTTGACATTTTCATGAGGCATAAGGCTGTGTGCTGCTATGGGGCAGAAGTTTTGATTGCTTCAAGTTTGGTTATTTTTATGTAAGCCAAGTTAGGTATGCCCCCCTCACCCAACATTTTTACAGGCTGTAGCGAGACACCGCAAAAACAGGTGCAGACTAGGCGGGAGGAAGGGACAAAACCCCACCCGCCGATGGTATAGTTATTTACACCCCCAATTCTGAAATGGTTGGGACGAATTGTAAATTGTGAATAAAATCAAAATGCAATGACTTTCAGATCACATGAGCCAACGTATTATTTACAATAGAACAAAGATAACATTTCAAATGTTGAAATTGAGACATTTTACATTCTTATCCACAAAATTAGCTCATTTCAAATTTTATGGCTGCTACAGGTCTCATAAAAGTTGAGACACAGGCAAAAAGGGCAGAAAAAGCAATTATGTAAGAGAATCAGCGGAAAGAACATTTAGCAAGTAATTACATCAACTGGCTTCAGGTGTGTAACATGATTGGCTATAAAAAAGATCTCTTAGAGAGGCTGAGTCTCTAAGAAGTAAAGATGGCCAGAGGCTCTCCAACCCATGAAGGCTTGCGTAAAAAAAATAGTGGAATACTTTAAAAACAATGTTGCTCAACGTCAAATCGCAAAGGCTTTGAAGGTTTCATCATTGACAGTGCATAACTTCATCAAAAGATTCAGAGAAACTGGAAAAATCTCTATGCGTAAGGGACAAGGCCGAAGACCTTTACTGGTTGCCCGTGATCTTCGGGCTCTCAGACGCCACTGCATCACTCACCAGCATGATTCTGTCATTGACATTACTAAATGGGCCCAGGAATACTTCAAGAAACCACTGTCTGTAAACACAGTCTGACCTGCCATCCACAGATGCCACCTAAAATGCTGTCATGCCAAAAGGAAGCCATTGTTGAGCATGATCCAGAAGCGCTGCTGTACTCTGTGGGCCAAGGCTCATGTAAAATGGACTTTTGCAAAGTGGCAAAGTGTCCTGTGGTCAGACAAGTCCAAATTTGACATTCTTGTTCGAAATCAGGGGCGTTGTTTCCTCTGGGCTAAATAGGAGAAAGACCACCCCTCCTGTTATCAGCAAACTGTTCAAAAGCCAGCATCTCTGATGGCATGGGGATGCATTAATGCTTATGTAGTGCGGCACTTGCATGTTTTAAAGCGCACCATGAATGCTGACAGGTATAAAAAAAAGGTTTTAAAGCAACATATGCTCCCCTGCAGACAAAATCTATTCCAGGGAAGGCCTTGTGTATTTCAGCAGGTGAATGCCTGCAGTCCTGATTTTTCACCGATTGAGAACATTTGGCACATAATTAAAGGAAAAGTCCGTCAAAGGAGACCCAAAACTCTCCAGCAGCTGGAAGCCAGAATTTAACATGAGTGGGATCATATTCCAATGGCTCAACTCAAGAAACTTGTCTCCTCAATGCCCAGACGCCTCCACTCTGGGTAAAAAAGAAGAGGGAATGCTTCATCCTGGTAAACAGGCCGCTGTCCCAACTTTTTTGAGACCTGTAGCAGCCATAAAATTTGATAAAATTGTAAAATTTCACAGTTTCAACAATTGCTATGTTATCTCTGTTCTATTGTGAATAAAATACTGGCTGGTGTGATTTGAAAGTCATTGTGTTTTGATTTTATTCAAAATTTAAACTTTGTCCAAACTATTTTGGAATTGGGGTTGTATCAAGAACACATATCAAAAGGCGTGCGTAATTTTTATTTATTTATTTTTATTTATTTTTTTTTTTAAATTTGGCATCTCCAATCCCACCCGAATTTGGAATGCCCAAACGGGGAACTATGTACAAAACTTGCTCGTATGCGACCCCTTGCTGCCAACTCAGGATAGTGAGACAGTTTACGGCTCTCCTCCGAAGCACGTGCCTGTCTGCCACTGATTCTTATACACTCATTGGTTGAATCTTCACAAGTTCAGAACTAGGGCGGAGGATACCCGGACATGAACCAACCCGGAGTCTTCCTGACGAGCGCCCGTCTGGCCAACAGGAGGCGCTGGAGCAACGAACAAAGCTGATATATATTATATACCCAAATCCGGCAGTCCCTTTCCAATTTGAAACCCTGTAGTGCGATAGCCAGTTGTGCGCTACTCTGAAAAAGCTGCCGACCCCTGCCGGTGGGTACACCGGGGCTCGAACTCGCGACTTGGTGATCACCTCTGCACTGCAGAGCAGTGCCTTAACCGTGTGAGCCACCTGGCGGCTGAGGCGTGCGTAATTTGATGCGGGCTGGTAGCAATTTAAGTAAATTAATTTTTTTTTTTATCTCGTGCTTCCATGGAGGGCTCTGGAGGAGAGCTTCATCTCTTCACAATCTGTGGCCCGAACCCCAGTTCTCCCCACCATCGGAATCTTAAAAAGGAGAAAAAAGAGAAACAGTTTGCAGAATACTTACGGTGCGCACGCCTTGCTTGCCTCCTCATAACTGCACGTTTCCTCCTTTTCAGCTCTGGCTTTGTCTGATAATTATGAGGCACAGCTGTGTTCCTTCATGCCTCTCTCTTCCAGGCCCGCCTAGCCTCATGACTTGCAGGTGGTGGGAACTGTCCACGGTCCTGCAAGTCTAGGGAGTGCTGCACGGACGTCGGCTCTCTGTCTGCTGTCCGTTGTGCTGAAGTTCTGCTCTGCACCATTGTTGAAAGGGAGGGGAATTGGCTGTTGTGGGTGTGCTGACGTGGTCGAGGAGCGTGGCCACGATCCGGTTTGCCGCAAGGCTGAGCACTGAAGCTGCAAAGGTACCAACTGACATCGTTAGCTTTGATTTATTGTAACTGTGATGACCCCGGAGTGAATGCCTTCTTTTTTTCATCCAATTCAGTTACTTCGATGTGTATTAGAAGTGCTGTTTCATTTCATTGGTTTACGTCCATATTTCCCCTCCTCCCTGGTGATGTGTGTTTTGTGTCTAATTGCTCTCGTGATCTGTTGCAAGTTCCTGTATTGTAATTATCCTTTGAGCTTAGAGTCAAACAGTTTTCTGAACACTGCGCTCTCCCATTGGGGTTCCTTCCACCTCTGTACCTTATTGCTGTCAATTAACCTGACCATTGGATTGTACTTTGCCTCTGTGCTTGATTCCTGGCCTGGGCCACTACAAACCAATCAAACTGTTCATTACATGTAAATCCACACATGTTGTTTATATTTTGATTTGCCCTTGGCCATGTTTGTATGTAGGTTAAACAACTAGAGCCTTACGAACTAGAATTTTGGAACATTTGAGTGCAGTCATGAGAGGAGATGTAACCTCATCTGTTTACCGACACTTCCTCACTGCTATTCATTCTTTTTCTGATTTGAAATTCTTGGACATTGAGTTAGTATTGCCTAACAGAAGAGGCGGGGACTTGGATAAAAAACTTTTACAGAGAGAGGCTTTTTAGATCTGTGAATGTAAAAGCTTCTTTCCTAAAGGGATGAATGAAGACATAAACTACTCACGTTTTTTATAGATCTCATCATGTGTTTTATGATTATATACTATATAACTATTTTAATAGTAATATGTTTGGTTTTTTAATGGGATATTTGCTTCCACTTACCTAGGCTTGGGTGTAGCCCCTCCCATGACACCTCTCTGTTAATTGTGTGATTGCTATTGCTCTTTCTTAATTGTTTGTCTGTGGTTTTTTTTCCATGAACATTGAGAATAGCGATGTGCTGAAACGTCTGCTCATGCTCCTTATTAAAGTTGCTTCTTTTTGCTAAAACTTTTTTGTCTTTTTTATTCAGAATGCGCACCAATTACTCCATCCTTCTCTCATTCACTGGTTTTACGCACCTGAAGAAAAGAATTTTCATCTTGAGCGCGACAATATCTTTTTATTTTTTATTTTTTCATTTCTGGGCCACAACAATTACATTTTTCTCTGGTGGGTGTCAACGTCAGCCCTAAGAACAAATATGTTGCTTTTTTGAAGTTTGGCTCAGTGGTGGAGTGTATGCTCATTTTCTTAAGGATAAAACTGTACCATTTAAGTGTTTTGTGCAATGGTTCCAAGTAATATTTATTTTCCTTTAGCCAGTGCTTTAATGATTAATTTAAATACGGGTTTGGTTTGGTCTGCCCTGTTCATCTATAAATGACGGTATTGCACCCTATATGTAATTGTTTAGCGGCACCAATCAGGATAAATAAGGGCTGGCAGACAAGAGCAGCTTCTCGAGTAGGGGTGTAACGATTCTGAATGTTTTTAAAGGGATAGGGGCGAACATCCGAGTTTTCCCTTTTCCTTTATTAAAGGGGACCTAACATGCTGATCCTTCTCTTAATACATATTAGTAATGTTATAATGTTGGTTGTCCATGCTGAACCTCTGAAAAGTTTCTAAATATAAGATCCAGGGATTTTGCCATAATCCAAGAACATGATTTCGTGAGCGTGATTTCCTCTCTGAACAGCTCCTCCCAAGATCTTCACGAGATCTGGGTAAAACCTGACGTCAGGTTGTGCCGTCCAATTAGTACAGACCTAGCCAGAGTACACCACTGCGCTGGACCTGCCCACACCAGAAACTATTCTTGCAGGTACTAACAACGGCAGATCATACTATGTCTTAGTAGTGTTTCCACTTTTGGAAATACAAAAGAAGAACTGCAGATCATTTGAGGTGCAATTTTGTTAGTAGCTCTCCCAAAGCTACCTGTCCGTTTAGTTTTGGAGGCGAAAAAAAACAAATATTCCTCTTCCAAAAGACGATGCCACCAGAAATCAGTGGGTAGCTTTTTTTTGTTTGCTTGCAGAAAACAGCCACGGCCAAAGCGAACATTAGCTGTTTGTGCTCAGCATTTCACCAAAGACAGCTTTGTCAATAAAGGATAATTCGACACAGGATAAGCGTTTCAGCTGCTTCTCAAACCTGAAGCGGTTGCATCGATCTAATGCTTGGAGCCACAAGCTGTAAGTAACCATATAACAGCAAATAATGTAAGTGAAGCTAATGTGTTACGGGTGGCTAGCACTAACAACTGGCCTCAAACGCAGGCTTTGTAAAATATCTGAAGATAAAGCCTGTATTGGTCGCGACTGTCCGTGACTCTCAGACACAGAAGCTGTTAGTTGCTTTACTGCATAAGCCAACCTGACGTAATAGCCAGTTGATTGTGGCTGTTGCACAGCGGCTAACGTAGCCAAGTTACTGTTGCTAATGTTTGTGTCCTAAATATGCAAGAGTGATATCAGTGATATCAATTCTCCAATGGGTGTGTGAACATGAACCTCATTTGAAGCTAAGTTTTAATTCTTGTCTGTAATTTGGATGCTTGGTACAACTATTCACAATAACAGAACTTGCTGTCTGTAAAACCTATTTTGCAAGGGTTTGTCTCTGTGGTCATGACTGCTCGGTTACTACTGCATGTTAGTTTGCGTGTCGTGCTAAAATGCTCCTGGTTCACTTTTATGCAGTAATTTTGATCGGCATGCTTGTGTTACTTCGGTAAGCATCAATGTGGCAGTTTCATCATTACGTTGCCCGATTGTAGCCACTACAGATAGTGATCACTTCACTAATCCATGACCGGGATCAGCCGGATACTTCACAAATGTCTGAGCAAGCTCTCTGGTGCTACCATGAAAGCAATGCGAAACGCAGAAGCTCTACCGGTTTACAAATGATTTCTCTGCACTTCCTTGACATAATTTCATCCCCCTTTAGGAATCGTTGTGGCTAATAAAAAGCCGAAAAAGGCGGAGATTAAATGGGTAATTCTTTCCTGTATAAGTGATCAATTCAATAGCACCACATAAGCAACTTGTCCGCGCTAATGGAACTTGCGGTCTACAAAACCTGTATAATGTTCATAACATAACCAAGCTCTCTCCAGCTGTTGCGTACTATCCATAAAGCTGCTGTTGCATCAGACACAAAACAAATTTTTCGCTGGACAGATTAGTCTACATTCAAAGCCAATGCAAAGATGCAAATACAGGCGTTATGGGCGCGTTAAGCAGCTTTCACACCGGATGTGAAACAAATTTTTTGCGCAACAGATTACATTCAAAGTCATGACTGCTTATCAGCTACTGCATGTTAGTGTGCATGCTCTGCTAATTAAAAATGCTTCTGGTTTAGAGCTGCCGGATACCTCACTCGGTTAAGGCACTGCGTTGCAGTGCAGAAGTGTCTATCAGGTTGCGGGTTCGCGCCCCGGTCGTACCAACCGGCAGTGGTCGGCAGCTTTTTCAGCGTAGCGCACAGTTGGCCATCGCGCTACAGGGTTTCAAATTGGGATGAGACTGCCGGGTAAGGGAAATAAATATAAACAGCTTTGTTCATTGCCCAAGCACCTCCTGTTGGCCAGACGGGCGCTCGTCAGGAGGATTCTAAGTCTGTTCGTGTCCGGGTATCCTCCGGCCTCGTTCTGAACTTGCCAAGATTCAACCAATGAGTGTATAAGAAGCAGTGGCTGATGGGCACGTGCTTCGGAGGAGATCATTGTTTTTCAATGTAACTTTAGCTCTGCACTGCCACCAGAAGCTTATTTCATGGTTAGGCAGCACTGCACATTAGCCCCGATCTCAAAACTGTACCCTTTGGATTGTCAACATAGCCATGTAGACACATTTTCTTGAGATCAGTGAGTCGTGCGTGAGGTTATGACATCATAGTAACGTCATGACGTAATCTAGCGACTTTTTAGATGGCCAATAGCTACTTTTGGTGATTTGTTTTTGGCAGCACTACCAGTATCGTGCATAGTGCTCTGATCGTTCTGCTGCAAGTATGTGCGCACGTAAATTAAGTCACACAGCTAGCATATCCTGGGCCTTAGGGCTCGCTGAAAGGACTTTCATTCAAAACCCTTTGTTACATTTCTTTTTTTTACTATGTTGGCATAAACTTGGGGTAGCATGTAAAAAAAGAAAAGTAGTCTGCAAAAGGACCCTATCAGCAGGAACCATAATCTGCACTCTGGGTGTGGTGGTCAACAAACTAATGTCCACTCCAAAATCCCTTTAAAACTAACAAAGGATTTATTATTATTCAAGTTGGGTATGGGTACATGGAAAAACAAAACAAGCAAACAAACCCAAAAAAAACTACATAGGCGGCTGACAACAAAAACAGGCAGGAGAGGAGGTAGGGAGAAGGGCTCCGTGGTGGTGCCAAGAATAATAAACCCCAAGCCCTAACCTTCCCTACACCCTATTTTCCTACCAGCCTATCCACAGTCACTAACTAAACCTGCCAACTTACCTACCTGCTACAGAAAAAAAAAGGTACACCACTCACGTTCTTACCTAGTGTGTCTAGACAAAAAAGTTACCTACGGGTGATATGTATACCCCAGGGTCTCTTGCCTAGCCCTCCTCCACTGAGAAAAACAATTAACACAACTGAGGATAAAGAACTTAAAATCACACAGTAAATAACACAAAATCACCAACTAAAGGAGTCAAAATAAAATCTCCCAAACCCCTCTCCCACCCCGCAACTCTAAAATAGCTCTAATACATAGATGAAAGCAAGACAGATGATTTGTCAGAGGTAGATTGGGATACACAGGATTGGGTAAGGATAATTGATCTTAATTGGCAGAATGCAACACAGTTGTGAAGGCTACATAGCTGACGATTAATTGACAGGAAGAGGGCTGAACAAAGGACCACAGCATGCACCACTGCAGGTCAGCACCTGAGGAGAAACAGGAAGGCAAAACAAAAACACATAGCACCACTTTTTTCCTGTAACACCCTTGGTAAATCAGAGGCCCTTTGTAAGAACATTTGTAATCAGAGGGCTCTCTTAACAGTATGCTCTCCCATTTGGGCTCTCCCTAGGGCCCCCACATAGCTAGGAGTCACGACCCTTAGCGAGGGCTTTCATAATCATAGGTCCCTCTGAAACCATTCCCCCCTACTTCCTTGAACCCCTAGTTGGGAAACATTAGGGCTCCCCAAGGAGTATTCACGAGAGGCACTACAGTAGGGCCAGCCCAGGGGCCCTCTGACTGCCGTCCCCCATAGCCCAGGGGCCCTCTGGCTGCCGTATCCCATAGCCCAGGGGCCCTCTGACTGCCGTACCCCATAGCCCAGGGGCCCTCTTACTGCTGTCCTCCGTAGCCCAGGGGCCCTCTGAGTGCCGTCCCCCATGGCCCAGGGGCCCTCTGATTGCCGTCCCCCGTGGCCCAGGGGCCCTCTGATTGCCGTCCCCCGTGGCCCAGGGGCCCTCTGATTGCCTTATCCCATTGCCCATGGGCCCACTGATTGCCGTCCCCGTGGCCCAGGGGCCCTCTGATTGCCGTACCCCATAGCCCAGGGGTCCTCTGATTGCCGTCCCTGTCCCCCCCGCCCAATTCATATCACCCTTCTCTCTCGGTTCTCTGCAGATTTGCCCTATCACAGTGTGAGTAGTCCTAAGATCCTAGAGAATAGAGGCCCTCTGACATCGCAATTGGCATTGGCATCTGAGGGCCCCCCTCTGGGCCCCTGGACCCTTGGGCCCCGGCCCCACTGGCCCGGTCCGTAATATGGCCCTGCTCATAGACTATCTATTTTACAGCTTCATGAACTTGGCACCCCATATGACGAAAATCTGAATGAAACCCATTACATTTGTTTCTCCTTTGTTTGTGCAGGCAAAATGAAAATTCATTTCCTGAAGCTGCTATTCGTTTTGGATGGAATTCTTAATGTCTCCGAAATGGTGACAATGGATTTTGGACTGTGTAACCATACCAATCCCTTACAGGAAAACATTTAAATGCTTGTAAAGTCTCAATCCTCTGAAATGGCAATAATAGCTGTTTTGCAGTTGCTACACACAATTATTTCACCCAAAAACTGCTCATATTTACAGTGAAGTGAAACACTTTTTTTTGGTCTCGGTCTTGGTCTCGGTCTCGTCCTGCTCTGGTCTTGGTCTCGAAATGGTCTGTCTTGGTCTTGGTCTCGGTCTTGTCTTGGTCTTGCTACCCTTTGGTCTTGGAATTGTCTTGGTCTTGGCTAAGGGGGCCTTGACTACATCACTAGAACAATACGATGACCAATGCTTAACAATGTCAATGGCTTCTCGAAAATTCTCAGTCTATAATTACATTCTAAAATCCACAAGGTCTGAAAACAACCTATACAATGTACAACAGTTAATGAAAACATCAAAATGGCTTTTCTGAGAAATATGTGGTAAAAATGGCTTGAATACACTGTTACCGGTCTCGCAATTTAACAACACTTGCACATTATTTAGCCAACTATATGAGCCAACTTTTGTGAAAATATCTTAGGTGCGTTTTCATAGGAACCTGGGTGTTTTTCAAGATGAACTTTACGTTTTACATGAAGACAGATGCATTTTTCAATGGAAAATTGTCTGAAACTTTTTCAGTTTTTACCCCTCGGCCAAACTTTGGCCAGAGGGGTATTGTTGTCACCTGCGTGTCTGTCTGTCTGTCGTCTGTCCATGACTTTGTCCGGGTCAGTACAACTAATGATCGCAGCTTCACCAAATTTGGTATGGTAACTCATTATGACCCATAGATGTGCAATATCAGGTTTTTGCTGGATTTGACCTTTGACCTTGGCCAAGGGGTATTCAGCAACGTGTTATGTTTCACATATATACTTATGTTTGGTATCAAAATGTCTGTCATGTTGTTGTGTAGCCATTTAAAATCATCTGGTTTTTTTGAACAATCATTTATGGGTTTAAATTATGGACTTTTTGAGGCCTTGCCCCACAAAAATCTTGAAATCACTAAATGGGTCACAGATCACTTCCTGTTTGCAAATTTCACACTTCAAATCTATTTTCTGGACAGTCCCACATGTAGGTAAATATTACTAGAAGATTGTTCAAATTGGACTGTGGGCTAATTTGCCTATACCCTGCAAAACCTCCTTTTTATTACAATTGAAAGGTGTTACAAATAATTTTTTTGACTCTTGCATAGACTGAATGCATGTTTGAAGGCTCATTCCATGATTACTGATGTTAAAAAAATTGTTTAAAATGGTTTGAGGTGACATTATTCTGCAAAATTACCTCTGATGGTCAGTTGTTCCAGTATATAAGGTGACATGAACATTGAATAGTATCGCAGTGTTAAACATGATTGCATGGCGGGAGGGCTCTCTGAGTTTGTTTGTATCCACATTGTGGCCTTACCTGATGCTGAAGACATTAAATGCTGCCACAGGACACTGAAGACAGTATGAAAGCATTTCAGAGACCGGATCGCAAGAAACTAGTGGCAATGGAGGTGCAAAATGGAAATGAAGTACCTCTGGTGTTCGTTGTCTATGTATGACAGATAAAAAAAAAAAAATCTGCGGTTGACAGCTCAACAACTTGATATCAATAGCGCCAGAAGTGAAGAGATGAAAGCATCAAGATCTACTATTTCCAGAGACGCCTTTGTGAAAATGGTCTGATTGATCGCGTTGCTGCCAAGAGCTGGCACCATCAAAAAAAGACTTGAGTTTGCCAAGAAATTTGGCAAAAGATTAGACACTAAATGAAGGGGAACAAATTCTTTGGACTAATGAATCAAAATTTGAAATTTTTTTTTTTTTTTGCAAAACTTATGCATGCCGTAGAGACAGAGAACATTTCAGAAATGAATGTTTAACCCCTTCAGTTAAGGGGTGGTAATATTCTGGTTTAGGGTTCAGTCTGCTCCAAAAGAGCCGGTGATCTCATAAAAATCAACGGAATCATGGATCAAAAGAAGTATCACAGTATCGTTGTGAGCCACACATTACCATCTATAAAGGTTTTGAAAAACCGTAAAAGGCAGTCAATAAATCTTACTTTTCACTTATCATTCTTCATTCAACCACTCATAATCAGTAAGCTGAAAACAGGAGAGACACATTGGTGTAAACCTGTTTTTTCCAGTTTTTTCTTCATTATCAGTACAGTGGTAAACTCACAATATACCCAACTCCATTAGACATAGCCAGTTACCTTGATGTGGCCAATTAGCAATAAATACGAACTTGTGCGCATTGTTATTTGTGGATACATAATGCATCATGTGTTGGGAATCGCTGAGTTGTATGTTTGTTTTTAGTATGTTTTAGTAATTTTAGTTGCTATTTATTTATTTATTATATTTATTCTTTTAGAGTATGTATGTTTCTGCGAGATTGCGCTGTCTTTGGTCTTGAATGTTTTCCTCTCGTTTCAGTCTCTAGGTGTCACGCTCTCTTCCCTGTATTTCGGTGTGTTGGGCTACCCCCACAACACGCAAGGAGCTACAGTGTTTCTTAGGGTTTGCCAATTTTTACCGCCGTTTCATTCGTAATTATAGTACCGTTGCTGCCCCACTAACCGCCCCTGTTCTCCAACAGCCAAATCCTGAGAAGCAGTTCATCGTCGAGGTTGACGCCTCCAACACTGGCGTGGGGGCAGTTCTGTCCCCCCAACGCAACGGCAAAGATAATAAGATACACCCTTGTGCCTTCTTCTCCCGCAGATTAAGCCCGGCCGAGAGAAACTATGATATCGGAAATCGGGAGTTACTGGCGGTAAAATTGGCATTAGAGGAGTGGCGTCACTGCCTTGAAGGGGCTAAGGTTTCATTCCAGGTCTGGACTGACCATAAGAATCTGGAGTACCTCCGCACAGCTAAGAGACTTAATTCTCGCCAATCTCGTTGGTCACTATTTTTCGATAGATTTAATTTCACCTTAGCTTATCGCCCAGGCTCCCTTAATAAGAAACCTGACGCCCTGTCACCTAAATTAGCACCAGACGCTCCTCCCAAGGAGCCACAGACCATCCTGCCTGGTTGAGTTGTGGTGGGGTCATTAGTATGGGAACTGGAGAATCGGGTTAGAAGGTCACAACCTTCTGGGGGGCCACCTAATAACTGTCCTAAGAACTGTCTATTTGTCCAAGACAATCTCCGGGCCGAAGTACTCCAGTGGGCCCATTCTTCACGTCTCGCCTGCCATCCTGGAGCCAACCGGACCTTGGCCATGCTAACTCGGAGGTTCTGGTGGGCAACGGTCCGAAGAGATGTCAAGAGTCTCACCACGGCTTGTCCGGTCTGTGCCCAGAATAAAGTCACCCACACTGCTCCAGCTGGTCTCCTGCAACCACTTCCAGTCCCTTCCAGACCCTGGGCTAATATCGCAGTGGATTTTGTGACCGGCCTTCCGCCCTCCAGAGATAACACCGTCATCCTGACCATTGTAGACCACTTCTCGAAGGCAGTACATCTCGTTCCGCTGGCCAAGCTTCCCTCTG
Organism: Gymnothorax reevesii; assembly: GCA_029721435.1. Classification (NCBI taxonomy): domain Eukaryota; kingdom Metazoa; phylum Chordata; class Actinopteri; order Anguilliformes; family Muraenidae; genus Gymnothorax; species Gymnothorax reevesii. The sequence goes on along the minus strand of CM056576.1, from coordinate 76,576,112 downwards.
CCAGAGCCTACTCGTCCAACACGTTATTAGAATACACGCCATTCCCTCAGACATTGTCTCCGATCGTGGCCCTCAGATCATCTCACAAGTCTGGCGAGCTTTTTGTTTTGTTTTTTTGTTTTGTTTGCCCTGGGAATAAAGGTAAATCTTACCTCTGGTTTTCATCCTCAGAGTAACGGACAGACAGAGAGAGCCAATCAACAGATGGAGAGCGTCCTTCGGTGCCTCACTTCCCGAGACCAGGGGGACTGGAGCGAACAACTGCCCTGGGTTGAATATTCTATCAACATCCTTCCCACGGCTGCCTCAGGTGTGTCCCCCTTTCAAGCTTGTCTCGGGTACCAACCTCCTCTGTTTTCTTTCCCAGGAGGTTGAGGTCAACGTCCCTAACATCCAGGAGTTTCTCCGGAGGTGCCGAAGGACGTGGGAGGAGACTCGTTCCACTCTCCTAAAAGCTGCTGAGGAGATGAGTCGTCAGGTCAATCATCGTCGCTCAATGCCGCCTCAGTACAAAGTAGGACAAAAAGTATGGTTATCTTCCAAAGGCATTGCCTTAAGGACTGAAAGTCACAAGTTAGCACCTCGTTCATCAGTCCGTTTGTTATAGAGAAGATAGTTAATCCTGTTTCTGTTAGACTTAAGTTACCAGCCTCCATGAGCCGTATCCACCCAGTCTTTCATGTGTCCTGTATCAAGCCTGTGCTGAGTTCCGTCCACACCCCTGCCCTGACCAATCCTCCTCCCCCGAGGCTCATCGATGGAGGAGAAACCTACAAAGTGCACAAACTGCTGGACGTTCGTCGACGAGGAAGGGGTCTACAATACTGGGTGGACTGGGAAGGATATGGCCCAGAGGAACGCTCTTGGATCCCCGCACGTCACATACTGGACAAACGACTCATAATAATAATGCATCAATTTTATATAGCGCTTTTCTGGACACTCAAAGATGCTTTACAATGGAGGAATTATTCATTCACTCACACATTCACGCTCTGATGGTGGTAAACTACGTTTTTGTAGCAGGCTGACGGAAGCGTGGCTGCCAGTATGCGCCTACGGCCCCTCCGACCACCACCAAACATTCACACACTGCCATACAGGAGGGAGGGTTCCTATATTGCATGTTTTGTGGGTGGGGGAAACCGGAGTACCCGGAGGAAACCCACGCGAACACAGGGAGAACACAGAAAGGCCCCAGGCCGGATTCTAACCCACGACTTCTTGCTGTGAGGCAGTAGTGCTAACCACTATGCCACTGTGCCGCCCTCATCAAGGACTTTTAAGCCTAAGTTGAGACCGCAAGGTGGCGGTCTCAGAGCAGGGGGGGGGGGGGGTTCTGTTGGGAATCGCTGATTTGCATGTTTGTTTTTAGTATCTTTTAGTAATTTTAGTTGCTATTTATTTATTTATCATATTTATTCTTTTAGAGTATGTATGTTTCTGCAAGATTGCGCTGTCTTTGGTCTTGAATGTTTTCCTCTCGTTTCTGTCTCGTGGTGTCTTGTCTTTTTCATCACACTCTCTTCCCTGTATTTCGGTGAGGTAATTCCACATCCTTCTTTCTTGCAGTTCTCATTGACTATCCACACCTGAGAGTAGTTTAGAGAGGCACAGGTGATTAGTTAGATCAGAGTTAGAACTCCACCTGTTTCCCCTCTCTCTCCTATCACCGTCCTTGCTTTTGTAGTTACGCCTCTCTCTACAGCTGTCCTGTATTTAGCTGGGATTCCACATATTTAATTTGTGTTTAAATGACCTACTTTTTCCCCTTCTTGTCGACTCGTTTCTTCCCTTAAGCTCGCTTTGGTTAAGTCTCGTTTCTGCGTTTTCTGGTTTTGATTGCTGATTGCTCGTTTCTTGTGTATTCTCCCGTAAGTTTTGTTATTGTTTGTTTGTATTACGTTGTTTGATTGCAAGTTGAGTGAGTAGTACTTCGTTCTCCCTTATTCACATTTTGTACCCATCTGTTTAGATTCTCCCGTGTTTCTCCCTTATCCCATCCAACTCCCTTTTCCTTCCCCTTCCATACCCTTAGATCTACCCCTTTTGTTACTGTCTTTGTGCGGATTGATTTCCAGGTTACTGAATATTTCTGCTTGTCCCCTGACTCTGATTCTGACTATTCTGCCTTACCCTGTTTGCCTGGCTATCAATCTGTTTCTGTATTTAACCATGAGATTCGCTAATCCTAATAAATGCCCTGCTGAGGCTGAAGTGCATTTGGAGTCGAAGTCCGTTCCTTTCAGTATGCACCTTTTTCTATTCTCTTTCTACTGTGGCGAAGTTTTGCAATGAGTAGGTTTTATATCAATCTGAAGAGTACCAGAAGATGGTTAAAATTTTTCCAGCAGAGAGTAAGACAGATAAAAAAATGTACTTTTTTATCCTCTGTGAAGCTAAGAACAATTGCATCACTTTCAGCTGAAGTTGGACAGTATCCAGAGCTGAATTGGGTCATATTCAGAGAACAGACAATATAATATGTTCACAAAAGGACGTGGCATAGCAAAAATGTTCGATATTTCTTCACAGTTTTATTTCACTTAATTTCTCCTTCCCAGTGTACCAGGATACTATAGCACAACCCACAAAGCAAATCTGTAATTTCAATATGTGCCCATTGCACTCACTGTTTTTGTATGGAAGTGAACAGTTCATCATCACTGTAGGCCTCAGAGCACAGTAATAAGCAGCAGAGTCAGACAGCTGCACCCTCTGTATTGTTAAAGGTACAGTGCTTGAGGTTTTGTTGAGATGAGCATCAAATCTCTCCTTGAATTCTGGTGCATTGTTTTTTGAGCCGTATACTGTAGATCTTGTCTCAACATGAACTTAGGGAATCCATTTGGTTACTGTATGTACCAAAATAGAAATGGCTGTGCACTGCTTGTGCTATATTTGCAGTCAAGTGTCACTGACTCTCTTTCAAGACCAATCTTATCTCTGTTGGACTGCGTCACGGTGTCTTCAGCTCTGCATTCAGAAAAAAAGAAGAATTCAGAAATTTTCATAGCACAAAACAAACATCACTTGAATGGAATGAATGAATGAATAAAATAAATAAATATAAAATCTTACCAAAGCTATAGATACCAATGATAAAAAGAATATGGATCTCAATGTCCATTGCAACACTCCAAAATAAGTTGAATTAATGATGTGAACAAGTATAATCCAACGAAAAGCAAGAAAGACTTTGAGAATGAGGCATGAAGCAATGAACTATCGAGACTGCAGAGGATTTCTCTGGTTTCAGTTGACTGGTACCATAGTGTTAGGCTTCAAGAGGAGGAGCTTACGTTAGTCTTGGACCGAAGGTTTCAATTTTGGTAAATTTGTCTCATACTAAACAAATACAGGAGGCGGCCAGATATCAGATGCGCCCGTGAAAAATGGCTTTTACAACAAAGTGTCTGAACCACCGTTCCAAAACCGTCTACATCAGGCGTCCTCAATCTTTCCCAGAAAGGGCCTGTGTGGGTGCAGGCTTTCATTGCAACCAAGCATTTACACACCTGATACTACTAATCAACCCCTGGACTGCTTACGAATAAGCTTGATTAGTAGCATCAGGTGCATAGCTGGTTGGTTGCAATGAAAGCCTGCACCCACACCGGCCCTTTGTGGGAAAGATTGGGGACCCCTGATCTTGTACATCTACACTACTGATTCCCATTTATTACCCGAAGCCAAAGTATGGCCATCGAGTACTGCAAAGGCCTTGCGTCCGTCTGTCTGTCTGTCTGTCCATCTGTGTAGACAATAACTCCTTTCCTATTAATCTCAGTTTAATGAAATTCAAAGGGACTGTTCTTCGGACATATAGCTTGGACAAGTTTGAAGATGGGTAATCTTGACCTACTTTAAGGAGTCAGAAGGTCACATTCTTTGTAAACACTGTTTCCTTGATTACATCCACTATTTTTGTGGTCGCCACTTAAAATTTACAGCATGTATGTTCTGGATAATCAGCTTGTAGAACATTAAAGGTGGATGAACTTGACCTGGTTAATGGGGTCAAAAGGTCACATTGTTTCTGAACAGTGTTACTTTCATTACGCCTTTGCACTACCATGACATTTTTTGGTGTAGCCATGTCAAATTCATAAGGTGAACTCACTGGATAATCAAGTTGGATGACATGGAAGCTACATGGCCTTCACCTACTTGAAATATCTTCTAATAACAATTTCATGTAGCAACATTATCAACCAAACTGTTCAGTCACGTTTAACATAACATCGAATTTTGATGACTGCGCATCATGTCAAACTTCATATTCAGAATGCCAAACGATGTAAAGTCCCAGCTGTCCTGTTCCACTGTGGATTGTGACTTTGACATGGTCGCATTACAAGAAACACAGTATTTTTTTGGAAAAAAACGACCCAGTCAAAGAATGTCATCTTGTGGCAAATTGAAGGCACTACATGAGCCTTTTTGGATATAGTGTGTTTTTTTTTTTTCTAACCTGCCACACTCAATGAGTGAGACTTCACATCTGAGTGCTTTCACTTGCCAATGAACATTATATAACATGAACAACTTTTTCATATACTCTAAAACTGCTAAATACAGTATGTATAGGTGCACTTCTCAGTGTTTAAACTACTTATTTCTAGTGTTATGACAAGTGTAGGGAAAGATTTGCATTCTGTTTTTCAACCTGATACTGATAACAGAGCTTCAAACAATGCCAACAGGTTGAAGTGCAGTGGTCAATTCTTTTAAATTCCAAAAGTTTTCTCCTTAGATATGTGACTTAGGGAAATATTTTACCTTTAGTCAGGGAATTGTCCATAGACATTGCATAAAACCCCTCAAATGTTTTCCAAAGGTGAGAGTGTTTATTTAGCACTTTGCTGCATAATTAAATGCACATGTAATGGAATTCTATGGGAAGATCTGAGGGAAATATCCCATAAAGATGTCTTATGCAACTGTCCACAGCACTGCAATCACTGACCACAGAGCATTGCTTCATTTTGCGTAGTGAGCCTGCAAAATCTCAGCTAGCGGACTGTAACTCTATCCATTACTTTAAATATTTGCACAGGCACTGTACAGTGCTATGACGAAGTATCTGATCCATGCCCAATTTCTACTTTTTTTCACTCATTTGTCATATTTGAATGTTTCAGATCAGGTCATCCAACCAACTTACAATTTGAGACAATGTAAATGAGTAAATTTAAAAAGCAGTTTGTTTCATTGACTGAAGGTGAAAAGTTATTCAAAACCTATATCATCCATGTGAAAAAATAATTGACCCCAAAACATGACAGATGGTTGTGCTGTGATCAGAAGTTTGCAATAACTAGTCATATCAACATTACGATTTGAACATAAGGGAAATTTTCCGGCACCCTGCTTCAGACTGTCCCACTGTTTACATAAACCTCTAAACCCCCTCCTTCAGGTTTATTAAAATCATATCTATACTGGGTTCTCAAGTATTAGAAAATATTAAGTCAGTTAATTAAAATACATTTTGAACTTGTCTATGGGTGGATCTGACTGTATCTGACGAGCAGAGGATAGCCACACCACCAAGGCATATCTGGCTTTTTCCTTTATTCAAGTCAATTTGGGACCATAATTTACAAAAATGAACATAATGATTGGTCACACTTTATTTGAAGTGTTGCTCATAAAGGCTTTATACAGCATGTATAATGCATTTAGCCACTAACTAATTGATACTGTCAGTTATATCACAGCTGGCGTCACATGCTGAAGAAGGATGTGTTATGTCAACCTTTACTGTTGTGTTCTGGGGTTCTGGCCTTTGGTCAGGACAATATTTTTCTTGGTTTTATAGCCTCAGTTCATGTCTCAGTTTTAACAGTTTCTTGTATTAGGATTACTCATTTCATAATTCATGTTTGTTGTCCATGTTTTTACTTTTCCAGGTTTTGTCTCTTGCCAGGTCTGCCCAGCCACTCCACCGCTTGTCTGCGTTCCGCCCCGTGCCTTCGTTGTTGCACATTTCAGAGCTCTGGTTGGCTTTGGTATTTCCCCCTTCCTTCTGTGCTGGATTCGGGGCTGTCTAAGCTTAATTGACAATTAACTGTTTTTAAGTCACTAACATTTACTAACATTCACTGGGTGGTGTAATTCTTAGATAGGCACATTACTAATACTACTAATTTAGACAGGGAGTTTGTTGTCATGATTCCTGCTTTGCTATTTCAAGTCTTGCTGTGCTTTTCTGTTCTGAACATTCATGCTGCTTTCAAACTGCATACTTGGTACTTAAGCTGAGCACGCTCATTCTCTTTAATGAGCAAGTCTTGTCCACCAATCTCTGTCCATGTTATGATCTTGCCATGCCTCTTGTTCTCCTTCTCCAGGTGTTGCCCCTCATGTGTTCTTATTTCTTACCCTTTATCTGGATGCGGTGGAAGTTGGGCTGGCAGACTGAGTCTCAAGTCCTTTCCAAGTTTCATTCCTAGTTCATGGTCAAGTCTAGTGTTCACAGCCTTGTTATTTTTGTATATATTTATAGCCTTTGTGCTTTTTGTCCTGTTCGAGATCTGGTATTCTTTTCTGTTTATTGCTATTTCTGCCTGGAGTTTCCAGTGATTTTTTGTTTTTGCCATTTTTGGATTCCTTTGTTCTAGCTCTGCGAAGCTCTCTTTAGTTTGTATTTTGCAACCCCTTGGGCGAAGTTTTTTGCTGGTCCTTGTGCCTGATTTTCTTTATTTTTTCAATAAACCTTATTCCTCCATCCTCGCATCTGGTGTCTAACTGGTCCCGTATCATTTACAAAGTATGACATTTGCTTATGTATGATTTATGAAGACATTATGTTTCATTTATGAAGGCTTTATACATCCTGTATAAAGCCCTTATGAGCAACACTTCAAATTAAGTGTGATAGGGTAGGAGACTTGAAACCTTTGATAGATACTATAAAATAATGTGGAAAATCATTATGAAAATAATAAATCAGGGGAAAGTAGGGTCATTTTCTCAAAAACTTATATAGCATTGAACTTCTTTCTGTAACCACTGACATCACCATCTACTAGCCATTAAATAAAATGCAACTTTTAGAGATTTCCACATCGGCTTCACTTTTCTGACCCGGGCGTTGCATCTACCTTTTTATACAGTCTAATATATACATATATGATCCTGCGCCGCTGCGTTTCTTCTTCGTCTTCTTGATTGAATGACTTCTGCGATTAGATGTTGGGTTACACACTGCCCCCTGCTTTATCAGACAGGAATTTATCAACCACATTAGATAGGTGGTGTTACACCTACTGCAGTCCAAGTCAGCCTTTTTTTTAAGGTTTAAAATACAGGAAATTTACGGGAAAATATTTGAGCGGGAAGACAGTGGGAAAGACGGGTAAAATAAGGGAGAATCCTGGGAAAAACGGGAGGGTCGACAAGGCATGGTCTTCTTTCACAACCATGGGGGAATTTTTGCCAAGTCTCATTGGCCACTCTTATTTCAATTCAGCCACACTTGAGGGTTTTCAAGCATGAACTGGCTGTTTAAAGTCATGCCACAGCATCAGCTGGACTCAATTCAGGACTTAGACAAGATCACCCATCACCTTCATTTTTTTTCCTCTGAGCCATTCAGAGGTGAAATAACTTGTGTGCTTTGGATCATTGTCCAGCTGCATAAGCCAACTGCAATTGAAGTTTACGTCTCAAACTAGACATTCTCTTTCAGGATTTTCTGGCAGGGGGCAGAATCCATGCTTCCATCTATTCTGGCAAGTCAACCTGGTCCTAAAGCAGCAAAGCAGCCCCAGACCATCACATTACTACCACATTGTTTGACTGTTGGTTATGAATTTCAAATCATGGACTGTTATGTCACGCCAAATGTATGGAAATCCATGTCTTCGAAAAAGTTCTACTTTTGATTCATCTGTCCACAGAATATTGTCTCAAATGTATTGGGGTCATCAAAATGTTTTTTTTTTCTTTTTAGCACATTTGACTTGAGTTTTTCAGTTTTTTTTTTTTTTTTTTGGTCAGCAGTGGTTTTTGCATTGCAGCTCTTCAGTGGATGGCATTTTTTCCCCAGAATCTGTCTTTTTGTTGAATACCAAACATTGACCTGAATTGAGGCAGGTGATGGCTGCAGTTCTTTACATGTTAGTCTGGGCTCTTTTCCAGAAGGTGTTGTTGATGCACTTTTGGAGGAATTTCGGTTGGCCTCTCCTGAGAAGGTTTACCATCCATCCATCCATTTTTTTTCCTGCATTTGTATCGTGGTTCACATCATGGTTTGCTGCAGCCCCAGAGCCTTAGAGGGGGCTTAACAACCCTTTGCAGACCGATTGATGTCAATAATTTTGTATCTCATCTTCTCTTGAATTTCTATAGATTGCTCTGCCTACTTTGTATTGCCTGATGGGGGAATTTGGGAATTACTTTGTCACATTGGGCCAGGTAGGGTTGGATAGCTTTCTTCCTTTCATAAATAAACTCATCATTCAAAAACTATATTTAGTGTTCACTCAGGTTATCTTTGTATATTTGTAAAATTACTTTGATCTGAAACATTTATGTGTGACAATATGCAGAAAAAGAAGAAATCCAGAAGGGGCAAATACTTTTCCACGACACTGTAAAAATATTGAACCACAGAAACACATCCCCCCCAAAAATGAAATTTGGATTCAGGTTTGAAATTGTTTTGAAATTGTCTAAATAGATTCTAGTGGTAGTATGATCATGCATACAGTAAATAAATGTATTATTCATAAGAATTAAAATTCTTAAAAGAGATTTAATGCAAGAAAAGAAAACAAAAAATAATTAAAAAAAACCATAAAAAATGTGCCTCTAAGCATGCAATTTGTGAGAAGAGCATGTGAAGAGAGCTGAATTTATTCATTTTTATTATTATGTCTTCTTCATTATGATTATGAAGGACCTTCTTAGATTTACAGTGACATCATCTGGTATTTATCCCCTCTACTGATTTTTGACTAGGCCACTCAAATTATAATTCTGTTTCTGTGAAATGGACTTGCTCCGGTGCTTCAGTATTCAGTATTGCAGGACATGATGGCCTGTGATGCATGGACATTCTCCTTTAGCCTACATTTGTCTTTGCAGTATTTTGCATCTTTGCAACCCTCCTTAAGATAACATTTTTGGCCAGTCCATCTAATAAAGTAATCATGACTGTTAACAGGGTAACCTTAAGGTAGGTCATTTGATTAATAACCAAAGCAAGGTGTTCCTAGTTCAAGCCACAAGTGGGGCTCTGGATTCTGACTTGATCTGGAGACATGAAATTGGGAAGGACTGTGACATAAAGCACTTGAGTAAAGCTCCCAAAACTGCTCCGGGGGCTTTATCCTGTTTCTCTCCATCACTTTGTCGGCAATTGCAACTGCTTGGTGTCTTTGAAAAAGAGAAACGTTCTCAATTGAATTTTCCCTGGTTAATAAAAAGGTTTAAAAGAATACTGATGACTTTCTATGAAGCAAGCAAGGCCTGCAGGTCCTTAATTATCTGGGTTCTTTAATTACCTCTCGGGTGAGTCTTCAATGCTCTCTTGATGGAATGTTGGAGGGGGAGGGGGGACATTTCCAGGAAGTTTCACCACTGCTCCATGTTTTCTCTATAATCACTTCTCTTCTTTTACAGGTCTCTGTTTTTGGTGAAATACAAGTACAAAAGCTTTTGTAAATAGTAAAAAGTTAAAAATAATAATTTACTTCTTTGCAAATGGTATCATATATATTTTTATTAATTGAAGATGCCATACTTGGCAAAATACACTGACAAAATTAACATAAAAATAAAATAAATGCATTCATCAAGCATTGTGCCTATTGTACAAGTCTCCGAAGGCATGATCATGATCATGATCATGTCATGATCTGGGGTTGCTTTATTATCCCCCGCCAACACGAAGTGGCAGGGGGATATAGGTTTGACCTCCGTCCGTCCTTGCGTCCGTGTGTGCGTCCGTCCGTCCGTCCGAGATAAAGGGGACAGCTTTACTCAGAAACTACTACAAATACAGTAACCAAATTTGGTGTGTAGCTTCAGACCATAAAGGCCTTGATTGAGTTCGAAAATGAGAAGCGCACGATTGGCGGGGGATGTTGTCGACCATGTCGACTTGTTTGGTTAGGCCTTGGTTCAGCAATGTTCCACAGCAGTTGAATAAATTCAGCAGACAACCTGATTATTCTGAATGACCAGTTGCCCATCAATGGACTTTTTAAGCTCTGATGGAGCCGGCATATTTCAGGGTGAAAATGTCAAAATTAATCGGGGCTCAAATTGTAAAAGAGCGGTTCACTGAGCATGAGGAATTATTTTCACACATGAATTAGCTACCTCTGATTCTGGACCTTAACCAATTGAAAGTCTGGGATGTGCTGGAGAAGGTTTAAGAGAGTGGTTTGACTCACCCATTGCTAATACTATATCTCTGCTAAATATAAATGCAAATATAGTCAGGAAATAATTTTGTTACATTGTATAAGACTGCCAAAACAATACCACAATGAATGTACAGCGTGATCAAAGCTAAAGGTGGCCCAAAAAATAATAGTGTGCAACTTATTTATTTATTTATTATTTTTTTGATGGGCAGTGTATGTGAGGCTGTTTGCAGATCAGGTTTCGTTTAGAAGCTGAATTCGTACTCTTCCTGCGAAACAGTATTGGTACTTAATTCATCCATGTTCTAAATCGTTTTCAGGCGCCTCTTTCTCGTGAATATTCAATATACATTTTGGGTGTTTGACAAATTGATAGGATACTGCAACTGAGCAGTGCATTTGTACTGCATCATTTGAGCAGTTCCATAGATGCTAGCCTCTACAATCTGCACCTCTATGCAAACAGGTTAATATAGTCCCTCAGGTTGCTAAATATTTGGGCAGTGACAGGTTATTTTCGATATCTTACATTATTATAAATTTAAAATGAGCTCAATGTGCAGACTTTCAGCTTTAACTTGTGGGCATGTACATCCAAAGTGGGTGAATCTAGGAACAATTACAGTGCTCCCTATTCTTGCTTGCAATAATCCTACTCTTCAATCCCCGCTTTCTTTAGACCGAAAGTATTGATGCTTGATTGCTTGTGCCGATTATCTAAGTCCTACTTTGTGTTAGATGGTGAGAAGAGAGACATTTTCAACATTGAGGAAATGGAACCACTGGGGACTAGTAATTGTGCCCTGTTAGATTTGATGTATCTTGACAAATTTAAAGAAAACTCTCCTCAAAGGCTGGAATTTGTCTTTCATACTTTAACAAGAAGAGCATAAATTTTAGGACAAAATATCCCCTGAATCTTCTAGATTGCGAGACTGACTGACATGTGGGACAGGTTCAGTGGAGTTATACTTGTATTGCAGGGTAAATTCATTCCAAATGTAAAATTAGTTGAAAGAGCAGGCACCGCAATGGATAATTCCAACTATTTGGAAGAGTTTGAGAGAAAGGAATACTTCTGATAAAATATGCTAAAATCACAGTAATTAGATTATTACAGTTGAATTTTATATGTGGAAAAAGAGCTTAAAGTAGCTTAAAGAATGTGAAAATTGCTGACGATACTTAAACTAATCTTAAAATTTTTTTCTGGCTCGATGGTGATGCTAAAAAAAAAGAAAGTAAAAAAATAGCATAGGTGTATAAGGAATGATCATTGCTGTATGATCATAAGGATACTATAATGAAACATGAATGACCTTGACCACAACATTGAAAGTAACTTGGTTAAATTTGCAAACACTAAATTGGAAGGTTTAGCTAACTGCATATTTTGCCATGACGATTCAGAATGATATGAATAGAATCCAGGAATGGGCAGAAATTTTCCAAATGAAATTATATATTTCCCAATAGGGATGTTAACGATCAATCAGTAATCAATAAATTGCCGTTTAGAATTTAACCAGTAAAAAATTAATTAATGTTCTGTGTACCATTTCTGCAGAGCTATCAAAAATTAGATTTTACACCACAAAAAGAGAGCATATTTCAGTTACACAGATCAAAAAAACTGCTCAAGTGAAGTGAAGTCAAATTTATTTACACAGCACATTTAAAAACGGCATGAGCTGACCAACGTGCTTCACAGACAGTATATACAAATGCTTACTACATATACATGGACATACAGACACACACACACTCACGCGCGCGTATATATACATACAAATGCACATATAAATGTATATGTACGTGCACACATTACAGTAATAAGAATAACACAGTTAACAGGGGCAATAAAGGAAACACCAAACATTGAATAACGTTACATAAAGGCAAATCAAAGACGGTTTAAAATAATTTGAAGCCGAAGGAAAAAAAAGGTGTGTCTCGAGCAAAGATTTGAATAAATTGAGTTGGTGCTTTTAAGTGGGTATGCAAACTTTTGACCACAACAGTATACATGCACCTATACACACATACATGTGACATAATAATAATAATAGAAATAATAATAATAACAACAACAACAACAACAACAGAAAACGTATAATTGGAATAATTACACAGGTTCCATTTAAAAATCACTTGAGAACAATAACACCGTTCTGTTGACACATAGATGGACTGCAGTATGTGGTGGGTATGAATGGAGGGGGGGTGGGGGGTTGAATTTGAATTTGTGTGTATGTGAGCGTACGGACAAAGTTAAGGTATGGTTGTGTGTGTGCGTATTTGTCATTGCATTTGATTTGGACTTTTTTACTTTCTAAATCTAAGGCTGAAAGTGGATGTATTGAAGGTTTCTATGTACTAATACTTGAATTGTGGATTGGAGGACAGAAAATAAAAAAGGTTAATGTCGTTATAACTGTATCCAGGTTTTATTGAAATTGGATGTCTTGCGATTTCCAGAGGTGGTCATTTTTTTCCAGGCATATGTCATCCACAGGAATTTTTCTGGACCTGACAGTTTCAACAAATTCTCTACTTGGACTTCAGAGGACAATAGATTTTAATTGGAAATACTCCAGAAACTGAGGTACCATTCTGAATGAGATGGCTAAGACGGGTAATTCATTTATCCTTCCAGGCAGGAAAATGTCATGTTTTTAAATTAACGGTGAAGTCAGGTTTATTCCAAAATGGTGAGTGGAGGGATGGTGCAACTTTGAAGTTGGTGAGTTGAAGTTTTTCCCTCCAAGTTGTCAGCATTGAGGCCATGGCAATGTTTGTAAAACCGTGATGCTGCTTGATGGTTTAGCTGATAAATGTGATAAATGAAGTCTGCTGTAAGTGCATTTCGTTACAAAGTGCCTGCTAGGTTTTGAGACATAAGGAATGTAATTTGCTGGGATTGAGCCATTTTATGACATATTTGAGCTAATTGGCCAGATGATATAATTCAAAGTTTGGGGCATTGTGGAAGAAAGGCAGGAACATGGAACGTACAATTACCAAAGTACATAGAGCAACTGATGAGGTTATGGAGTGGGGGTATGATTGGGCATGTAGGCTTCCAGTGGAAAAAACACAAACAATCTTTTTCTCCAGAAAAAGAATGGAAGAAGAAATCAAGCTGAACATGTATGGTAGTGAGTTGGAAAGGGCTGGAAGCTTTAAATATGTATTAATTATTAATTTAATCCATAAAACTCCACTAGATGGCACTGTGGTCGTGCAGTACAGCTTGATAATTACCTACCAACGAAGAAGATCTACAATGCTAAAACGCTGTTGTTTTAGATTCCCTCACTGGAGACAGTTTTAGAGTTTAGTATAAATTTTTCATCTGACATACCTTCACAGGGTCTAAATAACATACAATGTCCCTAACATCTTTGAGAAAAAGTTTTGGTTGCTTGTAATAATTTTTTGAACACATCCTCAACCAACCGGATAAAAATACCGCAGAGGGTATTAAATGCTAATGCTGATGCTGAATTATAATGCTTGTATGAATGAATGGAGGCAGGGCTCTCAATCTTACGCTTTTTTAACATCAAAATGGAAGAATAAAAATATGTTTCCGGATTATGTTGGGGTTTCTGGGGTATTTCATTGCAATTAGTGGGTATTTACATGAATAAGTCAATAAATAAATGAATGAATAAATAAATAAATAACTAAATAAATAAACCTGACAGGAGAAACAGGATTTGGGGTGGCCATACCAGGAAAAGAAAGCGGAATCAACAGAAGAACATCTAATGAGTAAGGAGGTCACACAGTGGAGATGGTTGCAGTGTTGGTTGCTCCAAGATAGGTGAAAAAACTAGGAAAGTGCCAATTTGTTCATATTCATCCTCAGTGTTTGCAATTCTTAGATCCTTTAATTCCGACAGCTGCCAATAGATATACTATACAAAGTTCTACAATCAAGACAAGAATAGCAAATCAGGGAGGGAAGATAAACTTTATGTGGGTCCCAGGCATGTAGGGGTGAAGGGGAATGAAATGGTGGATGAGTTGGCAAAGAGGGCTTTAAAGAAAGGAAATATAGACATGCAAAGCAGGATCAGTAAAGCAGAGGTTAAAAATCTACTGTGGAGGAAAGTGCATCAAATGGGGCAAGAAAGTTGGAATGGAGAGCAGAAGGGGAGACATTTGTACCAAATTCAATGGGGTATCAAAATAACAAGAGTAGGAAGAGGATATAGGCAAGAGGAAATGGTGATGGCAAGGATGAGGCTGAGGCATTATGCATTAAATAAAATACTGAGTTTGTTAGGGAAGCACAAGACAGGTTTGTGTGAGGAATATCAGGAAGAGGAGTCAGTGAATAATGTAATTCTGAACTGTAGGAGGTATGAGACAGAGAGAGAGGTAATGAGGAGTAACTTGAGGGAGTTCAGGGTGCAGGAATTCACATTAAAAGGCGTGTTGAGATGGGTAAGAGAGCACGGGTCAGAGGTTACATTACTTGAGGGACACGGGGCTCTTAAATAGGATCTGAGGAAGAAGTTAAGGAGGCTGAGATGGATTGAGATTTACAGGACAAGGTTGGAGAGCATTAGGGGTTTTTTTCTCGTCCTTGACGTAGGTAAATGATTAAATGTAGATTTTAAGTCGAGCAAGAAAAGAAGAAGAACAGACAGGGGCCCACATTTAAAGAGCGTCACAGTAGTCCAGGTACGAGTTTATTTGTTTGTCTAATTTGAAGGAGGAATCAAAAATTAAAGCACACATTTTGCCGAAGGATTTTACACAGGAAGACAGCAAGCCAAATTTATGAATAAATTGGTGTAGTCAGGGGGGCCAAAGAGAACGACTTCAGTTTTTTGTTAAGTTTTAGAAAGTTTTGTACCATCCATTCTTTCATGTTCTGGAAGTAGTTAAGGAATGGCTGTAAAGGCTGAGGGCTGTAGCATTTAAGGGGCGGCTATATTTGCATATCATTAGCAAAATAAAAGAAGGATAGGCCGTATTTCTAAATAAGAACACCCAGCGGCAGCATGTACAATGAGAATAAGAGAGGTGCTAAAATTGAGCCCTTAAGGACACCATACGGAAGGGAGGCCGAGGAAGTATTTTGCTCGGTCATATTAAAAGTTCTGTTTTCAAAATAAAAATTGAACAGGGTAAGAGCAGTCCCTTGTATCCCAACCCAGTCTTTGAACCTGGTAATGAGCAACTTCTCGTGAACCAAGTTGAATGCGGCGCTCTGGTCAAAACAATTAAGATGCTACAGTCCCCATGGTCAGCTGCTATAAACAATTCATGAAGAACTTTTACATGAGCCGTCTCAGTGCTATGAGTTCTCTTATACCAGATCGGATTGTTTCAAATAAATTACTTTTTTTTTCTTAAAAATTGCGTAATTTGTCGAAAAACAGCTTTTTCCAGAATTAGAAATAAAAACGGTAGGTGGAGACTGGTCTTAAATTAGATATAATTTTTGGATAGAGGGTGGATTTTTTTAAAAAAGGGCTGAATCACTACGTGTTTGAAATAGGAAGAGGGTGCAATGACGGAAAAAGCAGTCAGTGGGAACTGGTGAGGCAATATTAAGAGGGCAAAACATAGTCTCTAGTGGGAGCATTATGCTCGAAAAGAGGACAACAATGTAAATATTAGCACATCATCTTTAAATAAAACTTCGCAGCAATGTCATAGTTATACCACTGGAAAAGTGTGCAGTAATGAATATGCACCACCACTTTTGTCTAAAAGAAGTCCAAATAAAACCTTTTGATAATTTTTTGGTGAAAATACATTGAAAAATATGGGCAATACGGGCAATGAGAACAAAAAAAAGTCAATCCTATAAATGTACTAAAAAATATGGGTAATAAACTAAAACATTGACAACATTGATTTTTTTCATCACAACTGAATTGTGTTGCAATTTTTTTTTTTTTTTCGACTCTTGCACAGCATGAATGCATGTTTGAAGGCTCATTCCATGATCATTCATGCTAAAAATGTGTTTAAACTGATTGAGGAAACAATATTCTGCAGAATTTCCTCCAATGGTCAGTAGTTCCATTATATCAGGTGACATGAACTTTGAGCAGTCACAGTGTTATTCATATGATGGCACGACGGAAACAGCTCTCAGGGATTGTTTGTAGCCAAATTCTGGCCTTTTATGTTGCTGGTTGGTTTCTTAGAAAAATTTCTGAAGACATTAAATGCTGCCATGGCACTCTAAGAAACACCATAATGTGTTTCAAAGAGACTGGTTCACTGAAAACTAGTGGTTCAAAACAGAGATTAAGTGCCTCTCATGTTCATTGTCCATGTATGACAAGTAGAAAAAGAAAATGGCGGTTGACAGTACAACAACTCCGTGATGACATTAATAGTACCAGCAGTAAAGAGATGAAAGTATCAACCATTTCCAGACACTTGCTTGAAAATGGTCTGTTGCCACAAAACACTTCTTAGAGCTGGGAGATCAAAGGAAGACCTGAATTCCCCAAGATACTCAAGACAAGGATTGGGCACCAACGGACTGGGAACAAGTCTTTCTGACCAATGAATCAATAATTCAAAATTTTCTCATCCAGTCGCAGAACTTCTGAGTGCCGTAGTCGAGCTGGAGAACATTTCTAATTCAAAACCGACTGTTTAACCCCTTCAGTAAAACATGGACTGGTAATATTACGGTTTGGGGTTCATTCTGCTCGAAAGGAGCCAGTGATCTCATAAAAATTGACAGAATCACGGATCAAAAGAAGTATCACAGCATCCTCGTGAAGCATGCTTTGCCATCTGAGAAGAAACTGATAAGTCTGGGATTTTATTTTCAACTCAATAATGACCATAAACACTCTTCTAAGTTGTACAAGAATGATCTCAGATGGAAAGAATCATCTGGTGGCATTAAAGTTATGTCTTGACCTGCTCCAGACCTTAATTTGGTCGAGCAAATCTAAGATTTTCTTTATGCAGAGAGAAACAAATCTGTTGTGACTTGTAATATTGAAATGATCTCTTTGCAATGAACATCAAACCATATGGAATAGTTTAGCAAGTGAGAAATAAATAAATAAATGTGTGTGTGAAAACTTTGAAAGATTAAATGCTGTTATTAAAGCAGAGGATGGCCACACTAGAAACTGACTTTTTCTCTCAGATAGATACTATTATTTCTGTTCACACAATATATTGTTATTGGTTTACTTACTGAAGTATGTTATAACAAATTTACAGGAAAATTCATCAGGCCGAAAATAAGACAAAAATGTTCCGGACGACGGACGCCAGACCACGAAAATAGCTTATCGGCCCATAAGGGCCGGTTAGCTGAAAATCCTAAAATATGAACCTACGCAGAAAATCTAAATAACATGAGAAATACTGTACAATATTGATTTTCTAATGGAACCAAACTCATTTATTGATTTAATTAAAAATAAATTTCCTCCAAATCAAGGTTCCGCAATTAATGTCAGCCTTCAAGATTATTGTAAATAACATCGAACAAAATTCAACAAGGTTCCACTATTTAAGTTATATATATCTTCGTGTTAAGGAACTATATTGAGCCATTACATCACTTCCTGTTTGACAAAGGAATAAAAA
Source organism: Gymnothorax reevesii (assembly GCA_029721435.1). Lineage (NCBI taxonomy): Eukaryota > Metazoa > Chordata > Actinopteri > Anguilliformes > Muraenidae > Gymnothorax > Gymnothorax reevesii. The sequence continues at coordinate 76,558,137 of CM056576.1, read as the reverse complement.
TGAGGAAACACGAATGTAATATTCCATTGTCATCCAGCATCATGAAGAAAATAAAACAACTGTCAGTTCAAAAGAGTCAGATGGTCACAGACCTTTTTAAAAATGTACTGGCTAAAGGAAGATTCACAAACAATTGAATACGCCACTGAGTGCTGTCAGGGCAATTATTTGAAAAATTCAAAAGATAGGAAACTGTTGAAAACTGCAAAGGTAGGGGAAGCAACTGCATTTTGCCCCCCAGGATACTGAGGGGAATGGTTAGTGAAGCAACAAAATCCCCAAGAATCACTGTGAATGAATTGCAGGCTTGGTGGCATCTTAGGGTCACCAGGCTTCAAAAAGCACCATCAGGCACCAACTCCATAGCCACATGCTTTTTGGAAGAGTTGCCTGAAGAAAGCCTTTTCTGACCGGTTGACACAGATGTAAGCACTAGGAGTTTGTTGAACATCACTTTAATAATGACTGAAACAACATGCTTTGGTCAGATGAGATCAAAATTGCATGTTTCGGTCAGATAAAGCCTTGGCATGTTAGGTGTTGAAGCAGAGAGGCATACAAGAAGAAGAACCTCACACCCACGGTGAAATGGTGAAATGGAGGATCAGGGGCACTGGTTAAGATTATTGGCATAATGAATTCCACCAAGTATCAGGATATTTTAGCCATAATCTAGTTGCCTCTGCCAGAAGGCTGGAACTTGTTCGTAGATGGACTTTCCAACAAGATAATGACCCAAAGCATAACTCAAGATCCACACAAAAATGGCTCTGTTACAACAAAATCAACATTCTGCAATGGCCATATCAGTCCGCATACCTCAATCCAATTGAAAACCTGTGGGCTGAGTTGAAGAGCGCAGGTGATAAATGCAAACCCAAGAATGTCAAGGATCTGGTTAGAGGAATGGTCCAAATTTCCCCCAAATGTGTGACTTCACATTGTCAAAATTAAGAGGAAAAGAGTCCATGTCATTATCCTTGCCAGAGGTGGTCGCACTGCGTTCTAAATGAAGGGTGCCAATTATAAAGAAACCAAGATTTTGTTGCAATTTACTTTGCATTAAATGATTGTATGATTTTGGCTGTTTCCATCGAAACATCAATTTAAAAAAAGTATTTAACACGTCGGTATATTTCATTTCTCGATAATATTATTGTTTATATATGTATATTTTTGGATTGTTTGTGCCAGTCAGGGGTGCCAGTAATTTTGTAAGTTGTTGATTCTTAGTAGTGTTTCATTTTAACTTTTTAAATGACTTTGTATCATTTACTGGTTTTAAGCTATTCAATCTACAATTCAACATCACTATTTCATAAATGTAATTGTTTCCAATCTTTATACGTTTTTATATTTTCAATGTAAGATTTAATTGAAAAATGGAAGCCCAGAAACTTTAGGCTGTACAGGTTATGCTACATTCTGTACCTCAATCTCTCCAAAACATAGTCTAAACCCATTTTCGTCACTCTGGCAGCCTGCTCTCTCTCTCTCTGTGCCTTCTTCTTCATCACCTCCCTCTCTTTCCGCTGCCAAGGCTGGATGGGTGTAGACTCTTCCAGAACAAAGGGGAACTTGTTTTGGGAGCATCCATTCAGGGATGGAGAGGACTGCCAGTGACAGGAGCCTTGGTCACTTCTCTCACAAACCTTAGCCTGATAACATGCTGCGTCCGTACTGACATGGGGTCTCTCTCTGGCCAGCTGTGGAGCAGATCCAGCTGGGGCATCATCAGAACTGCAACTAGGCGTCAAACTTGAGGTGACATCCCCAGGAAAAGTTGTCTTTCCAACGCGGCCCTGGAATCCGAGCTCACAAATCCTCTTCCTTTTCCCACTTTCATGACTCTGTGGCAGCATGATACTGCAAGACCTTGCCATGGGCTTTCGGATGAAATCAGCATGTTTGTCTTTGGGAGGCTGTGCAAAACCTCTCTCTCTGGTTTTGTCCCCAAGGCAGTGAAATACCCTGATGGACTCTGTCATGCGCTCACGCAGCTGGCTCATGGGCATGCCCACTTGAGGCTCGACCCTCACACCTTCATCAGCTTCGCCCTTCGTCCTTCTCTTCTTCCTCATCCCTGGTATTCCTTCCCTTTTCCTCGTTCGACCTCGTTTTGATGGTTCTGTCTTTTCCATTTCTGCCTTAACCTCCTTTGCAGTCTCAGTGTTGGGCAGTGTGGAGACATGAGGCTCGCTGATTTGGACCTCAGGACCGCCATGGACCTGGGCCGTTATTTGCTGCCTGGAGGGTCCTCCCTCTGTGTTTTCCTCCGGCTCAACTCCGTGAAAAGATTCAAAATCCAGGTCCGATCTGTGCCTGAAGAGGCAGGATTCGTCGGCTCTCCGTGAGAGTTGGTTGGGCACCTGCACTGGCTGCAGGATCTGAGGAGCTGCTGTATACATCATCACCCCGGAAGTGACTTAAGGGTGGATGGTGTGTGGTATGGCGGGCTGCACCAAGACTGGCAGGGACCTCACTGAGTGCTGAAAACCTTGTGACTGCCATGGTGTCCAAGAGTTCAGCATCACAAAATGAGGGGGCCCATAATACCCTAGAAAAAAAGCAGAGTATTTTCCATTGGTTAAGCTATTGTCTAGCTAAAAAAAAAGAATTCAACGAGGTGATGTTTTTCAAAATTGTCAAACACTCGTCTCTAAGCATGGCAGCAATGGACCTGAAATCTATGAATATCTATGTTTACAAACAATTTTCTGGGAGATGACTAAACAAATTTATAAAGACGTATTGATCATTTGTGTTGTCATTTGCTATCGAAAATAAATTTGACTGTCCTACCAAACTGCTGATCAAGAAAAGTAAACTGAAAGGTTTAAGTCATTAAGATTTGAAGGGCGAGGTTTTGGCTTCCCTTTGTTAGGGCCGACGAGCCACCACTGGTAGGAATCATCATGGCTCAGTGAGTGTCATCATTTGCAACTTCTACCTGCATTGGCTCAAGAAATTTACTGGCAATACAGTGAATCGGGAGTAATTTATAATTTTTCATGGTTCGCTCACTTTTTGCTGAATTTAGATTTTATGGTGTTATTCATATGGAAATTATCCATTGTCAGTCCTGTTTGTCTGACATTGGGCAATATTAACAGAAGTTAATTTTAAAACATTTGGTTTTAAAAATTCCTCACTCTGCTCTGTTGAGTGAGTGCTATTCCGTGATGTCACTATGACTAATGTAGTTGTGGGAGGTACTACCCCAATTCCAAAATAGTTGGGACAAAGTGTACATTTTGAATAAAATCAAAATGCAATGACTTCCAAATCACACCAGCCAGTATTTTATTTACAATAGAACAGAGATAACATAGCAAATGTAGAAACTGAGAAAGTCAATTTCATCCACAAAATGATTTCAAATTTGATGGCTGCAACAGGTCTCAAAAAAGTAGGGACAGGGGCATGTTTATCATGGTGTGCATCCCCTCATCTTTTTAACACAGAGCGGAGATGTCTGGGCATTGAGGAGACAAGTTTCTTGAGTTTATCCATTAGAATTTGATCCCACTCTTGTTTAATACAGGCCTGCAGCTGCTGGAGAGTTTTGGGTCTCCTTTGACGGACTTTTCGTTTAATTACGCGCTAAATGTTCTCAATCGGTGAAAGATCAGGACTGCAGGCAGGCCAGATCAGCAGATGGACTCTTCTACTATGAAGCCGTGCTGTTGTAATAACTGCAGTATGTGGCTTTACATTGTCCTGTTGAAATACATAAAGCCTTCCCAAGAATAGATGTCATCTGGAGGGGAGAGTATGTTGCTCTAAAACCTTTATATATCTTTCAGCATTTATGGTACTTTTTAAAACATGCAAGTTTCCCACACCATATACACTAATGCATCCCCATACCATCAGAGATGCTGGCTTTTGAACAGTACGCTGATAACAAGAGGGGTGGTCTTTCTCCTATTTAGCCCAGGAGACATGACCCTCATGATTTCCAACAAGAATGTCAAATTTGGACTCTCCTGACCTCTTCCACTTCGTTGCCACCTTGGCCCACAAAGCACAGCGGCGCTTCTGGATCATGCTCAACAATGGCTTCATTTTTGCATGATAGAGTTTTAGGTGGCATCTGTGGATGGCACGGCTGGCTGTGTTTAGAGACAGTGGTTTCTTGAAGTATTCCTGGACTCATTTAGTAATGTCAATGACAGAATCATGCTGGTGAGTGACACGGTGGTGTCTGAGGGCCCGAAGATCACAGGCATCCAGTAAAGGTTTTTGGCCTTGTAATGTGAATATAGGCCACTAGATGGCAGTATTTACCTTTTTTTTGTGAAGCTCAGACTGGAGTCATGTTTAGACATGTCCTGGACATGTCTGGGGCAAGTCTCAGAAAATTAAAAAAAAGAGGTCTAAATGTGGGTGGGGTCTGCAAAAGAGTATATAAGGAAAAGAATTGAGACAGTAAAGTAGTAGGAGAAATTGCAAGAAGATGACCAGACCTGCCATTCTGTTCAAGACCTGTGACGTTTCTTTTGTGGATTTCTTTGCCTGTGTTTGAGCATTTTCTTCATCCAGGACATCACCAAGCCACCCCACCAAGAAGGGACTGTAATTATTTCTGTTTTTTCTTATTTATCAATCTTGGTCTTTAGTTGTAGGTTGTTATTAGTCTTTGTCGTTGTTAAAAATTAAATGTGTTTTAGTTGTTAAAACTGTGTCTGTCATCCCTTGCTGTTGCTGTTGTGTTGTAATGTAATAACAAATTGGGGCCATAACAAATTGGGGGCTCAAGGTCCGGGATAGACCATTGTGTGAGTAATTTATTGAAAATCGAACATTCCAAATTGTGAAATTGTTTTTGTGAATTTTCCTAGATATATATTGACAACAGCAATGGATGATTTCTTGGCATCACCAACCGTAGGGGTTTTGAAGTCTTTTAAAAAGACAGAACTGCTAGAAATTTGCAGACAGTTGGAGCTGACAGAGGTAAAACCAGCCATGCGAAAAGCAAGACTGGCTAGAGAGATAGTTGAATATTACATTGATGAAAATGTGTTTGCACCAGGAGATCTGGAACAGTTTCCAGTGGAAAATCCAAATATAGAAATGGAACTTAAATTAAAAATGCTAGAGATTGAAAGGGAGGAAAGAGAAAAAGAAAGGGAGGAAAAAGAAAAACAAAGAGAATTTGAGAGGGAAGAAAAAGAAAAACAAAGGCAGTTTGAGTTAGAAAAATTAGCAAGAGAAGAAAAACAAAGAGAATTTGAGAGAGAGAAAGAGGAAAGAGCAGAAAGAGAGAGACAGAGACAGAGAGATTTTGAATTAGAGAAATTCGATAGAGATGAAAGACTCCAAATGGAGCAACTAAAAATTAAAATTGAAACTAAAAATAAATTTTGTGCCAGTCAGGAGGTAAAACTGGTGCCTCCATTTTCAGAAAAGGATGTTGACAACTATTTCCAGTGTTTTGAAAAGGTAGCAAAGAGTTGCCAGTGGCCAAAGGAACACTGGCCTCTGATGTTGCAAACTGTCCTCAAGGGTAAAGCTCAACAAGCCTATTCGGCTTTGTCTGCAGATGATTCCTCTGATTATGAGGTTGTCAAAAAAGTTATTTTGAGAGCTTATGAGTTGGTTCCAGAGGCTTACCGACAGAAATTCAGAGGTCTGAAGAAATCTGAAAATCAGACTTATGTTGAATTTGCTAATGAGAAGCAGGTTTGCTTTGAGCGCTGGTGTACTTCTATGGAGGTCAAGGATGATTTCAACTCACTAAAAGAGATGGTGTTAGTTGAAGAATTCAAGAACTGTGTTAAGGATGATGTTAAGACCTACCTTAATGAGAAGCAAGCACTGAACTTGCAATCAGCTGCCAAATTTGCAGATGAATATGTTCTCACTCATAAGTCCAAATTTCAGTCTAGCAGTAACAATAAATGGTCCCAATTTCAGAAAAAGGGTTACGGTGATACCCAAGATTCCTCACCCAAAGACAAAGACAAATCTGGTGATGGTGCTCAGAAATCAAGGAACAGGTCTGATCAAAGTGTGAAAGCTGACAGTGACAAAAGTGGTCTAGTTTGCAGTTATTGCAAGAAATCTGGTCATGTTACAACTAACTGTTGGTTCCTTAAAGCTAAGAAAGAAAAAGAAAAGGATACCAAACCAAATGCCTTTGTGAAAACAAGGTTAGAAACCCCTGTAGTAGATAACCAATCTGCTAAATTGCCTGCTTCTTGTGGGGCTAAAAAGCCTAATACAGCTGACTTTGTGAGGGAGGAATTTCTTCCATTTGTGTCAGAGGGATTTGTGGCTCTGAATGAGCATACTACTCCTGTCCCCATATATATCCTAAGGGATACCGGAGCTTCTCAGTCACTTTTGTTGATGGACTCCTTGGAGTTACGTGATGAGACCGCTTCAGGGGATTTCATACTTGTACAAGGTATTGAAGGGAGGACTGTATCTGTACCCCTGCGCTCTATATTCTTGAAGTCAGATTTAGTTACAGGACAGGTAAAGGTGGGACTTATGTCAAGTCTACCTATAAAGGGTGTTTCTCTGTTGCTAGGCAATGACCTGGCTGGGGGCAAAGTAGTTCCCCCTGTACATCTTACTTCACAGCCGAGCACTGAAAATGGGGATGAGGACCCATCTCTGTATCCTTCTTGCGCAGTGACTCGTGCTATGGCCAAGAAGGCTAAAGAAGATGATGTTGTGGTGCCGTCCAGTACATTGAATAGTCAGGACTCAGGTGGTTCGCCTCATGACTCTGATTGGCCTACTATGGTTTCTCCGTTTGAGGACTTATCAGATACTTTTATCAGTTCTCTATTCAGCCAGCCGGATGGGTCTGGTGATTCTGATGTGTCTGGAGACTTGTCTCTGTCCAGAAAGCGGTTGATTGAGGAGCAAACTAATGATCCTGAAATTTGTGTACTAAAGAGGAGAGCCCTTCCTGATAAAGAAATAGACGCAGTTCCAGTTGGGTATTATCTCAAGGATGGTGTGTTGATGCGGAAGTGGCGCCCTCCTGATATCCCTGCCAATGCAGATTGGGCAGTGGTCAAGCAAATTGTTGTTCCGAAGGTCTATAGGAATGAGATCTTAACAATGGCCCATAGTTTACCTTTAGGAGGTCATCTTGGTGTTAACAAGACTGTTGATAAGATCATGAAACACTTCTTTTGGCCTGGGCTTCGGAAAGACGTTTCCAACTTTTGCAAAACCTGTCACACTTGTCAGGTAGTTGGAAAACACCAGTTAGACCCACCTGTAGCTCCATTGCAGCCTATCCCAGCATTTGGGGAGCCATTCTCTAGGGTCATTGTTGATTGCGTTGGTCCATTACCCAAGACTAGATCTGGAAATCAGTACTTGTTGACAATCATGTGTGCATCTACCAGATTCCCTGAAGCCATACCTCTACGTAACATCAAGGCAACTGCAATCTCGAGGGCTTTGATAAAGTTCTTCACGTTGTTTGGTCTTCCCAGGGAAATTCAGTCAGACCAAGGTAGCAATTTCACTTCAGGATTGTTTCAGCAGGTTGTGTATGAACTAGGTGCAAAACAGATTCTTTCTAGTGCCTATCATCCAGAAAGTCAGGGTGCCTTAGAGCGGTTTCATTCCACTCTCAAGACAATGATGAGGACTTATTGTTATGACCATGAGAAAGACTGGGATGAAGGGGTTCATTTGCTGTTGTTTGCAGCTAGAGAAGCAGTGCAGGAGTCTACTGGATTCAGTCCATTTGAGCTAGTGTTTGGTCATGAAGTGAGAGGACCTTTGCTATTATTGAGTGAACAATGGCAAGAGGAAGAGCCGCAAATCAGTCTGTTAGACTATGTTAGCAAGTTCAAGGAAAGATTGCGTGCAGCTTGTGACCTTGCCAAAGAGAACTTGAATCAAGTCAGGGAAAAATGAAAACTTGGTATGATCATAAGGCTAGAAGCCGTGAGTTTAAACCAGGAGACAAGGTCCTTGTGTTGTTTCCCTTGCAGTCCAATCCATTGCAGGCTAGATTTCATGGTCCTTATGAAATTCTGACAAAACTCAATGATCTCAATTACATTGTGAAGACTCCAGATAGGAGAAAACCAAAACAATTGTGTCATATTAACATGCTAAAGCCTTATCATGACAGAAATGCTAGGGTTGCAGCTGTCACTTCAGATTCTCCAATGGTCGAAACGTGTGAAGATGAGGGGGAGTTTCAAGATGATGAACCAAGAATTAAAGCTGAAGTTCTTTCATGTAAATTGTCAAACACTGAAGTGTTGCAAAATCTTGATGTAAAACTCCAGCACAGAACCCTCACAGAGAGATCAGTTTGAAAGGTTGATCAAGAAATATGAGGATTTGTTTCCTGATGTTCCAAAGAGAGTTACTTTTGCCTCTCATGATGTAGATGTTGGTGGTGCCAAACCAATAAAACAGCATCCATGCCGGATGAATCCTGAAAAGAGAAAGATTGCTGAGAAAGAGGTTGAGTACATGTTAAAACATGATATTATCAGACCCTCCAACTCCGATTGGAGTTCACCCTGTGTGCTAGTTCCAAAACCTGATGGAAGTACTAGATTCTGTACAGATTATCGCTAAGTCAATGCTGTAACTAGAACTGATGTGTTTCCAATACCTAGGATTGATGATTGTATTGATAGTGTAGGGCAAGCAAAGTTTCTGACCAAGATTGATTTATTGAAGGGTTATTGGTGTGTGCCTTTAACTGAGAGGGCCAAGAGCATCTCTGCTTTTGCCACACCATCTGGATTGTACCAGTATGAAGTCCTACCCTTTGGCACGAAAAATGCCCCAGCCACGTTCCAAAGGATGATACAGTCTACAATCGCTGGATTGCCACACACGGGTGCATACATCGATGACCTGATCACATGGAGTGACTCCTGGGAAGAACATCTAAAAGATGTAGAGACGTTGTTCCAGCGCCTGACCCAGGCTAACCTGACTGTTAACCTGAACAAGAGTGACTTTGGTTGTGCTACTGTCACCTATCTTGGCTACATCATAGGCCAGGGTAAGGTGGCACCCATAAATGCTAAAGTCCAAGCCATCATGGACTTTCCAGTTCCTGACAACAAAAAAGCTTTGCGCCGCTTCCTTGGAATGATCGGGTACTACCGCAAGTTCTGCAAGAACTTTGCTGAGATTGCTCTCAGTCTAACTAACCAACTGAAGAAAGGCGTAAAGTTCACCTGGGATGATGCATGCCAGAGAGCCTTCGATCGCCTGAAGTCTCTGCTGTGTCACTTCCCCATGCTCAAATCTCCTGACTTCAACAAACCGTTCTCCATCGCGGTCGATGCTAGCGACCAAGCTTGTGGATCTGTGCTCCTACAGAGAAGTGACTCTGATGACATTGAGCATCCCGTGGCATACTTCTCCAGGAAGTTCAATCGCCACCAAAGGAACTATTCCACAATAGAGAAGGAACTGTTGGCTCTGGTCCTTTCTTTACAACACTTTGAGGTTTATGTTTGTACAGGACAAAAGCCAATGATTGTGTACACTGACCACAATCCGTTAATGTTTTTGAGTAAGATGAAAAACAAGAATCGGAGATTGTTGAATTGGAGTTTGATTTTACAGGAGTTTGACTTGGAAATTAAGCATGTGAAGGGTACAGACAATGTAATTGCTGATTGCTTATCCCGTGTTTGAATGTGTATGATATGTATATATAGACAAGTGTTCACTTTACCATTTTGTATTGAAAAGAAAAATTTTGCCTTTATGAGTCAAAATTTTTCCCTTTTGGAATGGAGGTGTAATGTGAATATAGGCCACTAGATGGCAGTATTTACCTTTTTTTTGTTAAGCTCAGACTGGAGTCATGTTTAGACATGCCCTGGACATGTCTGGGGCAAGTCTCAGAAAATTAAAAAAAAGAGGTCTAAATGTGGGTGGGGTCTGCAAAAGAGTATATAAGGAAAAGGATTGAGACAGTAAAGTAGAAGGAGAAATTGCAAGAAGATGACCAGACCTGCCATTCTGTTCAAGACCTGTGACGTTTCTTTTGTGGATTTCTTTGCCTGTGTTTGAGCATTTTCTTCATCCAGGACATCACCAAGCCACCCCACCAAAAAGGGACTGTAATTATTTCTGTTTTTTCTTATTTATCAATCTTGGTCTTTAGTTGTAGGTTGTTATTAGTCTTTGTCGTTGTTAAAAATTAAATGTGTTTTAGTTGTTAAAACTGTGTCTGTCATCCCTTGCTGTTGCTGTTGTGTTGTAATGTAATAACAAATTGGGGCCATAACAGCCTTGTCCCTTACGCACAGAGATTTTTCAAGTTTCTCTGAACATTTTGATGATGTTATGCACTGTCGATGATGAGACTTTCAAAGCTTTTGTAATATGACATTGAAGAACTTTTTTTTTTAAGTATTCCACAATTTCTTTTACACAAGCCTTCACAGGATGGAGAGACTCTGGCCATCTTCACTTCTGAGAGACTCAGCCTCTCTAAGACATCCCTTTTATGGCCAATTATGTTACACACTTGATGTCAGTTAACTTAATTACTTGCTAAATGTTCTTTCAGCTGATTCTCTTACATAATAATGGCTTTTTCAGCCCTTTTTTTGCCTGTGTCCCAACTTTTTTGAGACCTGTTGCAACCAGAAAATTTGAAAAAAGCTCATTTTGTGGATAAAAATGTAAAATGTCTCAGTCTCAACATTTTAAATGATATCTGTGTTCTATTGTAAATAACACATTAGCTCATGTGATCTGAAAGTCATTACATTTTGATTTTATTCACAATTCACACTTTGGCCCAACTATTTTGGAATTGGGGTTGTATTTATTTTCAATTTATTCCTAATTATACAGTTGTCCATATACATGCAAAACATTTAACATGGTATAGATCAGGGGTCCTCAATCTTTCCCAGAAAGGGCCAGTGTGGGTGCAGGCTTTCATTGCAACCAAGCTATTACACACCTGATACTACTAATCAACCCCTGGACTCTTTGCTAATAAGCCTGACTAGTAGTATCAGGTGTGTAGCTGCTTGGTTGCAATGAAAGCCTGCCCCCACACCGGCCCTTTCTGGAAAAGATTGGAGACCTCTGATATAGATAAAAGGTTTCCATGGAGCTGGGATGCTTCAGCTGATGTTAGAAAGATCTAAGCCATTAATTGGTTGTTGCAGTGTTTGGTATTTTTGTTGCTTTTTGCTTACATTTAAATTTAGTTTCGGGTATTGCAGGCATGCATACAGCATTTTCTTTCTCCAGCTATGGGAATTTCATGGTGCAGATAAACTATATCAAAACCATTCTCAAAGTTAATTCTTTCAGACAAAAATACAACTGCAGGAAATTTCCAAGCACATATTCCCCAAAAATTTTGACCTGTAAAGCAAAACATATGCAATCTGGGCTTAGCGACACATTTTAATGCATAAAGTTTCTTCGTCCCTGGCCCGAAGAAACTTAGCGTCCTCTTGTTTCATACAATTTAGAGTTGCTGAAAGTTTGGCCTGTGAGAGTTATCAAGTAGTTCAAATTTAAATAAGATGTTCATTGTTTGAAGTTTTACACAATTGCTGCCATATATTTTGCCTTCCTTTTTTACAGCACTGCGCTAAGGTCCTAGCCCCAAAAATTCATTATTTTTTTCAAATGTTTTACTTTAATGGAATACAATTATTTTTAAAAATGGTTGAATTTCATTATTGAAAGTTCATGCAGCCTTAACAGAGCCTGTAACTGAATCAATCCATGTCTGGACCAGTCTCATGAGCTTCGAAAAAGCTAATATTTATGGCTGCATTTTTACCTTAAGTTTGCTGGTATGACAGTACAATACAATTTTTGTGCTCACACATGAACTGTTAGATTTCTACCAACACCAGAAAATTAGATTGAGAAGTGAAAATCAGCTAATCAGGAATAAAATATAATTGTTCATGGGTTACTCACCTCTTGCTGAATTCAGATGCATGTCGTTAATGGTATGGAAATTGCTAGCGTCCATCGTCAGCGCTGTCTCTCCAAAATGAGATAACATGAAAGTGAGGATAATTTTAAAATGCTTGACTCAAAAAATGCGTCGCTGTGTTCCATGGAGCGTTTGTTGCTGCGTGATTGTCATGGTGACACATGTAGTTATGAAAGTTATTTACTTTCCAATTTATTTGGAATTAGCCCGCTGCGTGATGGCATAGGAGCGTAGCATTGTGGGATTGAAGTGGGGTGTCGCTGTTGCCGATGACATGAGTGCTCGCTTGCGCGTCAATGTTATTAGCGATTTGCGACTCTTATTGAAGATCTGTTCCAGAAATGCTAGTAGTAATAGTGCTTTCGATCAATATACCCTTAGTTTAGTCTCAAAGTTTCAAAGTCATGGCTACACGTAATTGGCGAAGTCGCTTTCTCTCGGTTTATTTCCGTTGTTCGAAGCTCGCATTAGAGAAAAGGTATAGCTAGCGAGCGAATGTAGCAATCACTAGCTGTAGCATTAGCATTAGCTCGGGAAAATGACTAGTTACCGAACGGAAAGTGCAAGTCAACGCTAGCATTAGCAGACTGTCTAATTTCAATGGCTATATCACCGTTGAAATATTAATATCATATATATTATCTTCAAAAAGCCTGAAGAATCTGACACCGGGGTGACAGAGGCAATATAACAGAGTATCAAAATCCAGAAGTATGAGAAATTTCACTGCGGAATATTTTAATCGTGACCGTCTGAATGTGGTATGCGTTACAAATTGAGACAATGTGCTTTCTTACTCTACTGGGTGATCTGTGTAATTTCAATGGCTATATATCTCCTTATTTCCAAAATGTCTCAATAATCTAACACTTTAGCAGTATAACAGAGGATTAAAATCAAGAGGTATGAGAAATTGTACTGTGGAATATTTTAATTACGACTCTGAATGTCGTATGAGTTACAATGATCAAGTTAATTAACAGGTTAATCTGTATCTAATTTCAAATAAAATTTGCTACCTGTATTTACATTTAGAATGGCATAAACTGTGGAGTTTACATGATGCTCTCCAAAACGAAGAGAGACAGTCTTCACGCTTTTAACTTCAGAAGCTCGCTGAAGCAAGCCACAGATTAAAGCAGCAGCTGAAGCCAAAACAAGGCCATTTCAATGAGGTACATGTAAGTAAGAAGGTAAGTCAGTTTTCTTTACATTTCAGAAAATACATTACTTAAAGTGTATTAAACCCTGTTTAAGAACAGTTAGTGGAGTTAGTTTGACCAAATAATTTGCTTGGCTTTTCATAAGCGCTGATATGACAGCACTGAAACATTTTACGATGTGTATGTCTCTGATCACCATGATATGATTAAAAAGAGGGATGGACCTCAAAGAAAGTTTGTGATTTTTTGCGTTGTCAGACTATTGTCATCTTTACCATATTATGTCCTCTTTATAAATGGATCTAAAAGGCAATTATTTTGTCGTTATCATTTCATAATAATTATTGGCTTCACATTAATTTCGATAATTCAGCAAATATGTACTTTCAGTTTTAAAGTGAACAAAAATGGGAGTAATCATATTTTGAAAGCAGTTGAACAGTGAGTCCACTGCAGGCCTTTCAAACCCCCGACAGCGAGTCACTGTTGGATCACTGCGCTGCTGATATACAGTTTAATCACAATATCAAGCCTATAATAGCACAAACTCTTCTGCTACTCAGTAGAAATTGTTTGATTAATGTAAGGCACATTTTGAAGCCATCTTGTTTCCTGACTCCACTCTATATCCACTCTGAAACAGTTCATGAGGCTTATTGAGAAAATAAGACAAGCCACTCAGTTGACCAAGGAGATGGAAAACCTTGATTACTTGTTTGATGTCATAATCCCTTAGGTACTCTACTAAAGGGGACATTTGAAAGTCCATTTATTTCTAAATAGTTCTGAAATACAGTATTCATTGAAGAAAAATATTCAAAAGCTGTTTCAAATTAATCCATTAATGATTTATCCTTTCCTCAAAGTTATCTTTGACATTTTCATGAGGCATAAGGCTGTGTGCTGCTATGGGGCAAAAGTTTTGATTGCTTCAAGTTTGGTTATTTTTATGTAAGCCAAAGTTAGGTATGCCCCCCTCACCCAACATTTTTAGAGGCTGTAGCGAGACACCGCAAAAACAGGTGCAGACTAGGCGGGAGGAAGGGACAAAACCCCACCCGCCGATGGTATAGTTATTTACACCCCCAATTCTGAAATGGTTGGGACGAATTGTAAATTTTGAATAAAATCAAAATGCAATGACTTTCAGATCACATGAGCCAACGTATTATTTACAATAGAACAAAGATAACATTTCAAATGTTGAAATTGAGACATTTTACATTCTTGTCCACAAAATTAGCTCATTTCAAATTTCATGGCTGCTACAGGTCTCAAAAAAGTTGAGACACAGGTAAAAAGGGCAGAAAAAGCAATTATGTAAGAGAATCAGCGGAAAGAACATTTAGCAAGTAATTACATCAACTGGCTTCAGGTGTGTAACATGATTGGCTATAAAAAAGATCTCTTAGAGAGGCTGAGTCTCTAAGAAGTAAAGATGGCCAGAGGCTCTCCAACCCATGAAGGCTTGCGTAAAAAAAATAGTGGAATACTTTAAAAACAATGTTGCTCAACGTCAAATCGCAAAGGCTTTGAAGGTTTCATCATTGCCAGTGCATAACCTCATCAAAAGATTCAGAGAAACTGGAAGAATCTCTGTGCGTAAGGGACAAGGCCGAAGACCTTTACTGGTTGCCCGTGATCTTCGGGCCCTCAGGCGCCACTGCATCACTCACCAGCATAATTCTGTCATTGACATTACTAAATGGGCCCAGGAATACTTCAAGAAACCACTTTCTGTAAACACAGTCTGACCTGCCATCCACAGATGCCACCTAAAATGCTATCATGCCAAAAGGAAGCCATTGTTGAGCATGATCCAGAAGCGCTGCTGTACTCTGTGGGCCAAGGCACATGTAAAATGGACTTTTGCAAAGTGGCAAAGTGTCCTGTGGTCAGACAAGTCCAAATTTGACATTCTTGTTCGAAATCAGGGGCGTCGTTTCCTCTGGGCTAAATAGGAGGAAGACCACCCCTCCTGTTATCAGCATACTGTTCAAAAGCCAGCATCTCTGATGGTATGGGGATGCATTAATGCTTATGTAGTGCGGCACTTGCATGTTTTAAAGCGCACCATGAATGCTGAAAGGTATAGAAAAAAGGTTTTAAAGCAACATATGCTCCCCTGCAGACAAAATCTATTCCAGGGAAGGCCTTGTGTATTTCAGCAGGTGAATGCCTGCAGTCCTGATTTTTCACCGATTGAGAACATTTGGCACATAATTAAACGAAAAGTCCGTCAAAGGAGACCCAAAACTCTCCAGCAGCTGGAAGCCTGTATTTAACAAGAGTGGGATCATATTCCAATGGCTCAACTCAAGAAACTTGTCTCCTCAATGCCCAGACGCCTCCACTCTGTGTTAAAAAGAAGAGGGAATGCTTCATCCTGGGAAACAGGCCGCTGTCTCAACTTTTTTGAGACCTGTCGCAGCCATCAAATTTGATAAAATTGTAAAATTTCACAGTTTGAACAATTGCTATGTTATCTCTGTTCTATTGTGAATAAAATATTGGCTGGTGTGATTTGAAAGTCATTGTGTTTTGATTTTATTCAAAATTTACACTTTGTCCAAACTATTTTGGAATTGGGGTTGTATAAAGAACACATATCAAAAGGCGTGCGTAATTTTTTATTTTTATTTTATTTATTTATTTATTTATTTTTTAATTTGGCTTCTCCAATCCCACCCGAATTTGGAATGCCCGAATGGGGAACTATGTACAAAGCTTGCTCGTATGCGACCCCTTGCTGCCAACTCAGGATAGTGAGACAGTTTACGGCTCTCCTCCGAAGCACGTGCCTGTCTGCCACTGATTCTTATACACTCATTGGTTGAATCTTCGCAAGTTCAGAACTAGGGCGGAGGATACCCGGACATGAACCAACCCGGAGTCTTCCTGACGAGCACCCGTCTGGCCAACAGGAGGCGCTGGAGCAATGAACAAAGCTGATATATATTATATACCCAAATCCGGCAGTCCCTTCCCAATTTGAAACCCTGTAGCGCGATAGCCAATTGTGCGCTACTCTGAAAAAGCTGCCGACCCCTGCCGGTGGGTAGGCCGGGGCTCGAACTCGCGACGTGGTGACCACCTCTGCACTGCAGAGCAGTGCCTTAACCGTGTGAGCCACCAGGCAGCTTAGGCGTGCATAATTTGATGCGGGCTGGTAGCAATTTGAGTAAGTTTTTTTTTTTATCTCGAGCTTCCATGGAGGGCTCTGGAGGGGGGCTTCATCTCTTCATAATCTGTGGCCCGAACCCCAGTTCTCCCCACCATCGGAATCTTACAAAGGAGAAAAAAGAGAAACCGTTTGCAGAATACTTACGGTGCGCACGCCTTGCCTGCCTCCTCATAACTGCACGTTTCCTCCTTTTCAGCTCTGGCTTTGTCTGATAATTATGAGGCACAGCTGTGTTCCCTCATGCCTCTCTCTTCCAGGCCCGCCTAGCCTCATGACTTGCAGGTGGTGGGAACTGTCCACGGTCCTGCAAGTCTAGGGAGTGCTGCACGGACGTCGGCTCTCTGTCTGCTGTCCGTTGTGCTGACGTTCTGCTCCGCACCATTGTTGAAAGGGAGGGGAATTGGCTGTTGTGGGTGTGCTGACGTGGTCGAGGAGCGTGGCCACGATCCGGTTTGCCACAAGGCTGAGCACTGAAGCTGCAAAGGTACCATCTGACATTGTTAGTTTTGATTTATTGTAACTGTGATGACCCCGGAGTGAATGCCTTCTGTTTTTCATCCAATTCAGTTACTTGGATGTGTATTAGAAGTGCTGTTACATTTCATTGGTTTACGTCCATGTTTCCCCTCCTCCCACATGATGTGTGTTTTGTGTCTAATTGCTCTCGTGATCTGTTGCAAGTTCCTGTATTGTAATTATCCTTTGAGCTTAGAGTCAAACAGTTTTCTGAACACTGCGCTCTCCCATTGGGGTTCCTTCCACCTCTGTACCTTATTGCTGTCAATTAACCTGACCATTGGATTGTACTTTGCCTCTGTGCTGGATTCCTGGCCTGGGCCACTACAAACAAATCAAACAGTTCATAACATGTAAATCCACACATGTTGTTTATATTTTGATTTGCCCTTGGCCATGTTTGTATGTAGGTTAAACAACTAGAGCCTTACGAACTAGAATTTTGGAACATTTGAGTGCAGTCATGAGAGGTGATGTAACCTCATCTGTTTACCGACACTTCCTCACTGCTATTCATTCTCTTTCTGATTTGAAATTCTTGGACATTGAGTTAGTATTGCCTAACAGAAGAGGCGGGGACTTGGATAAAAAACTTTTACAGAGAGAGGCTTTTTAGATCTGTGAATGTAAAAGCTTCTTTCCTAAAGGGATGAATGAAGATATAAACTACTCACGTTTTTTATAGATCTCATCATGTGTTTTATGATTATATACTATATAACTATTTTAATAGTAATATGTTTGGTTTTTTAATGGGATAATTGCTTCCACTTACCTAGGCTTGGGTGTAGCCCCTCCCATGACACCTCTCTGTTAATTGTGTGATTGCTATTGCTCTTTCTTAATTGTTTGTCTGTGGTTTTTTTTCCATGAACATTGAGAATAGCGATGTGCTGAAACGTCTGCTCATGCTCCTTATTAAAATTGCTTCTTTTTGCTATGACTTTTTTGTCTTTTTTATTCAGAGTGCGCACCAATTACTCCATCCTTCTTTCATTCACTGGTTTTACGCACCTGAAGAAAAGAATTTACATCTTGAGCGCGACAATATCTTTTCATTTTTTATTTTTTCATTTCTGGGCCACAACAATTACATTATTCTCTGGTGGGTGTCAACGTCAGCCCCAAGAACAAATATGTTGCTTTTTTGAAGTTTGGCTCAGTGATGGAGTGTATGCTCATTTTCTTAAGGATAAAACTGTACCATTTAAGTGTTTTGTGCAATGGTTCCGAGTAATTTTTATTTTCCTTTAGCCAGTGCTTAAAAGATTAATTTAAATACGGGTTTGGTTTGGTCTGCCCTGTTCATCTATAAATGACGGTATTGCACCCCATATGAGATTGTTTAGCGGCACCAATCAGGATAAATAAGGGCTGGCAGACAAGAGCAGCTTCTCGGGTAGGGGTGTAACGATTCTGAATGTTTTTAAAGGGATAGGGGCGAACATCCGAGTTTTCCCTTTTCCTTTATTAAAGGGGACCTAACATGCTGATCCTTCTCTTAATACATATTAGTAATGTTATAATGTTGGTTGTCCATGCTCAACCTCTGAAAAGTTTCTAAATATAAGATCCAGGGATTTTGCCGTAATCCAAGAACATGATTTCGTGAGCGTGATTTCCTCTCTGAACAGCTCCTCCCGAGATCTTCACGAGATCTGGGTAAAACCTGACGTCAGGTTGTGCCGTCCAATTAGTACAGACCTAGCCAGAGTACACCACTGCGCTGGACCTGCCCACACCAGAAACTATTCTAGCAGGTACTAACAACGGCAGATCATACTATGTCTTAGTAGCGTTTCCACTTTTGGAAATACAAAAGAAGAACCGCAGATCATTTGAGGTGCAATTTTGTTAGTAGCTCTCCCAAAGCTACTTGTCCGTTTAGTTTTGGAGGCGAAAAAAAACAAATATTCCTCTTCCAAAAGACGATGCCACCAGAAATCAGTGGGTAGCTTTTTTTTGTTTGCTTGCAGAAAACAGCCACGGCCAAAGCGAACATTAGCTGTTTGTGCTCAGCATTTCACCAAAGACAGCTTTGTCAATAAATGATAATTCAACACAGGATAAGCGTTTCAGCTGCTTCTCAAACCTGAAGCGGTTGCATCGATCAAACGCTTGGAGCCACAAGCTGTAAGTAACCATATAACAGCAAATAATGTAAGCGAAGCTAATGTGTTACGGGTGGCTAGCACTAACAACTGGCCTCAAACACAGGCTTTGTAAAATATCTGAAGATAAAGCCTGTATTGGTCGCGACTGTCCGTGACTCAGACACAGAAGCTGTAAGTTGCTTTACTGCATAAGCCAACCTGACGTAATAGCCAGTTGATTGTGGCTGTTGCACAGCGGCTAACGTAGCCAAGTTACTGTTGCTAATGTTTTTGTCCTAATTATGCAAAAGTGATATCAGGGGAAATTCTCCAGTGGGTGTGTGAACATAAACCTCATTTGAAGCTAAGTTTTAATTCTTGTCTGTAATTTGGATGCTTGGTACAACTATTCAAAGTAACAGAACTTGCTGTCTGTAAAACCTGTTTTGCAAGGGTTTGTCTCTGTGTTCATGACTGCTCGGTTACTACTGCATGTTAGTTTGCGTGTCGTGCTAAAATGCTCCTGGTTCACTTTTATGCAGTAATTCTGATCGGCATGCTTGTGTTACTCCGGTAAGCATCAATGTGGCAGTTTCATCATTACGTTGCCCGATTGTAGCCACTACAGTTAGTGATCGCTTCACTAATCCATGACCGGGATCAGCCGGATACTTCACAAATGTCTGAGCAAGCTCTCTGGTGCTACCATGAAAGCAATGCGAAACGCAGAAGCTCTACCGGTTTACAAATCATTTCTCTGCACTTCCTTGACATAATTTCATCCCCCTTTAGAAATCGTTGTGGCTAATAAAAAGCCGAAAAAGGCGGAGATTAAATGGGTAATTCTTTCCTGTATAAGTGATCAATTCAATAGCACCTGTTATGGCCCCAATTTGTTATTACATTTATAACACAACAGCAACAATAAGGGATGACAAACACAGTTTTAACAACTAAAACACATTTAATTTTTAACAAAGACAAAGACTAATAACAACCTACAACTAAAGACCAAGATCGATAAATAAGAAAAAACAGAAATAATTACAGTCCCTTTTTGGTGGGGTGGCTTGGTGATGTCCTGGATGAAGAAAATGCTCAAACACAGGCAAAGAAATCCACAAAAGAAACGTCACAGGTCTTGAACAGAATGCCAGGTCTGGTCTTCTTCTTGCAATTTCTCCTACTACTTTACTGTCTCAATTCTTTTCCTTATATACTCTTTTGCAGACCCCACCCACATTTAGACCTCTTTTTTTTAACTTTCTGAGACTTGCCCCAGACATGTCCAGGACATGTCTAAACATGATTCCCAGTCTGAGCTTAACAAAAAAAGGTAAATACTGCCATCTAGTGGCCTATATTCACATTACACCTCCATTCCAAAAGGGAAAAATTTTGACTCATAAAGGCAAAATTTTTCTTTTCAATACAAAATGGTTAAGTGAACACTTGTCTATATATACATATCATACAATATTTAAACACATGATATATATATACACATTCAAACACGGGATAAGCAATCAGCAATTACATTGTCTGTACCCTTCACATGCTTAATTTCCAAGTCAAACTCCTGTAAAATCAAACTCCAATTCAACAATCTCCGATTCTTGTTTTTCATCTTACTCAAAAACGTTAACGGATTGTGGTCAGTGTACACAATCATTGGCTTTTGTCCTGTACAAACATAAACCTCAAAGTGTTGTAAAGAAAGGACCAGAGCCAACAGTTCCTTCTCTATTGTGGAATAGTTCCTTTGGTGGCGATTGAACTTCCTGGAGAAGTATGCCACGGGATGCTCAATGTCATCAGAGTCACTTCTCTGTAGGAGCACAGATCCACAAGCTTGGTCGCTAGCATCGACCGCGATGGAGAACGGTTTGTTGAAGTCAGGAGATTTGAGCACGGGGAAGTGACACAGCAGAGACTTCAGGCGATCGAAGGCTCTCTGGCATGCATCATCCCAGGTGAACTTTACGCCTTTCTTCAGTTGGTTAGTTAGACTGAGAGTAATCTCAGCAAAGTTCTTGCAGAACTTGCGGTAGTACCCGATCATTCCAAGGAAGCGCTGCAAAGCTTTTTTGTTGTCAGGAACTGGAAAGTCCATGATGGCTTGGACTTTAGCATTTATGGGTGCCACCTTACCCTGGCCTATGACGTAGCCAAGATAGGTGACAGTAGCACAACCAAAGTCACTCTTGTTCAGGTTAACAGTCAGGTTAGCCTGGGTCAGGCGCTGGAACAACGTCTCTACATCTTTTAGATGTTCTTCCCAGGAGTCACTCCATGTGATCAGGTCATCGATGTATGCACCCGTGTGTGGCAATCCGGCGATTGTAGACTGTATCATCCTTTGGAATGATGGCTGGGGCATTTTTCATGCCAAAGGGTAGGACTTCATACTGGTACAATCCAGATGGTGTGGCAAAAGCAGAGATGCTCTTGGCCCTCTCAGTTAAAGGCACACTAACCCAATAACCCTTCAATAAATCAATCTTGGTCAGAAACTTTGCTTGCCCTACACTATCAATACAATCATTAATCCTAGGTATTGGAAACACATCAGTTCTAGTTACAGCATTGACTTAGCGATAATCTGTACAGAATCTAGTACTTCCATCAGGTTTTGGAACTAGCACACAGGGTGAACTCCAATCGGAGTTGGAGGGTCTGATAATATCATGTTTTAACATGTACTCAACCTCTTTCTCAGCAATCTTTCTCTTTTCAGGATTCATCCGGCATGGATGCTGTTTTATTGGTTTGGCACCACCAACATCTACATCATGAGAGGCAAAAGTAACTCTCTTTGGAACATCAGGAAACAAATCCTCATATTTCTTGATCAACCTTTCAAACTGATCTCTCTGTGAGGGTTCTAAGTGCTGGAGTTTTACATCAAGATTTTGCAACACTTCAGAATTTGACAATTTACATGAAAGAACTTCAGCTTTAATTCTTGGTTCATCATCTTGAAACTCCCCCTCATCTTCACACGTTTCGACCATTGGAGAATCTGAAGTGACAGCTGCAACCCTAGCATTTCTGTCATGATAAGGCTTTAGCATGTTAATATGACACAATTGTTTTGGTTTTCTCCTATCTGGAGTCTTCACAATGTAATTGAGATCATAGAGTTTTGTCAGAATTTCATAAGGACCATGAAATCTAGCCTGCAATGGATTGGACTGCAAGGGAAACAACACAAGGACCTTGTCTCCTGGTTTAAACTCACGGCTTCTAGCCTTATGATCATACCAAGTTTTCATTTTTCCCTGACTTGATTTCAAGTTCTCTTTGGCAAGGTCACAAGCTGCACGCAATCTTTCCTTGAACTTGCTAACATAGTCTAACAGACTGATTTGCGGCTCTTCCTCTTGCCATTGTTCACTCAATAATAGCAAAGGTCCTCTCACTTCATGACCAAACACTAGCTCAAATGGACTGAATCCAGTAGACTCCTGCACTGCTTCTCTAGCTGCAAACAACAGCAAATGAACACCTTCATCCCAGTCTTTCTCATGGTCATAACAATAAGTCCTCATCATTGTCTTGAGAGTGGACTGAAACCGCTCTAAGGCACCCTGACTTTCTGGATGATAGGCACTAGAAAGAATCTGTTTTGCACCTAGTTCATACACAACCTGCTGAAACAATCCTGAAGTGAAATTGCTACCTTGGTCTGACTGAATTTCCCTGGGAAGACCAAACAACGTGAAGAACTTTATCAAAGCCTTCGAGATTGCAGTTGCCTTGATGTTACGTAGAGGTATGGCTTCGGGGAATCTGGTAGATGCACACATGATTGTCAACAAGTCCTGATTTCCAGATCTAGTCTTGGGTAATGGACCAACGCAATCAACAATGACCCTGGAGAATGGCTCCCCAAATGCTGGGATAGGCTGCAATGGAGCTACAGGTGGGTCTAACTGGTGTTTTCCAACTACCTGACAAGTGTGACAGGTTTTGCAAAAGTTGGAAACGTCTTTCCGAAGCCCAGGCCAAAAGAAGTGTTTCATGATCTTATCAACAGTCTTGTTAACACCAAGATGACCTCCTGAAGGTAAACTATGAGCCATTGTTAAGATCTCATTCCTATAGACCTTCGGAACAACAATTTGCCTGACCACTGCCCAATCTGCATTGGCAGGGATATCAGGAGGGCGCCACTTCCGCATCAACACACCATCCTTGAGATAATACCCAACTGGAACTGCATCTATTTCTTTTTCAGGAAGGGCTCTCCTCTTCAGTACACCAATTTCAGGATCATTAGTTTGCTCCTCAATCAACCGCTTTCTGGACAGAGACAAGTCTCCAGACACATCAGAATCACCAGACCCATCCGGCTGGCTGAATAGAGAACTGATAAAAGTATCTGATAAGTCCTCAAACGGAGAAACCATAGTAGGCCAATCAGAGTCATGAGGCGAATCACCTGAGTCCTGACTATTCAATCTACTGGACGGCACCACAACATCATCTTCTTTAGCCTTCTTGGCCATAGCACGAGTCACTGCGCAAGAAGGATACAGAGATGGGTCCTCATCCCCATTTTCAGTGCTCGGCTGTGAAGTAAGATGTACAGGGGGAACTACTTTGCCCCCAGCCAGGTCATTGCCTAGCAACAGAGAAACACCCTTTATAGGTAGACTTGACATAAGTCCCACCTTTACCTGTCCTGTAACTAAATCTGACTTCAAGAATATAGAGCGCAGGGGTACAGATACAGTCCTCCCTTCAATACCTTGTACAAGTATGAAATCCCCTGAAGCGGTCTCATCACGTAACTCCAAGGAGTCCATCAACAAAAGTGACTGAGAAGCTCCAGTATCCCTTAGGATATATATGGGGACAGGAGTAGTATGCTCATTCAGAGCCACAAATCCCTCTGACACAAATGGAAGAAATTCCTCCCTCACAAAGTCAGCTGTATTAGGCTTTTTAGCCCCACAAGAAGCAGGCAATTTAGCAGATTGGTTATCTACTACAGGGGTTTCTAACCTTGTTTTCACAAAGGCATTTGGTTTGGTATCCTTTTCTTTTTCTTTCTTAGCTTTAAGGAACCAACAGTTAGTTGTAACATGACCAGATTTCTTGCAATAACTGCAAACTAGACCACTTTTGTCACTGTCAGCTTTCACACTTTGATCAGACCTGTTACTGGATTTCTGAGCACCATCACCAGATTTGTCTTTGTCTTTGGGTGAGGAATCTTGGGTATCACCGTAACCCTTTTTCTGAAATTGGGACCATTTATTGTTACTGCTAGACTGAAATTTGGACTTATGAGTGAGAACATATTCATCTGCAAATTTGGCAGCCGATTGCAAATTCAGTGCTTGCTTCTCATTAAGGTAGGTCTTAACATCATCTTTAACACAGTTCTTGAATTCTTCAACTAACACCATCTCTTTTAGTGAGTTGAAATCATCCTTGACCTCCATAGAAGTACACCAGCGCTCAAAGCAAACCTGCTTCTCATTAGCAAATTCAACATAAGTCTGATTTTCAGATTTCTTCAGACCTCTGAATTTCTGTCGGTAAACCTCTGGAACCAACTCATAAGCTCTCAAAATAACCTTTTTGACAACCTCATAATCAGAGGAATCATCTGCAGACAAGCCGAATAGGCTTGTTGAGCTTTACCCTTGAGGACAGTTTGCAATATCAGAGGCCAGTGTTCCTTTGGCCACTGGCAACTCTTTGCTACCTTTTCAAAACACTGGAAATAGTTGTCAACATCTTTTTCTGAAAATGGAGGCACCAGTTTTACCTCCTGACTGGCACAAAATTTATTTTTAGTTTCAATTTTAATTTTTAGTTGCTCCATTTGGAGTCTTTCTTCTCTATCAAATTTCTCTAATTCAAAATCTCTCTGTCTCTGTCTCTCTCTTTCTGCTCTTTCCTCTTTCTCTCTCTCAAATTCTCTTTTTTTTTCTTCTCTTGCTAATTTTTCTAACTCAAACTGCCTTTGTTTTTCTTTTTCTTCCCTCTCAAATTCTCTTTGTTTTTCTTTTTCCTCCCTTTCTTTTTCTTTTTCCTCCCTTTCAATCTCTAGCATTTTTAATTTAAGTTCCATTTCTATATTTGGATTTTCCACTGGAGACTATTCCAGACCTCCTGGTGCAAACACATTTTCATCAATGTAATATTCAACTATCTCTCTAGCCAGTCTTGCTTTTCGCATGGCTGGTTTTATCTCTGTCAGCTCCAACTGTCTGCAAATTTCTAGCAGTTCTGTCTTTTTAAAAGACTTCAAAACCCCTACGGTTGGTGATGCCAAGAAATCATCCATTGCTGTTGTCAATATATATCTAGGAAAATTCACAAAAACAATTTCACAATTTGGAAATGTTAGATTTTCAATAAATTACTCACACAATGATCTATCCCGGACCTTGAGCCCCCAATTTGTTATGGCCCCAATTTGTTATTACATTTATAACACAACAGCAACAACAAGGGATGACAAACACAGTTTTCACAACTAAAACACATTTAATTTTTAACAAAGACAAAGACTAATAACAACCTACAACTAAAGACCAAGATCGATAAATAAGAAAAAACAGAAATAATTACAGTCCCTTTTTGGTGGGGTGGCTTGGTGATGTCCTGGATGAAGAAAATGCTCAAACACAGGCAAAGAAATCCACAAAAGAAACGTCACAGGTCTTGAACAGAATGCCAGGTCTGGTCTTCTTCTTGCAATTTCTCCTACTACTTTACTGTCTCAATTCTTTTCCTTATATACTCTTTTGCAGACCCCACCCACATTTAGACCTCTTTTTTTTAACTTTCTGAGACTTGCCCCAGACATGTCCAGGACATGTCTAAACATGATTCCCAGTCTGAGCTTAACAAAAAAAGGTAAATACTGCCATCTAGTGGCCTATATTCACATTACACACCACATAAGCAACTTGTCCGCGCTAATGGAACTTACGGTCTACAAAACCTGTATTATGTTCATAACATAACCAAGCTCTCTCTAGCTGTTGCTTACTATCCATAAGGCTGCTGTTGCATCAGACACAAAACAAATTTTTCGCTGGACAGATTAGTCTACATTCAAAGCCAATGCAAAGATGCAAATACAGGCGTGATGGGCGCGTTAAGCAGCTTTCACACCGGATGCGAAACAAATTTTTTGCGCAACAGATTACATTCAAAATCATGACTGCTTATCTGCTACTGCATGTTAGTGTGCATGCTCTGCTAATTAAAAATGCTTCTGGTTTAGAGCTGCCGGATACCTCACTCGGTTAAGGTACTGCGTTGCAGTGCAGAAATGTCTATCAGGTTGCGGGTTCGCGCCCCGGTCGTACCAACCGGCAGTGGTCGGCATCTTTTTCAGCGTAGCGCACAATTGGCCATCGCGCTACAGGGTTTCAAATTGGGATGAGACTGCCGGGTAAGGGAAATAAATAAAAACAGCTTTGTTCATTGCCCAAGCACCTCCTGTTGGCCAGACGGGCGCTCGTCAGGAGGATTCTAAGTCTGTTCATGGCCGGGTATCCTCCGGCCTCGTTCTGAACTTGCCAAGATTCAACCAATGAGTGTATAAGAAGCAGTGGCTGATGGGCACGTGCTTCGGAGGAGATCATTGTTTTTCAATGTAACTTCAGCTCTGCACCGCCACCAGAAGCTTATTTCATGGTTAGGCAGCGCTGCACATTAGCCCCAATCTCGAAACTGTACCCTTTGGATTGTCAGCATAGCCATGTAGACACATTTTCTTGAGATCAGTGAGTCGTGCGTGACGTTATGACATCATAGTAACTTCATGACGTAATCTAGCGACTTTTTAGATAGCCAATAGCGACTTTTGGTGATTTGTTTTTGGCAGCACTACCAGTATCGTGCATAGTGCTCTGATCGTTCTGCTGCAAGTATGTGCGGTTGCGCACGTAAATTAAGTCACACAGCTAGTATATCCTGGGCCTTAGAGCTCGCTGAAAGGACTTTCATTCAAAACCCTTTGTAACATTTCTTTTTTTTACTATGTTGGCATAAACTTGGGGTAGCATGTAAAAGAAGAAAGGTAGTCTGCATAAGGACCCTATCAGCAGAAACCATAACCTGCACTCTGGGTGTGGTGGTCAACAAACTAATGTCCACTCCAAAATCCCTTTAAAACTAACAAAGGATTTATTATTATTCAAGTTGGGTATGGGTACATGGAAAAACAAAACAAGCAAACAAACCCAAAAAAAACTACATAGGCGGCTGACAACAAAAACAGGCAGGAGAGGGGGTAGGGAGAAGGGCTCCGTGGTGGTGCCAAGAATAATAAACCCCAAGCCCTAACCTTCCCTACACCCTATTTTCCTACCAGCCTATCCACAGTCACTAACTAAACCTGCCAACTTACCTACCTGCTACAGCAAAAAAAGGTACACCACTCACGTTCTTACCTAGTGTGTCTAGACAAAAAAGTTACCTACGGGTGATATGTATACCCCAGGGTCTCTTGCCTAGCCCTCCTCCACTGAGAAAAACAATTAACACATCTGAGGATAAAGAACTTAAAATCACACAGTAAATAACACAAAATCACCAACTGAAGGAGTCAAAATAAAATCTACCAAACCCCTCTCCCACCCTGCTACTCTAAAATAGCTCTAATACAAAGATGAAAGCAAGACAGATGATTAGTCAGAGGTAGATTGGGGAACACAGGATTTGGTAAGGATAATTGATCTTAATTGGCAGAATGCAACACAGTTGTGAAGGCTACATAGCTGATGATTAATTGACAGGAAGAGGGCTGAACAAAGGACCACAGCATGCACCACTGCAGGTCAGCACCTGGGGAGAAACAGGAAGGCAAAACAAAAACACATAGCACCACTTTTTTCCTGTAACACCCTTGGTAAATCAGAGGCCCTTTGTAAGAACATTTGTAAACAGAGGGCTCTCTTAACAGTATGCTCTCCCATTTGGGCTCTCCCTTGGGCCCCCACATAGCTAGAAGTCACGACCCTTAGCAAGGGCTTTCATAATCATAGGGCCCTCTGAAACCATTCCCCCCGACTTCCTTGAACCCCTAGTTGGTAAACATTAGGGCTCCCTTAGGAGTATTCACGAGAGGCACTACAGCAGGGCCAGCCCAGTGGCCCTCTGACTGCCGTCCCCCATAGCCCAGGGGCCCTCTGACTGCCGTACCCCATAGCCCAGGGGCCCTCTTACTGCTGTCCCCCGTAGCCCAGGGGCCCTCTGAGTGCCGTCCCCCATGGCCCAGGGGCCCTCTGATTGCCGTCCCCCGTGGCCCAGGGACCCTCTGATTGCCGTACCCCATAACCCAAAGGCCCACTGATTGCCGCCCCCCGTGGCCCAGGGGCCCTCTGATTGCCGTACCCCATAGCCCAGGGGTTCTCTGATTGTTGTCCCTGTCCCCCCCGCCCAATTCATATCACCCTTCTCTCTCGGTTCTCTGCAGATATGCCCTATAACAGTGAGTAGTCCTAAGATCCTAGAGAATAGAGGCCCTCTAACATCGCAATTGGCATTGGCATCTGTGGGCCCCCCTCTGGGCCCCTGGACCCTTGGGCCCCGGCCCCACTGGCCCGGTTTGTAATATGGCCCTGCTCATAGACTATCTGTTTTACAGCATCATTAACTTGGCACCCCATATGATGAAAATCTGAATGAAACCCATTACATTTGTTTCCCCTTTGTTTGTGCAGGCAAAATGAGAATTCATTTCCTGCCGCTGCTATTCGTTTTGGATGGAAATCTTAATGTTTCCGGAATGGTGACAATGGATTTTGGACTGTGTAACCATACCAATCCCTTACAGGAAAACATTTGAATGCTTATAAAGTCTCAATCCTCTGAAATGGCAATAATAGCTGTTTTGCAGTTGCTACACACAATTATTTCACCCAAAAACTGCTCATATTTACAGTGAAGTGAAACACTTTTTTTTGGTCTTGGTCTTGGTCTCAGTCTCGTCCTGCTCTGTCTTGGTCTTGGTCTCGGTCTTGTCATGATCTTGCTACCCTTTGGTCTTGGAAGTGTCTTGGTCTTGGCTAAGGCGGTCTTGACTACATCACAAGTTAAACAATACGATGACCAATGCTTAACAATGTCAACGGCTTCTCGAAAATTCTCAGTCTATAATTACATTCTAAAATCCACAAGGTCTGAAAACAACCTATACAATGTACAACAGTTTATGAAAACATCAAAATGGCTTTTCTGAGAAATATGTGGTAAAAATGGCTTGAATACGCAGTTACCGCAATTTAACAACACTTGCACATTATTTAGCCAACTATATGAGCCAACTTTTGTGAAAATATCTTAGGTGCGTTTTCATAGGAACCTGGGTGTTTTTCAAGATGAACTTTACGTTTTACATGAAGACAGATGCATTTTTCAATGGAAAATTGTCTGAAACTTTTTCAGTTTTTACCCCTCGGCCAAACTTTGGCCAGAGGGGTATTGTTGTCACCTGCGTGTCTGTCTGTCTGTCGTCTGTCCATGACTTTGTCCGGGTCAGTACAACTAACGATCGCGGCTTCACCAAATTTGCTATGGTAACTCATTATCACCCATAGATGTGCAATATCAGGTTTTTGCTGGATTTGACCTTTGACCTTGGCCAAGGGGTATTCAGCAACGTGTTATGTTTCACATATATACTTATATTTGGTATCAAAATGTCTGTCATGTTGTTGTGTAGCCATTTAAAATCATCTGGTTTTTTTGAACAATCATTTATGGGTTTAAAATATGGACTTTTTGAGGCCTTGCCCCACAAAAATCTTGAAATCACTAAATAGGTCACAGATCAAAAAAATTACCTCTGATGGTCAGTTGTTCCAGTATATAAGGTGACATGAACATTGAGTAGTATCGCAGTGTTAAACATGATTGCATGGCGGAAGGGCTCTCTGAGTTTGTTTGTATCCACATTGTGGCCTTACCTGATGCTGAAGACATTAAATGCTGCCACAGGACACTGAAGACGGTATGAAAGCATTTCAGAGACCGGTTGGCACTAGTGGCAATGGAGGTGCAAAATGGAAATGAAGTACCTCTGGTGTTCGTTGTCTATGTATGACAGATAAAAGAAAAAATCTGCGGTTGACAGCTCAACAACGTGATATCAATAGCGCCAGAAGTGAAGAGATGAAAGCATCAAGATCTGCTATTTCCAGAGACGCCTTTGTGAAAATAGTCTGATTGATCGCGTTGCTGCCAAGAGCTGGCACCATCAAAAAAAGACTTGAGTTTGCCAAGAAATTTGGCAAAAGATTAGACACTAAATGAAGGGGAACAAGTCCTTTGGACTAATGAATCAAAATTTGAAATTTTCTCACCCAAACGCAAAACATATGCATGCCGTAGAGTTAGAGAACATTTCAGAAATGAATGTTTAACCCCTTCAGTGAAGGGGTGGTAATATTCTGGTTTAGGCTTCAGTCTGCTCCAAAAGAGCCGGTGATCTCATAAAAAAATCGACGGAATCATGGATCAAAAGAAGTATCACAGAATCCTTGTGAGCCACACATTACCATCTATAAAGGTATTGAAAAACTGTAAAAGGCAGTGAATAAATCTTACTTTTCACTTATCATTCTTCATTCAACCACTCATAGTCAGTAAACTGAAAACAGGAGAGACACATTGGTGTAAACCTGTTTTTTCCAGTTTTTTCTTCATTATCAGTACAGTGGTAGACTCACAATATACCCAACTCCATTAGACATAGGCAGTTACCTTGATGTGGCCAATTAGCAGTGAATACGAACTTGTGCGCATTGTTATTTGTGGATACAGAATGCATCATGTGTTGGGAATCGCTGAGTTGCATGTTTGTCTTTAGTATGTTTTAGTAATTTTAGTTGCTATTTATTTATTCATCATATTTATTCTTTTAGAGTATGTATGTTTCTGCAAGATTGCGCTGTCTTTGGTCTTGAATGTTTTCCTCTCGTTTCAGTCTCTAGATGTCTTGTCTTTTTCATCACGCTCTCTTCCCTGTATTTCGGTGAGGTGATTCCTCTTCCTTCTTTCTTTCTGTTCTCATCGACTATCCACATCTGAAAGTAGTTTAGAGAGGCACAGGTGATTAGTTAGATCAGAGTTAGAACTCCACCTGTTTCCCCTCTCTCTCCTATCACCATCCTTGCTTTTCTAGTCCCGCCTCTCTCTACAGCTGTCCTGTGTTTAGCTGGGATTCCACTTAATTAGTTTGTGTTTAAAAGACCCACTTTTTGCCCAGCTTCTTGTCGACTCGTTTCTTCCCTTAAGCTCGCTTTGGTTAAGTCTCGTTTCTGCGTTTTCTGGTTTTGATTGCTGATTGCTCGTTTCTTGTGTATTCTCCTGTAAGTTTTGTTATTGATTGTTTGTATTACGTTGTTTGATTGCAAGTTAAGTGAGAAGTACTTCGTTCTCCCTTATTCACATTTTGTACCCATCTGTTTAGATTCTCCCGTGTTTCTCCCTTATCCCATCCAACTCCCTTTTCCTTCCCCTTCCATTTCCTTAGATCTACCCCTTTTGTTACTGTCTTTGTGCGGATTGATTTCCAGGTTACCGAATATTTCTGCTTGTCCCCTGACTCTGATTCTGACTATTCTGCATTACCCTGTTTGCCTGGCTATCGATCTGTTTCTGTATTTAACCATGAGCTTCGCTAATCCTAATAAACGCCCTGCCGAGGCTGAACTGCATTTGGAGTCGAAGTCCGTTTCTTTCAGTACGAGTCGACCAGCTCCAGCTCCAGAACCTTCCTACGCCTTTCCAAACACTTGGCCTCTGTGGACAACCACTAAGTCAGGTGAGTCAGATTACACCCCCACTCACACTCATTGTCTCTGGCAATCATCAGGAACAACTCCGGATCCACGTCATCTCCTCCTCCTCTGCTCCCATCGTCCTGGGCCTCCCTTGGTTGAAACAACACAACCCCACCATCAACTGGAGGACCGGGCAGGTGGCTGAGTGGAGTACTCACTGCCTGCATTCCTGCCTCCGCAAGGCGCCCGTTAAGCAGACCGAGGGAGAATCCAGTGAGCCTCCATCCGCCCCGGATCTGACAAAGGTTCCCAGTGAGTACCACGACCTGGCCGAAGTTTTTTTTAAGTCACGTGCCCTGTCTCTGCCCCCTCAAAGACCGTATGACTGCGCCATCGACCTTCAACCTGGCACAGCGCCTCCTAAAGGGGTCTCTATTCCCTGTCTCGCCCTGAACAGGAGGCTATGGATAAGTACGTGGAGGAGTCCCTAGCTGCTGGAATCATCCATCCCTCTTCCTCTCCTGCTGGCGCCGGCTTCTTCTTCGTTGGCAAGAAGGACCGATCCCTCAGGCCATGTATCAACTACAGAGGTCCAAACAACATCACCATAAAGAACCGATACCCCCTTCCTTTAATGAACTCGGCCTTTGAGTTATTGCAGGGAGCCACTACTTTTACTAAACTCGACTTAAGCAACGTCAACCACCTAGTCAGGATTAAGGAAGGGGATGAATGGAAGACAGCTTTCAACACCGCTAGGGGGTACTACGAATACCTAGTTATGCCATTTGGCCTGGCTAACGCTCCCGCTGTCTTCCCGAATCTCGTTAATGACATTTTGCATGACATGATTAACCAATTTGTGTTTGTTTACCTGGAAGATATACTAATATTTTCTCGTTCCAAGGAAGAACACCTTCGCCATGTTCGTGCCATTCTGCAGCGCCTCCTGGAGTAGCAACTCTACGCCAAGGCTGAGAAGTGTGAATTCCACTTGGACACAGTCCCATTCCTAGGATTTGTGGTCACTCCAGGAGGCATTCTAATGTATCAAGGAAAGGTGAAGGCGGTCAGTGATTGCGCTACCCCCACAACACGCAAGGAACTACAGTGTTTCTTTGGGTTTGCCAATTTTTACCGCCGTTTCATTCGTAATTATAGTACCGTTGCTGCCCCACTAACTGCTCTGACTTTCCCCAAAGTTCCTTTTGTGTGGACCCCATCGGCGGAGAAGGCCTTTCAAGAGCTAAAGCAAAAATTCACCTCTGCCCCTGTTCTCCAACAGCCATATCCTGAGAAGCAGTTCATCGTCGAGGTTGACGCCTCCAACACCGGCGTGGGGGCAGTTCTGTCACAACGCATCGGCAAAGATAATAAGATGCACCCTTGTGCCTTCTCCCGCAGATTAAGCTTGGCCGAGAGAAACTATGATATCGGAAATCGGGAGTTACTGGCGGTAAAATTTGCATTAGAGGAGTGGCGTCACTGCCTTGAGGGGGCTAAGGTTTCATTCCAGGTCTGGACTGACCATAAGAATCTGGAGTACCTCCGCACAGCTAAGAGACTTAATTCTCGCCATTCTCGTTGGTCACTATTTTTCGAAAGATTTAATTTCACCTTAGCTTATCGCCCAGGCTCTCTTAATAAGAAACCTGACGCCCTGTCACGTAAATTCGCACCAGACGCTCCACCCAAGGAGCCACAGACCATCCTGCCTGGTCGAGTTGTGGTGGGGTCATTAGTATGGGAACTGGAGAATCGGGTAAGAAGGTCACAACCCTCTGGGGGGCCACCTACTAACTGTCCTAAGAACTGTCTGTTTGTCTCAGACAGCCTCCGGGCCGAAGTACTCCAGTGGGCCCATTCTTCACGTCTCGCCTACCATCCTGGAGCCAACCGGACCTTGGCCATGCTAACTTGGAGGTTCTGGTGGGCAACGGTCCGAAGAGATGTCAAGAGTCTCACCACGGCTTGTCCGGTCTGTGCCCAGAATAAAGTCACCCACACTGCTCCAGCTGGTCTCCTGCAACCACTTCCTGTCCCTTCCAGACCCTGGGCTAATATCGCAGTGGATTTTGTGACCGGCCTTCCGCCCTCCAGAGGTAACACCGTCATCCTGACCATTGTAGACCACTTCTCGAAGGCAGTACATCTCGTTCCGCTGGCCAAGCTTCCCTCTGCCAGAGCCTACTCGTCCAACATGTCATTAGAATACATGGCATTCCCTCAGACATTGTCTCCGATCATAGCCCTCAGATCATCTCACAAGTCTGGCGAGCTTTTTGTTAAGCCCTGGGAATAAAAGTAAATCTTACCTCTGTTTTTCATCCTCAGAGTAACGGACAGACAGAGAGAGCCAATCAACAGATGGAGAGCGTCCTTCCGTGCCTCACTTCTCGAGACCAGGGGGACTGGAGCGAACAACTGCCCTGGGTTGAATATTTTATCAACATCCTTCCCACGGCTGCCTCAGGTGTGTCCCCCTTTCAAGCTTGTCTCGGGTACCAACCTCCTCTGTTTCCCTCCCAGGAGGTTGAGGTCAACGTCCATAACATCCAGGAGTTTCTCCGGAGGTGCCGAAGGACGTGGAAGGAGACTCGTTCCACTCTCCTAAAAGCTGCTGAGGAGATGAGTCGTCAGGCCAATCGTTGTCGCTCAATGCCGCCGCAGTACAAAGTAGGACAGAAAGTTTGGTTATCTTCCAAAGACATTGCCTTAAGGACTGAAAGTCGCAAGTTAGCACCTCGTTCATTGGTCCGTTTGTTATAGAGAAGATAGTTAATCCTGTTTCTGTTAGACTTCAGTTATCAGCCTCCATGAGCAGTATCCACCCAGTCTTTCATGTGTCCTGTATCAAGCCTGTGCTGAGTTCCGTCCACACCCCTGCCCCGACTAATCCTCCTCCCCCGAGGCTCATCGATGGAGGAGAAACCTACACAGTGCACAAACTGCTGGACGTTCATCGACGAGGAAGGGGTCTACAATACTTGGTGGACAGGGAAGGATACGACCCAGAGGAACGCCCTTGGATCCCCGCACCTCACATACTGGACAAACAACTCATCAAGGACTTTCATAAAAAGACTTTTAAGCCTAAGTTGAAACCGCAAGGTGGCGGTCATAGAGGGGGGGCGGGCGTTCTGTTGGGAATCGCTGATTTGCATGTTTGTTTTTAGTATGTTTTAGTCATTTTAGTTGCTATTTATTTATTTATCATATTTATTCTTTTAGAGTATGTACAAAACCCAAAACCAGTGAAGTTGGCACGTTGTGTAAATCGTAAATAAAAACAGAATACAATGATTTGCAAATCCTTTTCAACCAATATTCAATTGAATACACTACAAAGACAAGTTACTTAATGTTTGAACAGGTAAACTTTGTAATTTTTTGCAAATATTATCTAATTTGGAATTTGATGCCTGCAACATCTTTCAAAAAAGCTGGCACAAGTGGCAAAAAAGACTGAGAGAGTTGAGGAATGCTCATCAAACACTTATTTGGAACATCCCACAGGTGAACGGGCTAATCGGGAACAGGTGGGTGCCATGATTGGGTATAAAAGTAGCTTCCCTGAAATGCTCAGTCATTCACAAACAAGGATGGGGCGATGGTCACCTCTTAGTGAACAAATGCGTGAGCTGATTGTCGTACAGTTTAAAAACAACATTCCTCAACGAGCTATTGCAAGAAATTTAGGGATTTCATCATCTACGGTCCATAATATCGTCAAAAAGGTTCAGAGAATCTGGAGAAATCACTGCACGTAAGCGACAAGGCTGAAAACCAACATTGAATGCTT
Organism: Gymnothorax reevesii; assembly: GCA_029721435.1. NCBI lineage: Eukaryota > Metazoa > Chordata > Actinopteri > Anguilliformes > Muraenidae > Gymnothorax > Gymnothorax reevesii. Next base: position 76,522,677 of record CM056576.1, on the reverse strand, counting down.
GTGACCTTCGATCCCTCAGGCGGTACTGCATCAAAAACCAACATCAGTGTGGAAAGGACATCACCACATGGGCTCAGGAACACTTCAGAAAACCACTGTCAGTAACTACAGTTCGTCGCTACATCTGCAAGTGCAAGTTAAAACTCTACAATGCAAAGCGAAAGCCATTTATCAACAGCACCCAGAAATGCCACCGGCTTTGCTGGGCCCAAGGTCATCTAAGATGGAATGATGCAAAGTGGAAAAGTGTTCTGTGGTCTGAGGAGTCCACATTTCAAATTGTTTTTGGAAACTGTGGACGTCGTGTCCTCCGGACCAAAGAGGAAAAGAACCATCCGGACTGTTATAGGCGCAAAGTTCAAAAGCCAGCATCTGTGATGGTATGGGGGTGTATTAGTGCCCAAGGCATGGGCAACTTACACATATGTGAAGGCACCATTAATGCTGAAAGGTACATACAGGTTTTGGATCAACATATGTTGCCACCCAAGCAACTTCTTTTTCATGGACGCCCCTGCTTATTTCAGCAAGACAATGCCAAGCCACATTCTACACGTGTTACAACAGCATGGCTCCGTAGTAAAAGAGTGCAGGTACTAGACTGGCCTGCCTGGAGTCCAGACCTGTCTCCCATTGAAAATGTGAGGTGCATTATGAAGCGTAAATTACGACAACGGAGACCCCGGACTGTTGAACAACTTAAGCTGTACATCAAGCAAGAATGGGAAAGAGTTCCACCTGAAAAGCTTCAAAAATTTGTCTCCTCAGTTTACGATTTACATAACGTGCCAACTTCACTGGTTTTGGGTTTTGTAAGATTCTGGAAAAAGTTTATTTCACAAATTACTTTTTTTTCATCTTATTTGAAAGAGTTAAATCTGGTTTTAAAGAACTTGTTGCACTGAGACTGTTCTTAATGTTTTGTTTTTGGCAGCTGACAATGGGGGCTGTTGCATCTCACCTCTTATAGTCCTGAGCCCTGCATTTGACATGGTTGACCAGTTTGCTCATTACCAGACTCAGACTGGCTTGGGATACAGGGCACTGCTCTTGCCCTGTTTAAATCTTATCTCTAAAACAGAACTTATAATGTGATTTGGCAAAACACTACTTCCTCCTCGGCTTCCTTTACCTCTGGTGACCCACAAGACTCAATGTTACCACCTCTTTTATTCTCATTATACATGTTGCCGCTGGGTGTTCTTCGAAAAATGAGGCTTATTATTCCAATGCTTTGCTGATACGTAAACAATCTTCCCCTAAAATGCCACAGTCCTCAGTCTTTACAGCTGCTCCTCAACTGCTTCCAGGACATTAAAGAATAGATGGCAGATCATGGCACAAAACTTTCTGAAACTTAATGAACAAAAACCTGATGTTATTCTCTTTGGCCCCCCTGACTATACTAGTTTAATTCATAATAAACCTGGCTCACTGTCTCCCTGTTTAAAACCCTTTGCCAAAAACCTTGGTGTAATTTTTGACTCCTCATTCAACAAAAAAATCTCTGTGGTGCAAGGCTGCTTCCCTTAGTTAAGAACTTGCTTAAGTTAAGCCATTTTTAAGTTTTAATGACAGTGAGAAAGCCATCCATGTCCTTTATTACCTCATGCCTGGGCAACTCTAACTCCCTTTACATGTGGGTCCCTGTCTCTTGTTTTATGGCAGTTGGTATCCCGCTGTGTGGTGCATTACTGCCATCATCTGCCCTGCAGTGTGGATCAGAGGCTCGACTTACAATCTGTATTGAATCATTTCCCCACATCAAGGATGAGAAAAAAACTCCTAATGCTCTCCAACCTTGTCCTGTAAATCTCAATCTATCTCAGCCTCCTTAACTGCTTATTCCTCAGATCCTGTTAAAGAGTCCTGTGTCCCTCAAGTAATCTAACAAAACTCTGACCTGTGCTCTCTCACCCATCTCAACACACCTTTTAACGTGAATTATTGCACCCTGAACTCCCTCAAGTTACTCCTCATCACCTCTCTCTCTGTCTCATACCTCCTACAGTTCAGAATTACATTATTCACTGACTCCTCTTCCTGACACCCCTCACACAAACCTGTCTGGTGCTTCCCTACCAATATCAGTATTTTATTTAACACACAATGCCTCAGTCTCAACCTTGTCAGCACTATTATCTCTCGCCTATGTTCTCTTCCTACTCTTGTGACTTTGATACTCCTTTGAATTTGGTTCAAATGTCTCCCTTTCTGCTCTCCATTCCACTTTTATGCCACATTTGATCCACATTAGACTTTTAACCTCTGCCTTACTGATCTTGATTTGCATCTAAATTTCCTTTCTTTAAAGCTTCTTCACCAACTCATCCACCCTCTCATTCCCCCTCACCCCTACATGCCAGGGACCCACAGAAAGTTAACCTTCCTGCCCAGATTTGCTATTATTGTTGCTGATTGTAGAATTTAATTCTATATATACTGAGAGGCATTAAAAATGCACAATAAAATGTACTGTTTTAATTAGTGGTAAATAGTTTCTTTTGTAGTTGTAAAACACGGTCTCAGGAAACTGTGCTTTTAGTAGTGATCTTGCCCTCACTGTTATTGTTACATTGGCAGTCAATTCAGCAGGTCTTAGGCATTATCTGACATGGCAGAGGACGTTTTATGGAGTGTTTTTCTGGCATCACAGATGACGCACTTTGTCGGGGAAGACTGCTGACACATCTGGTCATTCTGCGTCATCCCTGCAGTCTGGATACAGTCATTTAATGGACATAAGGTGATTTTTTAAAAACAGTAATTCTATAATTAATTCAGTTACATTTTCTATGATGATGATTTAAATGTATATCAATAATTAATGTATTTGTATATTTTTGTGCATGTATGGGTATGTATGTATGTATACTGTATACAGGTGCATGTATATGAAATGCGAACCCATTTAATTTATTCAAATTGCCGCTCATGGCACAAATTTTTTCCTTGGCCTTGGAATCATTTTAAAATGTTTGTGTCATGCCATTATGTGTTAACATTATTCAATGTATAGTGTTTTCTTAATAGACCCTGTTAACTGTATTATTCTTATTACTGCTATGTGTGCATGCGCATGGATGTGTATATATGTTAATTAATGAGTATGTATACATGGTGTGTGTATGTACAAGCTGATACATACACGTGTATGAATTTGTATGTATATATGTATATAAATTCTGTCTGTAAAGCACTTTTGTCAGCTCATCCTGTTTTCAAATGTGTTATGTAAATAAACTTGACTTCACTTTACTTGAGTGGGTTTTATGAACTTGTAAGTCAGTGAAGTATGCCCCCTTTGTCATGTATAATTTAATTTATGGTTAGTTCTGTAAATATGGCACACAAAACATGGACTTTCCTAGATAATTTTTTGATTTGTTGAATTCTTTACATCGATAATGATCTCACCCACATTAGTGCTTGAGACATCCATGTCATGGCGTGTGGATTGGAAATCCCAAGAACAAATAGGCTCATCCAATGAATTATCTCAAAACAAAGCATTGTGTTCTTGAAGTTTCAAATTATGTCATTATGTCTGGAAAACAAAGTTACATTATGTGACCTTCTTGAGAAAAGTTTCTTGTAAAATTCATGCTGTTGAGAAAAATGAAAATGAAAATGAAAAATGAGTGTAACTAGTTCAGGCAGGCAACTCGAGAAGAGCTACGTCAACTGACAGCAGCCTGGTAAGCTACCAGCACGTCAGCACCAGCAGGCGAACAATTGGAGGATACGCATCACGAGGTCATACAGCGGTCTATTTGAAAGACGTCAAGCTCACTTGCTTCCGCTGCTGTTCGCAATGACGCTTCATGCTATGCAACATGCTGTTTGGTTTTTGCTTGATGTTTATACTGGCGCTTGCAGGAGTCCCTCGCTACGCAGATTGCTTTTGCTGCCTTTTGGTTATTATGCTGCGATTCTGTTCCTGCTAAGTTTACAATATGTTGTTGCTTGTGCTTCTTCTTGGCCTTTGGCGTGTATTCTCTGTGTTCCAGGAGTAATGGGCGCCTGATGAAATTGAATTAGCCTACTGCTGCAATCATATTTTATCTTGTTAGAGTTGCGACTGGTAAAGTGCGCGTGAACGCCCCTCAAACGCTATTTTCAAATCGAAAACCCAAGATAATTCTGATTCAAGTGAGGTTCCTCCTATAAGTCAACATGACGGTCTATGGACTGATTCAGTGGAGACCTGGTTCCTGTCTAGACGCGGAACGCCAATTTCTCCAAACCGACGGGGTCCGTTTACCACATCGGCAGCTTCTGTGCAACCCTGGAATCCAAATATGCAGGTAATTTTAAAATTTGCGATTAATTCTGCTTTATGTGCTACATTGTTGACTGAAGGCCGCTTAATTGTGGATAAAAATTTGTTCCTTTTAGTTGCTAAGCATGTCCCTGTCTCTCATAAATTAAATAAATTAATAAAATACAAACACTGGACTTTAATAGCACGAGGGCAGTGCATGGATACTTATGCGATCTTTTCCTTCAAGATTCATGAATTGTGTGCTGACCTAGTGTTTGTTTTGCCTCACAGAGAAGATGGTACTTTTATTCCTAGCCCTAGTTTTTCTGTGAAGCGTTTTGTACTAGGATTTAATTCATAATTTGCGAACTTGAATGGTATGGCAGTCGCGCTCGGGCTGTAGTTTGCGGACCACGTCAGGGACCTGAAAATCGCTAAATTCCATGCTTTCATGCCTGTTGAATTGGTGTGGTTATATCGTGATGTTCGGATGATCATCAATGAACATAATGTCAGAAAGTGGTTTGCGTCGTGGTGATTCATTGTTGCAGATGGATGTTTGACAGCAAACATTAACGGGGTATATGGGCAACAATGTTGACTACTGCCCGGATTGCTGTTATTGTTAACAAGTAACGGTGGAAACCTTATGAATACTCACTACGACTACGCGGCGCGAAGAATTCCTGTTTCCTCAATTCTACAATCTTTCTGGCCAACTGATTTATTTAAAAAAAAAAAAAAACACCAAGTCATTGCCTCAATTGTATGCAAAATTAGTCCGCATTTATTTTTTAACAGTCGAATGCATACATGATTTATCGAGTTGAGTAATGTTTTGTCCATTGTAAATGCGCCTAAGACCCAACTGAGCATGAATGGTCGTTTCCGTCTATGGTTTGTTCAGTACCAGAGCATTAAGCTGTTTCCATTAATACGGCTGAAGTCGGCTGCTACAGACACGGGACATCGCATGCGCCCCATGGTGCGTCCTCGGTGTTCCTTCTAAGCGGCTGAACTCCGCTATTCCTCCGTTTTCGTCCTCATGGCAGGACCCGACGCAGCACTACTTAAACAGCACCTCATGGAGGCCGAAGAGCTCATATCATAATAATTAAAATCAACACTTCAGTACAGAAGAAGAAACTAACTCAAAGAAAGCACCGTTAAAGATGATAAGATGAAAAAGATGGCTGGAATTATGTTCTGTTGAATGTTGGTCTGATTCTGAAGCTTCGGCTTCATCTTTTGAATTTTAAGAATTAGATGACATGTTAGTATGTCATATTAAAACCACCAGGCCTACTCTGTTATCTCCTAACAAATTTAAGCGCGTGACACGCATGAACACAAAGCTGTGAACATGCAGGGTCTGTAAAACGATGCTGCTGGTAGCTTTGACTTTTTCATCATGCCTCAGACCAGACCTAATATCAAGGTTCCTTTGGGTGCTAGAAATCCCTGAAAATGCCTAGGTGATGTTAATGTGCTAGGTTTGGATTACTGCTTGAAATTGCACCAAATTAATGTGAATGCATAATCATAGTACATCACATTCCGCTCGGATTGACTATCTTAAAGGGAGAATACTCGCATTTTAGAGTTTGGGGAATGAGGGCCATATCTGTCCCAGTTTTTGCTCCCTTTCTGGCCTTTAATTAGTTAAGTGCCTTATTGGCAAAAGCACTTTTAAAATCTGAAGTTTCTGCGGCATCTCTAATTTCACAAGATCGACCCCCCCCCCCCCCCCAAAAGAAGAGGAATGAATGAATAAATAATAACTTGGCGCCCTATGTGAAACACTCTCTCTACTGCATAAGCAAATTTGTTTTTGTATATAACCCCTTTTATTCAATTAGTCATTGAAATTGGAAGAAATACAACCTTCATTACCCACCGGCCTTTCAGGACCAGAATTGTCCTCATGAAACTTCGTGGTTTTGGGGGTTTTGAAGTATGATGAATCATTACTTGCTCTTAAACCTAGGGTTAAAGGTACCTGATGGTTTCTTTCTGGTAGAATTACAATGCAACAAGCGGATGGAGGGGTGTTGACTGTTTATAACAAATTGTTCCTAAATTCTTACTTGGCACTTGAGACAGGACAGTATTTCTATTTATGCAGTAGTTTTATCCAGTGCCTCACCCCCCTTTTTTCCTCTGTGTGTCTTTCTGAGGATCTTTCCCTCCACTACGGAGTCCTGGACCATCTGAGCTGAAGTTGCTGCTGTGCTGCTGTCCTAATCTGGTCCGGATCCAGTTCAGCTCCTTCCTCGACATCCCACTTCCTGGAGCTAGACACCACTGTTTTGATGCCATTTTATTCTATTATTGCTTTAATTAGCTAGACCGCGGAGGATGGGCTCCCCCACTATAGCCAGGTTCCTCCTGAGATTTCTTCCCACTGGGGAGTTTTTTCTCACCACTGTTTGAGGATTTTTCTCCCTACTGGGAGTTTTTTGCCTCATTTTGCTCTAGTGGGGATTAGGTTGGGCACTGCCCTTTCATTTATTTAATCGCTCAACATAAAGCGTCTTGGTGATAGACTGTGAAAAGCGCTATACAAATAATTGAAAAGAAAAATTTGAATTGAATTAAAAATAATAAATTGCTTGCGCAGGTGGTTGGCTGGCCATACTTAATGGTAGAATGTCCATACTTGATCCAGGCAATCTGCATTGGTGGTTGCAGACGTGCGCTAAAGGCTGGGCTGCCTTTAGCAGCCAATGTTTGACCCTGGATATCTCTATGGACCTCCTGGTTATCCAGGAGGCAGTGGGTGCTCCGGCTGTACACATAGTTTTTCTCACTAGGTAGAATGTTCTTCAGGACCAAGATGATGTTCATCTTGCCTCCCGCATCTGTAAGGGTTGCAGACGTGCACTAGAGGGAACGGCGTGCGCCTATTCTCCAGAGGATCTGGCCAAGCATCCAGACTAACAGTGAGGCCCTGCCCGCAAGTACAGATGTGAGGGCACCAAGCGGTGTGTTCCTTGGAGAACGTGCCTAACGGGTCCCCGCAGTGGAACCAGGCAACACATGGGAGGTCATGTATATTAATGGTAGAATGTCCATTTTGATCCAGGTAATCTGCATTGGTGGCAGCAGACGTGCGCTAAAGGCTGGGCAGCCTTTAGCAGCCAATGTTTGACCCTGGATATCTCTATGGACTTCCTGGTTATCCAGGAGGCAGTGGGTGCTCCGGCTGTACACATAGTTTTTCTCACTAGGTAGAATGTTCTTCAGGACCAAGATGATGTTCATCTTGCCTCCCGCATCTGTAAGGGTTGCAGACGTGCACTAGAGGGAACGGCGTGCGCCTATTCTCTAGAGCAGGGGTTCCCAAACTTTTCCAAATCAGGGCCCACTTGAAAATCTAAAAAATGTCCACGGCCCACCTTTGTCCTATGAACAGTACATAGACGAAATTATGCACACTTAACAGCAACAATAATTGTTGTTGTTGTTAAGAAAATAAAATAAATAAAAAACAACAACAATAATTGTTGCTGTTGTTTTTTATTTATTTATTTATTATTATTACAAAGATTCAGGATTGAAATGAGAGCAGGGGGATAAAGGAAGCCCAAACTTTTAATCTGTGGTGTACACACAAGACAGAATTAATTATCGAACACAGTATGTGCTCCTCCGATTATGACCCCCGGTCATGATGACCAGAAAGCTACGTTCAGATCATAAACTATATAAGGTTCCTAAAATATTGTGAGGTCAATAACACTCAATAGGTTATTACTTCTAAATATTTTTTAAAATCGTGCAATAAATATTTTACAATAAAAATAATAAAAAATCATATTTGCAAAAATGAATCATATTTTTAATGACCTCTCACGGCCCACCTGCAGTACCACCACGCCCCACTAGGGGGCCGCGGCCCACACTTTGGGAATCACTGCTCTAGAGGATCTGGCCAAGCATCCAGACTAACAGTGAGGCCCTGCCCGCAAGTACAGATGTGAGGGCACCAAACGGTGTGTTCCTTGGAGAACGTGCCTAACGGGTCCCTGCAGTGGAACCAGGCAACACATGGGAGGTCATGTACATTAATGGTAGAATGTCCATTTTGATTCAGGTAATCTGCATTGGTGGCAGCAGACGTGCGCTAAAGGCTGGGCAGCCTTTAGCAGCCAATGTTTGACCCTGGATATCTCTATGGACTTCCTGGTTATCCAGGAGGCAGTGGGTGCTCCGGCTGTACACACAGTTTTTCTCACTAGGTAGAATGTTTTCTCAGGACCAAGATGATGCTTCATCTTGCCTCCCGCATCTGTAGGGGTTGCAGACGTGCACTAGAGGGAGCGGCATGCACCTATTCTCTAGAGGATCTGGCAAGCATCCAGACTAACAGTGAGGCCCTGCCCGCAAGTACAGATGTGAGGGCACCAAGCGGTGTGTTCTCGAGGAAACGAGCCTAACGGGTCCCCGCAGTGGAACCAGGCTACACATGGTGAGGTAATATACATTAATGATCATATGTCCATTCTGATCCAGGTTATCTGCATTGATGATAGTAAAACTACACTAAATACTTGGCAGCCTTTAGTAGTCAATGTTTTGACCCTGGATATCTCCATGAATTTCATGGTCATTCAGGAGGCAGTGGGTGCTCCACTGTATACATGGTTTAGCCACTTGGCGGTGGTTGCTGTTTTGGGGGATTTTGATTTCTGTTCCTGACTATGTTTGTATGTTTGCTGTGCCTAAGTAGATTATTCCTCCAGGGCAGAACTGCCGTCAAAATACAATGTAATGCTCATATCCATGAATAAATTGTTCTATTTCATTGAAACGTGAGTTGTCCTGACTGAAATAAATTTATAATGGGAAAAGAAAGTGACCAAAATGTTTGAATGTATGGCCTCTGAGGGCGTCTATTGTCAGCAATGATATGCCGTCTGTCGCGTCTGCCAACACCAAGAGAGCAATTTCGGTTCAATATAATTTGGTGAAATGGCGTCTTCTTGTGGGATATTTAAGTTCCTGCAATGCATTGAGGCATACATTAGTTCCTCAAACAGTTGCAGGTCAGTACTTGAAGCTTGGGGACGTCAGATCATGGACGCTTGAGTGCTGTGCATACAAATAAATGGTTCACTTCTTTATCCCTTCATGGCAAAACTTTAATTCTTCAATGAACTACAATACAATTTTAAGTGTCTGTGATGGAGAAAAAAATAAATGCGAGAACAATACTAACTTGGATAAACTCTTAAGCTGCAATGTGACATAGTATTTCTCTTGTTGATGGAAGGTTTTAACTTTGAATAATTAAGCATGAAAAATGAAAGCTGCTGCTTGTTTAGGATTAAAACTTTGCATGAAGTGCTGCCAGGATTTTGTACAAAGTTCATGGGTTTCCTGTCACTGTGGGCTGCAGGGCACAGTAGTACAGCGCAGAGTCTGTCACTTCAGCAGAGGAGATCTCCAGATGCACAAGACTGTGTGATTCTTCATGTGTAACAGTAAATCGATCTTTCTCTTCTCTGTCCTTACTTCTGTAGATTAGGATGAAGAATTCAGGTTTTGAACCGGGGTATTGATGATACCACTGTAGACTGCCTCCACTAAGAGACGTTGTGTAGTTGCATGACAGTGTGACGCTGCTGCCCTCCAAAGAATGTACTACATTAGTTGCTGAAGTGATTCCATCTTGAATGGTGTTACCTATAGGTGATATTCATATCAAATTAATTGCATAAATCACAATCAGATAAGCACTGTTTTCTTGGTCTAATACCGTAATTAAATTAATACATTTGGCTAATTTGGAAACAGGAACCCATAAATTAATAAATTAGAACCCTATAGCTTAATAAGTGTGACATTGTATAAGCCAGAATTTTAAAAAAATAATGTGAAATGGAACTTACCGACCATTGTTGAAAGCAGAAAAACTGCACAATGCAGCATCATGATTCCTGTCTTGAAGATGTTCTGACTTCAAGCAGAGCCAGAACAGGACTAGACTCCACTCCTACTCCCTGCGCAGAGTTAACAGGAAACTCAGGCACTCAGTGAGTATTTAGCCCCTCCTGTGTATAACAAAACATTGAACATTTTATTCTTGACAGATTATGAACAAATGTCCCATAAAAGTCTCAGGTTACACAAAAATTATACCAGCGATTTGGTACTTGCACACCAAAGTAACAAATTAAAGCATCAAGCAGCCTTAGCAGAGTGCTTGGCATGGAGGACAGGAAGTTGAGGACTGGACTCTGGTGCAAGGATGGAGTTGGTTGTATTTTATTATTATGCCGACAACAGAACAACAAGCATTCACAAAACAAACAGGAATCGCAGTTCCTGGGTTGAAATGCTGAACAAAACAATAAACAGCACTAAGCTTTAAGAGTAATAGTAAATACATGCAATATACAGGAAAATGGGTCAATAAAAGACGAGCAATGCAATACAGACATGTGGCCTATGAGACTTTGCAAAGACAAGTGTGAGGCTCAGTCTTATATAGCGCTAAACTACCACACAGTGGAAATAACAAACAGATGCAGGCAATGATTACAGGAGAACGCAGTCCGGGTCTCAATAGGCCGATGAGTTGGAGGGCTGAAGCTGTGGTCTTACAGTACCTGCCCCCCAGAGGCACGACTCCCAGTGTGCCTGATTCTCGGCCGGGAGGGCGCCCTCTGGGGCGCAAAGCAGGCTGGTTCGGATTGGCCCGGTGGAACTTAGCCAGGGGCTGCAGATCCAGGATGTCGTCACGGTCCACCCAGCTCCTCTCCTCCAGACTACAGCCTTCCCAGTCTACCAGATACTGCAGCCTGCCTCATTGATGTCTGGAACTAAGCAGGCTGCATACCCAGTAGGCTAGATCTCTGTCAACCTCCAGGCCAGGGGGAGGGTGTTCGAGGGGGGTAGCCTCCGCCAGGGGTCCAACAATCACCTGCCGAAGCAGAGATACATGAAATGTGTTATTGATGTGGTAGTTGGACGGAAACTGTATATAGTATATGCAGACTCATTGACCTTCTGGAGGACACGGAAGGGGCCAAAGTGTCATGGTTTTTGGAGTCTTTGAGAGCTTTCTTGGTTGCTCTCGTCCGGGACGATACTGGTTTGCCCACTATCGGATTCTTGGGCCGGCTGGCATGAATTGGGGTCTCAACACACCAGCCATCACACCAATGAACCGTGGGCTAAGTTTCCTGCAGGACAGGTGGAGGTGCAGGTCCCTCGTGGAGAGTAACTGGGACCGACATCTCCGGTCAGCTTGAATTTTCTGGTGGTGTAGCGCCCTCCAGATCTGGATGTTGGTATTCTCCCACACTTTCTCCACCTCCCTAAACCAAGCATTTTTACTGGGGAGTACAGGGGATTGATAGAGAGCTTTGTCACAAGGGAAAATTATAACCACTTCAAGCTCAATATCAGCAAAACTAACCAGTGTTAAGTTTAGGAACAAACTTCAAGCTTGCTTGACCAATCCTGACCCATTTTGTGATTGTTGTCTTCATGTATGTAACCCTTTTCCAGAATGTTAACATCTGTTCTTACTGTTACTTTCTTGCTATTTTCAATGTTCTATATGAGTCTGCATTTGCAAATTACTGTTTGTAGCCTAAGTTAGTGAGGCAGTGGAATTACCAGTCCATTCAAAGCCAAATAAAGGGGGAATGTGGTGGCACAGTAGATTAGCATGTTTGACTTGGGATTGGAGGGTCCAAAGTTTGAGACCTTGTCATGGCTTTTGCATTGTGTTCTTAAGGAAAAACACTTCACTCCCACAGTACCTGACTTCACCCAGGTGTATTATTTGTTACTGGTGTAGGTACCAGCGCGCAAACATAGCTGATTATCGCATCTGGACATCAAACGTAGTGCAGCAGAGAAGTTTTTAATATCACTGGTTCAGAGCATTATAATGCGTTACGTCATTTCTAAACGCAGGACCCCGAGCAAATATGGTAGTCTGAGCACATCTGGTACCTACACCGGCAAACTGTTGAGAAAACCTTACTAAGAACTGGGGGTAAGCTGTGATGGACTAGCATCCCATCCAGGAATAGCAACACTCCTAGTCTCTTTGTGCCACAGAAACCGGAGTTAAGCACTGGCCTGATGAGGCTCTTCGCTTAGGAGGAACTAAAGTCAGATCAGTAGGTAGTTAGCAAGCAGACTTTGCAGCAGTGTACGGGGATGCAAACTAGCTTGTGTTATGTTGTATCTCCTTTTGTTGGATACTTATCGTCAGAGCTAAGGCTCTCATACAGTGCACGACAATAATGTTAAAATTAAAAATGGGAAAGGTTTTAATGTTATTTGTCGCCTGGCCGTTTTTGCAATATGTACAGCTAGTTTCTAGGTTTTGTAGCTAATGCTAAGGTGGTGTGGGCAACATTAGTTACCTCACTTGCTTGGCCTTATATCTTCATGATGTTTCAATTACCAAGCACAATTACAATGATTTTGTTGGCATAGAATGTGCCTGTTAGTACCATGTAAAATGCTTAATGTTTACTTCTTTTCATGACCAGAGTTCCTCAGTTCGCAATAAGACATACTGCTGCTCCTCATGTGTTCCTCAATATGGCTCTTGAACCAAACTTGAAAATGAGCATGAAGGGTTTGTAAGGAGGGCCCAGCGGAGGGATAGAATAGGAGGGGTGAGGTGTTGGTGTTTAGATCAAAACTCTTTCTTTGCTTTTCTTCAAAGTAACAGACTGCAGCTTTAATTGGCAGAATACATGATTATGTAAATAAGCACACTACATCTGTGAATCGTTTTGCCTCCCTTGTGCAAGACTTTCTCCCATATTGAATCTCCCGTGGTGATATCACAGCAAACATTTTGAAGCTGAGCTGACCTCTACTCTTGAGAAATCCACCGCTCTCCCGCAGGTATGGCCGGTAAAAATGAGAGGCCAAGTGCAGCGGCCAGAGAGAGAATGAGCAGTACGGACAAAATACAAACACAGTGAGTTATACAGACCACCAGAAAGTACGAAGAAATGGAAGCGACACAAGAGAGAACAAAAGTCGAAAAGGGAAAATTTCTAAAGCGGAAGGAACTCCAATAATAACTGGAAGATATATACAAATCCTGACTAGAGGCATCTTCGGCTATAGTGCTTAGCTACAAACAGACACTCTAGCAAAGGAGTTGTGGTGGACTTTTGGCTTATATAGAGTCCGGGGAAGCACCGCACCAGTTCAATCAGCCAGCTGGGAAAAGAATCCGATGGAAAAGGAATACGATCTCGTCCCAGGACGAGAGCCACAAAGAAAAGTCCAAAACACATGCATGCCTCACAAACCATGACAGGTGCATGAGTCATGCACCAGCATAGCAATTTTCATGTGGACCTGTCAGAAAATTGCTTGTCACTATCATTTCATTGAAAATGGCTGACAGATTTGCACATTTGCGTACTATGTACTCAGCCTTTTATACAACACGGAAATAACTACAGTTTTCAGATACGGACTGAAAATACAGTACATTTGCAGTCTGATTATTTTAAAGTGCTGCTTTGCATGAAAAGAGAAAGCAAAAGAGCACCTTAACCTGTCTAATGCTCCATAAACAGTCTGAGGCCTAAAAACATAAACCATTTAATCAGTAACGAACCGTGAGGTTTGGGTCGAGGTAGGCAGTGGCAGACCGAAACGTAAAAACAAATTAATATTTTATGTATAAAGTCAGCGGTAAAAACACCGGCAAAATAAAACATAATTACTCCAAAAACTGTTGAATGCTGTACATCAGAGGTGGGCAGCGAGGGCCGTATCTGTTCCTGGTTTTCACACCAACGTCTGGTCTTTAATTAGTTGATTGTCTCAATTAGCCAAACCATTTATGAAATCTGACGTTGCATGCGCATTTCTTTAAATTATCATGAAACTACAAAGACTAGTCTTGTCTCCCTTCATAAAACATTTTCCTTTGATCGAATCATTGCAAAAAATCTATATTTGTGCATGCAATCAATTAACTCAATTAGTCAGGGTAATTGATAGGAATAAAAACCTGCATACACACCGGCCCTCCAGGACCGTGATTGCCCACCCCTGCTGTACATAGTAACACTGCGAATCTGGATTGATGACATCATGCATTTGCGGGGATTAACGAATTTATTGGGACTTGAAAGACACCGGACATGCACAAAGTCGCGTTTTTCGTTAGATTTTGACTTTTAGTTTATTTTGAAACTGTTAAGAGTGAAATCAAATCCGTGTTTGAGTTATCAGTGTATTATTTAACTTGTCACACTATGTGCGCATAGGAGGGAGGTTTAAAACCAATTTAATGTGAATTGTTTGAAGTTTTTGACGTTTTCTAGCGAATTTGATTTATTGTATGCATTCAGAATGAATGTGTACTTTGTTTTCAAATAATCTTGAAGGTTCAATTTTTTTTTTAAATTTCGCTTTTATGTCTGAATAAAAGTTGAAGGCTCTAGCGAGAGAAAGTTGATGAAAGCGCGCAAAACAACGTAACGGCTTGCCTGCACCGATGCTTGCTTAAGTGGATCTCCTCCCTATACTTAATGCAATTAATCTTCCTATTGCTAAACCATATTAACCAGACAAGCGAAGTACACTTCAAACACATTCCATCTTTGACCACATCTCTCTTCACCGCAAAATGATGTCAACACACACAAACTTCAAAACATAAAAACCCACAGAATTCTATCAAACAAACAACAATTAAAAAAAAACTTTAGCCACAAGGTTGTTATTAGATGCATAACGACAGACATGACAGTCCGGAAAGTTCTTGTGTGCGTAAAAGAGAGCGGAGGGGGAGAGAAGTGGTTAAAGCGCACTTAAGGCTATTTGAATATGAAGTCCATGCGTCTGTCCTTTTTGACAAAGATGTTGATGACAGCGTTGTAAAACTTCTGTTTTGGCCTTCAGCTTAACAAGTCCCTTTCTCAATTGACATGATAGCGAAACATGAAAGTCTCCCCTGTTCCGTACTGTTGCGGTTGCAGGTCTTGACGCGTTTTAAGGCAGAAAAAAGACAGCTCCACTGACTCTGTGGTAGCTGGAATTGTCGGCACCAATTTCGGCAGTTTTGTGGCCTCGAACAGTTTGTTCAAGGTCATTCTCCACCAATAAAGCCAGCAGTTGAAGCTAGGGAGATTTTTCCTTGACCATAGCAGGGCTGTATAAGCCGATGAGGTTAGCCTTTAGCCTGACAGAATCAAAATATTTGCTGCGTTAGCGATGTCATCTTGTTTGTTTTTCCAAAACAAACAAGATTACATAACACTAGTTAGGTGGTTTAATCAAATTTAAGACTTAAATTTGATTGACGTATGTGCGAATCAATGAGTGTATATAGCCCCAGCTAGGATTGTATTATCGTAATTAAAATAAATAAATACAAAAAATCAAAGCTTGCTCACTAAATAGTACCCAGATAGGCAGATGCCTGATATGGATGCGTTTATTTGTACAATTCATCCGGAATGAACACCACTAACGTTACACGAAGTTTACGAGGTCATTCGCTATGGCTAATGCTATATGTAGATATGCAACTTGGCTAAAATTACATGGGCATAGGAGCTAAGTGACCATCACCATTTGTAAGCAACATGAGTTTATGGTGCCGACTAAGTTTATCTAGCTAGCTAAATTACAGATAACGTTTGCCATCACAGCCGTTGACAGCGACTCGATTACCTAACAGGCCAGGTACACAAGTGGCTAGTTAGTGCTGTGCTTCCCATTCTGACATGTTTTGATATTTTCGACGTCTCGAACAGTGTCATGTAAAACTGCGCATTAAAGTTTATCCTTGTTTTCCGATCACAAATATGTTGAAATCTTTTCGGAAGACCCCTTAGTTCGACGGATAATAGCTGGAATTTCTACATTACAGTCAATGGGGAATTGAGGAGTGCGGTGCACTTGACGCCATATTGGTTTCTTCAACTGCGCTCGTAGAAAGAAGCAGCGGCCTCTCCAGTATACTCATTGGTGCGAATTCACAAAGACACCGAACGTCCAGATTGAATGACTAGCCTGTGACACTTACGCATAAAGGCAGCGTAGCGTCCTGCCTTTTTGCGTACATAATAAAGCATATGAAAAAACACTGCGCATGCGCGAACACAACGTATCTGATAACGTGTCATTTAAAGGCATGTCAGAGCTGTGCCTTCCCTGCAAAGATAAGCCTGATTTGAAAGCCCCTGCCTGGCCAGAGGCAGGCGCTGTAGTGTCATTATAACTCAATGACTTAAAGCAACAGCATAAAGACAAACTAAATATCAAATATCAAATAATCAAAATTTGATTAGATATTAAAATGATCAATAATTGTTAACAACTTTATTTTTGATGATAGCCTGGGGTAGGCAGTGCCTACCCTGCCTACCCTGACGGCTCATCCCTGCATTTAATAAGCCCCATGTGACACAGGTCAGCTTTACAGTAGATCTCACACCCACCGAGAACAGTAAAATCTTCACACTACTGGCCATTCACACACACACACACACACACACACCACTATTCTTTTTTTCCCCAGAGATGCTAAAAGATTGCAAATGATGATTAGTTTTGGAAGCCATTATCATTGATTTATCTCAGCAGTGGCCCAAAGTTTTCACAGCACTATAGCAACACATTTCAAAACTGAATGAGACCGACAATGTTTTTCTTTGATCCCATAAAGTTACATTGTGTCAGCCTACCATTCGAATTTAGCATAAAGATTTAAATATTCTCTGATGGTGGAATACTATCATTAAAATCAGTTCAACTCTTCTGGTATGATCGATGTTTGGATTTTTGCGACTCACAGTGACAAATTTATACATCAGAGAATATACCACAAAGAAGGATCTTATTAGCATTATGGTTGTACTTCAGAAGGTATTACACCGCATTTAGCATGAACAGATAGCAGGTGCATTGGAGTGGGACCAAATATCTAGATATCATGTCGAAAGACATTTCCTGTTGAGGCTTTATCACCTTTTAGGTTTTGATTAAAAACAACTTCAAAGCTGTAGAATCCTAACAGGTTTTTGTACAGGAGTTGGCATTAATATACCACTGTGCTACGCCTCAGTGCACAGTGATACATTGCAGTGCCTTCAGGAATTAATTTTGAAATTTTCAAAACTGTATTTCCACTGGATTTGTCAGCTGTTGCATCAAACTCTGATGTGCCAGTGAAGTCTCCCCTGCGTAGTATACTCAGCAACAAAAGTTTCTGTGACACCATTTATGTGTATGTTATAAATGACACGCAAAGATCTCAATGCAATCAATATGTTTATTTAACAGGAGAAACACTGACTTTTCAGTGCCAACGTCACTCAAAACGAAAAATGTCATTTTCATGCATCATGAAGCACTTGTCTGACGTCTAACCAATTGTGACCTTCACACTTCAATACCGGGTGTGACTTCCTCGTGCCATGATGCAAGCAACGCATCTCCGGCGCATGGACCGAATCAGATGTGCCAGAAATTGCTGTGGGATGTCATTCCAAATCTGACGTAGACGTTGTCGCAATTCCTGGAGTGTAGCTGGCGGGTTATCCAACCGCCGCAAACGTCGATCCATCTCGTCCCAAAGCTGCTTGATTGGGGACATGTCTGGGGATCTGGCTGGCCATGGCAGGACATTGACATGTTGTTGCATCAGATACTGCTGTACAATCCTTGCAACGTGTGGTCTGGCGTTATCATGTTGCAGCGTTATTCCGGGACCATGTTGCATCAAAAACGGTACCACCAATGGCCGTAGCACTTCATCGCGATATCTTTGACCTGTCAGATTTCCATCAATAACAAGCAAATCTGTTCTGTTTCTAGCCGAGATCCCTCCACAAATCATGACACTACCACCTCCAAAACGATCAAATTCCTGAACACAGTTGTTGGCATAACGTTCTCCACGTCGACGGTATACACGTAAACGACCATCACATCGGTTAAGCATGAATCTTGATTCATCAGTGAAGAGTACAAGATCCCACTGACGTTGGATCCACCGTCGATGTTGTTGTGCCCACTGTAGACGCAGTCGTCGGTGTTGTACTGTGAGTATTGGACGTCTTGCTGGCCGACGTGGGACAATGCCAAAATGACGGAGACGGCGACGGATTGTCTGTGCAGACAGTCGCCTCAAACCAGGTATCGTTCTTGCAGTTATGGTTGCAGGTTGGAATCGATTTCGGAGATGGGTTGTTCGAATCCAGTTGTCCTGTCTGGGAGTGGTTACTCGTGGACGGCCGCTGCGAGGACGGTCTCTGAAATGTCTTGTCTGCTGATGACGCTGCCATAAGTTCCAAATGGTGTTTCGGTGGACATTCAGGCGATGAGCAACTTCCCTCTGCGAGGTTCCGGATTCAATCATCCCAATGGCCCTCCACCGATCATTTTCAGACAGTCTTGGCATTTAGAGGGTAGAGTTCTTGATCCGAAATGGCTGTGTTTTCGATAAGTGATGCTTCCGTCGTTCATCAGGCACAAAGTGAACATTCCAAAAATTCTCCTCTTTTATTGCCATCCACAAGCATGATTTACGCACATTTTCACGTGCAAAGTAATTTTCTCGCATTTTCATGATTTCCATTTCAATGTTGTGTTTACGTGTACTGTTTCAGTCTGATATCACCATGTATGACAATTTCATAATTGCGTTATGAAAAATAATTAACAATATTGGTGTCACAGAAACTTTTGTTGCTGAGTATATAAATTGAAGGGCTGACCCAGGGTACTGTCGGTACCAGTAGAAGGTATAGTAATCGGTTGAGCTGCCCGTGCTGAAGGTACATTCTATGGACACCTCTTGTCCTTCATTCTTGTTCTGTAATTTGACCTCTCCAGTTGAAATGCCTAAATATGATGCAAACAGAAAGAAAGAAAAAATATAAAAAATCTTTTGCAAGAACAGACCAGTTTCTGTTGAAGTCACAAAAAATTACTTACAGAAGGTAACTGTTAGCACCAGCCCTGCAAAAAGCTCCATTGTGAAAATGAACATTTAGGTTCTTACAGGATAAAGAATCTGGGGCAGAATTTGTGCTTTAGTTTAAATGTGAGGATGAGTGGGAGGGGCAACAGTGCTCTCTCAAGAATATAAAAGAAAGCAAAACCACAAAATTTGTTGATTATTTTTGGTCCCTTTCCATTTATCCATATACTCTTTTGATAATATTACCCTACAATAGTTAATTAATGAAGACATCGCTGTGGTAAATTGCTTTGACTATATAGACTGCGGCTTATACATGCACTGTAAAATCGAACACATTGTTTAACTTAAAAATAAGAGTGAAAGGGCTGCCTTAAAATTCTACATTAAGTGAAAAAATGTTATTTGTTCTTCCGACATAACCTAAGGTTATCTTGATGAAACATTCCTTGTTGTGTAAACCTCTGAGTCATTTTGGTCAATTTGGATTTTTTGTTTGATTGAACTGCTTAGGATAGTTGTTTTAACTTGCAAGTCTATGTCAATACACTTTTGATGGCCAGTTAAGTTGATGTGGATTTAGTGTTTGATTGAACTGCTTAGGACAGGCGTTTTCACTTGAAATTCCATTTCAATACAATTATGATGGCTAGTTAAGTTGATTTGGATTTTGTGAATGTTTGAACTGCTTAGGATAGTTGTTTCAACTTGCAGTTCTATGTCAATATAATTATGATGGCCTGTTGAGTTAGATTTATTGACTGATTGAACTGCTTAACAGTTGTTTTAACTTGCAATTCTGATACGAGATCAGGTAGACGCCAGGAGCGAGGTGAAGGGGAATAAGGAGTTTATTAAAACAAAAGAAAACAGGCATGAGGGCCAACAAAAAACTTGGCCCAAAGGGTTGCAAAAGACAAACTAAGGAGAGCTTCACAGAAAAAGGAACTAAGGATCAGAAATGACAAAAAAACAAAAGGCACTGGAAACTCCAGGCAGGGTAACCATAAACAGAAGAGAACAATGATTCTTGGAACGCAAAGGCTATATACAAAATGACTATGAAAACGAGGCTTGGGAACATGAACTTGCAAACAAGGACTGAGACACTGTCTGCCAGCCAACTTCCACCGCATCCAGATAAAGGGTGAGAAATCAAGACATGAGGGGCAACACCTGGAGGAGGAGAAACAAGAGGCAGGGCAAGATCATGACATGGACAGAGATTGGATGACAAGACTTGCTCATTAAGAGAATGAGCTGCTCAGCTTAAGTACCAATTAAGTATGCAGTTTGAAACCAGCATGAATGTTCAGAACAGAAAAGCACAGCAAGATCTTGAAATAGCAAAGCAGGAATCATGAAAATAAACTCCCTGTCTAAATTAGTAAGATTAGTAATGTGCCTATCTAAGAATTACACCACCCAGTGAATGTTAGTAAATGTTAGTAACTTAAAAACAGTTAATTGTCAATTTAGCTTAGAGAGCCCCAAATCCAGCACAGCACAGAAGGAAGAGGGAAACACCAAAGCCAACCAGAGCTCTGAAATGTGCAACAACGAAGTCATGGGGCGGAACGCAGACAAGCGGTGGAGTGGCTTGGCAGACCTGGCAAAAACAAAAACATGGAAAAGTTAAAACATGGACAATAACTATGAACTATGAAATGGGTAATCCTAATACAAGAAACTGTTAAAACTATGGCATGAATTATGAGCATGAACTATGAAACATGAAACTGTTAAAACCATAGGCAATACTGTCCTGGCCAAAGGCCAGGACCCCAGAACACAAAAAATTCTATTTCAGTTTTATGATGGCCTGTTCAGTTGATTTGGATTTATTAATTGATCGAACGGCTTAGGACAGTTGTTTTATCTAGCAATTCTCAATATAATTATGATGGCCAGTTAAGTTGAGTTGGATTTATCGTTTAATTGAACTTCTTAGGATAGTTGTTTAAAATTGCACATGTATGTTAGCTTAAGTGTCTGGTCATGTGAATTAATCTACTCATTGAACTTAAGCATTTCTTTAAACGTGAAAGTCCATTTCAGCATAGCTAATGCAGCCTATTGTAACAGATTTAAATATTATATTAGTATTTAAATATTTTCATTTGTTTAAATGCCAAGATCCATTTCAGATTTGCTATTTGAAATCTGACTTAACCAAACCTAAGCAAATAAAATATATTATAAGAACCTATAATGAATGGCAATAGAAGTGTTCCAAAATATGAAAAAAAAAAAACCACACAACAACACACACTACAAAGATATTCACATCTGTGAAAATACTGTCTAACAACAGGTTCATCATTCCTCAAACAATAATCATAAATAATTCACCGAAGGAAATATTGAACCTTGACCCCAGACAAGTCATCGTTCAAACATAAAACATGTTTGTTTCTAAAATTGAATATTTAATACCGTCATTTTTCAATCTACATCAGTGGTGACTAGAATGTAGGCCCAACGGTATGTAGTCTGAATTTCATACCACGGTATTCCTAATAATTACTGTGAGGAACCATTAACCGGACATTTCCCCTCACCCTGAAGATGAGTAGTCTTAAAAGTTGTTTCTGGGGGCCCACTGTGTATTGTAATGTGAATATAGGCCACTGGATAGCAGTATTTACCTTTTTTTTTATTCAGCTCAGACTGGAGCTATGTTTAGACATGTCCTGGACATGTCTGGGGCAAGTCCCCGAAAATTAAAAAAAAGAGGTCTAAATGTGGGTCGGGTCTGCAAAAGAGTATATAAGGAAAAGAATTGAGACAGTAAAGTAGTAGGAGAAATTGCAAGGAGAAGGATACTTGTGACCAGACCTGTCATTTCTGTTCAAGACCTTTGAAGTTTCTTTTGTGGATTTTTGCCTGTGTTTGAGCATTTTTTTTCTCACCCAGCACATCACCAGGAAACCCACAAGGACTGTAAATATTTCAGTTTTTTTTTCTAATCAATCTTGGTCCTAGTTGTTGGTTAGTGTTAGTCTTTGACTGTTAATTAAATTTGTTTAAGTTTTAAATTGTGTCTGTCATCCCTTGCTGTTGCTGTTGCTGTTGTGTAGTAAATTGTAATAACAAATTGGGGCCATAACAAATTGGGGGCTCAAGGTCCGGGATAGACCATTGTGTGAGTAATTTATTGAAAATCTAACATTTCAAATTGTGAAATTGTTTTTGTGAATTTTCCTAGATATATATTTACAACAGCAATGGATGATTTCTTGGCATCACCAACCGTAGGGGTTTTGAAGTCTTATAAAAAGACAGAACTGTTGGAAATATGCAGACAGTTCGAGCTGACAGAGGTAAAACCAGCCATGCGAAAAGCAAGACTGGCTAGAGAGATAGTTGAATATTACATTGATGAAAATGTGTTTGCACCAGGAGATCTGGAACAGTTTCCAGTGGAAAATCCAAATATAGAAATGGAACTTAAATTAAAAATGCTAGAGATTGAAAGGGAGGAAAGAGAAAAAGAAAGGGAGGAAAAAGAGAAAGAAAGGGAGGAAAGAGAAAAAGAAAGGGAGGAAAAAGAGAAACAAAGAGAACTTAAAAGGGAAGAAAAAGAAAAAGAAAAAGAAATTGAGAGAGAGAAAGAGGAAAGAGCAGAAAGAGAGAGACAGAGACAGAGAGAGTTTGAATTAGAGAAATTCGATTGAGAAGAAAGACTCCAAATGGTGCAACTAAAAATTAAAATTGAAAATGAAATTAAATTTTGTGCTAGCCAGGAGGTAAAACTGGTGCCTCCATTTTCGGAAAAGGATGTTGACAACTATTTCCAGTGTTTTGAAAAGGTAGCAAAGAGTTGCCAGTGGCCAAAGGAACACTGGCCTCTGATGTTGCAAACTGTCCTCAAGGGTAAAGCTCAACAAGCCTATTCGACTTTGTCTGCAGATGATTCCTCTGATTATGAGGTTGTCAAAAAGGTTATTTTGAGAGCTTATGAGTTGGTTCCAAAGGCTTACCGACAGAAATTCAGAGGTCTGAAGAAATCTGAAAATCAGACTTATGTGGAATTTGCTAATGAGAAGCAGGTTTGCTTTGAGCGCTGGTGAACTTCTTTGGAGGTCAAGGATGATTTCAACTCACTAAAAGAGATGGTGTTAGTTGAAGAATTCAAGATCTGTGTTAAAGATGATATTAAGACCTACCTTAATGAGAAGCAAGCACTGAGTTTGCAATCAGCTGCCAAATTTGCAGATGAATATGTTCTCACACATAAGTCCAAATTTCAGTCTAGCAGTAACAATAGATGGTCCCAATTTCAGAAAAAGGGTTACGGTGATACCCAAGATTCTTCACCCAAAGACAAAGACAAATCTGGTGATGGTGCTCAGAAATCCAGTAACAGGTCTGATCAAAGTGTGAAAGCTGACGGTGACAAAAGTGGTCTAGTTTGCAGTTATTGCAAGAAATCTGGTCATGTTACAACTAACTGTTGGTTCCTAAAAGCTAAGAAAGAAAAAGAAAAGGATACCAAACCAAATGCCTTTGTGAAAACAAGGTTAGAAACCCCTGTAGTAGATAACCAATCTGCTAAATTGCCTGCTTCTTGTGGGGCTAAAAAGCCTGATACAGCTGACTTCGTGGGGGAGGAATTTCTTCCATTTGTGTCAGAGGGATTTGTGGCTCTGAATGAGCATACTACTCCTGTCCCCATATATATCTTAAGGGATACCGGAGCTTCTCAGTCACTTTTGTTGATGGACTCCTTGGAGTTACGTGATGAGCCGCTTCAGGGGATTTCATACTTGTACAAGGTATTGAAGGGAGGACTGTATCTGTACCCCTGCGCTCTATATTCTTGAAGTCAGATTTGGTTACAGGACAGGTAAAGGTGGGACTTATGTCAAGTCTACCTATAAAGGGTGTTTCTCTGTTGCTAGGCAATGACCTGGCTGGGGGCAAAGTAGTTCCCCCTGTACATCTTACTTCACAGCCGAGCACTGAAGATGGGGATGAGGACCCATCTCTGTATCCTTCTTGCGCAGTGACTCGTGCTATGGCCAAAAAGGCTCAAGAAGAAGATGATGTGGTGCCGTCCAGTACATTGAATAGTCAGGACTCAGGTGGTTCGCCTCATGACTCTGATTGGCCTACTATGGTTTCTCCGTTTGAGAACTTATCAGACACTTTTATCAGTTCATTGTTCAGCCAGCCAGATGGGTTTGGTGATTCTGATGTGTCTGGAGACTTGCCTCTGTCCAGAAAGCGGTTGATTGAGGAGCAAACTAATGATCCTGAAATTTGTGCACTAAGGAGGAGAGCCCTTCCTGATAAAGAAATAGACGCAGTTCCAGTTGGGTATTATCTCAAGGATGGTGTGTTGATGCGGAAGTGGTGCCCTCCTGATATCCCTGCCAATGCAGATTGGGCAGTGGTCAGGAAAATTGTTGTTCCGAAGGTCTACAGGAATGAGATCTTAACAATGGCTCATAGTTTACTTTTAGGAGGTCATCTTGGTGTTAACAAGACTGTTGATAAGATCATGAAACACTTCTTTTGGCCTGGGCTTTGGAAAGACGTTTCCAACTTTTGCAAAACCTGTCACTCTTGTCAAGTAGTTGGAAAACACCAGTTAGACCCACCTGTAGCTCCATTGCAGCCTATCCCAGCATTTGGGGAGCCGTTCTCCAAGGTCATGATTGATTGTGTTGGTCCATTACCCAAGACTAGATCTGGAAATCAGTACTTGTTGACAATCATGTGTGCATCTACCATATTCCCTGAAGCCATACCTCTACGTAACATCAAAGCAACTGCAATCTCAAAGGCTTTGATAAAGTTCTTCACGTTGTTTGGCCTTCCCAGGGAAATTCAGTCAGACTAAGGTAGCAATTTCACTTCTGGTTTGTTTCAGCAGGTTGTGTATGAACTAGGTGCAAAGTAGATTCTTTCTAGTGCCTATCATCCAGAAAGTCAGGGTGCCTTAGAGCGGTTTCATTCCACTCTCAAGACCATGATGAGGACTTATTGTTATGACCATGAGAAAGACTGGGATGAAGGTGTTCATTTGCTGTTGTTTGCAGCTAGAGAAGCAGTGCAGGAGTCTACTGGATTCAGTCCATTTGAGCTAGTGTTTGGTCATGAAGTGAGAGGACCTTTGCTATTGTTGAGTGAACAATGGCAAGAGGAAGAGCCGTACATCAGTCTGTTAGACTATGTTAGCAAGTTCAAGGAAAGATTGCGTGCAGCTTGTGACCTAGCCAAAGAGTACTTGAAATCAAGTCAGGGAAAAATTAAAACTTGGTATGATCATAAGGCTAGAAGCCGTGAGTTTAAACCAGGAGACAAGGTCCTTGTGTTGTTTCCCTTGCAGTCCAATCCTTTGCAGGCTAGATTTCATAGTCCTTATGAAATTCTGACAAAACTCAATGATCTCAATTACATTGTGAAGACTCCAGATAGGAGAAAACCAAAACGATTGTGTCACATTAACATGCTGAAGCCTTATCATGACAGAAATGCTAGGGTTGCAGTTGTCACTTCAGATTCTCCTATGGCCGAGATTTGTGAAGATGAGGGTGTGTTGCAAATGCTGAAGTGTTGCAAAATCTTGATGTAAAACTCCAGCACTTAGAACCCTCACAGAGAGGTCAGTTTGAGAGGTTGATCAAGAAATATTAGGATCTGTTTCCTGATGTTCCAAAAAGAGTTTCTATAGCCTCTCATGATGTAGATGTTGGTGATGCCAAACCAATAAAACAGCATCCGTACCGGATGAATCCTGAAAAGAGAAAGATTGCTGAGAAAGAGGTTGAGTACATGTTAGAACATGATATCATCAGACCCTCCAACTCAGATTGGAGTTCACCCTGTGTGCTAGTTCCAAAACCTGATGGAAGTACTAGATTCTGTACAGATTATCGCTAAGTCAATGCTGTAACTAGAACTGATGTGTTTCCAATACCTAGGATTGATGATTGTATCGAAAGAGTAGGGCAAGCAAAGTTTCTGACCAAGATTGATTTATTGAAGGGTTATTGGTGTGTGCCTTTAACTGAGAGGGCCAAGAGCATCTCTGCTTTTGCCACACCATCTGGATTGTACCAGTATGAAGTCCTACCCTTTGGCATGAAAAATGCCCCAGCCACGTTCCAAAGGATGATACAGTCTACAATCGCCGGATTGCCACACACGGGTGCGTACATCGATGACCTGATCACATGGAGTGACTCCTGGGAAGAACATTAAAAGATGTAGAGATGTTGTTTCAGCGCCTGACCCAGGCTAACCTGACTGTTAACCTGAGCAAGAGTGACTTTGGTTGTGCTACTGTCACCTATCTTGGCTACGTCATAGGCCAGGGTAAGGTGGCACCCATAAATGCTAAAGTCCAAGCCATCATGGACTTTCCAGTTCCTGACAACAAAAAAGCTTTGCGCCACTTCCTTTGAATGATCGGGTACTACCGCAAGGTCTGCAAGAACTTTGCTGAGATTGCCTTTGTAAGTCAAAATTTTTCCCTTTTGGAATGGAGGTGTAATGAGAATAGAGGCCACTAGATGGCAGTATTTACCTTTCTTTTATTGAGCTAGGTTTAGACATGTCCTGGACATGTCTGGGGCAAGTCCCCGAAAATACAAAAAAAAAAGGTCTAAATGTGGGTGGGGTCTGCAAAAGAGTACACAACGAAAAGAATTGAGACAGTAAAGTAGTAGGAGAAATTGCAAGGTGAAGGTTACATGTGACCAGACCTGTCATTTCTGTTCAAGACCAGTGAAGTTTCTTTTGTGGATTTTTGCCTGTGTTAGAGCATTTTTTTTTCCTTACCCAGGACATCACCAAGCCACCCCAACAAAAAGGGACTGTAAATATTTCTGTTTTTCTTGTAAATCAATCTTGGTTATTAGTTGTAGGTTAGTATTAGTCTTTGTCTGTTGATTAAATGTGTTCAAGTTTTTAAAACTGTTTCTGTCGTCTCTTGCTGTTGCTGTCGCTGTTGTGTTGTAAATTGTAATAACAAATTGGGGCCATAACACATGTTACTTGTTTCAATTGTTTTTAGTGAGATACAAAGCTCTTTTATAAGATTGGATATAGATAGATAGATATACTTTATTGAGCCCCGTGGGGTAATTTGTCCTCTGCATTCGACCCATTCTATAATTAGGAGCAGTGGGCAGCCACAAAGCAGCGCCCGGGGACCAACTCCAGTTTTAAAGTCAGTTCCTCGGTCAGGGGTACTGGTTGGAATGTTCCTATGAGGCATGTTTTTGTGGGTGGGAGGAAACCGGAGTACCCGGAGGAAACCCACACGAACATGGGGAGAACATGCAAACTCCACACAGAAAGGCCGGATTCGAACCCACAACCTTCTTGCTGTGAGGTATGAGGCAGCAGTGCTAACCATTATTATTATTATTATTATTATTATTCACATTTGATGTGTCAGTTGTACTTTTTCATATACAGCACCACTAATATTTAAAACAAAAATAATCATCCAGCATTAAATAAAAAAAAATTTTTTGCTAAGACTTTTGCTCAGAACTATCAATTTAAATTAGAGGTGAGAGCAATGTTTAGTGATTTACGTTTGACCTACTATGTTGAAAACAATACAAAAGCACATTATTTGATGTTTCAAAACATTCTCTTAATTGATGTTTTAACACTCGATATCTGTAATTATGATATCTGTAATCAAGGAAGGTTCCTAGATGTTGAGAGACGCCCTTTCCTAAATGAGCCACTAGCCCCTCCCCCTACACACTTCCCCTTCGTTTGCGCATTTTCGTGAATGGTGAGTCAAATTAAGTGCCATCCAAAAGTAATTAACCCAAGTGGAAGTGGGTTATAAAACCCTTCAACGTCGAGTCAGCACCGATTGCTGTGTCCAATTCAGAGGCTGCATCCTTCGAAAGCTACAAATGAAGACCAGTTGCGTCAAAGCGGCGCGACTCGGACGTCTCATTTCGAAGGCTCCTTCAAATGCGGCCTTCTTTTCATAGGCAAAGAAGGATGCAGTAGGTGGACCCTTTGTGGTCCAATCTTTCCCAAGATTCATGCACGGTGGTTGATCTAATCGAACAATGGTGGCTGCGGGAAGCGAGGAGTTCACTTTTAAATGTAAGTACTGGGTTTTAGCAAAGATACTCTGATACATATTTAGTTTTAGCTCGGTAAATTGCGAAAAATACATTAAACCAAGGGCCGTTAAAATTGAAGAAAAAAAATTCAGCAAAACATTTTGAATTAGCTACTTTATTGGCTAGCTACAGTCGTGCCCAAAATTATTCATATTCCTGAAACTGATAACGGATAATGAACTGGTTGCTTTTAACGTCATACTTTTTTGAAATTAACATTTCCTGTTCATAACAAAACAATAGTTTACTATAAAAACTTACAATAATCTGTTGTAAATTTACTATATTACTCCGTTTTGAATATGCAACCCAATGTGTGGCCTTCGTGTGTCCTGCGGGTAAACTACTTAAAAATAAAATCCAATCTTTTTGTTGCTTTCGTGTGTGGTTCGGGTGCCATCATGTGACCTTCTGTAGGTACTGAATTTGTTCGGGACCATCGCGCAAATTTCAATATTCATTTAGCCATCTGATGCCAATTTCGGGACAGTGTGACGCCTGCTTTAGGGCTTGTAAAGCCAGCTGACACAATGAATACCTGAATTCATTGAACATGCTGCTTCATAGTACACTCCCAGGAGCAGCAAAAACATCAAAACATGACAAAAGTTGTATGTGAGCGACCTCGTAAAAACAAAAGCTGGAGGTCCCAGGTGAAGCTATTCTAAGTGCAGAGAAGAAATCCAGAGAGCAATTCAGCAAAATTCAGTCTACTGAATGCATCAGGTGTTACAGTTGAGCTTATACAAGACAGCACTTACAGATAAAAATGTTAAACTGGAATTCATGGCTCCCATCATGTTACTTGTGTGACGACCCTC
The DNA here is from genome assembly GCA_029721435.1 of Gymnothorax reevesii. Lineage (NCBI taxonomy): Eukaryota > Metazoa > Chordata > Actinopteri > Anguilliformes > Muraenidae > Gymnothorax > Gymnothorax reevesii. The sequence continues at coordinate 76,493,544 of CM056576.1, read as the reverse complement.
CTTACACTCTACTCTCTTTCGCTCCCTCTTCAGTGCAGCAGCTGGCAGCAGGGTCGTTAGGGGGAATGAGGATCACCTGGGCTGAGTGGCCTGCAGTCTATTAGGCTGTTTGGGCCGCAGTCTTTCTTTTTCTTCTCTGCCTGAAACAGCTCCTGATCTGGCATTTTGGTTTTGTTTTCCACCTTACAACACATACACACATGCTTTCACTCATCCACTCACTTACATGACTGATTTTACAGACGACACATGCCATGTTAGTTTAAGTTTCCTTTTGTTGTATTTTGGTTATTTTACTTTAAATAAATATTTCAGTTAATTGTTGTTTGGTGTGCATCTCCCTCTCTTTTTTGTCATGGCCGAGCGGCCCGGTTCATGACACTTGGTTGCCGGGTTTTTGTAGAGAGTTGATGGGTTTCCTGTCACTGTGGGCTGCAGGGCACAGTAGTACAAAGCAGAATCTGCCATTTTAGCAGAGGAGATCTCCAGATGAACAAGCTTGTTGTCTTTGTCATGTTTAACAGTAAAACTCTCTTTCTCTGCTTTCTCTTTGTATCTGTCTATGAGGATGATGAACTCAGGTTTTGAACTGGGATATTGGTGATACCAGTGTAAATAGTAGGTCACAGTTTCAGAGGTAGAGAAATTGCATGACAATGTGACGCTGCTACCCTCTAAAGCATCCACTGCATTAGTTGCTGATGTAATTCCATCCTGAAGACTGTCACCTGCAGAATAAATATTTTTGCATGAAATATTGTATGCATTTTATTCATTGGTTAAAAGAGTTTCTCAGTCATTCAGATTGAAAGACAAACCATTTCCATTCTTAGCAGATATAGTTTTATCATTGGTCTTGGAAAAATTTACTCTGAAGCCACAACTCTATGATATGCAGTTCCAATTATCATCTTCACAGCAAATATACTATATTCCCCACCCTAATAGTACTTGCTAAAAACATTGTAGAGAATCTTTGCCTGGCAACACTTTATATAAAAAAAGCATGACTCTGGCCAAACTGAAGTTTGACTGAAACAGCTCTACATATTAATAAGTAGCAGGATTCCACTTACCCACCACTGTTGATAACAGAGCTAAACAGAGTAGCATCATGATGCGAGAATCTGTTTCAACTGTTGTTTTTTTAGACAATGACTTGAAACAAAGTTGTTGCAGAATAAGTCCTCCTCTCTGACTCTATCTGAAACTCTATCTTGAAACTCCTCCCACTCACTTGATGTTAAGCCCCTCCCCTGGACACAAAGAGAAGCAAACTATCAGAATAGATAGACTGTCATCACATACACTGCTAACATACAAAAATGCTGCTCTAGCACTGTAATTTTTTTTCTGAAATATAAAAATCATATTCCATCATCTGAATTGAGCATCCGTGACCAAAATTTGCCAATAAGTTCCATTCAACGACTGCATTTAGTTCAGCTCGCAGGTTGAATCCATTGAAGCACACAGGCCGTGCATCTCCTTCAATCATACTCATTTTCATACTTCAATACTTATTTTTGCCAAAAAATGAATTTCTCTCAATTTGCAATGTACTGTACCTAACCAGACTTTGTTGAAAGCCAAAAGATATTTTCTATCGTCTCAGTTCCATATATTTTACAAGCAATCTGTATATTTTAATCATCAGATCCTCCACCCTCTCCAAACCCCTGGATGCCTAAGGCCTCCCCCCTCATACCTGCACTTCCTGGCCATGACTGTCTGGCTCCCTTGTGGTGTAATGATCCTCCCTCAGAGGTCAGAACAGGAGAGACTTTAATCACCTTCAAGCATAACTCAGAATATTACCTTTTATTTGGCTGAACCTGTTCTTTCTTCTCCAGCTCTGCAGTTTCTTTCTATTTTAGTTCTTGTGGAAGATTTTCACTTGGCTTTAATTGTGTCTATTATACACTCAACAAAAATATAAACGCAACACTTTTGTTTTTGCTCCCATTTGTCATGAGATGGACTCAAAGATCTAAAATTCATTCCAGATACACAATATTACCATTTCTCTCAAACATTGTTCACACATCTGTCTAAATGTGTGATAGTGAGCACTTTTGCTTTGCTGAGACAATCCATCCCACCTCACAGGTGTGCCACATCAAGATGCTCATCAGACACCATGATTAGTGCACAGGTGTACCTTAGACTGTCCACAATAAAAGGCCACTCTGAAATGTGCAGTTTTGTCTCACAGCAAAATGCCACAGATGGCGCAAGCATTGAGGGAGCGTGCAATTGGCATGCTGACAGCAGGAATGTCAACCAGATCTGTTGCTGGCAGGCATTTGACTTCGAATTGCACTTCTGTGGATATATTGCATTTTGCCAAATAATCACAACAAGTTGACTTTTTCACAGAATTCATTATTCTTAGATTTAACTGCACCATGGTATTGTCACCACCTTTGTGTGAATTCCTTTCATGTCTCTTCCCATTCAGCTCCTCGGGTGTCTATTAGGAGTTTGTCTGTTGTGACTGGATTTCATCTTGTGTGTTTGCCAACCCCCAGCTGCGTCTCATTATAAGGTGATTTTAAAATCACCTTGTGAAGGATATTCAAGCCCCTCTGGTATGTGTTGCAAGTTGCTGGATTACTGTTTGTGCTCAGAATCAGTCAGTGCTTTAAAAGAAAATTCTTTGTCAAGTGCTATGTGTTCTTTAATTACAGCTATTCCTGAAAGCCTTTCTCTTAAGTAATTTTGAACACGCTTCCAGTTCTAACCAGGGTCCAGTATTGGGAACACATTCTTGTAAACTCTTTAAAGTATGTTCCTCAGTCCAGTTTGTTCGGAAAAAAAAACTCCCGATCCTTCTACGGTCATCATGTCATGGTTTGGAGGTATGGAGAGCTTTCTTTGTTGCCCTCGTCCGGGACGATATCGTTTGCTCCCTATCGTATTCCTGGACCAGCTGGCATTGATTGGGGACGTGGCCCGCACTCTATTTAAGCTCTTAATTTGCCTCGCTCCCATTGCTAGAGTGTCAGTGTTTCTTTTGCGCTTGAGCCGGTAAGGTCTCTAGAGAGAGTATTGTCAGGGACTTAGCTGCATAACAGGTTTAGTGTTAGTAAGCAAGGGAATCTTTGGTTTATTTCCCTTTCTTTTGTTTTCCACGAGCTCGCCTGTTTTCTACCACGGACAGCAGCAGGTCTGTTAGAAATAACGAGACTCGCGCTACCATCTGTTTTTAGTCTCTCGGCACGCTGTGAGTGTTGCCTTTTATTTCTGGCCGCTGCTCTTAGCGTCCACTTCCAGTACCCTTCACAGTAAACTCTAGCCACATGGATACGCCAGCGGTGGCTGAAATTAAGAGGGCTATCGCCAGCCAACAAGAGATGTTGGCCGGGTTCGCTAAATCACTTTCAGGTTTTTGCATTCAATGATCTGAACTTGCTGAGAGACTTCACCTGCAAGAGACTGCTCTTCAGAATCAGCAGAGCGTTCTGTTAGACCTGTCTGAGAGTATTAAATCTCCAACGTCACAAGCTTCACAAAAAGTTGTGGAAGCACCATCCATACATCCTCCCCGAGAACAACTGCCCCAAAGATATAGTGGCGAGGTCGGAAAGTGTAAGGATTTTATCGCCCAGTGTGAAATATTTTTTAAGGCTCAGCCGTCACGTTTTGTTAATGAGGATTCTTGGGTTGCATTTATATTATCCCTGTTGGCTGGCACAGCGCTCAATTGGGTCGGCCCACTAATTAGATCTAATTCACCGGTCGTAAATTCTGTAGACGCCCTTGTTAGGGAGATGGTGTTGTGATCTGTGATTTCTGCATGTCATGTTTTAAGTTCTGTGCCTGGCCTAGCCATGCTTAGGATTTCTTGTTTAGTGACCACTGCCTGCCCTTTGACCGTTCTTAGGATCATGTATTGTGTTTTTGGTAATTTAGTTTTCATGTTTTATTATTTTTTCATGCCTTAGTTTTCATGCCATGTTTTCATTTCCATGCATTGCACTTCGTCTACCCAGTCTTGTCTTGTGTAGGTCTTTGCCCACGGTCCCTAGTCTTGTGTGCCACTCATTCGGGTGATTAATTGGTTTCTGGGTTTTCAATCTTATTTCATTATCTCGTGTGCTTCCTTCCTCTCTCTTTTACTATCTACTAACCATACTAACAGTTTGTCATTTTCGATAATTACTAACCCTCATTAATATTGTATATTTTTACTTACTTACTAACATGCACTCGGGATTGTATAGCTGCACATACTAATTTACTAACGATCTCTCAGCAGTCGTTCAATTCTAATCTCAGCCTCCTTGCCTATCCCTAATTATCTCTGCTGCAGTTTTCCACTTATATCTCATGCTTTCCTTTTCTTAAGACTATGCACTTTTAGTACTCTTGAACCGGAGCTGTTGTTTGTTCATACTCATAGGATTGTCTTGTGATCCCTGTCTGCGTTTTGGCATTTGCCAAATACATGTGATTAGATTATTCCTCATGTGTCACTCCTAATATTTGTATCATTGATTGCACCTGTTCTCCCTGGTCATGTGTTTACCCCGGATGTGTATTTAACATGTCTGTTCAAGCACTTCCAGTTGTCTGATCGTTCTCCCTAGTTTTCTCGTGCCACGTTTCTCGCCTTGATTTCTCAGTGTTTATCTTTCTGACTGGTTTGCCCGACTTTTGATTTTTGCCTTTGTGATTTTGCATTACTGTTGCATCTGTGTGTTTTGACCATTTTTCTGCCCGATTATGAGATCTCTGTTTGCTGCCCTGGTAACGATTCGGATTACGTCCTGTGGATTCTGGCTTGTCTCTCTGATAGTACTATTCCTGTGTACCAGACCCATTTCTGTCCGACTACGATTACTGTGATTGCTGCCCTGGTTTTTGATACTATTTTTGCCTGACTGGATTTCGACTTTTGGATTGTGGACTTTGTACTGTTGCCTTTTGCTCTGCGGGGGTCACCCCCCTTTACCAATAAAACAAGCTCTACTGCACTTCCTGGTTCTCGCATCTGGTTCCTGATCGCAATACAACATTACGATCTGACCAGCATGGAGCCAGCGAGTTCCAAGCCTCTTCAGGCAGCAGTAGAGGAGCAGGGTGCCCAGGTGGAGATGCAGCAACGGCAGCTACGGGCCTTGATGCAACATATGCAGGCTATGAGCAATCAGATGGCGGATATTGCTCACACACTGCGGAGTGCACCGAACATCCACGCACCCCAGCCTCCGGTCGTCACCATGCCTGCGTCCAGTCCAGCCCCTGCTCCACTCCAGGAACCACGTCTACCTCCTCCGGAGAAGTATGATGGTGATCCGGGGTCTTGCCGGTCCTTCCTCACTCAGTGTAAGCTGATATTCAAACCTACAACCCTCTACCTTTCCCTCTGAGCAAGCACGAGTGGCGTACGTCATCACGCAGCTGACCGGTAGAGCGAAGCAGTGGGCCACAGCTACTTGGGAGGCGGGATTACCCTGTGTGCGGTCGTTTGACAGCATTGGAGAGGAGATGAGGAGAGTGTTCGACCGCTCCAGACATGGACACGAGGCCGGGAGGGAAATTTTCCGCATCCGCCAAGGGGGTCGCTCCGTGTCTGATTATGCCATCGATTTCCAAACTCTGGCAACCAACAGCGAATGGAATGAGAGGGCCCTCTACGATGCCTTTGTTGCCGGTCTCTCTGAACGGATAAAGGACAAACTTCTACCTTGTGATCTGCCCAAAAGCCTGGAACGTGTTTTAAGCATGGCCATTCGTATTGACTCCCGATTGGAGGAACAAAGATGATCTACGTTCAAACCACCTGTGATCCCCTCGTTGCCACCATCTAACCCTGGCAAGCTTCTTCCCGAGACGGGACCCATGCAGTTGGGTCGGATGAAACTTTCTGGAGAAGAAAGGGACCGTAGACGTAAGGAGCGAGCCTGTTTCTATTGTAGCCAGGGGGGCACTTCATCTCACGGTGTCCAGAGAAGAGGCGACGACCACTAACGAGGAGAGGAGCGGTAGTGGGCGTTACTCCTGTGGATCACTCCTTTAAGAACCGGACCAGTTTTACTGTTTCCCTGGAGTGAGCTGGAGGAGGAAGGAAGACTACTGCCCTGATAGACTCTGGTGCTGAGGAGAACTTCATTGACCTAGATCTAGCCCAGAAGTGGGGCATTCCTGTGGAGTCAGTCTTTCCGGATCGAGCGGTCAATTCCCTCAGCGGCCAGAAGATCGGTGACATCTCTCAGGTTACCAGCCCAGTTAAACTAAGCATTTCTGGCAATCACCACGAGCAGATTAAGCTTTTTCTAATTCAGTCCCCCCATGCTCCAGTCGTTCTCGGCCATCCTTGGATGGCAAAGCATCTACCTGTCATTGATTGGGGAAAGCATGAAATCAAGGAGTGGAGCCCTAGTTGTGCCCAGACTTGCCTCCGTGACGCCCAGGATTATGTTACTCCTGCTCCCACAGACGAGATTCCAAACCTGGAGAAGGTTCCCCCCGAATACCATGATCTGAAGGAGGTGTTTTCCAAGTCTCGGGCTACCAGTCTTCCTCCACACCGACCTTATGATTGCGCTATCGAGCTCAGACCCAGAACCATGCCCCCTAGAGGGCGCCTTTTCTCCCTGTCTCGTCCCGAGACTCAGGCCATGGAGAAATATCTCTCCGAGTCCCTCGCCGCTGGAATCATCTGTCCATCATCTTCACCAGCTGGAGCAGGGTTTTTCTTTGTGGGGAAAAAGGATGGCTCTCTTCATCCGTGCATTGACTATCGCGGTTTGAACGAGATTACTGTCAAGAACCGGTACCCTCTCCCCCTCATGAACACTGCCTTTGACCTACTACAAGGCTCCAAGGTGTTTACCAAGTTGGACTTAAGCAATGCCTATCATTTAGTGCGTATACGTGAGGGGGATGAGTGGAAGACAGCTTTTAATACGCCCAAAGGGCACTGGGGGTACCGGATTCTTCCGTTCAGCCTTACTAACGCTCCAGCTGTGTTCCAGAACTTGGTTAATGATGTACTGCGCGACATGATTAATAAGTTTGTGTTCATTTACCTTGACGATATTTTGATCTTTTCCAAATTACAGGAAGAACATACCCATCACGTTAGACGAGTGCTCGGGCGCCTGTTGGAGAATTGACTATTTGTCAAAGCAGAGAAGTGTGAGTTCTCAGTTCAGACCACCTCCTTCCTGGGATACGTCATCAGTCCTGATTCTATCCAGATGGACCCTGTCAAAGTTGAGGCAGTCACCAGTTGGCCCACACCACAAGATCGTAAGTCGCTCCAATGTTTTCTGGGCTTTGCCAACTTTTACCGGCGATTTATCAGGAACTATAGTTCAGTTGCCGCTCCGCTCACTGCCCTCACTTCATCTAAGATTAAGTTCCAATGTTCCAAGCAAGCAGAGGAGGCCTTTTGTATGCTCAAGTCGCGGTTTACTTCTGCCCCTATTCTAACCATTCCTGACCCCAAGCTCCAGTTCGTGGTGGAGGAGGAGTCGGAGCGGTACTGTCCCAGAGGTTCCCCAAGGACAGCAAGATCCATCCATGTGCCTACTTTACGCTCTAACGCTCAATATCTAAAAGATTCAGTAGATTTGAAGAAATCAAAAACATTAATTGACTGTTGGACACGTAGACACTGCGTTCAACACAGCAACGCAATCTGTCGCGGGAAAAATTCGTTTCGCGTCCAGTGTGCAAGCGGCTTAATACTACTATTATTGTCACTTAGATTTTATCATTTTTAGTGGGGGAAAGGAATACAGCCTGATTGCTATGATCTCGTACTCAGTTAAGATCACAAATAGAAAATAAATGTGTAACGTATCTTGCATTGTTGTCCATGCATGTTAATGACAAAATTTTAATCAGCAACAGGGTGTAATAATAGGAACACGCTATCCATCATTTCGCTTCCCAATGATGTAGGCAGAAGAAATAAATGAGCAACCATTGTATTTCATTCCAACTTCATAGGTTTGAATGATCTGAAGTAGTTTTCATTTTGAAATTCCATTCAAATTCACTCATGGTAATAATTCGTGAAAGCCTCATATTCGTAACGCTTAATATAGACGAAAGCGGTGCAGAAAACAAGCCTGAAGCAGCAAAGTAAAATGCAACATTAACGCATCATGCAGACAGATGTTTCTTTATTTCAACACTTAAAAGGTGAGGAGAGGAGTTCATTTTATTGGTGAAAAGTTGACTTGGCTGTGTTTAACCCACATAAGCCTTTTCTCCTCCCTCTTTGTTACTTGCAGCGGAAGGAGGGACAGAGGCGGGACAGAGGAGTTCTAGCGCCAGGCTACGCCGGGCAGGAAATTGCAACATATGCCTGGACACACCCCGTTGGCGCAGCGCTACTACTATTCACCGCGCCTGCGCCTGATCTACGAATTTAGAGCTCCATGGTCTTGACTGGTACAGGTATCGTGTTTTAAATTGTTAAGAACACATTTAGAAATAAGAATGCTCTTCTATTCTTACTTTTCTAAAGAACATAAAAATGTTATCTATAAAATACAACACTTCAGTTATTACTCTTCAGTTGCCATGAAGCTTCTTGTAAGGTCAGGTTTTTGTAAAGAGTTTATGGGTTTCCTGTCACTGTGGGCCTCAGGGCACAGTAGTGCAGTGCAGAGTCTGTCACTTCAGCAGAGGAGATCTCCATATGCACAAGGCTGGGCAATTTTTCATGTATCACAGTAAAGCGATTTCTTCTCTCTCCTTAGTTCTGTGGATCAGGATGAGGAATTCAGGTTTTGAACCAGGGTGTTGGTGATACCACTGCAGACTGCCTTGAGTGTCACGAAAAGACGTTGTGTAGTTGCATCACAGTGTGACACTGCTACCCTCCAAAGCATGTACTACATTAGTTGCTGAAGTGATTCCATCCTGAATGGTGTTACCGGTACCTGTAGATGATATCTATATTAAATGCATTGCAGGAAACAAACCTCGATAAACAGTGTTTTCTTTCTTAAATACACATTTAAGCTTATACATTCGGCTGATTTGGACACAGGAACCCATTAATTAATTAACTTGAAACCTTAATAAGTATGACATTGTATTAACCAGAATTATAAATTCAAATATGTGAATTGGAAGTTACCAACCATTGTTGAAAGCAGAAAAACTACACAATGCATCATCATGACTGCTGTCCTGAAGATATTATGACTTCAAGCAGAGCCATGACAGGACTAGACTCCACTCCTACTCCCTGTGCACAGCTGACAGGAAATTTAGGCTCTCATTGAGTATTTAGCCTCTCCTGAGTAGAAGAAAACACTGAATATTTTCATCTTGACATAAACTCATGACCCATAAAACTCTCAGATTATAACAAAATAATTCCAACGATTTGGTACTTGCACACAAACGTAACAAATTAAAGCATCTAGCAGTCTTAGCAGTGACAGAATACTTATTTTAACAGGGATTCTTTCTGAGTTAATTCACCAATGAAATGGTGTGCACTACAATCAAAACAAGTGCATTTCCTTAATATGTTAACTCATTAAATGTAATTTCAAAAAGCAAACATGCGCTGTACTGGTAAATTAATAACTGTCTTCATTTAAAATACAGGAAAGTGAAAAAAACTACTAGGGGTACAGCAGTTTGGAGCAATCACTGCTGATATCATCATGTTAATGGTCATCAGTTAATAGAACCATGACGATTGACGTTGCAGATTTCAGCATGTCTTCGCTCATGAGCAGTTTCATCGGTTTGTCTGTCTCTCTATCTTCTTGTTCGTGCTCAGTGTAGCATCCTCTAATGAGATACAGATCTGAGATTGATACCACAAGAAGCCATATGTCAAAGCAAAGGAGTTCTATTTCAGGAGTTCAAAGTGAAAGGTTTGAGGTCCTTGAAAAAGGTCAAAACCCCACTGCTTCAGAAAACCGATAGAGATCTGGGACCATTACCAAAAATTCACTTTTGTCTCATGTTGAGTTTTTGCGTAGCTCTATGAGTGATTTTCTCTGTCTGTCTATTAGTCTTTTTGTGCTCACTCTAGCAACCACAATTCTTGAGGTATTGTTGAGAATTTTATACCTTAAGAAGCCCTATGTCCAAGGGTAAGGGGCCTCAAGTTTGGAATGTTCGTTGAAAAGGTCCAAACCACATTTTGGCCTTAATCTCCTCCACTAAACTCCGTTCATATACCGCGCCTTGCGACTTTCCTGCTAGAGGCTTCAAACTTGCTTCACATGTAAGACTTTTCCAGAAAATGTATATTTTCTCCATACACCCATAGATTCATGAAATATTCCACTCCTTTTTCATCTCTCCATCACACATATTACCCAGTCAGACAATCTATTTGTAACTATGGAATCATTTGTAGATGGAACTTGGGTTATGGTCCTCAGGAAATAATTGCATTAGAACTGATGGAGCCCCGCCCACTTTCCTGATTGGCCAATACTTCATCCTTCTGATCTATTGAGTTGTTTCTCATGGAGAGTTTGTGGTTGGGTTTTTGGGCTCAGGAAAGGGTCACATATTAATCTACCCTTGCCCCATTTCCTGATTGAATTTGTTTTTTCCGTCATAATTATTGAAGTGAGTGGGTTGGGTTGTTGGACTCAGAAACGGGTCGCATGTTAATCCGACACCTTGACTGATTGGCTTAGATCTTGCATTTTATAACTATTGAACAGTTTGTCTCAGAGAGTTGGAGGCTGGGTCGTTTGAGATGTTAGCATCACTGTAATGATTCACAGTTTGGGTTCATCAAGCCAGATTAAAGTTTGTTCCCAAACTTTATACTGTAGTTGGTGTTGCTGATATTGAGCTTCAAGTTATTGTCACTGTCCCATGTGACAAAGCTCTCTATTAGTCCCCTGTGCTCCTCTGTAAAAATGCTTCCTAAGTATTGACAGCATGTCCATGTTTCTCAATGGAAATCATTCGCTGGAATCATGTGTCTACATAGTGATAACTTCCATTTTGCCACAAAAAAAAAAAAAAACACTTCAAACCTTTTACTAAAAAATAATTTCCTGGTCAAATGTTTTCAAGGTCTTCACTACATATATTCTATGAGTCTGGACAGACATGGATGTAAACTGCGTCTTGACTGGATGGCAGAGGCATAAAATTGCGAATCGGTTCTTCGTGTGCTGAGTTTGTTGCAGTCATCCAATTTGGAAAAAAAATTCAAGATATATCTTTTCAAGAGAGAGGATCAAATAATTTTCAGTATACTACAGGGTGAATGCACTTTTAAAATCAATCTTCTCTGATTCACTTTGCATTTTCCATAATGTGCCAAGGGTTTTTTTTTTTTTTTAGAATTGGGGTTGTGTATAATGTGTAATTTGGGTAGAGCCACATACATGTACATTTCTGGAACAAAATATTGAAAAAAGAATCTTTTTCTTTTCTTCCCTCATGATTTTCGGTCAAATTACACTTAAATTAGACTTAGATAGGCACAACACCTGGAGAAGGAGAACAAGAGGCATTGCTAGATCATTGGATATGGACAGAGATTGGTTGACAAGACTTGCTCATTAAGAGAATGAGCGTGCTCAGCTTAAGTACCAATTAAGTATGCAGTTAGAAAGCAGCACGAATGTTTAGAACAGAAAAGCACAGCAAGACTTGAAATAGTAAAGCAGGAATCATGACAACAAACTCCCTGTCTAAATTAGTAGTATTAGTAACGTGCCTATCTAAGAATTACACCACCCAGTGAGTGTTAGTAAATGTTAGTAACTTAAAAACAGTTCATTGTCAATTAAGCTTAGGCAGCCCTGAATCCAGCACAGCACAGAAGGAAGGGGGAAATACCAAAGCCAACCAGAGCTCTGAAATGTGCAACAACGAAGGCACGGGGCGGAACGCAGACAAGCGGTGGAGTGGCTTGGCAGACCTGGCAAAAAGCAAAACATGGAAAAATAAAAACATGGACAATGAATGTGAACTATGAAATGCAAAAAGAAACTGTTAAAACTGTGATATGAATAATGACTATGGAATACTGATACATGAAACTGTTAAAACCATAAACAATACTGTCCTGGCCAAAGGCCAGAACCCCGGAACACAACACATTTCTGTTAGTAGTCTGAGAGTTGAAGTCCCTGTATGTGTCCTCTCTTTCAGTAATGTATAACAGCACAGTGCTGAGGAAGTTTTGTTCCAGTAGATCCTGTATGACCCTCCCCGTGATGTTTAATGACGTTTATCGGCAGCCTTTGGTTAGGGTGACGGCTCATCATCATATACTGAAACACAGTGAAAACGTAATCCCTAATTTTTTTAATTGTTGTTGATTTTTTGAAGGCATCAAAATTATCACAGAAGAAATATAGTGGTATGAAGGTTAAAAGCTAAAATTTGTGCAGGTCAAACCCTGTTCAAACCCTGTTTGTGTGTCTGTCAGGGGATTACATTTCCAAAACACAACTTTTGCCGTGTCATTAGCAGCAGGTTGAACGCATCACTTGAATGACATGCAAGTGCAAAGCGAGACATTGGACACATAAAAGGCACAGTGGTTCATCCCCATCAGCATCAGTGTCAGAATGCCACAGCTTACAGAACAGCACAGGGAGCCAGTTTTGGGGATGCTGCTTTGGAGAACATCTCAAAGAGAGGTTGCCCGCCAGTTCAGAGTCAGTCCATCCACCACCAACAGACTGGAACATTGCTACCAACAGACAGGACGCCTTCACGACCACCCCTGACCAGGACAACTTAAGGTTACGATGGCACGTCAGGACTGACACATACAGAGGATCCATTCGAGGAATCGGTTCCAAACAGCAACAGAGTAGGCTCTGAACACCGTAGGTTGCCATGACTGTGATTCGGCAACTGTGAGCTGTGGGGTTAAGGTGCCGGAGGCCATATCAAGGCAACATCATGACACAACGTCATAGAGACAACAGACTTCAGTTTTCTCGACGTCATCATCTGTGGCTGCGACGAGTCTTCCATTCCTGGGAATATGACGAATCAAGGTTCTGTGAGACATTTGCCGACTGGCGGCAACGGGTGTACAGGAGGCAGTATGAATGTCATCAAGACAGGTGTGTTCCGGAGAGAAATGGGTTTGGTGGGGGTAATGTGATGGTCTGGGCTGCCAATAATGTGAGATTTCGGAGTGAAATTGTTGTGATTCGTGGAGGTCTAACGGCACGGCGATCAGTGGCGGCTCCTGAATTGGCATCAGGGGAAGCTCAAACAATCCCTTAAAGTTAATGATTGTTCATGACCTGTTTTCAATCATCCATTTAAATGACAATAAGAGAAACTCCGAAAACTCAACATTATCTGATGCGGCCAGTTTTCATTAATAACGCATACCTGTCAACTCTCACGCATTCGGCATGAGTTGAAGTGGCGTTTTTACGTTCCTCTGCTGTAGACAGCAATTATTCTATCAACGCGTATGTAAGAGACTTTCGCGTGGAATTTAAGTACTTGTGCATGGAGGAATTGCATAAAGACGTTTCAAATTATCTTATTTAATTTAAACGATCATGAAACAAATGCATTGCTTCCAAACCCCAACCCTTGAGAAAATAAAAGCGTGAGAAGTCTGGAGTCGTTATCAGTATGCGTTATAAATGAAAACTGGCCACATCTGATAATGTAGAGAGTTTTCGGATTTTCTGTTATGGTAATTATTGCCAGTTTACGAGCCGCCGCTGACGGCGATATGTGGATGGGATTTTAAGACCAATTCTCCAACCACAATTGAACAACCGTGGACAACAACGATAGCCATTCACATTCCAACTCAAAAACGCTCATCCCCATACTGCATGCCTCACCAGTGACTTCCCCCAAAGAGCAGGGATCAGTGTTCACCCTTAGCCATCCATTTCACCTGATCTTAACCCCATTGAACAAATGTGGGATGAAGTAGGTCGTTGTGTGCGCCAGCATCAACGTCAACCACGCAATGTCGCCAAGTTGGCGGCAGCGCTAGAGGAGGAGTGGAGGAACATTCCCCAAGCAACTGTGCGATGTTTGTGCGAATTGATGCCTCAATATTTACGCGCATGTGTGCATGCACAGGGAGGACACTGTGGTAGAGGGAGGCACTCTTCTCCCCTACCCATCATTCTGTCTGTACCTGGTTATTCAACCAATCCTCTCCCATTGTTATCTTTTGAATATCCCTCCAACCCCCCTCTGTTGATCATTCATTGGTTTTCTCTGCCATTTGTCCTTTTGTATCCAATCAGTTCAATCCTTACTGTAACAAACAGCCCACCTAGTTTCAGTTTAAATCTCCGGGCCTCTTGCTTCCTGGTACCAGACAGAGCCGCAGATTTCAGCAGTTAGGATTCATTTGTATTATTTATCCATTTGCTCAAAATTAATCTGTTCAATAAATTTGATTAAGGACTTTTGGCTTTAATTTCTCGGTCTCTACGACAACACGAACAGTCTGTGGAGGGACTGTCCATTCACAATGGCATATCGGAAACATTTTTTTAGAATGTGAAGAAACTTTACAGTGTTATGAACAATGAATTTGTTTTTTCTATGCGTATTAAATTTGAATTGAAAAACATTGGTTGTTTCTTCTTTATGGTTTTTAAATATGTGTGTTGCATTTTCACTGCTTGTCAGTATATTAATACACAATGAGATTATTTAACAATACCATTTAGGTCGGCATTTACTATGAGGTGATATTTCACACTTTTTTTGTGGCAGTGCCAAATACATCTATGATATTTTTACGGCTTAGAGTGATGCTTGAATGATCTGTTTTTCAGAATCAGCCCAAAATCAGTTTGAGAGGAAACTGTACAGTGGATTAATGGTCGCATCAAGTGGTTAACTGATAACACTACACTCCGTTCAAGACCAGCCAACAAAAGCTTATCAGAAATTTCTCATCACTATACCTGGCTGATAAGTGATACAATTGATGCTCGCGACTGATGAAAATGCAGTGAAATAAATCTACATTAAACTATATTAACCACCCACTTAGGTATTATTCTTTTAAAGCAGTGATTTTGACTGAGGCGTTTCACATTGGAAGAAATTAGCTTTTTTTAATCATTTTGATGAATGTCTCATTTCATATGTCACAAACTGTAGAAACATGTTTCTAATGGCAGGGGTTCCCAAACTCCGTCCTCGGGCCTCCCTGCGTATGCTGGTTTTTGTTCCAACGTGGTTTGCAATGATAGGATTTTAACAAGCTTTTAATTTGTCTTAATTAGGTGCATTTATGTTTAGAGTAGCAACTTTTGACATACAGTATTTTGACAGATATGCATGCATATGTTGAAGAATAAATTCCACATCCACATTGCAATATATGAGTAACTACTGCATAAAAAGAGGGGAAAAATTACCCAATAAAAGGATAAATATCAATGGGCTCCTAATTGATGAAACTGTGGGCACATGGTTGCCGAAACTAACAATTTACTAAACAAGCAAATAATAGAGTCAAACCTGCTTTATGTTAAGCTTTTGTTATTGATTGCAGGCAAATTGCTTTGAAAGAATTCTAATCACCTGCCTTCAGCAACCTGATTTTCACAGTGCCTGATTTGATCTGTTTAAAAGCATTATTGCCTGAAATTGCTTGCTACACAGAAAAAAAAAAAAAAAAACATTATATTCAAGGGTCTTTTATTCTTCATTGCACACATGGATATTTCCATTAAAATTTGGCTTAAGAAAGCAAATAACTTCTTTAAACACAAAATGAACCTAATTAGGCCCAGTTAACAGCTTATTAAAATCCTTTGATGGCAATTATGGTTGGAACAAAAACCAGCATACACAGGGAGGCCCCAGGACCGAGTTTGGGAACCCGTGTCTTATGGGAAGATAATGAAGACAGCAGTTATTGTGAATGACAATATATCTTTTGATTTCGGTTCGATGAGTATTATTGGAAATCAATGTGGACATGGGGAGAGCAAGAGAAAGTGTTCACTCCACACAAGGTGGGCCGGGATGAGATTCAAAATCAGGCCATGTCTATTATCTGTGCCTGTAAGCTAATCCAGGATTATGACCAATGATGGTGCTACATTTGAGTTTCTGACATTATTTCTTTATTTTATTTTTTCATTTTTTTTAATGACACCATTGTTTCATTTCATTGTTTGTACAGCCAGGTTTTTGTACAGAGTTCACAGGTTTCTTGTCACTGTGAACAAAATAATTCAAAGTCACGCACATCCAAACCTAAGTCTAGGTGCCGGACCAAATGACAAATGAACATCAAAGGATAAAAATAAGTCCACACACTAGATGTATCTCAAAATGTGTTTAATTATCACCAGTAAAAACTGTAATGATTCGGGCAATAGCCCTTCATCAGACATGAACACACAGAGGCATGCACCTGCTTAAATCAATCGGTGTGATCACCTGACAGGTCATGTGAGTCCATTCTCAAAAAGAAGTGAAATACAAAAAAAGAGAGTACCAAGGCATAAAAATAGAAGTATATCAAAACACTTGAAGATTACATGACAAACATCAGGCAAAAACCATCAAGATGAAATTTAAAAATCAAGACAAAAACAGACTGCATTTAAAGGCACCTCTGCTACTCTAAATTGTGGTGATAGAGATATGTCTTATATTATCCACAGAAAAATTGAGGAAAACAGTATTAAAACATGGGAACAATATCAGCTAGAGCAGTGTGGCCCTAAACACACACACACACACTCACACACCAACATACAGCCACAGGTTTGAAAAATCATAACATGACCGAATCACATAACAAGAGTACTGAGCCAATTTTAAAGTCACATTGCAAAAGTCATAAAAAGGGCCTTAAATCAAACTCTTCATTTAGTCCATTAGGAGCAAGGGTCCCTATAGAGTATAGATCCAAAGGGCTTCACATCTCAATAATAGGGAGTTCATACCACCCCCCCGACTAGGTGGTTTTACAGCTTCAATACCTCGGTATTTGAGAGAGGACATGTTGTGTGAGGTCTTGGTGAAATTTACTGCCACTGGGCATGTCATAGTGTCATGGTTGCGAATGCTGGATCTGTGTTCCGATATTCTTGTCTTTAACGGCCTAGTGGTCTTGCCAACATAAGCCAGGCCACATGGGCATTTTAACAAATAGACAAAATTCTTTGTATTACAAGTGATTACGCCTCTGATGTTGAAGGGCCTGCCAGTGCTTGGATGGTTAAAAGTCTGTGTTCTGTGTGTGAAGTTACATTGTGTACATTTGCCACATCTGTAATTGCCATTCGGAACAGTCTGTAAAAATTGGGCTGCACAAGTGATGGTAAGTGGGCCCTCACCAGCATGTTTCTCAGATTTGGTGGTCTCTTGTGGACAACCCGAGGGGGAGAGGTAAAGCATTTAAGTGGAGGGTCAGACTCCACAAAATGCCAGTGTTTGCGGATGATGGCCTCAAATTCTTGCCCAGAGGTAAGTACTGGATTATACAGTTCACTCTAGTATCAGCCGTCTTGGCTCCAATGCGCTGAAGACACTCAGTCTGAGTTACGTTAGTAAATCTATTGTGTGCATGTGTGACCCACTAACGTTTATATTGTCTCTGTTGGAAGCGTTTCTCAAGGTCATCAGTCTGAGCTTTAAAATCAACCACAGAGCTACAGATCCGTCAGATGCGGCTAAATTGTGATATAGGCAGACTCTTTGACAGTGAAATAGGATGAAATGAAGTCCCATGGAGAATAGAGTTTCTGTTAATGCTTTTACTATACAGGTTGGATGCAAGTCTATTTGAGTTTCTGTACACAAGAATGTCAAAAAAATTCATCTTATTTTTGTCATAATCCATAGTGAATTTAAAGTTACTATTGTTAGAGTTAATGAAATTATGAAAATCTTGTAGCTGTGCTACAGAGCCGTTCCAGACGAAAAACACATCATCAATGTATCTCTTCCAGTTAGAGATGAGTGGGAGAAAAGGATGACGTGACGGGTTCAAAACAATGTCCAGTTCATAAAAACCAGTAGAGTGAAGCAAAGCTCGTTGCCATTTTTGCTCCCATGTTCGTTCCTGTCACCTGGAGGTAGAAATCAGAGCCAAATAAAAAAATTTGAGGTCCACGATACAGAGAGTACTGGGAACGCAATCGCTTCTCTGTTTCAGAAAAAATTCAGCGGCCTGCAACCCCCCTTCAAACAGTACATTTGTATTTAGGGACTCAATGTCCATTGTCACTAAAAAAGACTCAACTGGCATATGAATAGATTGGATCATTTTAATAAATTCCATGGAGTCTTTGATGTATGATGGAAGTGGCAGGACGAGAAGCTGCAGAAAGTGATCAACAAAGGCTGAGATATTCTCTGTTAGTGAGCCAATGGCAGGTACAATAGGCCAACCTGGAGGAACGTCAGTAAACTGTTTGTGTATTTTAGGTAAAATATACAACACTGGTATCACCGGGGAATCCACAACCATGAATGCATATTCTGCTTTGGTGATCTTGTAACTGTGGGCTGCGGGGCCCAGTCGTACAGTGCAGAGTCTGTCACTTCAGCAGAGGAGATGTCCGGATAAATGAGGTTGTTTTCGTTGTCATTTTTAACAGTAAACTTTGCTCTCTCTTCTCTCTCTTTACTTCCAAACATAAGGCTGAGAAATTCAGGCTTTGAACTGGTGTATTGGCGATACCATTGAAGACTGTTTCCAGCGCTGTTACCAGTGTAGTTACATGACAATGTGACACTGCTGCCCTCAAAAGCTTGCACTTCATTTTCTATTGACGTAATTCCATACTGAATGCTGCCACCTGGAAAATAATATATACATTAATATATTAGCTCACATGAAGAAAAACCTAGCTAATTGCTTAAAAAAGAATACAATTTTTTTGTTAGTTTTAGGTTTTTGCCCAATGACTGCAAATAATAAGAGAAATATTCAACTTTGATAAAGTAAAAACCTCATTGTATGAGCACACACATAGATTTATAGTTATATCATTGTTCCATCTTAATGGTATATGTGAGGCACTGTAGAGTATCTGTCAGTACAGGCTGCAGTCAGAAATGCCTCCAAAGATTAAACAATTTCACAATATACTTCCCCACAAATGAAAATGAAATAAACAAACAATACAACATCATGTTCATAAATATAGGAGGCTATTCCGGGGTTCAAGACCATGCGTAGTTGAAAGCTTTAACAGCTTAATTAAAAACCACTTTAGGAGTATGTTGCAGGTATTTCTGTGGACCTATTTTGCCAGTGTAATAACTGGACCAACAACTGATGATATATAGCCTGATTTGTGTTATGTTAGGCTATTTTGTGCTTTTGTGGCTCCCCTTTGTGGTTGATTGCTATGAAACTGTTCAGGTATGTTTCACGTATTTATGTGGACATATCGTGCAAGTTTTGTGGTGATGGTACAAGCAATTTCTGATTAATAATCTGTTTGTGTAATGCATTTGTGGCGCCCCCTAATGGTTGATTTGATTGAAACTTTCAGACTACGTTTCATGCTCTTATGTGGACATGTTGTGTGAGTTTTGTAATGATTGGGATAACTATTTAAGACTTATAGTCTGATTTGTGTTATGCCCCACTGCTTAATTTTGCATTTATAACGCCTCCTATCGGTCAATTAAAATGAAATTTCATTCATTCATTTTCATTTAAGGGTATGTTTCAGGTAATTATATGAATATATACTGCGAGGTTTATGGCTATAGCACAAACAATTGATGATTAATAATCTGATTTGTGTCATGCCATGCCCAATTTTTGTACTTATAGCGCCCCCTATGGGTCAATTTGCATGAAACTCTCAAGGTATGTTCCTGGTATTTATATTCACATATCCTGTGGGTTCCATTATGATTGGCCCAATGGTTGTTGACTTTTGTCCATTTATGTGCTAAGCCACACCCCTGCTGAAGTTCATTGGTCAATATCTTGGAAACAAAATGAGACTTTAACAAGCCTGATGCAACGTTTGATAAGCTTGGTCCAATGATGATCTACAGTGAGTATTGAAGGAATCGGACCTACGGCCTAGGAGGAAATGTCATAAATGTGTTTTAAAAAAATTCAAAATGGCAGAAAATCCAATCTGGCGGACCTTAAGGTTCCTTCTAGAAAAGTTGAGGAGTTTAGACCAAGTTATGTCTATACCAAGCTTTGTGTAATTCGGACATACAGCGTAGGAGTTATGACCTTTAAAGTGTAAAAATGTTTTTCTTGAATTATAGCGCTCCCATCGGGCTGACTGAGTTATAAATGGCTTTGGCAGCATTTTCACACTACTTCCAACCAATGTGAAAAATTTCAGGTCTCTACCATTTACCATCTCATGGGAATTTGCGAAAACATTTCTGAAGAAAAGAAATAATAATAAACCAGCATAAAAACAATAGGGTTTCAGCCCTACGGGCTTGAAACCGTAATAATAGAAAGAATAATAAAAGTAGGACACTGGCGGCCCCAGAAGCTCCTGCCATTAAGGTAGATTACTGCTATAAAAATACCATTACCATTTCCACATTTTTCATGCGCCATTTCTCAAAGCCGCTAGTCCGATTTTAATGAACTTTGGAACATAAATAGTTTACAGCATGATGGTTGTCCTGAACCTAAAAAAATATGGCCCTTTTGGTACTCTTAATTTCAGGGGGTGCTGAATACATAATAAGGTAGAGAATTTTCAAGTCAAGAGCAAAATTTCAAAAAACCTTTGCATTTTGTTTAAGTACCCAACTTGAAGAGGTTTAGCCCATAGATGCTGGATCAGACAACTTGTGTGCAAAATAAGAAGTTGATATGTCTATTAGTTACTAAGGTAAGGTGTTTTGAAATTGTCATGATATCCCCTTTGTGGCAGCCTTCTTGGAGACCTAATTTGCATCATTTATGCCAATCGCCTCCATCCCTGCTCATTTGAATGTTTGCTTCTCATATCAATAAAGCAATTTGATGTAAGTGATGAAATTTTCATGCTTAATAGCAGTATTCTACCTAAACGGATGCATGTATGGACGGATGCACGCATGGACGGAGCTCCCGTGCCACTTGGGTGGTGGGAGCTAATTAGGAGCCTGTAACTGAAAATGTTGATAAGATAAAGCAAATTGTCGAGGTTTTGGTGATATGTTTGGCCCAGTGACCAAAATAGGCCAAGGTCACCTTTAGGCACGTCATTTGTAGGACTTAATAAGATGCATGTCCAGTAAAAATTAGGAGCGTGTAAGTGAAATAGTTCATGAGATAAAGCAAAATGTTGAAGTTAATTGTGAAATGTATAGGCCAGTGACTTACAGTATAAAAATAGGGCAAGGTAACCTTTAGGCAAGTCATTTCTAGGCCTTTATGGGGTGATTGTCCAGTGAAAATTAGGAGCCTGTAACTGACATAATTGATGAGGTGGCAGAAAATGTTGAAGTTTTTGGTGATATCTTGAGGCCTGTGACCTTGAAAAATAGGCCAAGGTCACCTTTAGGCATGTCATTTGTAGGCCTTTATGAGATGCATGTCCAGTAAAAATTAGGAGCCTGTAACTGAAATAGTTGATGAGAAACAGCAAAATGTTGAAGTTTTCAGTGATATTTTTAGGCCAATGACCTTGAAAAAAATAAGCTAAGGTCACCTTTGGGCATGTCACTTGTAAGCCTTTATGAGATGTATGTCCAACAAAAATTAGGAGCCTGTAACTGAAATAGTTGATAAGATACAGCAAAATGTGTCGACAGACGCACGCACACATGCACGGACGGAGCCCGATACCATAGCTTCTGCACCGAGCTGCGGGAGCTAATAATAAATAAAATAAATAATAGTTATAAGCTAATAAATAACCTGAGCAGAAGCAATAGGTTTCCTACAGCTCCGCTTTACGGAACCTTAATTATTCTGCAAAGATTAATGATAGTTTTTTGTGAAGTGAGAGAGAGGATGCACCGAGGATATTTATTGCAATACGGTGCAGAGATCAGCAGCTTACCCGGACTCCATCAGCAATGCAGCACCGTATTCAAGCGTATAACATGTCACAAGCCAAACCCGCCTTCTCCAAGTTGCAGTATAGTCTTCATACTTCTTTTCATACTCTCCAGGTTCTTTTTTATGTTCTGCAACATGAAGCAGATACAAATTGGTCACCATTGCACTGATAATAATGTTCCAGACTAAGTAATTCCTTCATCTTGATCGAACAATGTGCACAGCGATGTGCTGCAGTAGAATGAATTCTATCAAACGTTTCAAACTACAGCTGCGAAGCAAGAATAAAGAGCAGAAAGAGAAAGAGCTTGACCCAGAGCTGAAGGGGCTGTCATACTCTCACAAAGACCCCAGGTACGCAGGCTCTGCAGCCATGTTCATTCAAGTCCTCACCTTCACTGGCTTGCCTTTCCCTCTCTCTGTCCTCCATTTCTCTCTTCTCAGCTGCCAGGAGTGAGGCGGCGGAGTCAAGATCCTCTGGGTAAATCCATATTTCGACAGCATCCTTCTCGATCTCCCTGGCTGCTGGAATTGAGGTGATGGAGGTGTCGAGATCCTTAATGTACAGGCCAGAATCCTCTTCATTACTCTCATTTCCATCCCCGCTTGATGGAGTCAGCGGGATAGCAGAGGCCGAATTCTCCCTGACATATATACTGACTTGCGCTCCACCATTCGCTGACTCACTGTCATTAAATTCTGAACTGAAAGAGCTGCAGCCCAAATACTCTTCTATCCAGAGCTCTTCCCTCTCCTGCTCCGTTGTTCTCACTGGAAGAGATTGTTGAGGTCAGGTCACACAGGGCCATTGGGGAGTTAAACAGCCCATAAGTTTAATCGGCCCCTAATGTCTGCACAACACAGAAAATAATGTCTACCTTGGGTTGGACTGACAGAGTAGAACCAATGATGGTCCAGGAGCTCTTCCAGTGTGAATCGGTCCTCCACCCTGGGTGCCAAGCACCAGTGGATGAAGTGCAAGATTTCTGTTGGTTACAAAAAGGATTTATGTGATTGGCCAGAGGAGGTAAGAAGAGTGATTGAATGGTGGAGATAATTGAAGTATGCATCAGGTATGTGATAGGAGAAAGGAGATAAAAGTCACATCTCACCGGAGGACAGCCCTGTGGGGAGCATGTGCATGCAGTCCAGCATGTCAAAGTCATCATACATTGGGAAACCACAAACTAGCTCATAAAGCGTGACCCCTAGAGACCACACAGTGGCAGGGCCAGCGTGGTATGTCCCATCTGTAAACCATTCAGGTGGTGCATACGCCTCAGTGCCTGAAAGAGCAGCAGATACAATTGTCAATGAAAACTTGTAAAGCCATACGGCCAAGTCAATGACCAGCCAATATAAATGGAAGGACACTGTTTGATGGGCTCACTCAATGTTCCACTGAGGCACAGAACAAACTTCCAGAGCGCATTGGAGCACCAGTATTAACACTGAAGAAGGCACTACGCCGAAACGCGTTTGTGCGGAAACGCTTGGTACAATAAATGTGTTTATGCAAAGTGCGACCTTCTTTCTAATTTCGTTAGCACCAGTATTAACTCTTTTCCAAGTGTTCATTAAAAGGCCCAAACTAATCTCTTCACCGACCTGCAAAGGTGGTGTACGGAGTATCCCTCCAGAGATCCCCGCACCCAAAATCAATGAGGACGACACGCATGGTATCTGTCTCAACCAAGACATTGTTCGGCTTTACGTCGCGATGGAATACACCACACTTCTGGCAGTGCAGAAGTGCCTGGAGCAGTTGCCAAGTAACAGCCTTTGCAATCTGCTCATTCAGTTGGCCATTTTGAGAGGCCATGAATTTTGTGAGGTCCATGCAATTGTCAGGCCACTCCAGCACCATGACGTGTTTGTCTGGTTTGTCGAACCACTCGTAGAGTTTTAAGATGTTCTGATGGCCTCCACTTCTGTTGACAAGCGTCATGAGTCCCACTTCCGTTGGATCTCCAACTCCCTGTCCCGGCTGCAGAGTGAGAGGAAGTGTGGTCAGAAAGACCATTAGCTGGCTGTGATTATGAGGAGGCTATTCTGAACAACTGGGTTTACTGAATACAACAGATTAAATGAACTGAATGAACACAAACATAAGGAAAAGCAAATAATGTCTATTGGGATACCTATCACAGCACACGTTCAAGATGACAATTTAGCTTTTCCACAAATCAAAGACAAAATTTCCACTGATAAAGAGGTGATAACTAAGATACACTTTATTGAACCCTGTGGGATAATTTGTCTTCTGTATCTAACCCATCCTATAATTAGGAGCAGTAGGCGGCCACAGAGCAGCGCCCGGGGACCAACTCCAGTTGAAGGAGTTATTTCCATAAGTGCTCAAGTCCATATTCTTTAAAAATCAGATAACACTACAAATCCACTCTTTCCTTGATGAGGAAAAAGCCACATAAACCAATTTTGGCCAAGAATCACTCAAGTACAATGTAAAATGAGCAGTGAATCGGACATTCCCCAAGAAGCTAATTCTTGCAGTGACTAAGTCCAGTCTAAAACTTCTACAAGTACATAAGTTCTGTCAGCCAATTAAAGCATCGCTTAGAAAACTGGTAGGCCAATAGCAGCCACTGTAGCTTTCTTGCCAAACCAAAATAGCCTACTCTACAGGCCAGAATATGAGTGGGTGTACTCAACCCAAAAGAGCCAAAAAAAAAAAAAAAAAGACCTAGGAAGCCAGAAACATGAGGTACAAACAAGCGAAAAAGAAGTCTGGCAAAAAAAAGGTCATACTTTTTAGCTGCTTATTCCTTTCTAATTCCAAGCCACATCCCAACCGATGACAAATTAAATCTTCAAATCTGTTTGGATGGTGGTATTGCCCATTCATAATGTATGGAGAGTGGTTTTTATTGTGATCTTTGTTCAGCTGCATTTAACTTCTATTTCACTGCATATATCTTCCATTCATTTCGTTCAAGAAGCTTTTTGACATCCATGAATGTAGTATACAGGTATGACTGTATTTGCTGTTCATTTTCATCAGAAAGTAATGTGTTTTGTTTTCAAAAAGATGCTCTGTTTTAGTACTCTGAAATAATAAAATTTAATGCTGTTAATTTTTAAAAAACAAATTCAATTTTCGTTATTTTGCGGCATTTGCTTCTAAAAGTCTGTAGACTGGTGTTTGAATTATCTGGGCCAAGAAGCAAGATAGAGGCTAGAAGGTCTCCGAATATGTTTTAAGAAATCTTTTCTGAAATTTCATTACATTTACATCACCTTAACACATGTAACATGATCCCCACAAGTTGTCAAATTCTTAAAATCTTGTTTCTCTAAAAAGACGAAAAACAGACTAGAGCACTTCTGGAAATCAACCTTTCAGTTCAAAAGCCAGTTCCTTGGTAAGGGGTTCTGGTAGGACTTTGCCTATAATGCATCTAATATCCTAAAATGGTGGGCAGTAAACAAGTCACAGTTCAACAAATGTGCTGCGCAGTACTCACAAAGAGTAGTTCATCCTCCTCCGGTTTCTCGACAAATTTTACAGCAACCTGAGAAAAACAAGACCGAGATGAGAAATGCAGTAAACTTTTGACACCCTGATTTTACAGCACTAATCCTATTCAATAAATTTCAGATACAGATATCATACTGGAGGTCACAAAAGGTGTCCCTCAAGGCTCAATTTTAGCCCCCCTTTTATTTTCGGTTTTTATTAACGATATCTGTAAAAATTTAAATAACTGTAAAGTACACCTCTATGCAGATGATACGGTACTCTATTCATCTGCCCCCTCATTAAGGCAGGCAGTGACTCAGCTTCAGTCTGCCTTCACTCAGGTGCAGGACTCATTGCATGACTTGGAGCTCGTCTTGAATGCCAAAAAAACTAAATGTATGATGTTTTCTAGAATGCAGTCTCAGTCTCAACTGACTCTTAGTATTCAAATATTGGGAGGGGATATTATTGAAAGAGTATCATACTACAAGTACTTGGGTATTTGGATTGATGAAAAGCTTTCATTTAAAGAACACATTGACAGGCTTGTAAGGAAACTAAAAGTTCGATTAGGTTTCTATTATCGTAACAAAGCTTGTTTTGACTTTGAGGCTCGGAAAAGAATTGTACAAGCCACCTTTCTGAATATTTTAGATTATGGTGACATTATTTACATGAACGCATCCTCCCTTTCTTTACGCAGTCTGGATTGTATGTATCATAGTGCACTACGCTTCATAACAAACTCACAATACCGCACACACCACTGTAAACTCTATAATCTTGTTTCATGGCCTTCTTTAAGCTTAAGGAGACGGCGTCATTGGTTTATTTTTATGCATAAGGCCATATTGGGTAAATTACCTCCTTACCTCAGTAGACTTTTGACCCCACTCAGCAACCACTATCAGCTTCGTTCCACAAAAAGGTTACTTGACCAGGTACCTCGGATTTCCTCAGTTCTTGGCAAAAGTGCCTTTTCCTATTTTGCTCCTTGGTCATGGAATAACCTCCAAAATACTCTACAGTTGAACAATTTAGTCTCCTTGGGTGTGTTTAAGCATAGGCTAAGATTGTATATAAATGAGGTGTGCAGTTGTTGTCCGTAGGTTTGTATTTTGTGATCTTATTGTATTTTGTCACTCCTGTTGTTTACACCTTTGTAATTTTAAGTGAAATGGTGAGCTGTCTTGGCCAGGTCTCCCTCGAAAAAGAGATTTTGAATCTCAAGGGATTTTCCTGGTTAAATAAAGGTTAAAAAAAAATAAATAAATAAAAAATCATACAATACTTTTTCTATATTGTACAGTTGAATCAGTGTGGTGACAAAAAAAGTTAATAATGCCAAGCAAAGTTTAAAATACACCTTTGAAAATAAAGTACAGCAAGAAAAAAGGCAGCATTAAAAAACTTGTGTACGAAAGAAAGAAAAAGTTGAGAGGAGTCAGAAACCTTTGGGGCATATGCAAGGGAACATAAAAATACCATTATTATGCAAAGATTAATGACAGTTTTTTGTCACAGGGGAGAGAATGTGTTGAGAATATTAAAGGCAAAATGGGGTGATCATTAACTTACCTGAACTCCATCATCGATGTGAAACCCTGCGTACACAGAGCCGAACCCGCCCTCTCCAAGTTGTGATCCGATTATATAAAGATCCGTATAGTCCCCACACTTATCATCCTCTGCAAGTGCTTCTTTATGTTCTGCAATATGAAGCAGATGCACATTGGTCACTATTGCACTGGTCACCATGTTCCCAGCTTGTGAATTCCTTCAGCTTGATTTAATTGTCGTCACGTGTGGTGGTGCGCCATTAAACTTTTAGCCACGAGATAGACGGCTTCTGCAGAGGATGCACCTGTGTTTTCTTGCTTTAAGCCCCATAATAAGTCTCCTCCCTCCTTGCTCCACGTCTACTCAAGGTGCAATTCAGCTATTGGAAGATCCTCTGTAATGGAACGATTTCCGGGTCACGGAAGTAATGCACCCCTCGAGTGCGCCTATTTGGCGGCACGTGGTGAATAGTGCAATGATGACGAAGGGAGAGCACTACTTTTCAGATTGTTGGATACGCCTTTTGGATGGACAAGGTGCACTGTTGACATTAGCTACCAAGCAAATTTACAGGTGTCGCTGCTTGCTGCAACTCGGCAGTCACTCAATTAACCAACTCCAACCATAAATGGTTCATCGCTAGCTGACCTATAAACTGCCTTTCCTCTTGCACATAGTAGCTTTTAATTTTTTGGGCGATACACCTTTTTCATGACTCTGTGACGTTTGTCATAAATCATAGCGACTCCCGGTTCTTCTCTTCTTTGATGTGTTTCTTTAAGGCTGCATAGCTGTAAAAGCCAGCTATTAGGTACTACAAATGGAAACAAAACGGAGTTGGATACATAGTACGGATGTTTTGAGAAGTCATCAGGACAATACCGTTACAGTGCCTCACCCGTCACTTCTCACGGAGTGGGCAGATGACATGAAACAATGGCCCGATGTTAGCTACATCCTCATAGTTAATTATTAACCTCCGCCAAACAAAGTTGGCAGGAGGTATATGTGATCGGTGCCATTTGTCTGTTTGTTTGAGAAAAATACAACTCAAAAAGTAATAAACGGATATCTGTGAAATTTTGTGGGTGGTCGCTATTACATTACGGATGGACCCAATTGATTTTAATGGCGATCGGTCAAATAATATGCCCACCACAGCAACCGTCGCAAAATTCTATGTTGCAGATATACAGGATCTCACAAGAGTGGGCGTGGCATATGAAAGTTATTAAACAAGTTTAGTGAGCAACAAACCCAAAATTTACTCAATGACTTTCATAACTTTCTCATTCTGTTTATCACATAACTGAATTGCTTAATTTCATGGAAAGCAAATGTAATTTAGTGCCCGATGTATGTTAGCACTGCGGTAATTACATCGCTCTGCTTACTCAGTCTCAGAGTCACAGACATTCGTGGCTGAATGAGCAACACTTCGTAAATTCAGTCAACTGAGTAGCTAGCTAATGTTAGCTCGCTAGGTACCGAACTAATGTTATATTATGGTCTTGAAAAAGTATTCTGTGCACACTACCTAGCAAAAGTAACGTGAACTTAGTTATGTCAGTGGCACTCAACTCGCCTCCTGCAGCGCTGAGCCATACCTATTCAACCATTGTTACACTCGGTATTCAGTTTGGCTTGTTAGAAACAGCGAGACGTAGCGCTAAGCAATTTCTTTCCCCCCACACTCTCAGCCAATGCAATGCACAAAAGTTAAATATTTCGAACAAGTTAAAAAAAGATATATAGGGTCATATCAAAAATATGTCATGATATATGGGATATGAGAAGAGTACTTCAGTTATGTGATAAACCTTAAATTTCTTAAGAGCCATGTTCACTCAGCAAGATTACGACTTTGCTGCCTTGACGGAGGTTTGCACCCAAGGAGTGCCTCAAGTTACCTTGTGTTTCCGAAGGCATTGATGGTGAAGAATTGTGAAATTATAAAAGCAAGCAAGCATATAATTACCTGCACGGCAGCAATATTGGTAAAGTACTGTTCAAGAAACTTAGCGACTTCATATTTCTGAAGGCAGCTGTTGAGCCCAGCCAGAGTGTCAGTCAAGCTAAATATAAAGCGTAGGTAATGCTGAGGGAAAGTGGAGTCACTCGTGTATTGCCGGATGAGGGGAATAATGTAGTAATGCAGCAGCTATTCTGTGGAAGGCTGCGTTAATTCATCAAACCAAAGCTCCCTTCAGTTATCCAAACATCGAAACAATTAAATATATTTACAAAGACGTTATTCTGCTTTTATTGCCGAAGATATATGCTTTTGTTCAGCGGGGAGTGGCTAAATGATGTACATCCTATTGATGTCATTATTTCTGATGTTTTTGTTGTTTGGGCTAGCTGGCTCTGTTACTTGCTGTCATTGGCATTAAGGCTATCGGAAACACAAAACCGGACAGCGGAAGTAGGCATTCTGTCATGGCAGCGCCTATGGGCTTCTGGTGAAACCTGTGGATACTGCCACTATGTGGGCAAATCAATCTATTGCAAAGGATTAGTCAAGCAAAAAGATATTCTGAGGTTATTTTATAGGCCAACTGGTGTAATTAATTTGACCTTTGAGGAAAGCTTTGGCTGCCGCACTTCTGAAATAAATCTGATGCGACTAAACAAAGCTATGCCTGATCATTAATTATTTTTCCAATCAATGATCTGTCTGTACAGATTTTTAAGTAAACTTGTCAACAAGTTTCTGTAATGTGAATATAGGCCACTAGATGGCAGTATTTACCTTTTTTTGTTAAGCTCAGACTGGAGTCATGTTTAGACATGTCCTGGACATGTCTGGGGCAAGTCTCAGAAAATTAAAAAAAAGAGGTCTAAATGTGGGTGGGGTCTGCAAAAGAGTATATAAGGAAAAGAATTGAGACAGTAAAGTAGTAGGAGAAATTGCAAGAAGATGACCAGAACTGCCATTCTGTTCAAGACCTGTGACATTTCTTTTGTGGATTTCTTTGCCTGTGTTTGAGCATTTTCTTCATCCAGGACATCACCAAGCCACCCCACCAAAAAGGGACTGTAATTATTTCTGTTTTTTCTTATTTATCAATCTTGGTCTTTAGTTGTAGGTTGTTATTAGTCTTTGTCTTTGTTAAAAATTAAATGTGTTTTAGTTGTTAAAACTGTGTTTGTCATCCCTTGCTGTTGCTGTTGTGTTATAAATGTAATAACAAATTGGGGCCATAACAAATTGGGGGCTCAAGGTCCGGGATAGACCATTGTGTGAGTAATTTATTGAAAATCTAACATTCCAAATTGTGAAATTGTTTTTGTGAATTTTCCTAGATATATATTGACAACAGCAATGGATGATTTCTTGGCATCACCAACCGTAGGGGTTTTGAAGTCTTTTAAAAAGACAGAACTGCTAGAAATTTGCAGACAGTTGGAGCTGACAGAGGTAACACCAGCCATGCGAAAAGCAAGACTGGCTAGAGAGATAGTTGAATATTACATTGATGAAAATGTGTTTGCACCAGGAGAT
Source organism: Gymnothorax reevesii (assembly GCA_029721435.1). Classification (NCBI taxonomy): domain Eukaryota; kingdom Metazoa; phylum Chordata; class Actinopteri; order Anguilliformes; family Muraenidae; genus Gymnothorax; species Gymnothorax reevesii. The sequence continues at coordinate 76,463,064 of CM056576.1, read as the reverse complement.
CTGGAACAGTTTCCAGTGGAAAATCCAAATATAGAAATGGAACTTAAATTAAAAATGCTAGAGATTGAATGGGAGGAAAGAGAAAAAGAAAGGGAGGAAAAAGAAAAACAAAGAGAATTTGAGAGGGAAGAAAAAGAAAAACAAAGGCAGTTTGAGTTAGAAAAATTAGCAAGAGAAGAAAAACAAAGAGAATTTGAGAGAGAGAAAGAGGAAAGAGCAGAAAGAGAGAGACAGAGACAGAGAGATTTTGAATTAGAGAAATTCGATAGAGAAGAAAGACTCCAAATGGAGCAACTAAAAATTAAAATTGAAACTAAAAATAAATTTTGTGCCAGTCAGGAGGTAAAACTGGTGCCTCCATTTTCAGAAAAGGATGTTGACAACTATTTCCAGTGTTTTGAAAAGGTAGCAAAGAGTTGCCAGTGGCCAAAGGAACACTGGCCTCTGATGTTGCAAACTGTCCTCAAGGGTAAAGCTCAACAAGCCTATTCGGCTTTGTCTGCAGATGATTCCTCTGATTATGAAGTTGTCAAAAAGGTTATTTTGAGAGCTTATGAGTTGGTTCCAGAGGCTTACCGACAGAAATTCAGAGGTCTGAAGAAATCTGAAAACCAGACTTATGTGGAATTTGCTAATGAGAAGAAGGTTTGCTTTGAACGCTGGTGTACTTCTATGGAGGTCAAGGATGATTTCAACTCACTAAAAGAGATGGTGTTAGTTAAAGAATTCAAGAACTGTGTTAAGGATGATGTTAAGACCTACCTTAATGAGAAGCAAGCACTGAACTTGCAATCAGCTGCCAAATTTGCAGATGAATATGTTCTCACTCATAAGTCCAAATTTCAGTCTAGCAGTAACAATAAATGGTCCCAATTTCAGAAAAAGGGTTACGGTGATACCCAAGATTCCTCACCCAAAGACAAAGACAAATCTGGTGATGGTGCTCAGAAATCCAGTAACAGGTCTGATCAAAGTGTGAAAGCTGACAGTGACAAAAGTGGTCTAGTTTGCAGTTATTGCAAGAAATCTGGTCATGTTACAACTAACTGTTGGTTCCTTAAAGCTAAGAAAGAAAAAGAAAAGGATACCAAACCAAATGCCTTTGTGAAAACAAGGTTAGAAACCCCTGTAGTAGATAACCATTCTGCTAAATTGCCTGCTTCTTGTGGGGCTAAAAAGCCTAATACAGCTGACTTTGTGAGGGAGGAATTTCTTCCATTTGTGTCAGAGGGATTTGTGGCTCTGAATGAGCATACTACTCCTGTCCCCATATATATCCTAAGGGATACCGGAGCTTCTCAGTCACTTTTGTTGATGGACTCCTTGGAGTTACGTGATGAGACCGCTTCAGGGGATTTCATACTTGTACAAGGTATTGAAGGGAGGACTGTATCTGTACCCCTGCGCTCTATATTCTTGAAGTCAGATTTAGTTACAGGACAGGTAAAGGTGGGACTTATGTCAAGTCTACCTATAAAGGGTGTTTCTCTGTTGCTAGGCAATGACCTGGCTGGGGGCAAAGTAGTTCCCCCTGTACATCTTACTTCACAGTCGAGCACTGAAAATGGGGATGAGGACCCATCTCTGTATCCTTCTTGCGCAGTGACTCGTGCTATGGCCAAGAAGGCTAAAGAAGAAGATGATGTGGTGCCGTCCAGTACATTGAATAGTCAGGACTCAGGTGGTTCGCCTCATGACTCTGATTGGCCTACTATGGTTTCTCCGTTTGAGGACTTATCAGATACTTTTATCAGTTCTCTATTCAGCCAGCCGGATGGGTCTGGTGATTCTGATGTGTCTGGAGACTTGTCTCTGTCCAGAAAGCGGTTGATTGAGGAGCAAACTAATGATCCTGAAATTGGTGTACTAAAGAGGAGAGCCCTTCCTGAAAAAGAAATAGATGCAGTTCCAGTTGGGTATTATCTCAAGGATGATGTGTTGATGCGGAAGTGGCGCCCTCCTGATATCCCTGCCAATGCTGATTGGGCAGTGGTCAGGCAAATTGTTGTTCCGAAGGTCTATAGGAATGAGATCTTAACAATGGCTCATAGTTTACCTTTAGGAGGTCATCTTGGTGTTAACAAAACTGTTGATAAGATCATGAAACACTTCTTTTGGCCTGGGCTTCGGAAAGACGTTTCCAACTTTTGCAAAACCTGTCACACTTGTCAGGTAGTTGGAAAACACCAGTTAGACCCACCTGTAGCTCCATTGCAGCCTATCCCAGCATTTGGGGAGCCATTCTCTAGGGTCATTGTTGATTGCGTTGGTCCATTACCCAAGACTAGATCTGGAAATCAGTACTTGTTGACAATCATGTGTGCATCTACCAGATTCCCCGAAGCCATACCTCTACGTAACATCAAGGCAACTGCAATCTCGAAGGCTTTGATAAAGTTCTTCACGTTGTTTGGTCTTCCCAGGGAAATCCAGTCAGACCAGGGTAGCAATTTCACTTCAGGATTGTTTCAGCAGGTTGTGTATGAACTAGGTGCAAAGCAGATTCTTTCCAGTGCCTATCATCCAGTAAGTCAGGGTGCCTTAGAGCGGTTTCATTCCACTCTCAAGACAATGATGAGGACTTATTGTTATGACCATGAGAAAGACTGGGATGAAGGGGTTCATTTGCTGTTGTTTGCAGCTAGAGAAGCAGTGCAGGAGTCTACTGGATTCAGTCCATTTGAGCTAGTGTTAGGTCATGAAGTGAGAGGACCTTTGCTATTATTGAGTGAACAATGGCAAGAGGAAGAGCCGCAAATCAGTCTGTTAGACTATGTTAGCAAGTTCAAGGAAAGATTGCGTGCAGCTTGTGACCTTGCCAAAGAGAACTTGAAATCAAGTCAGGGAAAAATGAAAACTTGGTATGATCATAAGGCTAGAAGCCGTGAGTTTAAACCAGGAGACAAGGTCCTTGTGTTGTTTCCCTTGCAGTCCAATCCATTGCGGGCTAGATTTCATGGTCCTTATGAAATTCTGACAAAACTCTATGATCTCAATTACATTGTGAAGACTCCAGATAGGAGAAAACCAAAACAATTGTGTCATATTAACATGCTAAAGCCTTATCATGACAGAAATGCTAGGGTTGCAGCTGTCACTTCAGATTCTCCAATGGTCGAAACGTGTGAAGATGAGGGGGAGTTTCAAGATGATGAACCAAGAATTAAAGCTGAAGTTCTTTCATGTAAATTGTCAAACACTGAAGTGTTGCAAAATCTTGATGTAAAACTCCAGCACTTAGAACCCTCACAGAGAGATCAGTTTGAAAGGTTGATCAAGAAAAATGAGGATTTGTTTCCTGATGTTCCAAAGAGAGTTACTATAGCCTCTCATGATGTAGATGTTGGTGATGCCAAACCAATAAAATAGCATCCATACCGGATGAATCCTGAAAAGAGAAAGATTGCTGAGAAAGAGGTTGAGTACATGTTAAAACATGATATTATCAGACCCTCCAACTCCGATTGGAGTTCACCCTGTGTGCTAGTTCCAAAACCTGATGGAAGTACTAGATTCTGTACAGATTATCGCAAAGTCAATGCTGTAACTAGAACTGATGTGTTTCCAATACCTAGGATTGATGATTGTATTGATAGTGTAGGGCAAGCAAAGTTTCTGACCAAGATTGATTTATTGAAGGGTTATTGGTGTGTGCCTTTAACTGAGAGGGCCAAGAGCATCTCTGCTTTTGCCACACCATCTGGATTCTACCAGTATGAAGTCCTACCCTTTGGCATGAAAAATGCCCCAGCCACGTTCCAGAGGATGATACAGTCTACAATCGCCGGATTGCCACACACGGGTGCATACATCGATGACCTGATCACATGGAGTGACTCCTGGGAAGAACATCTAAAAGATGTAGAGACGTTGTTCCAGCGCCTGACCCAGGCTAACCTGACTGTTAACCTGAGCAAGAGTGACTTTGGTTGTGCTACTGTCACCTATCTTGGCTACGTCATAGGCCAGGGTAAGGTGGCACCCATAAATGCTAAAGTCCAAGCCATCATGGACTTTCCAGTTCCTGACAACAAAAAAGCTTTGCGCCGCTTCCTTGGAATGATCGGGTACTACTGCAAGTTCTGCAAGAACTTTGCTGAGATTGCTCTCAGTCTAACTAACCAACTGAAGAAAGGCGTAAAGTTCACCTGGGATGATGCATGCCAGAGAGCCTTCGATCACCTGAAGTCTCTGCTGTGTCACTTCCCCGTGCTCAAATCTCCTGACTTCAACAAACCGTTCTCCATCGCGGTCGATGCTAGCGACCAAGCTTGTGGATCTGTGCTCCTACAGAGAAGTGACTCTGATGACATTGAGCATCCCGTGGCATACTTCTCCAGGAAGTTCAATCGCCACCAAAGGAACTATTCCACAATAGAGAAGGAACTGTTGGCTCTGGTCCTTTCTTTACAACACTTTGAGGTTTATGTTTGTACAGGACAAAAGCCAATGATTGTGTACACTGACCACAATCCGTTAATGTTTTTGAGTAAGATGACAAACAAGAATCGGAGATTGTTGAATTGGAGTTTGATTTTACAGGAGTTTGACTTGGAAATTAAGCATGTGCAGGGTACAGACAATGTAATTGCTGATTGCTTATCCCGTGTTTGAATGTGTATGATATGTATATAAAGACAAGTGTTCACTTAACCATTTTGTATTGAAAAGAAAAATTTTGCCTTTATGAGTCAAAATTTTTCCCTTTTGGAATGGAGGTGTAATGTGAATATAGGCCACTAGATGGCAGTATTTACCTTTTTTTGTTAAGCTCAGACTGGAGTCATGTTTAGACATGTCCTGGACATGTCTGGGGCAAGTCTCAGAAAATTAAAAAACAGAGGTCTAAATGTGGGTGGGGTCTGCAAAAGAGTATATTAGGAAAAGAATTGAGACAGTAAAGTAGTAGGAGAAATTGCAAGAAGATGACCAGAACTGCCATTCTGTTCAAGACCTGTGACGTTTCTTTTGTGGATTTCTTTGCCTGTGTTTGAGCATTTTCTTCATCCAGGACATCACCAAGCCACCCTACCAAAAAGGGACTGTAATTATTTCTGTTTTTTCTTATTTATCAATCTTGGTCTTTAGTTGTAGGTTGTTATTAGTCTTTGTCTTTGTTAAAAATTAAATGTGTTTTAGTTGTTAAAACTGTGTTTGTCATCCCTTGCTGTTGCTGTTGTGTTATAAATGTAATAACAAATTTGGGCCATAACATTTCAAAGTGGTCATTACATTTCAAATAAAGGAAACAGTTAAACCTAGTATACTTAATCTTTCTTTGACATCCTTACCTTGCTGTGTCCCCCAGTTGTTTGAGGCCCGGGGGCAATTCAAGACCTCTGGAGAGAACAGATGATCCAGATTGTTGAATATGTGCAATTCAGCCATTTTTGCCAATGGCGCAATTTCTCAAGCGTGATTATCAAGCCTATTCTTCAGATGGGTGTGTGACGTGCCACACTGATTTTTGATTCCAGGGGAAATTTCTTTCACGTACTTGTATGAAATAAGTTTGATATGGTATATATTCATTAATCTTACATCATTATCCCTCCTCACTATTCATATTTGCATGAAAAATACAAAATTGGTAGACTTTTACACCATTCAAGTGCTAAATGTCATGCAGAAAACGGGAGTCACTTAATTTCAAAAAAAGACAACTGCTTTTAAAATGATTAAAAATGTTTAAAATCATCAACTTTGGTCTTTGGCATATTTTTTATAGTGTTCAGAAAAGCACTGCAAAGTATGAATAGGATATATCTTTAAAAAATGTCATTAAAATCTAAATCCCTTTGATCCGCAAAGACAGATTTTCCTCAACGTCATAAAGTAAAACAAAGATTGGAAGCCATTTTGTACTTTAGAAATATGACTCAAGTCATGTGACCTGTGATGACATCACTGACCTCTGAGGACAACCAGAGTTGGAGGCAAGTTCAAAAATGTGCTCCTATATTTATATTTATTTATATTTATTTTCTGTGTTGAGCGGACATTAGGGGCCGATGAAACTTATGGCTATATTTCAGTTATAATCACCTTTTCCAGGGGTCATGCAAAGTGTCACAGATTTGAGTGTTATGCGGTCCAACATCAAAAAAGTGTCGATAAAGTTGAACATTTTAAAATGATTGATATAGACATGAAATTTTAAAGTTTATAGGTCAAGGTTAGTGTCCTCAACGGCTAATTGCAAAGGCTTTGAAGGTTTCATCATCAACAGTGCATGACATCATCAAAATAAAAAATCTCTGTGTGTAAGGGACAAGCCCGAAAACCTTTACTGGATGCTCGTAATCTTCGGGCCCTCAGATACCGCAGCATCATTCGCCGGCATGATTCTGTCATTGACAGTATTAAATGGGCCCAGGAATACTTCAAGAAACCACTGTCTGTAAACACAGTCTGCCGTGCCATCCACAGATGCCATCTAAAATTTTATCATGCAAAAAGGAAGCCGTTGTTGAGCATAATCCAGAAGCGTCACCGTGTTCTGTGGGCCAAGGCTCATTTAAAATGCACTGCAGCGAAGTGGCAAAGTGTCCTGTGGTCAGACATTTGACATTCTTGTTGTAAATCAAGGGCGTTGTGTCCTCTGGGCTAAAGAGGAGAAAGACCACCCCTCCTGTTATCAGCCGTCTGTTCAAAAGCCAGCATCTCTGATGGTTTGGGGATGCATTTGTGTATATGGTGTGGGACACTTGCATGTTTTAAAAAGCGCCACGAATGTTGAAAGGTATATAAAGGTTATAGAGCAACATCTGCTCCCCTCCAGACAACATCTATTCCAGGGAAGGCCTTGTGTATTTCAACAGGACAATTTAAAAACATTTACTGCAGCTATTACAACAGCATGGCTTCGTAGTAGAAGAGTTCATGTGCTGAACTGGCCTGCCTGCAGTCCAGATCTTTCTCCGATTGAGAACATTTGGCACGTAATTAAACTAAAAGTCAGTCAAAGGAGACCCAAGACTCCTACTCCAAGTTAGAAGACATCGCCCACTGGAAAGTGTGTGTGTGTGTGTGTGTGTGTGTGTGAGTGTGTGTGCGGGCGGGCGCGCGCGCACGCGCGCGCATGTATGTCCAGTGTAGACACACACGGCTTAAATTTTTTTGTTTCCACCCACTGGTCCAACGGCCTAATATTCTGGACATATCTACCGAAAAAAACCGCATGGGATCGAAAGCCCATTATAGGCTATCACAGCGACCATCCATCCATCCTCTTAAATCAAGTCGTGTCGAGTCGAGTCGCTGGGGGAGCTAGAGCTTAGCCCAACTGATCACCCTAAACAGCTCGCCAATGTATAGCAGGACGCACACACTTCTGTCATCGTCACACCTTCGTGCAATTTACCGTCTCCAATTAGCCTGATGTGCATCGCTTTAGATGCTGGGAGGAAACCAGTTTACACGGCGGAAACCCGTGCGAGTACCTGGAGAACATGGTGCTAACCGCTGCGCCACCGTGCTGGGAGACCAGTGCTTTAAATACTGTTGTAAACGGCTTCTGGATGGACGATGTACGATGCTGATATTAGTTAGTTATTCACATGTTTCATTGCCCGATGAACTCGGCAGTCACGGGCTAAACCAACTCCCATCTTCATGTTTATTGTTTTCTTTTCACGAAACTTTTTTACAGTAAACTTGTCAACGAATATTTTCAAAGAGGTCATTACGTTTAAAATAAATTTAACAGTTAAACCAATCAGACCACGGTGGTTGAGATTTAACGTAAGACTTTGAACCGCGATTCGTTAATTCAGGCTGCAGCCTGGTAAACTTGAGCTTTCTTTCACGTCCTTACCTTGCTCTCTCCATTCCCAGTTCGTCGTGGCTGAGGGACAAATCAAGACCTTCGTAGAGAGATGATGCAGATCGTGGAATTGGTGAAACGCTGACATTATGTCTATAACGCAGTTTTCCCAAGAATGATTATCAATCAGATACTCCAGGTATTTATAGTTAAAAAGAACGCTGAATGACGTAAGAGAAAGGATGTTGTTGCAGCGGCTTTGGCGTCACAATTCCGAAAAGCCCCGACAGGCTTAGGAGTGCGACTGACTGCATGGACTGTGCGTCATCTTTGGGTTTAGGAAGACAAGTAATTTTGAATTAAAACATCGTTTCGGGAATGAATTGTCAGTATTTTTTTTAACAAGTTTGCTAGCGACATTGTCTCGCTTGTGCCAAACCACTGTTCCAACAGCCCGATATCCCGGCCATAACCTCCGAAAAAAAAAAAAAAAAACATGGGATCGACAGGCCATTAGAGAATTCGAGCGATCGTCAAGCCGAAAACAGATGGGCATAATTGCGTAGGCCTGATTGTCCGACACTGTCCCACTGAGCCCAAAAGATGGGCAGTATATACGGGATCCCGAAAAACAAAGAAGTTATAGTGTCTGCACTGGTAACCCTTGAAGTGTGGAAGTCCAGTCATGCGAACTCAATTCTTTTGGGCTTGGCCAATAGGCTATAGACGGCGGAGAGAGTTTGGCCTAAAATTCTGTCGCAACTCGCTCCCTAACAGCACCTCTTAAAACCGTAAATAATATCTCGGTGCTCTTGAGAAAAGAATGGCCACAATAAAATATTTCAGTGTCAAGCTAATTTTTCTATTAAACTAAAATAAACAAAGTAGGATAAACCCAAAATGCAGTTTAAAAAAATGCTAAAATATAATCATTGTTATTATCCATGAATTTTCGAAGTTACCCTTTACATAAAAGCAGAACAAATAGTGAAGCATATTAGTTTTAGTGGTTGAATGTAAGAATGCAAGCTGTAATCAAAGCCAAAGCAGGCCTTACGAAATATAGTTTGTTTTTTTTTTTTTTGGATGAGGACTGTTTAGTGGTTTCAGTCCGTGATTTGCCAAAGAAATAACAAAATAATTTTTCTTAGTTTTAAACAAGTTTTTGACAAATTTCTTAAATATTGCCGTTTTATACATATATATGAAAGGTGGTAGGTGGTATAATAAATTTGTTAAGCACTGTACATGCATACATACAACCCTAATTCTGAAATAGTTGGGACGAAGTGTAAATTGTGAATAAGGTCTAAATGCAATTACTTTCAGGTCTCAAGAAAGTTGGGACACAGCCAAAGAAAGGGCTGAAAAAGCAATTAATATACAATAGAATGAGCTGAAAGAACATTTAGCAAGTAATTACATTAACTGGCTTCAGATGTGTAACATGATTGGCTATGAAAGGGATATCTTTGAGAGGCTGAGTCTCCCAGAAGTAAAGATGGCTAGAGGCTCTCCGACCTGTGAAGGCTTGCGTGAAAAAAATTGTGGAATACTTTAAAAACAATGTTCCTCAATGTCTAATTGCAAAGCATTTGAAGGTCTCATCATCGGCAGTGCATAACATCATCAAAAGATTCAGAGAAACTGGAAAAAGCTCTGTGCATAAAGGACAAGGCCGAAGACCTTTACTGGATGCCCGTGATCTTAGGGCCCTCAGACACCACTGCACCACACACCGGCATGATTCTGTCATACACATTACTAAATGGGCCCAGGAATACTTAAAGGAGCCACTGTCTGTCAACACAGTCTGCCGTGCCATCCATAAATGCTGCCTAAAATTCTATCATGCAAAAAGGAAGCCATTGTTGGGCATGATCCAGAAGCGCCGCTGTGTTCTGTGGGCCAAGGCTCATTTATTATGGACTGCAGCAAAGTGGCAAAGTGTCCTGTGGTGAGACAAGTCCAAATTTGACATTGTTGTTGGAAATCATGGGCGTTGTGTCCTCTGCGCTAAAGAGGATAAAGACCATCCCTCCTGTTATCAGCGTTCAGTTCAAAATCCAGCATCTCTGGTGGTATGGGCATTAGTAGACCATTAGTGCATATGGTCTGGGACACTTACATGTTTTAAAAAGCACCATGAATGCTGAAAGGTATATAAAGCTTTTAGAGTGACATATGCTCCCCTCCAGACGACATCTATTCCAGGGAAGCCCTTGTATATTTCAGCAGGACAATGCAAAACCACATACTGCAGCTATAACAACAGCATGGCTTTGTAGTAGAAGAGTCCATGTGCTGAACTTGCCTGCCTACAGTCCTGATTTTTCACTGATTGAGAAATTTTGGCGCGTAATTAAACAAAAAGTTAGTCAAAGGAGACCCAAAACTCTCCAGCGGCTGGAAGCCTGTATTAAACAAGAGTAAGATCAAATTCCAATGACTTAACTCAAGAAACTTGTCTCCTCAGTGCCCAGACGCCTCCACTCTACATTAAAAAGAAGCGGGGATGCTACACCATGGTTAAAAGGCCCCTGTCCCAACTTTTTTGAGTCCTGTAGCAGCTATAAAATTTGAAATGAGCTCATTTTGTGGATTAAATTTTAAAATTTCTCAGTTTCAACATTTGCTATGTTATTTCTGTTCTATTGTGAATAAATTACTGGCTGGTGTGATTGAAAGTCATTGCGTTTTTATTTTATTCAAAATTTACTTTGTCCTAACTATTTCAGAATTGGGGTTGTCCTTTGTCCTGTGATCCTACATTATGCACTGTCAAATGTCAGAGGTAATGAATGAAAAGACTCCTGACACAGCCTCGCTGACTGAGTTGTTGGCTGTATTGAGCAGCAGGTTCGCAAAAAGGGCTGTGTGCTTCACATGGAGGAGTATAACCAATTATTATGGAGACATGCAGTGGCGGAGCTACGGGGGGGCGAATACACGTCCCTTCTAGTCCTGGCTAGATCTTTTCCAATTATTGTAATTGGCAAATGAAGACACGGTTTTGCTCCACATGCGATCTAACAGCGATTAAATCGCGGGTTAAATTGAGTCCAGTGGCAGAACAGAGAATTGGGTTGCACAAAACAGCTGTTTAATACATAAATAAATAAATCCTTACCTGTTCTCAGTCATTTTAAAAGGTTCAATCCGAGAGCACTCCACACTTAACAGGTGCTGCTTGTTCTCCCCGATTAGGCTAGATGACAATCATTCATCTGACCATGTATTTAAATCTACGTTATTCAAAATTGCATAGCCTACCTAAATGGCTTGAGCCGCTCGCTTTTTATAACCTAGGCTATTTAACTGCCGAGTGCCACTATTTTTTTTTTTTTATCAACCCATGAAATACCGAGAGTGAAAGTCCGTGTTTCATTGGAACACGGACCAGTTCAGTCACGCAATACACTGGCTAATTAATAAGCAAATTATTTTTCTGCACTGAATTTAGCCCATGATTTCATCGCTGTTAGATCGCACACGGTGAGAAACCGTGTCTTCAGTTGCCAATTACGATAATTGGAAAAGACGTCTAACCAGGACTAAAAGGGACGTGTCTTTGCTCCCCCTGTAGCTCCTCTACTGGAGACATGGAAATGTTCACATCTGTGATATTGATTGGCAGGCATTTGACTTCAGAGAGAACTACTGAGGATATATTGTATTTTGCCAAATAATCACAACAAAGTTCACTTTTTCACTAAATTCATTTTTGTAGATTTATTTTCATCATGGCGTTGGCACAACCTTTGCTTGTATTCCTTTCATGTCTCTTCCTATTCAGCTCCTCGGGTGTCTATTAGGAGTTTGTCTGTTGTGATTGGTTTTCATCTTGTGTGTTTGCCAACCCCCAGCTGCGTCTCATTACATTATTATTATTATTATTTTTTTTTAATGATCAACAATTTTTATTTTTTACAACAATATACAATACAAACACACATACTAACAAATATGGTGCGGCCCAATCCAGTGAGGTTTGAAAACAAAGATCACAGTGACGCTATAGTTACTATACATGACGATGAAAAAACATATTCCCAAAAAAATAAATAAATTAGAATGACCTAGACTTGAAAATAAAGCTACCATAGACAAGCAGGTGGTCTACATAGAATGCATCATATACCAATTCATACAGTAGTTGGAGGAGAAAAGGGGGGGGAAAGGAAAGGAGGGGGGATTCATTTATCTTGTCGTAAGCATCTAGTTCAGGGTCTAATATCATTAGAGAGGGAGAGGCTTAGACAATGGGATAACCCTTCTTTTAAGGTAGTCCCTAATGGCTATAGCTATGTTGGACCGTGCTCGGCTTGGCTCTATTAAGTCGTGCAGTTGTGCACTCAAGGGACACTATCTTTTGGTAAGATTCCACCCAGTATTGAAACAGCGGAAGATTAGGATTAAACCACCGAGTCAATATGGTTTTCTTTGCTGCCATGAATCCGACCAGTAGCAGTCTACGTTTAATTAAGTTAAGAGATAAAGATGAAATGTCATTAAGCAGACAAAGGCATGTCTCATTACATTATGATTTTCTGATCGCCATGTGCCGGGTAATTAAGTCCTCTGGTTTGTGTTGCAATTTGCTGGATTTTAAATTACTGTTTGTGCTTATAACCAGTCGGTGCTTTTCATGAAAATTCTTTGTCAAGTGCAATGTGTACTTTAATGACAGCCATTTCTGAAAGCCTTTCTCTGAAATAAGTCAGTTTGAGCAAGCTTCAAGTCCAAATCAGGGTCCAGTATTGGGAACACATTCTTGTAAACTCTTCAAAGTATGTTTGTTAGTTTGTTAGGGAAAAGATCCTAATCCTACTCCGATCATCCGGATTAGAATAATTTCCCCTCAAGCTTCTCCATTATCCTGTGGGACATTTGGTGCCAACAGTCTGCACTCCACCTGACTGCGATCACAGAACCACTGGCCAGTAACCGGTAACCCAGCTTCATCTACATCTGTACTGAACTGTGCTGTCCTAACCTAGGGTTCCTTCCCCACCACTTCCTCAGGGGTTCTGTCCCCTCGTTACTGTAGAAATTATCTGTTGGATTGTGCTCTTTCTCTGCACTTGAGTCATGGTCTGGACTGTAACAGGTATCGTGTTTTAACTTGTGAAGCACAACATATTTATAAATAAGAACACTCTAATATTTCTTTTGCCATAACATAAAAGAAGCATTTTTCGAAAAAAATAAAATAAAATTATATCCACAGAGTGGAGGCTGGTGAACTGGCGATTTAGGGAAGCTCAAACCCATCCCTTGGAAATAATGATTGGTCATGACCCGTTTTCAATCATTCATTTAAATTACCATTACAAAAACTCTTAACATTATCAGGTGTAGTCAGTTTTCACTAATAATGCACACCTGTCAACTCATGCATTCCGGGTGAGTTTTAGTGGTATATTTACGCTCCCCTGCTATAGTCAAACTATTCCATCAACGCATGTGTAATTGAATCTCACACGGAATTGAAGTCCTTGTCAAAGAACATATACTGTACTCAAGGGTTGGAGGTAATGCACGTGTTTCATGATCTTTTAAATTGAATCCGTAGAATCCGGCCCTTCCTCTCCAGCTACTCAACGCAGCTCCTAGTCCAAGCGCTGATCCTCTCCCGCTTGGACTACTGCAACGCACTCCTCGCCGGCCTCCCAGCATCTGCCATCAGACCCCTGCAGCTCATCCAGAACGCTGCAGCTCGTCTGGTCCACAACCTCCCAAGACACTCCCACGTCACCCCCCTGCTCACAAAGCTCCACTGGCTCCCTGTTGCTGCTCGCATCAAATTCAAGACTTTGGTGCTAGCCTATCAGGGAGTCAACAAGACTGCTCCAGCCTACATCCAGAGACTGTTCAGGTCCTACACCCCTGCCAGAGCACTCCGCTCTGCCACTTCCGGTCGCCTGGCTCCTCCCCCTCTCCGCTCCTCCCCTTCCCGCTCAATGCTGCTGTCTGTTCTGGCACCTCGTTGGTGGAATGATCTACCTATCGAGGTCAGAACGGCAGAATCCTTGAGCATCTTCAAGCGCCGCCTGAAAACCCACCTCTTCAGGCTCCACCTCTCCCCTACTCCACTGCCTTGATTCCTGTCCCTACATCCTTTTGATTTGTTGCACTTTATTCTGTTTACTTCCTGACTGTATCACTTGATTTGGTTTCCCTTCATTTTGTTGCACTCTTGTCAGTTTACTTGATTTTCCTGCCCCTTTGTTGCACTTGATCTATTGCACTTATTTTATTGCTCTCTGTTGCACTTGCCTCTGCCTTGTTGCCATTTTTGTTCACTTGCCTTTGACCTTGCCTTTTTGTTAATAGTCTAGATCTGTAACAATGGAACGTGTTCTGTCACTTACTGTTTGCACTTTTACTTGTCTCCTAGGAGGTCTGCACTTTTGTACTGTTCTTATGCACTTTTGTACGTCGCTCTGGATAAGACCGTCTGCTAAGTACCTGTAATGTAATGTAATGTTTAAATGAAATAAGATCATTGGAAGCAATGGAATTAGACATTTCAAATGACATTATTTCATTTAAAGTAATTAAACAATAATGAAAGATGTGCCTTGCTTCCAAACCCTGAGTAAAGAAAAGCTTGAGAAGTCCGGAGTCATAATGCTGGTGAAATTGAGAAACCTCCATGCACAAGGACTTCAATTCAGTGCGTGAATCTCTTACACATGCGTTGATTGAATGGTTGCTGACTACAGCATGGGAACATAAATATACCCCAAACTCACGCGGAATGCGTGAGAGTTGACAGGTGTGTGTTATTAATAAAAACTGACCACACCTGATAATGTTAAGAGTTTTCAGAATTCTTTAATGGTAATTTAAACAAAGTGTCTATTTTGCCATTTTAAATTACAATTTAAAATGCGTATAGCCATTATTACGCAAACTAATTTGGCTGGAGTTGCACTGCAAGCACAATTTAGCTTGTTAGCTGGCATTAAAATCCGCCAAATAAAAAGGTTGCCAGCTAAAGCAGCTTTCACACCGGATGCGAAACGAATTTTTCACATGACAGATTACATTCAAAGTCAATGCAAAGATGCAAATACACGCGTCATAGGGCTGCGTGGGTGGACCGCACCCCCCAACCACGGGCCCCCGTGGGCCAACCACCAAAAAAGTATGCGGGTGCGGAGCGGTTGTGGGGGCCCGTAAAAATTAACTGCGGTGCGGGGGTGGGTATAAAAAAAAGAATTTACCGGTTAAGCGCGGGCTTAAAAAAAAAAAATGCGGGCCTAGGGCAAATTTACAAACCGTGAGACGTACGTTCATTATATCTCAAGCTCAAGTATGTTACATCCACAACAATAAATGTCATTCTGTTCAATAAGTGAGCACAAGAAAATAACCACTATGAGAAGTATATTTGACCATATTGTGTGTTAAACTATTAACAGCGTGCTATTTACATTTACAGATATTGCATCTTGGTTGAATATCAGTTTTCTTTGATCTTGATGTGACTATTTGTCAAATGTAGCCGAAAGAATATGAATTTACAATCTAACAATCATGAATGTTGATGCTTGATTTATTTATTGAGATATCAGTACTTGATATCTGTAAATACTGTGTAAGTAAATAGGAGATGACTCCTATTTTTGTATCAGAAAGAAGTATAAAAGTGCACGGCTTCCAATGTACAAATCATTAGTTCTTTATGAATAAACAATTGAAATGAATCTTATTGTTGCCCGTTTCAAAAAACTCATATACAGGCAATCTTGGCATTCCATTAACTAGGTCTTGCATATGCCTAGGTTTAAGGGGGTAAAATTTTTAAACTTTGGGTAACTACGGGTACAAGAGTCATTGTACATGTGGGTGTGGGTGCAGGTGTGGGCTAGTACTCCTGGGTGTGGGGCGGGAGCGGGCTCAAATCTTGAAAAAATGTGGGTGTGGGTGTGGACTGAAAGCACGCAGGTGTGGGGCGGGATAGGGGTTGAGAAGTTGACCCGTGCAGCCCAATGACACGTTTCGCGTGTATTGGCGACTTTGCATTGACTTTGAATGTCATCTGTCATGTGAAAAATTTATTTTGCATCCGGTGTGAAAGCATCTTAACATTGACTGAGAAACAAGCAAACTAGCTTGCATGCTAGGCTAGCAAGCTAATTCGCCTGCTCAGCTAACTATTTGTGGTACCTATAAATCCATAAAAAAGTGAATCGCAATTATTTCACATTAGCTGTGTAGCTAGGTCAGTTATGCATTGACGAGGCTGATTAGTAATTCGCTAGATACCGACTTTTTACTCTAACGTTGGCCATAGATGCTCGATTGATTTTTTCAGTCCAAAAATAATAAAACTGCGCATGTGTTCCGGACGTCACGGCCAAATAGCGGTAGAAATGTAAAAACAGTTCAAGGCAAGATATACAATGCCTAATTTAAATGATTGAAAACAGGTCATGACCAATTATTATTTTCAAGGGATGGGTTTGAGCCTCACAGTTGCAATGAAAATTATTCACCACCCATTGCGAATTAGGTTTACTAGCAAAATTTGCAAACTTTCAGCTGTTAGCAATGACCAGATCAAACAAGAACAGTTTAAATGGCTCAACACAACAAATATTACAAGTGGCTTCTCCAAATTCAACACAAAATGCCACTTTTAATGACTACTACAGGCTCAAAATTATTCAACCCCTTCAGGACAAGCATCTTTAATTCTTAGTAGAAAATCCTTTTGCCTCTGTTTTAGATCTTTCCCTGCCCCAGCACAGGTGATTCAAATAATCAGGATGTTATCAATCAGCTTTAGAGGCTCAATAACGAGCTGATCATTTTAATCACCTGTGCTAAAACAGGGAAAGATCTAAAACATGCAGGACAGGTGGTCCTCCAGGAGAGGTTTGAGAAGCACTGATGTACAGAATACATTTTTTTGAAGTTGGAAGAGTGTTGAAGCCTCAGTGCCTCCTGCCTCCAAGTCTTGCTGCAGGTCTCCTGCAGTCAGTCGAGGGTTTTTGACCACCCATCTCCCGAGGAATTTGGTGACAGCCGTTGATTGCGTCCCCTTTCTGCCACATCCTGGTACTGCAGCTGTTCTTCCTTTAACTCTGAACTTGAAAACAATCCCTCCAACTGTATCTCTACAAAAATTTAGTGCCTGTGCTACCTTTTTGCCTCCTTTTCCTTGTTTGGGGCAGGCAAAGATCTCCTCTACAGTGCCTGACAAAAGTCTTGTCACTTATCCAAGTTGTAGAAACAGCAAATAATAACCTGACTTGTATTTGATCAATTGGAGTCAAAAATGGCTTATATGAAAGGCAAAGCCCTCTAGATTATGCAAAATGTACCAAAATAGTGTTGTGTGTCATTCATTGAGTTTCATTATGTAATTAAATTTAAAAAAAGGTCAGATTTTGCTTGGACAAAAGTCTTGTCGCATTGAAAAAAAAAATGTGGAAATTATACATACACATTATGCTGCGAGATCAGAGAGACACCAAAAGCGAGATGGAAGGGAAAAGGGAATTTATTAAAACAAAAGCAAACAGGCACGAGGGCCAACAAAAAACTTGGCCCAAAGGGTTGCAAAATACAAACTAAGGTGAGCTTCACAGAGCTAGAAACTAAAGATCAAAAACGACAAAAACAAAAGCCACTGGAAACTCCAGGCAGATAATGAATAAACAAAAAAGAACAAAGATGCTATATACAAGAAAACAAGAACTATGAAAACCATGAGACTTGAGTAAGAACTTGAGCAGAAACTTTGCAACAAAACCTGCAAACATGAACAAGGACTTGAGACACTGTCTGCCAGCCAACTTCCACCGCATCCAGAAAAAGGCTAAGAAATCAAGACATGAGGGGCAACACCTGGAGAAGGAGACACAAGAGGCATGGCAAGATCATTGGACAAGGACAAAGATTGGTTGACAAGACTTGCTCATTAAGAGAATGAGCGTGCTCAGCTTAAGTACCAATTAAGTATGCAGTTTGGAAGCAAGCATGAATGTTAAGAACAGAAAAGCACAGCAAGATCTTGAAATAGCAAAGTAGGAATCATGACAAAAAACTCCCTGTCTGAATTAGTAATATTAGTAATGTGCCTATCTAAGAATTACACCACCCAGTGAATGTTAGTAAATGTTAGTAACTTAAAAACAGTTAATTGTCAATTAAGCTTAGAGAGCCCCGAATCCAGCACAGCACAGAAGGAAGGGGGAAACACCAAAGCCAACCAGAGCTCTGAAATGTGCAACAACGAAGGCACAGGGCGGAACGCAGACAAGCGGTGGAGTGGCTTGGCAGACCTGGCATGAACAAAAACATGGAAAAGTTAAAACATGGACAATGAACAATGAATAATGAAATACAATCCCAATACAAGAAACTGATTAAACTGACATGAACGATGGCTATGAACTATGGAATCTGGAAATAATAATACGCTCCTCTGGGCCGTACCCCTCCCAATCCACGAGGTACTGGAGGCCCCGGCCCCTCCGTCGGCAGTCCAGCAGGGTCTTGACTGTGTAGGCCTCCCCTCTGTCGATGAGCCGAGGAGGAGGCGGAGGTTCAGGTGCAGGCAGGAGGGGGGAGGTGGCAACAGGCCTCAGGCGTGAGACGTGGAATACAGGGTGGAGCCGTCATATGGTGGACGGGAGCTTGAGCCGGACAGCAGTGGGGCTGATGACCCTTAGGATGGGGAAAGGACACAGGAAGTGAGGAGCCAGCTTGGGGCTTTCCACCCGGAGTGGGATGTCCTGCGCAGCTAACCAGACCTTCTGGCTGACCCGATAATGAGAAGCAGGGCGCCGACGCTTGTCTGCCGCGGTCTTCATCGTCTTGCCCGCCCGAACCAAGGCGCGACGAGCTGACAGCCACACACGGCGACACCGTCGGACGAATGCCTCGGCCGAAGGCACCCCGACTTCCTCCTCCTGGCTGGGGAACAATGGAGGCTGGTAGCCCATACAGCACTCGAAGGGGGAGAGGCCGGAGGCAGAGGCTGCGTGGGAGTTTTTGGCGTACTCGACCCAGGGTAGCATGGATGACCAGGATCTTGGATTGGTCGAGCACACACAGCGGAAGACCGTCTCCAGGGTTTGATTAGCCCGCTCAGTCTGTCCATTGGTCTGTGGGTGGTAAGCATTCCGCAGGTCCAGCTTGGTGAAGATGGCCGCCCCTTGGATCACATCGAATGCCGAGGACATCAGTGGAAGTGGGTAGCAGTTCCTGATGGTGATCTTGTTTAGGCCTCGGTAATCGTTGCAGGGGCGCAAGGAGCCATCCTTCTTTTTGACGAAGAAGAAGTCTGCCCTCGCGGGAGAGGAAAATGGACGGATGATGCCAGCTGCAATGGACTCCCAGATGTACTTGTCCATGGCCCCCCTCTCTGGCTCAGACAAGGCAAAGACACGACCCCTAGGAGGCGCTGTGCCAGACTGGAGGTCAATAGCACAGTCATACGGACAGTGCGGGGGCAGGGACATCGCACTGGACTTGCTAAAGACTGTTGCTAGGTCGTGGTATTCGGGGGGCACTCTGGAGACGTCTGGCCTCCCCTCGGGAGCTGGTCCACCCACAGAGCAAGAAGGTCGGGAGTCAAGGAGGCAGCTGGCTGAACAGGAGGCACTTCACTCCCACACCTCATGGCGGGCCCAGTCGATCACTGGCCCGTGTAGCGCCAACCAGGGATGACCCAGGACAATAGGAAAGCGAGGTGTCTCGGTCACGAACAGCCGGACCTGCTCGCGGTGGTTACCGGACACCAGCAGCTGGATGGAAACAGTCCGGAAGGGCACCTTAGCTAGGGGTTGCCCACTCAGCCCTGAGATGGACAATGGGCTGGGAACTTGGCATAGGGAAACCCCCCACTCGGCAGCAGCTCTGGCGTCGATAAAGCTCTCCTCAGCCCTCGAGTCAATGAGGGAGGTGGTCTTGCGGGAGCGGCCCACCCAGGTCAGGGTCACCGGAACGCAGGTCCGGCGGTAGGAGGAGGTCTCCTTGGATGAAGCACCCACCAGTACTCCTCCAGACGCTAGTGGGAGCCGTCTTGACTGACAGCCTCGCACCGCATGACCCTGCTGGCCGCAGTAAAAACACGCCCCCGACCTCCTTCTCCGTTGGCGCTCCTCCTGGGTGAGCCGGGACCTCCCGATCTCCATGGTAGATGCCTCCCCAGGAGAGGGTGTGGTGGTGTTTCCCCTCGGCTGGTCCTGAGGCGACGCACGACCGGGACCCGGGGGTTAGATCTGACCAGAGGGGGCAGAACGTCGGCCAGGGCCAAGGGTGAGCGCCCTCTCCTCCAGGCGGCTGTCAATACGAAGGGCCAGGTTGACAAGGGCCTCTGGAGACTCTGGGATCTCGCAAAAGAGCAGTCGGTCTTTGACTGGTTCGGACGGCCCCTGGAGGAACACGTCACACAATGCTTCCTTACTCCAGCCAGAAGTAGCTGCCACCGTCTGGAAGTCGATGGCATTGTCCGCCACCGATCTCCTCCCCTGCCTCATCCTCAGTAGCTCTCGCCCTGCAGCTCTCCCCTGCTTGGAGCGGTCGAAGATGCGCAGCAGTTCCTCCGCCAAGGCCTGGTAGGTGGTAGTACAGGGCAGCTGAGATTACCATGCGGCAGTTCCCCACAGGCGAGCCCACCCCGTCAGCTGGGAAAGGACGAAGGTGACTCGGGCCGGCTCAGGCGAAGGTGGAAGGCTGCAGAGCGAAGCACATCTCGCAGGAGGTGAGGAAAGCCCTGCAGAACCCTGGTTCTCCGTCGTACTGCTCAGGTGGTGGAAGGCGAGGCTCAGGACCTGGGTGCGTGACCGACTGCAGCTGGGGTGCTTCTGCTCCAGGCAAGAGCACAGGTGCAGTGGTAGCAAGGGGCTGGGTAGCAGGCATGGTGGGAGCCTGGCTGGAACCCGCCCAGGGGAGGCTGGCTTGCAGAGTGGTCAGTGCTGCCGTCGGCTCCTGGATCCGCTGCTGCTGACGTAACAGCTCAGCCTCTTGCTGGGCGATCTTGCGCTCCATCCTCGCTGGTGTCAGGGAGACAGTGTCTTCTGATGCGAGATCAGAGAGACACCAAAAGCGAGGTGGAAGGGAAAAGGGAATTTATGAAAACAAAAGCAAACAGGCACGAGGGCCAACAAAAAACTTGACCCAAAGGGTTGCAAAATACAAACTAAGGTGAGCTTCACAGAGCTAGAAACTAAAGATCAAAAACGACAAAAACAAAAGCCACTGGAAACTCCAGGCAGATAATGAATAAACAGAAAAGAACAAAGATGCTATATACAAGAAAACAAGAACTATGAAAACCATGAGACTTGAGAAAGAACTTGAGCAGAAACTTGGCAACAAAACTTGCAAACATGAACAAGGACTTGAGACACTGATGAGCATGAACTATGAAACTTGGAACATGAAACTGTTAAAACCATAAGCAATACTGTCCTGGCCTTTGGCCAGGACCCCAGAACACAACACTTTATTTTGAATACACAAATACGCCATCATAATATCAGAACATAAATTAATGGTGCCTTGGAAAAAAGAATTAATATTACATAGACTCCCATGAGCTTGGAGGACTGTATCCATACGTCTTAGCAATGACTGAAATAACTTGATGATGAAATCATCTGGAATAGTAAAGAAAGCAGTCTTACAGGACTCCCAGAGTTCATCAAGATTCTATGGTTTCATCTTCCAAGCCTCTTCCTTCATCTTACCCCTGAAATGCTCAATAATGTTCATTTCAGGTGACTGGGTTGGCCAATCCTGGAGTACCTTCACCCTTTTCGCTTTCAGGAACTGTGATGTGGAGACAGAAGTATGAGAAGGAGCAGCAGTATGAGTCAGGCAGCAAGAACTTCATGATATTTCAGGATGGTGATTTTGCCATCCACTCTGCAGATCTTTCTCACACCCACATACTGGCTGTAACAACAAACCATGATTTTTCCTCCACCAAACATGATTGTTTTCTAGGAGAATCTTGGGTCCATGAGGGCGACTGGGATGCAGTTCAATGGATGATTCATCAGAAAAATAAACTTTCAGCCACTTTTCCAGGATCAATCCTTTCTGCAAGCTGTGGGCTTATAGCAAATGCAATGCAGGTTATTTGTTTTCTGTTTAATGCAGGGTTTTGTGTACTAATTCGGCCATGAACACCACTTTGAGAGAGAATTTGACAAACTCTTCTTGTAGATACCTTCTTGTAGGATTTTTGTTGACATTTCCTAATGTAGCTTTGCTGTAGTTGAAAAAGGGCTAGCCTTGTACAGTTGAATTAACAAACGGTCCTTTCAAACAGTTGTCATACCGGGGTCTGTCAGACCTGCACTTGCCACGAACATCGCCAATTTCTTCAAATATTTTTCTTATCCCCTCCACTTGACATTTGGACACATTAAAGATGTCTGCCCCCTCAGCAGCAGACTCAGTCTTCAGGCTCTTGATGATCTGCACTTTGGTCTGTGTTTGAATCTTTGGCATGTTGTCAGAGGTCTAGTCGCACCTCATATAAATCTGATTTCCCTCATCTGGGAATGTTTTATTACAGTATTTGTCATAGGTTAAACTCTGATCCATGATTTGTAGCATCATCTGAAGAGACGACAAGACTTTTGTCCCAGCAAAAGCACGCGTTATGAGCTTTTTCAGGCCGTGAACATCAGAGCCCTTTTTGACGGTTTCATTTTGCACCAAATTATTAATGTGAAAGCCCTTGACATTAAAATGGACCATTTATTATAACAATTGATTGGTCAGAAATAAAGTTATATGCTATTTTTAGTTACTATGTCTTCCTGCGACAAGACTTTTGTCAGGCACTGTATTAGCTTTTTGGACAATTCTTTTGAATGTCATATTTAGGTAACATTTTACTTGTAGTTATCGTCATGAGAGTGACAGCACACTGTTAAAACTGTTCCATAACACAGTCATGAACGTGTCATAAACATGTCAATGTCATAAATATTTATGATTCAAGACAACCCAAACAATGTCAACTTCTAATTACAAAAACCGAATGACACTTATTGACAAGTCATAAATGTCTATGACATTGACATAATGCTTATAACACGTTCATGACCGTGTCATGTAACAGTTATGACAGTGTCATGTCACTCTCATGACGATATCTTCAAGTAAAGTGTTACCCATATTTCTAATATGCAATCAAATGTCTCTGTCAACAAACCCCAAGTGAGTTCAAGTATTTGATGTGTTCTATCTCAAGCAAACATGATGCAACTAACTAAGCTTGAGAGAACACTTGATTTGCAAATATGATCTTCTGAGGGCAGGGGTTGGGCACCCTCTCCAGAAGAAGTCACTGTGGGTGCAGGCTTTCCTACCAACCAAGCTACTACACACCTGATTCTACTAATCAAGGCCCTTAAACATTCCAGAGGTTGATTAGTAGAATCAGGTGTTTAATAGCTTGGTTGGTAGGAAAGCCTTCACCCACAGTGGCTCTTTCTGGAGAAGGTTCCCTACCCCTGTATTAGGGATTCTGTTCTGAGGGGTAGAATAATTTTGAGACAGCAGTAGTCATTAAAAATTGCATTTTGCGCTAAATTTGGAGCAACCACTTGTAATTTTAGGTGTGTGTATGCGTGCGTGCGTGTGTGTGCACGTGTGCGTGTTGAAAGTAAAGAACACAAGATTCATAATATATAAAGCGCCAATGGGACAATTATGAGACAACATATAAGGGACTTATTTGTGCACATACAACTTTCCAAAATGTTGACATAAAATGTGATCCTGTTAAGGTAAAGTCAGTGGGACACCAGATGCAGGATCTAAAGTGTTTATTTAAACAAGACACACTAGGAGGAAGTTGGCGAACAGGCCAGAAACAAAACACCGTGCACATGCACTGAACGAGTGGGAAATAAGGTAGACTGCCAAAGGCAGGGGGAAACAAAGGTACACACTCCAAGAGTGGCTAAACTCGAAAAATAAAAACTGGACCGAACTGAACTAATGGAAACACTGGGAGACTTAGACAACGGGCAGACAAGACGTGGGCGCAGCAGGACACAAGGCTCATACAAAGGAAATACTCGGGAAGACACAGGAGTGGAGATTTTACAATGCAGAGCGTAGCCAATACAAAGTTCCGGCTGCTGACTACTTCACTCTGCCCACTGAAATACGCAGGGGAGGAGGCGGGGACTCAGAACACAATCTCTAATGGAAACAGAAACACATGGGATTAATAAACAGATTCACGAGAACCGGGGTAACAATAATGACTCGAGACAAGACACTGAGACAACTAGACTGTTTAGATTAAGGTAATCTAAATGTGACGGGCAAAAGCACCACGAGAGAAGCAAGGAACGCATAGTTTTAAACGCGGTTAATCAGGGAAAGCTTAGGCAGGAATTACTAGCTAGAAAGCTAGAAACACTCGCACTCGCTAATGAGTTAATTAAGGTTAATCTTACCTTACACCCTCAAATAAGTGCTGGTTAGTACAGGTTAGTAATTATCTGATCCGAAAACGCTTTCACTCAGGAGTTTCACGAGACCCAGAATTAAGCACAGGTGGAAGTAATGAATGAAATACCGCAGCCAATTCCGAAAGAGGAAACGTGATTGGACAATGAGATGCAGGCATGCTAAGGCAGTCACACGACATCACAGGAGTTTGGGCAAGAGTGAATCTGCAGACGGCGAGAACGAAAGCTGAAAAATAAACCGTGAGAGAGAGATGCACCGGAGAAAATGCACAAGCGCAAATCAGCACACGAGGCAGAACTATAACAGATCTATTTTATGATATTATAAAATAGAATACTTCAATTATTACTCTTCAGTTGCCATGAGGCTTCTAGCAAGGTAAGGTTTTTGTAAAGAGTTTATGGGTTTCCTATCACTGTGGGCTGCAGGGCACAGTAGTACAGTGCAGAGTCTGTCACTTCAGTATCGGAGATCTCCAGATGCACACGGCTGTGCAATTTTTCAAGAGTAACAATAAACTGATGTTTCTCTTCTCTCTCCTTAGTTCTGTGGATCAGGATGAGAAATTCAGGTTTTGAACCGGGGTGTTGGTGATACCACTGTAGACTGCCTTGAGTGTTACTATAAGATGTTGTTTAGTTGCATGACAGTGTGACACTGCTGCCCTCCAAAGCATGTACTACATTAGTTGCTGACATGATTCCATCCTGAATGGTACCTGTAGATGATATCTATATTAAATGCATTGCATGAAACAAACCTCAGTAAGCAATGATTTCTTTCTTAAATGCATATTTTAGCTGATACATTCGGCTAATTTGGACACAGGAACCCATAAATTAATTCATTTGAAACCTATACCTTAAGAAGGACATTGTATAAGCCAGAATTAAAAAATTGAAATGGAACTTACCAACCACTGTTGAAAGCAGAAAAAGTACACAATTCATCATCATGACTGCTGTCTTGAAGATGTTATGACTTCAAGCAGAACCAGAACAGGACTAGACTCCACTCGTACTCCCTGCGCACAGTTAACAGGAAACTCAGGCACTCAGTGAGTATTTAGCCCTTCCTGTGTATTAGAAAACTTTGAACATATTTAATCTTGACAGAATATTAAGAAATGTCCCATGAAACTCTCAGATTATACAAAAATCATACCAATGATTTGGTACTTGCACACAAACGTAGCAAAGCATCTAGCAGCCTTAGCAGTGACAGAATACTTATTTTAAAACAGGGATCCTTTCTGTGTTCATTCACCAGTGAAATGGTGTGTACAACAATCAAAACAAATGCATTTTCTTAATATGTCAACTTATTAAATGTAATTTCAGGAAGCAAACATGCACTGTACTGGTAAGCCAATAGTCTTTATTTAAAATACAGCAAATTGACATGAAATGAACTGAAGTAGGTAAGCTTGGAGCATTCATCGCTGATTTTGGCCTGATAAGTTTATTATTACATGTTGACAAGTTGAAAAAATTTGCCATGCTGTTGGTATACTTATCAAATTTGTCATATGCAAGGGTTTTGAGGGCACCCATGACATATATTTTGTACCAATGTACATCATTTATCTTAACATATATTATAACATATAACATATAATATTGCCTTGAATGAGACTGACGCTGCCTGTCAGAGATTCCTAAATATTCTCCATTGTACAATCTTTTTTTTTTTTTTTTCGTATGGTAGGCAAATACTTCATTGGCTCCATGCAGAGGGTTCTGTGATCAATCATGTTATTTGCTTTTTTCAAGTGTGTAGATTGTCAGGTTTGTTACTTGTGAACACTTGAGTTCAGCTGGTTTGAAGAGTTCAAAGGTTGGAAGAAGGAGCTAAATTTTGGAAAGTCACGGTAAAAGGTTAAGATAATGGTCATCGAAAAGGTCAAAACCGCATTTTGTCTAATAACTCCCTGCAGTCAACCAACAGAGACATCGGACCAGTGCTGAAATGGTCAGTCTATTCTCATGTTTTTGAGTTAATGCACAAGTCACTCTTCAAGTGATTTTGTTACAGGTTGATTGGTTCCGTTTGTCTGTTCGTCTATCTGTTGGTTTCCAATTTCAGCTGGCCACATTTCATTACAAGTTCACTCACATTGTTGGCACTGGGATCTAGAATAGGTCTCTTGATGACTCTAGCGTCAAGGGTCAGGTTAAGGTCATCAATAAATGGTCCCATGATCACTGACTTTGCCATTTTTGGCATGTCCTCCCTCTATGAGCGATTTCATCTGTTTGTTTGTCTCTGGATTATTCGTGCTCACTCTAGCATCTACAATTTTTTAGATACTGACTTGAGATTTATTACACAAGAAACTGTTGCGTTCCAGGGTCCTGGGCCTTTGGAAAGGACAGTATTTTTATGGTTTTAACAGTTTCATGTGCCAGGTTTCTTCATTCATGTTCATTTTTCATATCGCAGTTTTAACAGTCTTTGTATCAGGATTTCATATTTCATAGTTCATGTTTTATTGTTCATGTTTTTACTTTTCCGTGTTTTTTTTTTTGCCAGGTCTGCCCAGCCACCCCACCGCTTGTCTGCGTTCCGCCCCATGTCTTCGTTTTCGCACATTTCAGAGCTCTGGTTGGCTTTGGTATTTCCCTCATCCTTCTGCGCTGTGCTGGATTCAAGGCTGTCTAAGCTTAATTGGCAATTAACTGTTTTTAAGTTCCTAACATTTTCTAACAGTCACGGGACGTGTGATTCTTAGACAGGCACATTACTAATATTACTAATTTAGATAGGGAGTTTATTGTCATGATTCCTGCTTTGCTATTTCAAGTCTTGCTGTGCTTTTCTGTTCCAACATTCATGCTTCCTTCCAATCTACATGCTTCATTGGTACTTAAGCTGAGCACGCTCATTCTCTTAATGAGCAAGTCTTGTCTACCAGTCTCAGTCCATGTCTAATGATCTTGCCCTGCCCATAGTCTCTTCTCCAGGTGTTGCCCCTCATGTGTCCTGATATTCTTCCTTTATCTGGAGGCTGTAGAAGTTGGCTGGCAGACAGAGTCTCAAGTTTCATTGCGAGTTTATGTGCTTTAGTGTGTAGTGCTAGTTGTCCATGGTCACAAGTTTTGACTTGTTGTTTATTTTCTTAGTCTCTTTATTCATTTCTGTTCACGGTGTTCTGCCTGGAGTTTCCAGTGGCTTTTGTTTTTGTCATTTTTGGATATTTAGTTATGAGCTCCGTGAAGCTTTCCTTGGTTAGTTTTTTGCAACCCTTTGGGCCAAGTTTTTTGTTGGCCCTCGTGCCTGATTTTCTTTATTTTAATAAACTCCCTATTTCTCTCCACCTTGCGTTTGGTGTCTGTCTGATCTCGCATCAGAAGCCATATATCAAAGGGCAAAGAAGTTCAGTTTTAGAAGTTCAAAGTCAAAGGTCAAGGTCCTTGAAAAAGTCAAAACCACATTTTGGCCAACACTGCTTAAGAAAATTGATAGAGATCTGGGAAAATTGCCAGAATGTTCCTTCTTGTCTCATGTTATTGAGTTTTTGAGCATTTTGCTCCATGAGTGATTTTCTCTGTGCTCACTCAAGCAACCACAATTATTGAGGTATTGTTCAGAAATTTATCTCGTAAGGAGCCATATGTCCAAGGGTAAGGGGACTCAAGTGTGGAATGGTCCTCAAAGGTCAAAACCACATTTTGGCTTTTATCTCCTCCATTATACTCCATTCATTTACCACAACTTGCAACTTTCCAGCTAGAGGCTTCAAACTTGCTTCACATGTAAGACTTTCCCAAAGGATGGATGTTGCCTCTGCCCACTCACCATATACACCGAGCTGCATGAAATATTCTTCTCCTTTTTCATCACTCCATCACACACATTATCCAAATGGACGATCTTTGATCTATTATAACTTTTCAATCATTTCTCATAGAGATGTGGGGACTAGGTTGTTGGACTCAGGAAAGGATCGCGTTAAACGATGAAGCCCAATCCACTTTCCTGATTGGTTGAAGTTTAATTCTTTTTAATTATTAAACTGTTTGTAGTTGACAGTTAGGTCGTGAGTTGTTGGACCGAGGAAAGGATGACATTTTAATTGACAAAACCCCCTTTCCTGATACACTGACATTTGATCCTTCATATATACTGAAGCATTTGTCATAGGGAGTTGGGGATTGGGTTGTTAGACTCTGGAAAAGGTCACATTTTAATTGGCAGAGCCCTGCACCCTTTCCTAATTGGCCAATATTTGATCTTTTATATCTATAGTCACAGTGTGACTTAAAGTTGTATGCAGCTTCGTTAGCATTGGTTTAGTTCCGGTCCCAACGGTCCAGTTTCTATGGATAAAAATGAATGGGGTTTTCAAAAATCTGCAAAAATAAGGTCCATGATAAAAATTAATATGTGGCAAACCATTACTGTTTTGCTTATTGTGGTTGAATACACCAATCCTGAAACGCTTTGTGGCCCTTGAAGGTGAATGCTGCAATCATCTTGCTACGGTTGAAGTAATATGGAATTACACCCACTGGTCTCAGATCATCAGCTCATTGAAACAATATCCATGCTTGTAGTTCAATTATTTATGATAGCATATCTTTAGCAACATATACATTTCAATGGACACAGGCTGTTCATTTTCACATATTTGTAAGGTAATGCGAATGTTATCTCACAAAACAAAATGCATCTCAGACGTCAAATTTAATCATGGACCTTATTTTTGCTGATTCTTGAAAATCCCATAATTTTTTGTATAGTCACTGGACGGTTGGAACTGGAAATAACAAGATGCTATCAAAGCCACAGGCATAATGGTGACCAGGCTGTGACTGTTGAATCTTTTGGCAGAGAGACTTTGGGGTGGAGTTGTATTCAGGAAATAGTCACTTATTAATAGTTGAAGCCCCGCCCATCTTTCATGATTGGCCGATATTTGATCCTTCACAACTTTAGAGCCATTTGTTGTATCGAGTTGGGGGTTCAGTTGTTGTACTCAGGAAAGGTCCCCAAAATTGAAGAAGCCTGCCCCCTTTCCCGATATTTGATGCTTCATAACTATTGCACCATTTGTCATGAAGAGTTGAGGCTGGGCTATTGGACTTGGGAAAGGATCAATTGTTATATGAAGGGGCCCTGCCTGGGGTTTGTCTGTTAAACTCAGAAAAGGGTCATATGTTACTTGTTGAAGTCTTGCCTTCCTTCGGGATTCTATTTGATTCTTTGTAACTATGGAATCATCTGTCATTGAGTTGGGGCTTGGGTTATTGGGCTCAGGAAAGAATCACAGGGGAACTGAGAGTTCCGCCCACTTTCCTGATTGGCCGATATTTCATCCTTCAAATCTATTGAATTGTTTCTCACGGCGAGTTTGGGGTTGGGTTTTTGGACTCAGGAAAGGATCACATGTTAATCGACAAAGCCTGACACCTTTGCTGATTGGTTAGGTCTTGCCCTTCATAACTATTGCACAGTTTGTTACAGAGAGTTGGGGACTGAGTTGTTAGCATCAATGTTAGCATCACTCTAATGATTTGCAGTTTGGGTTCATTAAGCCAGCTAAAAGTTTGTTCCCAAACTTTACACTGCAGTTGGTTTTGCTAATTTTAAGCTTCAAGTGGTTGTCATTGTCCCATGTGACACAGCTTTTTATCAGTCCCCTGTACTCCTCTGTTAAAATGCTTTCTGAGTGTAGACAGCATGTACAGTACATGTGTCTCACAGGAAATAATTGACTGGAATCAGATGTGTCAGTATAATGATTGCTTCCATTTGGCCAAGAAAAAAAAACCAATACATTTTACTTTATTATGTCCAGGTCAAATATTTTCAAGGTCTTCACAATATATATTCTTTGAGTCAGGACAAACAAAGATGTAACCTTCTTCTTGACTTTTGGCGGAGGCATAAAATTGTGAGGCGGTACTTCTTGTTTTGAGTTTGTTGCAGTCATCCAATTTAGAAAAAGTGGATATTTTCAATACATAGTCAAATTAACTCGTTGAAGGATCAAATGATTTTCATCATACTAGAGGGTGAATGCACTTTTCAGATTTATCTTTCCTGATTTTCTTTGCATTTTCCATAATGTGTCAAGATTTTTTTCAAAATTGGGGTTGGATTTAGATAATATATTATTTGAGTGGAGTCACAGATATGTACATTTATTGAACAATATGTATTTTTGCCCATGATTTGCAGTCAAATTTCACTTTGTACAAATGAAAATACCAGGATACTAATGTTGAATCTTTTCCTCCACTACAGGTGATTTTGAAGGCCTGAAAGCAAATAGAGGTGGAGTATACCACAGTAATATGTGTCAGAGTCTGACAGCACAGCTGTTGCTATCTTCAGATTAAAGGTCTTGCTAGGCTTTAAGATGAGCTATGAGTCCTTCCTTATAACCATTTCCTCGGACATTATAAGTACTGAGTATGAGCTCTGGTGACTTGTTCTCTTGCTGGATGTACCAGAACAGATTAGGAGTAAGCTCAGTAGTTTCATACCGAAAGTAGAGTGATGCCCTCTCACTTTCCATCAAGAAAATTGTTTGCTTTTGGTGAACAGAATCTCCATGTATGTTACCTAGAATATATTGCACAAGAAAAGATGTATCAAGTAGACATTTTTGTTAAATCATATGGAAAATGTTACAATTTAACTAAAAATCAGCGGATTAATGTGGATTAATGGTGGCATTTTGTGGCTAACTGATGACACTGGACTTCGCTGAAGACCAGCCAACAACTGCTTTTTCAGCTATTTCTCATTGCAGTACCTGGCTGATAAGTAATACAATTGATCTGTGACATGAATGAAACTTACTTAGATTGAGGAGTTTCACATTGGAAGAGGTTTGCTTTTTTATCAATTTGATTAATGTATCTCTACAAGCACTACTTAAAGAACCCAAGTAACACTAACAAGGAAATCTACACTAAATATAGGAACAAACTGACTCACATTATGAGACAAAGTAGAAGAAATCATTATCCTGAACTCATAAAAGCATCTCAGGGAGATACAAAAAAATATTGGCAAGTGCTAAATAAAGTCCTTCACAGAGGCCAAACAAACACTGTGTTTCCCAATACTGATGATCTCGTAAATAGCTTCAATGATTACTTCCTTTCTGTCGCTGGAAATCAAAAAGTAAAATTAGCCAGTCATGTGGTCCTTTGTTTCAACACTATCTGTCAGGCGATCACTTAAATTCATTCCTACCGACGAAAGCAAAGTTTTAAAAATGATTTTGAATCTAAAAAGCAATACCACAGTTGGGGTAGATCATAGCTCCAGAAAAATTCTGAAGGCCATTGCAAATTTTATCATTGGCCCTCTCGTTTATTGCATAAATCTTTATTTATCATTTGGAACTGTGCCAAAAATGCCAAAGATCGCAAGAGTCGTGCCAGTATTCAAGTCTGGAGACAAAAATAACCTAAGTAACCATCGACCTATATCTGTTTTTTCCATACTCCTTAAGGTCCTTGAGAAAGTAGTTTATAATCAACTGAGTGGCTATCTCGATAAATTGAACGTTTTGGCGCTTGCTCAGTATGCCTTCAGAAAAAAGAGAACCACATGTATGGCAGTTTTAGATCTCACTGAAAGGATTAATGATGCCAATGATAAAGGTGATTGTGGCATAAATGTATTCTTGGACCTATCTAAGGCCTTTGACACAATTGATTTTGAGATTTTATTGTATAAATTGCAATATTACAGAGTCAGAGGTGTCGCTCTCACTTGGTTCAAAAGTTATATGTACGGTACGGATGTACACATCAATGGTCACAAATCCTGATGCAAATTCATCAATTATGGTGTCCCTCAGGGTTCTATATTGGGACCACTCTTATTTCTTCTGTATATCAATGATTTTGTCCATTCTTCTTCTGTTCTTCACAAAGTATTGTTTGCTGATGATACAACTCTGTTCTTGTCTCACAAGAATCCAAAGGCATTACAAGACACCTTAAAAGGGGACCTATTTTGCTATATTTACAAGGTCATATTTTGATCTTGGAGAGTACTCCTGATTGTTCTAAGTCCAAAACAGGGTCCTAATTTAGCTCATATTGCCATCCTCAAAAAACCCCATTTGTAGTCCATTGTAGTCTCTGCCTGAAATGCCTCATTGGGGTGGCTCTTCCGCTATGGCCCCCACTCCCAGTGTGCCCACTTTCTTCTGACTGGCCAGCTCTGTGGAGGACAGAATTGGGACGAGGCTGCAGAATGCAGTTTTCCAGGTCTGCATCCCCAGAGTGAAACGTGAGATACGGCCGCCATCTGATGAAGAATCGGCGGGGAAATTCCAAAATCTAAGGCTGTACTTGAATAAAGATCTATTGAAATGAACTTGTTCTAATAAACAGTGGCAAAAGTGGAGGACACATTGCAAAAGTCTGGCAGCCCGAACTTGTTATCGGCTACAGTTTGCTATGGCAACAGTGGTGAGTCCAGTGGTTTTTCTATTCTCTAGAACCTGAAAGTTTGATTTAGCTCACCACATATCTCAAAAATAATATTGTTGGAACGTATGCTCATTATATATGTAAAATCTGGATGTTTGGTTAATCTGGTGCAGCCCAGGGCCGGCAGTAAACTTTTATTATCCTACAGCCTGCCGGTGAGAGTGGCATCCTTTGTTCTACTCAGCAGGAGGCCGGAGCCATTACGTCCAAGCTGCCCAGTGTTCCTCAGAGTTATATCACGGTCCCCACTGAAATTTAAGCCTAGTTACATTAATCTGCTAAAAACAATCTGAATCTCTGTCAAATTCATAATATGTTTATGTTCACCATCCTATAAAGGAACCACTTATATACACTCAACAAAAATATAAACGCAACACTTTTGTTTTTGCTCCCACTTGTCATGAGATGGACTCAAAGATCTAAAATTCATTCCAGATGCACAATATTACCATTTCTCTCAAACATTGTTCACAAATCTGTCTAAATGTGTGAAAGTGAGCACTTTTGCTTTGCTGAGACAATCCATCCCACCTCACAGGTGTGCCATATCAAGATGCTTATCAGACACCATGATTAGAGCACAAGTGTACCTTAGACTGTCCACAATAAAAGGCCACCCTGAAATATGCAGTTTTTGCTTTATTGGAGGTCTGGGGACTCAGAACCAGTCAGTATCTGGTGTAACCACCATTTGCCTCATGCAGTGCAGCACATCTTCTTCGCATAGAGTTTATCAGATTGTCAATTGTGGCCTGTGGAATGTTGGTCCACTCCTCTTCAATGGCTGTGCGAAGTTGCTGGATATTAGTGGGAACTGGTACGCGCTGTCGTATACGCCGGTCAAGCACATCCCAAACATGCTCAATGGGTGACATGTCCGGTGAGTATGCTGGCCATGCAAGAACTGGGACATTTTCAGCTTCCAAGAATTGTGTACAGATCCTTGAAACATGGGGCCGTGCATTATCTTGCTGAAACATGAGGTGATGTTCATGGATGTATGGCACAACAATGGGCCTCAGGATCTCATCAAGGTATCTCTGTGCATTCAAAACGCCATCAATAAAATGCACCTGTGTTGTTCGTCCATAACAGATGCCTGCCCATACCATAACCCCACCACTGCCATGGGCCACTCGATCCACAACATTGACATCAGCAAAGCGGTCACCCACACGACGCCACATACGCTGTCTGCCATCTGCCCTGAACAATGTAAACCCAGATTCATCCCTGAAGAGAACACCTCTGCAACGTGCCAGACGCCATCGAATATGAGCATTTGCCCACTCAAGTCTGTTACGGCGACGATCTGGAGTCAGGTTAAGACCCCGATGAGGACGACGAGCATGCAATTGAGCTTCCCTGAGACGGTTTCTGACAGTTTGTGCAGAAATTCTTTGGTTATGCAAACCAATTGTTTCAGCAGCTGTCTGAGTAGCTGGTCTCAGACGATCTTGGAGGTGAACCTGCTGGATGTGGAGGTCCTGGGCTGGTGTGGTTACACGTGGTCTGCAGTTGTGGGGCCGGTTGGATGTACAGCCATATTCTCTGAAACGCCTTTGGAGAAGGCTTATGGTGGAGAAATGAACATTCAATGCCCGAGCAACAGATCTGGTTGACATTCCTGCTGTCAGCATGCCAATTGCACGCTCCCTCAATGCTTGCGCCATCTGTGGCATTTTGCTGTGAGACAAAACTGCACATTTCAGAGTGGCCTTTTATTCTGGGCAGTATAAGGTACACCTGTGCACTAATCATGGTGTCTGATGATCATCTTGATGTGGCACACCTGTGAGGTGGGATGGATTGTCTCAGCAAATCAAAAGTGCTCACTATCACACATTTAGACAGATTTGTGAACAATGTTTGAGAGAAATGGTAATATTGTGTATCTGGAATGAATTTTAGATCTTTGAGTCCATCTCATGACAAATGGGAGCAAAAACAAAAGTGTTGCGTTTATATTTTTGTTGAGTGTATTTATAACACAATTGGACTATAATGCTCCATTTTAAGGCTTTTCCATGACAACTGCATCATTTTAGCACGTATTCCTATCATGTTTGGTCTTTTTATTCTCAGGGAGATCTAAGGAATTGAATGGAACATGTTTCATTCCCCTTAAAATAATGTTTCACTCTCTTTTTGGGAAGCTCCAGAAAAATTGGTTCGAATTTGCGCGGGCGATTGTCCTGGTGGTAACACCTTCGCGAGTGCAACTCTGATTCGGCCTCTACCTTGTTCGGAGGCGTGGTCTTGGTTCTTTAAAAGTACGAGATTCGAACTGGGCGGGCCTCTTCGTCATTTTGGCTGGTCGTGATCTGACGTGCCAAGGGGTAAGTGGGGGAAGTCACATGTTGCTTTGTTCCGGAGTGAGGGGACATCCGAGTTCTCCCCGACCACGTAGGGTGACTTTAGCTTCGCGGGGCCATTCATCTTTCCCAGGTATGAAAATATAATCTAAATTATATGTAACTGGTAATTGGCCTAGCGTTTATTTGTTTGATCCAAGTTGTGCCTACCTGGTAATTAAATTATTGTTATTCCTTTTTCAGCTTGCGTGTTCTCATTGCATATTCTTTCTAGCCTTGTTGCGACCAGGACTTAAGGGGAAACTCCTACCAAGACATGTGTAGGTAACAATACTTCTAAGTTAGATTTGAGATTATGTTCTACCCCTTAAGGATTTATGTAATACCGGCTCTTAAGATTTAGCTATTAAAGATACCCTTGGGCATATATTTTATTTATATGCCGGTATCCGGTTGATCTTTCCAACCAGCCCTAGTGTACATATATAAATCCGGGTTCTTGAAGCGTTCACGCTCAGTGCTATTTGTCTGCCTCGATGCTGCTATCAAGGTAGTCCCGTTTAACCAATGGAATTATCGTCAATTTAAGCCAGGACAGCTGCGTTTATTAACCCTGGGGACGTATTTGCTGAGCAATGATGGTTTACCTGCCATATCTGATGGCAGAGTTGTCTCGAGATTTGCGCATGCTCTCCCAAAACTATCAATTCTAATTCTAAGAAGTCAGATATTTTGGAGTCAGACTTTTAACAAGGATACAACTAAATTTGGTATGCTAACTGTTTAATCGAGTCAGATTGATTATAACCATTGCGTTTCTATGCACTGTCCTTGGACGGTGAAAGTTATCCATTATATTGTGATCCACACCAGCCAGGAAAGTGCTCAAAATAAAGTTAGTCAATAAGAACACGTGAGTCCCTCACTCACAGCAATGTCCGTCATTGGTATTGTTTGTTGAGGTCTTACATGTCTATAGCTAGGACACAGAGAAAGCTAGAAACCACTCCATATAGACACATTTGTAGAACGGGTCAACATACCCAGGTGTAGACAGGAGACCGGTGGGTCTGAGTTTAGAGGGATACGTGGACAGTGTGAAGCAGCTAATTGTGGACCAACAGCTTATGGACTTTTTTGGTGTGTAGTAGGACCTGCTGGTTCGTGTGCATAACTGTGGTATGTCGTTAGCGAGGAGAAACAAATAGCTTCTGCGCTGGTATATGACGGAGGGGCGAAAGCTCCAGGCTAAACGGCCTTTTCAGAAATTGCTTGTGGTAATAGTTCACTTGTTGCGTCGGAATAACTAGAGTTTCCTCGCTGAGAATGGCGCATTATGGATAGTGAGCGAGAGCCAGATAGAACTCCAGTTATGTCAAATAATACAGGTTTGACAGACCGTAAGTTCCATTTGCATGAACTGTTGCTTATGTGGAGCTAACGAATCAATAATTTTACAGGAAAGATTTTAATATTCAATTGCCGATTTAATATTCAATTGGAAATGCAGAGAAATTGATTGCTATACAGGACACGTTATAGTCTGGGCGGTTCCCTGTTGCTTTCACCGGTAGCATCAAAGAGCTTCTCCAGGTATTGGAGAAGTATCAGGCAGACCCCGGTCATGGATAAGTAAAGCGATCTTTTCACAAGCACCCAAAAACGCACCCTAAGCTTTGCAAAACCTATGTCTGGTCTAACTGCGGCCCAACTCGGCAGACACGTACAGCACCTCTCTGGTTAGCTTCAACTGTAGTGGCTACAATCAGGCAATGTTAAGATGAAACTGTCGCATTAATGCTTACCAAAGTAATACTCCAATTCCGAAATAGTTGGAACAAAGAATAAATTGTGAATAAATCTTATGATTCTGCCTGTTTGCCATGTTTTTGATCTGTCTGCCATGTTTTTGATTGCTTGGATTTTGATCTTTCGCTTGCCTGACTATGCTTTGAATTATGTATTGTGATTTGGTGCTACTTTATGTTTATGTTTTGTTAATTTTAGTCTTTACCATGTTTTACATTTTACCATAGCTTCATTCCAGTCCATGTTTTTGTTTCTGCCATGCATTGCACTTTGTCTCCCCCTGTCTGGTCTTGTCTTGTCATTGCTCACAGCCCCAGTATTTTATGCCACTCTTTCAGGTGATTTAATGGTTTCTGGATTTCAACCATTCCTTCCAATCTTGTTTACTTCCTTCGCCTTGTTTTTTCTATATTACTAACTCATACTAACAGTTTGTTGTTTTTGCTAGAGTAACTAACACAAAGTAACATTGTATTTAATATGAACTTACTAATGAGCACTAAGGGATTGTATAGCTGCACTTACTAATTGATTAACAAGCTCTCAGCACTCGCCCTCTTCTAATCTCCTCCTGTCTCTCCCTAATCTTCTTCTTGCGTTTCTGTGGATTCTCCACAACTGCTCACGCTGTCCTTTTTCTCATTATCTATGCACGTTAGAACTACTTGACCGGAGCCGTATGTCTGTTTATAGGATTGTCTTGTGATCCCTGTCCACGTTTTGGCTTTTGCCTATTTTATGTGATTAGGTTTTCCCCCTTGTTCCCTCCTTTGTAATTAGCCTCATTTCCTGCACCTGTGTTCTATGTATCATGTCATCTCCCAGGAGTGAATATTATGAGTCTTTTAACAGCAAATCCTTGTCAGATCGTTTCTCTCAGTTTGCTTGTGCCACATTTTCTTTCGCCCTGTACTCTCAGTGATTCTCCTCTGACTGGACCGTCCCTGTTTTCGATTTTTGGCTTTGTAGTCGTAGCAATTTATTTGTATAGCACATTTAAAACCAAAGTGCTTCACAGTAAAATAGTAAGAAAATAAAATAAATTAAAAGAATTAAATACAAATATACAGATACCAGTACTGACTGATGAGACAGCGCAAACAAGACAGGGAAAAAACAACAGCACAGCAATACAACAATACATACAGTAATAAGGTCTCCATCCCAGAATTTCAAAGGCCATTGAAGGCAAGTCTAAACAGGTGTGTTTTGAGAGAGGTTTTAAACACTGACACCTCAGATGCAGATCTCAGTTCCTGTGGTAGACTATTCCAGAGACGTGGGGCATTGGACTGAAGGCCCTGTCCCCTTTCATGGAAAGCCGTGCACGTGGGACCATCAGCTGCCCCTGGGATGCAGATCTCAGTGATCGTAAAGGGACATATGGACTTAACTATATATGTTGGAGCACGTCCATGTAATGCTTTAAAAACTGTCAAAGCTACTTTGTACTGGATTCTAAACTTCACAGGAAGCCAATGTAGATCTGCCAATATGGGTGTGATGTGATCTCTTTTCCTGGCTCCAGTAAGTAGCCTGGCTGCTGCGTTTTGGACTAGCTGTAAACGCGCAAGAGATGATTCACAAATGCCAGTGTAAAGTGCATTACAATAGTCCAGTCTTGAGGTAATGAAAGCATGTTTGAGTTTCTCAAGATCTGGTACAGTTAAAAAAGATTTTAACTTGGCTATGGACCTAAGCTGAAAAAAGCTGCCCTTTACAACAGCATTTAACTGCTTATCAAATTTTAGCTCTGAGTCAAATAGTACACCAAGATTTCTGACTTGGAGTTTGCTAAAAGCAGTTAGGGGGCCAAAATCTTTCTTCAGGGCCTCAGTTTTGTTAGGAAGTCCAAAGAGTATTACCTCGGTTTTGTTAGCATTTAACTGCAAAAAACTGTGAGCCATCCATGTTTTGACCTCTGTGATGCAGTCACTGAGCAATTGCATAGAGTTCTGGCTTCCAATGGACAGAGGAAGGCACAGTTGCAGATCATCTGCATAAAAATGAAATGAAATGTTGTGCTTGCGCTGGATTTGACCTAGGGAAAGCATATAAAGAGAGAAAAGAAAAGGGCCCAAAATGGACCCTTGTGGGACTCCAGATGTCAAGGTAGCTGGTGTGGATGAAAAGGTCCCAATGTAAACTGTGTAAGATCTGTGCTTAATATAGGAGATAAACCACTGTAAAGCCATGCCACTAATATCCACACAATGTTCAAGACGCTCAATGAGAATGTCATGGTCCAAAAGCAGCACTCAGATCTAATAAAACCAGTATAGAACAATTTCCAGAATCAGCATTCATTAACAGGTCATTTGTAACTTTAACAAGAGCAGACTCTGTGCTGTGGAATGCCCTGAAACCTGACTGAAAAGTTTCAAAGATGTTATTGCTCTGCAGAAAAGATGTCAGTTGGACAGAGATAACTTTTTCTAGATTTTGGATTATTGCTGCATCTGTGTTTTTGACCCTTTTCTGCCCGACTACGAATTCTGTGATTGCTGCCCTGGTTATGGTTTGGATTACGCACGCTGGATTTTGGCTTTGCTTCTCTGACATACCTGTGCCTGTGTACCAAACCTATCTTTGCCCGACCAAGAGCACTGTGATTGCTGCCCTGGTTTTCGTCTCTGTTTTTGCCCAACTGGATTATGATTTTTGGATACTGGAGTTTGTACCTTTGCCTTCTTCCCTGCGGGGGGTTTCCCCCTTCATCAACAAAATCAGATCTACTGCATTGCTTGGTTCTTGCGACTG
Source organism: Gymnothorax reevesii (assembly GCA_029721435.1). Classification (NCBI taxonomy): domain Eukaryota; kingdom Metazoa; phylum Chordata; class Actinopteri; order Anguilliformes; family Muraenidae; genus Gymnothorax; species Gymnothorax reevesii. The sequence continues at coordinate 76,423,480 of CM056576.1, read as the reverse complement.
GTTCTTGAGCATATCATCACAATAAAATCAAAATGCAATAACTTCCAGATCACATGAGTCAATATGTTATTTACAATAGAACATAGATCACATTTCAAATGTGGAAACTGAGAAGTTTTACATTTTTATCCACAAAATGAGCTCTTTCCAAATTTTCTGGCTGCAACAGGTCTCAAAAAGTCGGGACACAGGCAAAAAAAGGCTGAAAAAGCTATTAATATCAAAGAAAATCAGCTAAAAGAACATTTAGCAAGTAATTAAGTTAACTGGCATCTGGTGTGTGACATGATTGGCTATAAAAGGGATGTCTTAGAGAGGCTGTTGAGGATAATGTTGAGGATTTTATTTCAGTATTGTTTGTTATATTCGATAATATTGATTATAGATATATTTTATCATTTGCTCATACTAATAATCAATAATTATATTATGCAGGCAGCAGAAAGACACACACACACACACACACACGCATACATACAAGTAATTCATATACTGCAGTGCAAACACAGACAAATATACAAACAGGGCAATTCAGTTCACACTTGCATGAGCAGTACACACACATAAGCAGGCTTTTTGCTTATTTGATTCAAAAACCATAATCATAAGATGTATTTGATTTCTGCAGCTTTGATCAATATTTGTTCAGCAAAATCATTATTTGCTACTGAAAACATACTCAATTGAATTATTTGTTTTTAATTTGATATGCATCAAATTCATCCACTGGTATCTTTTTCTTCTGGATGTATTTTCTGTCTTTGTATCTCTGATCTCTGTATATTTTCCATCTGGGTGAGACAGTAAGTGTCCATTGTAATGCGCATGCATCTCCTGCGTGATACATGCGTGATATCAAATTCAGAAGGATTACCTAATTGCAATCTCAAGTTACTTGACCAATTGTAATGAGGGGAGAGACCATATTTTCCTGTATAAAAACTGTATGCCATAGCTCAGTTGGGGAGTTTTTTACGGGGTTAAAGAAAATTGGGAGTGCTACGGACGGTTCGTGAGGGACCAGATCGGGAGAGGAGGAACCCAGCTTTGCATTTTTCATCATGACACAATAAAGCCTAAGTTTGTACTTTTTAAGAATCTGTCTCTCTCCAGTTGCTGGACAGGGGAATTTCTCAATATGTTGAAGAAATTCCACAACATATTTGGCGAGCCAGCAGCAGGAGTCAACAAAGGTTGGGTACACTCGTTCTGGTGCTCGGAGATGAAGAACAGAGAGCACAAACACACCCTAAGATGCCGGCAAACTAAAAGATAAGGTGAGCAATTTTGATAGATAAGTCAGGGTGTTGTTTTGTTTTGTCCTTGTCTGGAACACCGGAGATGAGAAACCTTTCGACTAAAAGAATCTAGACACTAAATTGGGAAAATTAAAAGGAGAGAGACAGAGTCTGCAGAATTGGTATGTAACTACTAACCACTAACGAATGAATTTGCAACAAGTTACTGAGTGTTTGAAATCAGAGCGCGTTCTGTCGCTTTTTTGTTGTGCGAATGTTTTGTTATATGTGAGGCCTGTGCTGTAGACCCTAATGCGAGGGAATTAACCTGCAGGCCTCCCCGCTTGAGGTTGGAATACGGCCCACCTAAGAAGAGGTGCTGGGAGCCGTTTTTATGGTTTTAGGATCGATCCGTTGTTGTAGGGGATCCATGTTAGAGGGATAGTGGATCCGTTTTTTATGCAATATTGTTTGTCTTGTCTTGAATGGGCTTAAATGTGGATAGGAACAGTGGTCTTGTTGTGTGTTTCCTAAGTTGGGAGTGTTAATAGTGCACTAAATATAAATAAATTAAATAACCCCTAGTTTACATGCAGTCAGTTCAAATTAATATTAATGGTCATCACTATTTGGCAGAATAAAAGAAGTAGTAAATTGCATGTATTAAAAGATGTTTATTTTAGCATTATTTTGATTGGTGTAATATCATCGTTGAATAGGTGAGGGGAAAAAATGTATTGAAATTTGGATTAAAAGATTAACAATGACGAATACTGCAAAGCTGGCAGATAGAGGAAAAAAATTTTTTAAAAAAAAGAAAAAAAGGCAAAAGCAATTTCCTATGTTTGAATGAAAGAAAAAAATTGATAAGAAAGAGAAATGGAACTAAGCAAGAAATACCATTGATTAGACAACTAAATGGTGATAAACTAAACATAACACTGGTTTAGGAATGTATAACAAAATACGATCGGAGTGAAAAGGGAGAGGAGAAATCACATAAGTGTGTTTTTATATTATAAACTATTTACTGTCCGTATTGAGCAGTGTAACTGTTTAAATAGACATATTGCAATTTAATATGTGGAGAAAGATAATACGGCTCAGTAGTAGTAACATTTAAAAGTTAAATTCATTCATAGATAACAAGTGAACGCCTGTGGAGGAATAAAGAGAGCAATTTCTTACCTTTGAGAGTGATATAAAAAATAGTCCAATAACTGAGCAAAATATTTTCCTTTAGAACTAAAAACAGATTAACAGAGTTGCGAAAAGAAGGGAAAATTTGATTCGCAATACGTGAAAAAAATAAAAATAATGTATTTAATGACAAATTAGGCTTCGGTTGCAAAGAAAGGATTGGCAAAGAGTAAACTGAGCTGGCGGCGCTGGAATTGTTTGGAGAAAGAGCAATGTTTTTGGAACATCGAGATCAGGATAATGTTGAACAAAATGGCGCTGGCCCTCGCCCTCCGAAAAAAATTCAGGGACATTCCATAATTCAGAGAGGGGGATGTAAAACAAAATGGCGGATCAGGAGAATGTAAAACAAAATGGCGCCGTGCCTCGTCCACACCGTCTGTTTAAAGGACAGAGAGAGAGAGAGAGGGAGTTGAGCGGCTGCAGAAGGTCGTGATCTAGGAGAAGCAGAGAGAAAGAGAGAGGGGGGGGCAGACAAAACCATAGCAAATCAGAGAGGAAAAAAAGTGAATTGGCAAATATTTAAACCGATAGCAAATCAGAAAAGAAAATAAAATAAAATAAAATAAAGAAAAATTGAATAAGCAAATGTTTTTTGGTTTGGGGATATAGTAGACCAAATTAAAGAACAAGTTTGGGAGTAACCTAGGGAAAGTACTGTATGTAGAGGCCAAAATACCCCAGGTGAGGAAACAATGATCAAGATTATTACTCACTGTCAATTAATTATTAGACCGTGAATGCAGAAATTGGAAAGCATAAGAGGGAGGAGGAGTTAGATGAAAGATTGACGTACCGAAGTCAGAGAGAAAAAGAAAAAAGTGTCTCAGCAATACAATTTTATGTGAAGTTTTCTTAAGCTGTTTAACAAGAATTAGTTCTGTCCAGAAAATGAGTCATGTAAAGGATCAAATTTCATAACAAGTGTGTCATTTAAAAAAGTTATTGAAAGTTTTCCTAACCAAAAAAAATTTAATGAATAAATTCATGATTTTTTCTCTGTTTTTTAAACAGGAGTGGACCAACAATACAAGAAGACGAAATGACGAATAAATTTTCCTTGATTTTTAACGTTTACAGGGAAAGAGCCAAGCCCAAGCAAGAGGAAAAGCAGCAAAACCATGATGACTGAGTTTTGTTCATTGCTGTCTGCATCTAACACATTCTGTTGAGGCTTTTCCACAGACAGTGTACTCCAGAAGAGGGGGGAGTAGGACGACCTTGAGTGAGAAGATAAAGCTGGCCAGCTGGGGATTCAACTGATGGGGTTGCAACTTATTAAATATAATATCTTATTAAATAAAATTTGGGGAAATAAATTTGGAGTATTAACACAAGTGAAGAGTAAATTCAAATGGTGCACCATATAATTAGAAAAGTCGACTAATAATGTGATCACATTCTAAATTTATTCTGATTTGGCTGACAAAATATTTTCCATAGGGAGGGGATTTACAAGTGGTGAGAAAGACGGGGACTTTCAAATAAAAAGTGACTGACAGAAACGGAGTGGTGAGAAAGACGGGGACTTTCAAAAAAAAAAGTGACTGACAGAAACGAAGTGGTGAGAAAGACGGGGACTTTCAAATAAAAAGTGACTGACAGAAACGAAGTGGTGAGAAAGACGGGGACTTTCAAATAAAAAGTGACCGACAGAAATAGACTGAACTGACTTACTCTAACTGACTAATGATTGTTTTCTCCTGCGTGATTCATGCGTGACATCAAATTCAGAAGGATTACCTAATTGCAATCTCAAGTTACTTGACCAATTGTAATGAGGGGAGGGACCATATTTTCCTGTATAAAAACTGTATGCCATAGCTCAGTTGGGGAGTTTTTTACGGGGTTAAAGAAAATTGGGAGTGCTACGAACGGTTCGTGAGGGACCAGATCGGGAGAGGAGGAACCCAGCTTTGCATTTTTCATCATGACACAATAAAGTCTAAGTTTGTACTTTTTAAGAATCTGTCTCTCTCCAGTTGCTGGACGGGGGAATTTCTCAATATGTTGAAGAAATTCCACAACAAGGCTGAGACTCTCAGAAGTAAAGATGACCAGAGGCTCTACAACCTGTGAAGATTTGGTAAAAAAATTGTGGAATACTTTAAAAACAATGTCCCTCAACGTCAAATTGCAAAGGCTTTGAAGGTCTCATCATGGACAGAGCATAACACCATCAAAGGATTCAGAGAAACTGGAAAAATCTCTATGCGTAAGGGACAAGGCTGAAGACCTTTAATGGATGCCGTGATCCTCGGGCCCTGAGATACCACTGCCTCATTCATTGGCATAATTCTGGCATTGACCCTCATAAATGGGCCCAGGAATACTTCAAGAAACCACTGTTTGTAAACATAGTCTGCCATGTCATCCACAGATGCCACCTAAAACTCTATCATGCAAAAAGGAAGTCATTGTTGAGCATGATCCAGAAGCGCCGCCATGTTCTGTGGGCTAATGTTCTTTTAAAATGGACTGTAGCAAAGTAGCAAAGTGTCCTGGGGTCAGACGAGTCCAAATTTGACATTCTTGTTGGAAATCATGGGTGTTGTGTCCTCTGGGCTAAAGAGGAGAAAAACCACCCCTCCTGTCATCAGCGTTCAGTTCAAAAGCCAGCATCTCTGATGGTACAGGGATGCATTAGTCCATATAGTGTGGGACACTTGTTTTAAAAAGCATCATGAATGCTGAAAGGTATATAAAGGTTTTAGAGGAACATATGCTCCCCTCCAGACGACATCTATTCCAGGGAAGGCCTTATGTATTTCAGCAGGTCAATGCAAAACCACATACTGCAGCTATTACAACAGCATGGCTTCGTATTATTAGAGTCCGTGTGCTGAAATGGCTTGCCTGCAGTCCTGATCTTTCACCGTTTCAGAACATTTGGCGCATAATTAAACGAAAAGTCCGTCAAAGGAGACCCAAAACTCTCCAGCAGCTGGAAGCCTGTATTAAACAAAAGTGGGATCAATTTGCAAAGGCTAAACTCAAGAAACTTGTCTCCTCAATGCCCAGACACCTTCACTCTGTGTTAAAAAGAAGAGGGGATGCTACACCATGGTAAACAGGCCCCTGTACCAACTTTTTTGAGACCCGTTGCAGCCATCAAATTTGTAATGAGCTAATTTTGTGGATGAAATTGTAAAATTTCTCAGTTTCAACATTTTCTCTGTTATCTCTGATCTATTGTGAATAAAATACTGGCTGGTGTGATATGAAAGTCATTGTGTTTTGATTTTATTCACAATTTACACTTTGTCCAAACTATTTCAGAATTGGTGTTGTAACACAAGCATACTGATCATAATTGCTGCATATAAGTTATCAAGGAACATTTTTAATTAGCAAAGCACACAAACTTACAAGCAGTTGCTGATAAGCGGTCATGACTTTGAATGTAATCTGTCGCGCAAAAATTAGTGTCGCGTCCGGTGTGAAAGCTGCTTAACGCGGCCATAACGCATGTATTCGCATCTTTGCATTGACTTTCAATGTAACCTGTCCTGCGAAAAATTAGTTTCACTTCCGATGTGAAAGCAGCTTGACGTGCCCATAACGTGAGTATTCGCATCTTCGCATTGATTTTTTATGTAATCAGCTGTGCAAAAAATTTGTTTCGCGTCTGGTGTGAAAGCTGCTTAAGGCAAATTGATCACTTCTACAGGAAAGAATTTCCCAATTAATCTCTGTCTTTTTCAGCTTTTTGTAAGCCACAACAATTTCTAAAGGGGAATGAAATTATGTCAAGGTAGTGCGGAGAAATAATTTGTTATACCAGACACGGCAGAGCTTCTGCATTTCGCATTGCTTTCAAGGTAGCACCAGAGAGCTTGCCCAGACATTTGTGAAGTTTCCAGCTGATCCCAGTCATGGATAAGTCAAGCAATCACTATAGTGGCTACAAACGGGCAAAGTTATGATGAAACTTCCACATTGATGCTTACCGAAGTAACACAAGCATACCAATCAGAATTACTGCATATAAGTTAACCAGGAGCATTTTTAATTAGCACGGCACACAAACTAACATGCAGTAGCTGGTCACCGAGTGGTCATAACCACAGAGACAAACCCTTGCAATGCAGGTTTTACTGACAGCAAGTTCCATTGCCGTGGGCAGTTGTACCAAGCATCCAAATTACAAACAAGTATTAAAAGTTAGCTTCAAATGAAATTTATGTTCACACACCTCCTGTAGAATTTCCCCTGATATTACCCTTGCATATTTAGGACACAAACATTAGCAACAGTAACTGGCTACGTTAGCCGTAGTGCTACAGCCATAATCAACTGGCTATCACGTCAGGTTGGTTTATGCAGTAAAAGCAACTTATAGCTTCTGTGTCTGTGAGTCACGGACAGTCACAACTAATACAAGCTTTATCTTTAGATATTTTACAAAGCCTGCGTTTGAGGCCAGTTGTCAGTGCTAACTTTTGCGAGAGGTCCTGCTAGCCAGCGTAACACGTAAGCTTCACTTACATTATTTGCTGCTATATTGTTACTTACAGCTTGTGGGTCCGAGTGCTTGATCGATGCAGCTGCTTCAGGTTTGAGAAGCAGCTGAAACGCTTATTCTGTGTCGAATTATCCTTTATTAACAAAGCTGTCTTTGGTGAAATGCTGAGCGCAAGCGACTAACATTCCCTTTGGCCATGGCTGTTTGCTGCCAGCAAACAAAAAAAGCTACCCACTGATTTCTGGTGGCATCGTCTTTTGGAAGAGAAGTAGGTGTTTTTCTTTGCGTCCAAAAGTAAACGAACAAGGTGCTTTGGGAGAGATACTGACAAAACTGCACCTCAAATGATCTGCAGTTCTTTTCCAAAAATGTAGACGCTACTAAGGCATAGTATGATCTGCCGTTGTTAGTGCCTGATAGAATAGTTTCCGGTGTGGGCAGGTCCAGCGCCGACATTGGCTCTGGCTAGGTCTGTACTAATTGGACAGCACAACCTGACGTCAGGTTTTGCCCAGATCTCGCGAAGATCTCAGGAGGAGCTGTTCAGAGAGGAAATCACGTTCACGAAATCACGTATGTGGATTATGGCAAAACCTCTGTATCTTATGTTGAGAAACTTTTCAGAGTATGGACAACCGTTATTACATTAATAATATGTATTAAAAGAAAGATCAGCATAATAGGTCCCCTTTATCAAAGAGCCAGTAAAGTAAATACATGGTTAAAATGTAACAAATTATCCCTACATATAAAGAAGACTTATTATATTTCATTTCACTCCAATAGAAATCACTTGAATGACTTGCAAATTAGTCTTAGCATTAATGAGCATGTTGAAAGAATTTACTCCACCAAATTCCTGGAGATCCATATCGATGAATTTTTAACTATTGATTCAGTAACAAGGGATCAGTCTAAATATGTTACATTTGCTGACAGTCTGTGCACTACTTACCAGGAAGTGATCTGTGACCTATTTAGTGATTTCAAGATTTTTGTGGGGCTAGGCCTCAAAAAGTCCATATTTTAAACCCATAAATGATTGTTCAAAAAAACCAGATGATTTTAAATGGCTACACAACAACATGACAGACATTTTGATACCAAACATAAGTATATATGTGAAACATAACACGTTGCTGAATACCCCTTGGCCAAGGTCAAAGGTCAAATCCTGCAAAAACCTGATATTGCACATCTATGGGTGATAATGAGTTACCATACCAAATTTGGTGAAGCCGCGATCATTAGTTGTACTGACCCGGACAAAGTCATGGACAGACGACAGACAGACAGACACGCAGGTGACAACAATACCCCTCTGGCCAAAGTTTGGCTGAGGGGTAAAAACTGAAAAAGTTTCAGACAATTTTCCATTGAAAAATGCATCTGTCTTCATGTAAAACGTAAAGTTCATCTTGAAAAACCCCAGGTTCCTATGAAAACGCACCTAAGATATTTTCACAAAAGTTGGCTCATATAGTTGGCAAAATAATGTGCAAGTGTTGTTAAATTGCGAGACCGGTAACAGTGTATTCAAGCCATTTTTACCACATATTTCTCAGAAAAGCCATTTTGATGTTTTCATTAACTGTTGTACACTGTATAGGTTGTTTTCAGACCTTGTGGATTTTAGAATGTAATTATAGACTGAGAATTTTCGAGAAGCCGATGACATTGTTAAGCATTGGTCATCGTATTGCTTAGTCTAGTGATGTAGTCAAGACCGCCTTAGCCAAGACCAAGACAATTCCAAGACCAAAGGGTAGCAAGACCAAGACAAGACCGAGACCAAGACCAAGACAGACCATTTCGAGACCAAGACCAGAGCAGGACGAGACCGAGACCAAGACCAAGACCAAAAAAAAGTGTTTCACTTCACTGTAAATATGAGCAGTTTTTGGGTGAAATAATTGTGTGTAGCAACTGCAAAACAGCTATTATTGCCATTTCAGAGGATTGAGACTTTATAAGCATTTAAATGTTTTCCTGTAAGGGATTGGTTTGGTTACACAGTCCAAAATCCATTGTCACCATTCCGGAGACATTAAGATTTCCATCCAAAACGAATAGCAGCGGCAGGAAATGAATTCTCATTTTGCCTGCACAAACAAAGGGGAAACAAATGTAATGGGTTTCATTCAGATTTTCATCATATGGGGTGCCAAGTTCATGAAGCTGTAAAACCGATAGTCTATGAGCAGGGCCATATTACAAACCGGGCCAGTGGGGCCGGGGGCCCAAGGGTCCAGGGGCCCAGAGGGGGGCCCACAGATGCCAATGCCAATTGCGATGTCAGAGGGCCTCTATTCTCTAGGATCTTAGGACTACTCACACTGTTATAGGGCATATCTGCAGAGAACCGAGAGAGAAGGGTGATATGAATTGGGCGGGGGGGACAGGGACAACAATCAGAGGACCCCTGGGCTATGGGGTACGGCAATCAGAGGGCCCCTGGGCCATGGGGGACGGCAATCAGAGGGCCCCTGGGCCATGGGGGACGGCACTCAGAGGGCCCCTGGGCTACGGGGGACAGCAGTAAGAGGGCCCCTGGGCAATGGGGTACGGCAGTCAGAGGGCCCCTGGGCTATGGGATACGGCAACCAGAGGGCCCCTGGGCTATGGGGGACGGCAGTCAGAGGGCCCCTGGGCTGGCCCTACAGTAGTGCCTCTCGTGAATACTCCTAAGGGAGCCCTAATGTTTACCAACTAGGGGTTCAAGGAAGTAGGGGGGAATGGTTTCAGAGGGCCCTATGATTATGAAAGCCCCTGCTAAGGGTCGTGACTTCTAGCTATGTGGGGGCCCTAGGGAGAGCCCAAATGGGAGAGCATACTGTTAAGAGAGCCCTCTGATTACAAATGTTCTTACAAAGGGCCTCTGATTTACCAAGGGTGTTACAGGAAAAAAGTGGTGCGATGTGTTTTTGTTTTGCCTTCCTGTTTCTCCCCAGGTGCTGACCTGCAGTGGTGCATGCTGTGGTCCTTTGTTCAGCCCTCTTCCTGTCAATTAATCATCAGCTATGTAGCCTTCACAACTGTGTTGCATTCTGCCAATTAAGATCAATTATCCTTACCCAATCCTGTGTTCCCCAATCTACCTCTGACTAATCATCTGTCTTGCTTTCATCTATGTATTAGAGCTATTTTAGAGTAGCAGGGTGGGAGAGGGGTTTGGTAGATTTTATTTTGACTCCTTCAGTTGGTGATTTTGTGTTATTTACTGTGTGATTTTAAGTTCTTTATCCTCAGATGTGTTAATTGTTTTTCTCAGTGGAGGAGGGCTAGGCAAGAGACCCTGGGGTATACATATCACCCGTAGGTAACTTTTTTGTCTAGACACACTAGGTAAGAACGTGAGTGGTGTACCTTTTTTTTGCTGTAGCAGGTAGGTAAGTTGGCAGGTTTAGTTAGTGACTGTGGATGGCTGGTTGGAAAATAGGGTGTAGGGAAGGTTAGGGCTTGGGGTTTATTATTCTTGGCACCACCACGGAGCCCTTCTCCCTACCCCCTCTCCTGCCTGTTTTTGTTGTCAGCCGCCTATGTACTTTTTTTTTGGTTTGTTTGCTTGTTTTGTTTTTCCATGTACCCATACCCAACTTGAAAAATAATAAATCCTTTGTTAGTTTTAAAGGGATTTTGGAGTGGACATTAGTTTGTTGACCACCACACCCAGAGTGCAGGTTATGGTTCCTGCTGATCGGGTCCTTATGCAGACTACCTTTCTTCTTTTACATGCTACCCCAAGTTTATGCCAACATAGTTAAAAAAAGAAATGCAACAAAGGGTTTTGAATGAAAGTCCTTTCAGCGAGCCCAAAGGCCCAGGATATGCTAGCTGTGTGACTTAATTTACGTGCGCAACCGCACATACTTGCAGCAGAACGATCAGAGCACTATGCACGATACTGGTAGTGCTGCCAAAAACAAATCACCAAAAGTCGCTATTGGCGATCTAAAAAGTCGCTAGATTACGTCATGACGTTACTATGATGTCATAACGTCACGCACAACTCACTGATCTCAAGAAAATGTGTCTCCATGGCTATGCTGACAATCGTAAACGTAAACCAATGAAATGTAACAGCACTTCTAATACACATCCAAGTAACTGAATTGGATGAAAAACAGAAGGCATTCACTCCAGGGTCATCACAGTTACAATAAATCAAAACTAACAATGTCAGATGGTACCTTTGCAGCTTCAGTGCTCAGCCTTGTGGCAAACCGGATCGTGGCCACGCTCCTCGACCACGTCAGCACACCCACAACAGCCAATTCCCCTCCCTTTCAACAATGGTGCGGAGCAGAACTTCAGCACAACGGACAGCAGACAGAGAGCCGACGTCCGTGCAGCACTCCCTAGACTTGCAGGACCGTGGACAGTTCCCACCACCTGCAAGTCATGAGGCTAGGCGGGCCTGGAGGAGAGAGGCATGAGGGAACACAGCTGTGCCTCATAATTATCAGACAAAGCCAGAGCTGAAAAGGAGGAAACGTGCAGTTATGAGGAGGCAGGCAAGGCGTGCGCACGGTAAATATTCTGCAAACTGTTTCTCTTTTTTCTCCTTTTTAAGATTCCGATGGTGGGGAGAACTGGGGTTCGGGCCACAGATTATGAAGAGATGAAGCCCTCCTCCAGAGCCCTCCATGGAAGCACGAGATAAAAAAAATAATTAATTTACTTAAATTGCTACCAGCCCGCATCAAATTACGCACGCCTAAGCTGCCGGGTGGCTCACACGGTTAAGGCACTGCTCTGCAGTGCAGAGGTGATCACCACGTCGCGAGTTCGAGCCCCGGCGTACCCACCGGCAGGGGTCGGCAGCTTTTTCAGAGTAGCGCACAATTGGCTATCGCGCTACAGGGTTTCAAATTGGGAAGGGACTGCCGGATTTGGGTATATAATATATATCAGCTTTGTTCATTGCTCCAGCGCCTCCTGTTGGCCAGATGGGTGCTCGTCAGGAAGACTCCGGGTTGGTTCATGTCCGGGTATCCTCCGCCCTAGTTCTGAACTTGCGAAGATTCAACCAATGAGTGTATAAGAATCAGTGGCAGACAGGCACGTGCTTCGGAGGAGAGCCGTAAACTGTCTCACTACCCTGAGTTGGCAGCAAGGGGTCGCATACGAGCAAGCTTTGGACATAGTTCCCCATTTGGGCATTCCAAATTCGGGTGGGATTGGAGATGCCAAATTAAAAAAAAAAAAGATAAATAAAAAAAATTACGCACGCCTTTTGATATGTGTTCTTTATACAACCCCAATTCCAAAATAGTTTGGACAAAGTGTAAATTTTGAATAAAATCAAAACACAATGACTTTCAAATCACACCAGCCAGTATTTTATTCACAATAGAACAGAGATAACATAGCAGTTGTTCAAACTGTGAAATTTTACAATTTTATCAAATTTGATGGCTGCTACAGGTCTCTAAAAAGTTGGGACAGCGGCCTGTTTACCAGGATGAAGCATTCCCTCTTCTTTTTAACACAGAGTGGAGGCGTCTGGGCATTGAGGAGACAAGTTTCTTGAGTTGAGCCATTGGAATATGATCCCACTCTTGTTAAATACAGGCTTCCAGCTGCTGGAGAGTTTTGGGTCTCCTTTGACGGACTTTTCGTTTAATTATGTGCCAAATGTTCTCAATCGGTGAAAAATCAGGACTGCAGGCATTCACCTGCTGAAATACACAAGGCCTTCCCTGGAATAGCATATGTTGCTTTAAAACCTTATTTTATACCTTTCAGCATTCATGGTGCGCTTTAAAACATGCAAGTGCCGCACTACATAAGCATAAATGCATCCCCATACCATCAGAGATGCTGGCCTTTGAACAGTATGCTGATAACAGGAGGGGTGGTCTTTCTCCTATTTAGCCCAGAGGAAACGACACCCCTGATTTCGAACAAGAATGTCAAATTTGGACTTGTCTGACCACAGGACACTTTGCCACTTTGCAAAAGTCCATTTTACATGAGCCTTGGCCCACAGAGTACAGCAGCGCTTCTGGATCATGCTCAACAATGGCTTCCTTTTGGCATGATAGCATTTTAGGTGGCATCTGTGGATGGCAGGTCAGACTGTGTTTACAGACAGTGGTTTCTTGAAGTATTCCTGGGCCCATTTAGTAATGTCAATGACAGAATTATGCTGGTGAGTGATGCAGTGGCGTCTGAGGGCCCGAAGATCACGGGCAACCAGTAAAGGTCTTCGGCCTTGTCCCTTATGCACAGAGATTTTTCCAGTTTCTCTGAATCTTTTGATGAAGTTATGCACTGTCAATGATGAAACCTTCAAAGCCTTTGCGATTTTACGTTGAGCAACATTGTTTTTAAAGTATTCCACTATTTTTTTTACGCAAGCCTTCATGGGTTGGAGAGCCTCTGGCCATCTTTACTTCTTAGAGACTCAGCCTCTCTAAGAGATATTTTCTATAGCCAATCATGTTACACACCTGAAGCCAGTTGATGTAATTACTTGCTAAATGTTCTTTCCGCTGATTCTCTTACATAATTGCTTTTTCTGCCCTTTTTACCTGTGTCTCAACTTTTTTGAGACCTGTAGCAGCCATGAAATTTGAAATGAGCTAATTTTGTGCATAAGAATGTAAAATGTCTCAATTTCAACATTTGAAATGTTATCTTTGTTCTATTGTAAATAATACGTTGGCTCATGTGATCTGAAAGTCATTGCATTTTGATTTTATTCACAATTTACAATTCGTCCCAACCATTTCAGAATTGGGGGTGTAAATAACTATACCATCGGCGGGTGGGGTTTTGTCCCTTCCTCCCGCCTAGTCTGCACCTGTTTTTGCGGTGTCTCGCTACAGCCTCTAAAAATGTTGGGTGAGGGGGGCATACCTAACTTTGGCTTACATAAAAATAACCAAACTGAAGCAATCAAAACTTCTGCCCCATAGCAGCACACAGCCTTATGCCTCATGAAAATGTCAAAGATAACTTTGAGGAAAGGATAAATCATTAATGGATTAATTTGAAACAGCTTTTGAATATTTTTCTTCAATGAATACTGTATTTCAGAACTATTTAGAAATAAATGGACTTTCAAATGTCCCCTTTAGTAGAGTACCTAAGGGATCATGACACCAAACAAGTAATCAAGGTTTTCCATCTCATTGGTCAACTGAGTGGCTTGTCTATTTTTCTCAATATGCCTCATGAACTGTTTCAGAGTGGATATAGAGTGGAGTCAGGAAACAAGATGGCTTCAAAATGTGCCTTACATTAATCAAACAATTTCTACTGAGTAGCAGTAGAGTTTGTGCTATTATAGGCTTGATATTGTGATTAGACTGTATATCAGCAGCGCAGTGATCCAACAGTGACTCGCTGTCGGGGGTTTGAAAGGCCTGCAGTCGACTCACTGTTCAACTGCTTTCAAAATATGATTACTCCCATTTTTGTTCACTTTAAAAATGAAAGTACTTATTTGCTGAATTATCGAAATTAATGTGAAGCAAATAATTATTATGAAATGATAACGACAAAATAATTGCCTTTTAGTTCCATTTATAAAGAGGACATAATATGGTAAAGATGGCAATAGTCTGACAACGCAAAAAATCACAAACTTGAGGTCCATCCCTCTTTTTAATCATATCATGGTGATCAGAGACATACACATCGTAAAATGTTTCAGTGCTGTCATATCAGCGCATATGAAAAGCCAAGCAAATTATTTGGTCAAACTAACTCCACTAACTGTTCTTAAACAGGGCTTAATACACTTAAAGTAATGTATTTTCTGAAATGTAAAGAAAACTGACTTACCTTCTTACTTACATGGACCTCATTGAAATGGCCTTGTTTTGGCTTCAGCTGCTGCTTTAATCTGTGGCTTGCTTCAGCGAGCTTCCGAAGTTAAAAGCGTGAGGACTGTCTCTCTTCTTTTTGGAGAGCATCATGTAAACTCCACAGTTGATGCCATTCTAAATGTAAATACAGGTAGCAAATTTTATTTGAAATTAGATACAGATTAACCTGTTACTTAACTTGATCATTGTAACTCATACGACATTCAGAGTCGTAATTCAAATATTCCACAGTACAATTTCTCATACCTCTGGATTTTAATCCTCTGTTATACTGCTAAAGTGTCAGATTATAGAGACATTTTGCAAATAAGGAGATATATAGCCATTGAAATTACACAGATCACCCAGTAGAGTAAGAAAGCACATTGTCTCAATTTGTAACGCATACCACATTCAGACGGTCATGATTAAAATATTCCGCAGTGAAATTTCTCATACTTCTGGATTTTGATACTCTGTTATATTGCCTCTGTCACCCCGGTGTCAGATTCTTGAGACTTTTTGAAGATAATATATATTATATTAATATTTCAACGGTGAAATAGCCGTTGAAATTAGACAGTCTGCTAATGCTAGCGTTGACTTGAACTTTCCGTTCGGTAACTAGTCATTTTCCCGAGCTAATGCTAATGCTACAGCTAGTGATTGCTACATTCGCTCGCTAGCTACACCTTTTCTCTAATGCGAGCTTCGAACAACGGAAATAAACCGAGAGAAAGCGACTTCGCCAATTACGTGTAGCCATGACTTTGAAACTTTGAGACTAAACTAAGGGTATATTGATCGAAAGCACTATTACTTACTATTACGACTAGCATTTCTGGAACAGATCTTCAATAAGAGGAGGGGGATCCCCGTTGTCATAGCTTTAAGTCCCAACCCAACCTGGCTCTCTCTACCTGCCACGGTGCCACCAAATCATCCCCTGATCTAATTGGCTATGCAACTTGTCCTCTCCCTCCCCACCTCAACCCCCAGGGCTCACTTGCCGGGACCTCCCTGGTTAAATAAAGGTTAAATGAAATAAATAAATAGAAATTGGGCTGAATCCCTAATAACATTGACGCGCAAGCGAGCGCTCATGTCATCTGCAACAGCGACACCCCACTTCAATCCCACAATGCCCAGCTCCTACGCCATCTCGCAACGGGCTAATTCCAAATAAATTGGAAAGTAAATAACTTTCATAACTACATTTGTCACCATGACAATCACGCAGCAACAAACGCTCCATGGAACACAGCGAAGCGTTTTTTGAGTTAAAATTATCCTCACTTTCAGGTTATCTCATTTTGGAGAGCCAGCGCTGACGATGGACGCTAGCAATTTCCATACCATTAACGACATGCATCTGAATTCAGCAAGAGGTGAGTAACCCATGAACAATTATATTTTATTCCTGATTAGCTGATTTTCACTTCTCAATCTAATTTTCTGGTGTTGGTAGAAATCTAACAGTTCATGTGTGAGCACAAAAATTGTATTGTACTGTCATACCAGCAAACTTAAGGTAAAAATGCAGCCATAAATATTAGCTTTTTCGAAGCTCATGAGACTGGTCCAGACATGGATTGATTCAGTTACAGGCTCTGTTAAGGCTGCATGAACTTTCAATAATGAAATTCAACCATTTTTTAAAATAATTGTATTCCATTAAAGTAAAACATTTGAAAAAAAATAATGAATTTTTGGGGCTAAGACCTTAGCGCAGTGCTGTAAAAAAGGAAGGCAAAATATATGGCAGCAATTGTGTAAAACTTAAAACAATGAACATCTTATTTATATTTGAACTACTTGATAATTCTCACAGGCCAAACTTTCAGCAACTCGAAATCGTATGAAACAAGAGGACGCTAAGTTTCTTCGGGCCAGGGACGAAGAAACTTTATGCATTAAAATGTGTCGCTCAGCCCAGATTGCATATGTTTTGCTTAACAGGTCAAAATTTTTGGGGAGAATGTGCTTGGAAATTTCCTGCAGTTGTATTTTTGTCTGAAAGAATTAACTTTGATAATGGTTTTGATATAGCTTATCTGCACCATGAAATTCCCATAGCTGGAGAAAAAAAATTCTGTATGCATGCCTGCAATACCCTAAACTAAATTTAAATGTAAGCAAAAAGCAACAAAAATACCAAACACTGCAACAACCAATTAATGGCTTAGATCTTTCTAACATCAGCTGAAGCATCCCAGCTCCATGGAAACCTTTTATCTATATCAGAGGTCTCCAATCTTTTCCAGAAAGGGCCGGTGTGGGTGCAGGCTTTCATTGCAACCAAGCCGCTACACACCTGATACTACTAATCAAGCTTATTAGCAAAGAGTCCAGGGGTTGATTAGTAGTATCAGGTGTGTAATAGCTTGGTTGCAATGAAAGCCTGCACCCACACTGGCCCTTTCTGGGAAAGATTGAGGACCCCTGATGTATACCATGTTAAATGTTTTGCATGTATATGGAAAACTGTATAATTAGGAATAAATTAAAAATAAATACAACCCCAATTCCAAAATAGTTGGGCCAAAGTGTGAATTGTGAATAAAATCAAAATGTAATGACGTTCAGATCACATGAGCTAATGTGTTATTTACAATAGAACACAGATAACATTTAAAATGTTGAGACTGAGACATTTTACATTTTTATCCACAAAATGAGCTTTTTTCAAATTTTCTGGTTGCAGCAGGTCTCAAAAAGGACACAGGCAAAAAAAGGGCTGAAAAAGCCATTATTATGTAAGAGAATCAGCTGAAAGAACATTTAGCAAGTAATTAAGTTAACTGACATCAAGTGTGTAACATAATTGGCCATTAAAGGGATGTCTTAGAGAGGCTGAGTCTCTCAGAAGTGAAGATGTCCAGAGTCTCTCCATCCTGTGAAGGCTTGTGTAAAAGAAATTGTGGAATACTTTTAAAACAAATGTTCTTCAATGTCACATTACAAAGGCTTTGAAAGTCTCATCATTGACAGTGCATAACATCATCAAAATGTTCAGAGAAACTTGAAAAATCTCTGTGCGTAAGGGACAAGGCCAAAGACCTTTACTGGATGCCTGTGATCTTCGGGCCCTCAGACACCACCGTGTCACTCACCAGCATGATTCTGTCATTGACATTACTAAATGAGTCCAGGAATACTTCGAGAAACCACTGTCTCTAAACACAGTCAGCCGTGCCATCCACAGATGCCACCTAAAACTCTATCATGCACAAATGAAGCCATTGTTGAGCATGATCCAGAAGCGCCGCTGTGCTTTGTGGGCCAAGGTGGCAACAAAGTGGAAGAGGTCAGGAGAGTCCAAATTTGACATTCTTGTTGGAAATCATGAGGGTCATGTCCCCTGGGCTAAATAGGAGAAAGACCACCCCTCTTGTTGTCAGCGTACTGTTCAAAAGCCAGCATCTCTGATGGTATGGGGATGCATTAGTGTATATGGTGTGGGACACTTGCATGTTTTAAAAAAGTACCATGAATGCTGAAAGATATATAAAGGTTTTAGAGCAACATACTCTCCTCTCCAGATGACATCTATTCTAGGGAAGGCTTTGTGTATTTCAACAGGACAATGTAAAGCCACATACTGCAGTTATTACAACAGCATGGCTTCATAGTAGAAGAGTCCATCTGCTGATCTGGCCTGCCTGCAGTCCTGATCTTTCACCGATTGAGAACATTTGGCGCGTAATTAAACGCAAAAGTCCGTCAAAGGAGACCCAAAACTCTCCAGCAGCTGCAGGCCTGTATTAAACAAGAGTGGGATCAAATTCTAATGGATAAACTCAAGAAACTTGTCTCCTCAATGCCCAGACATCTCCGCTCTGTGTTAAAAAGATGAGGGGATGCACACCATGATAAACATGCCCCTGTCCCTACTTTTTTGAGACCTGTTGCAGCCATCAAATTTGAAATCATTTTGTGGATGAAATTGAATTTCTCAGTTTCTACATTTGCTATGTTATCTCTGTTCTATTGTAAATGAAATACTGGCTGGTGTGATTTGAAAGTCATTGCATTTTGATTTTATTCAAAATTTACACTTTGTCCCAACTATTTTGGAATTGGGGTAGTACCTCCCACAACTACATTAGTCATAGTGACATCACGGAATAGCACTCACTCAACAGAGCAGAGTGAGGAATTTTCAAAACCAAATGTTTTAAAATTAACTTCTATTAATATTGCTGAATGTCAGACAAACAGGACTGACAATGGATAATTTCCATATGAATAACACCATAAAATCTAAATTCAGCAAAAAGTGAGCGAACCATGAAAAATTATAAATTACTCCCGATTCACTGTATTGCCAGTAAATTTCTTGAGCCAATGCAAATGATGACACTCACTGAGCCATGCTGATTCCTACCAGTGGTGGCTCGTCGGCCCTAACAAAGGGAAGCCAAAACCTCGCCCTTCAAAGCTTAATGACTTAAACCTTTCAGTTTACTTTTCTTGATCAGCAGTTTGGTAGGACAGTCAAATTTATTTTCGATAGCAAATGACAACACAAATGATCAATACGTCTTTATAAATTAGTTTAGTCATCTCCCAGAAAATTGTTTGTAAACATAGATATTCATAGATTTCAGGTCCATTGCTGCCATGCTTAGAGACGAGTGTTTGACAATTTTGAAAAACATCACCTCATTGAATTCTTTTTTTTTTTGAGCCAGACAATAGCTTAACCAATGGAAAATACTCTGCTCTTTTTCTAGGGTATTATGGGCCCCCTCATTTTGTGATGCTGAACTCTTGGACACCATGGCAGTCACAAGGTTTTCAGCACTCAGTGAAGTCCCTGCCAGTCTGGGTGCAGCCCGCCATACCACACACCATCCACCCTTATGTCACTTCCGGGGTGATGATGTATACAGCAGCTCCTCAGATCCTGCAGCCAGTGCAGGTGCCCAACCAACTCTCATGGAGAGCCGACGAATCCTGCCTCTTCAGGCACAGATCGGCCCTGGATTTTAAATCTTTTCACGGAGTTGAGCCGGAGGAAAACACAGAGGGAGGACCCTCCAGGCAGCAAATAACGGCCCAGGTCCATGGCAATCCTGAGGTCCAAATCAGCGAGCCTCATGTCTCCACACTGCCTAACACTGAGACTGCAAAGGAGGTTAAGGCAGAAATAGAAAAGACAGAGCCATCAAAACGAGGCCGAACGAGGAAAAGGGAAGGAATACCTGGGATGAGGAAGAAGAGAAAGACAAAGGGCGAAGCTGATGATGGTGTGAGGGTCGAGCCTCAAGTGGGCATGCCCATGAGCCAGCTGCGTGAGCGCATGACAGAGTCCATCAGGGTATTTCACTGCCTTGGGGACAAAACCAGAGAGAGAGGTTCTGCACAGCCTCCCAAAGACAAACATGAAGCTGATTTCATCCGAAAGCCCATGGCAAGGTCTTGCAGTATCATCCAGCCACAGAGTCATGAGAGTGGGAAAAGGAAGAGGATTTGTGAGCTCGGATTCCAGGGCCGCGTTGGAAAGACAGCTTTTCCTGGGGATGTCACCTCAAGTTTGGCGCCTGGTTGCAGTTCTGATGATGCCCCAGCTGGATCTGCTCCACAGCTGGCCAGAGAGAGACCCCATGTCAGTACGGACGCAGCATGTTATCAGGCTAAGGTTTGTGAGAGAAGTGACCAAGGTTCCTGTCACTGGCAGTCCTCTCCATCCCTGAATGGATGCTCCCAAAACAAGTTCCCCTTTGTTCTGGAAGAGTCTACACCCATCCAGCCTTGGCAGCGGGAAGAGAGGGAGGCGATGAAGAAGAAGGCACAGAGAGAGAGAGAGCAGGCTGCCAGAGTGACGAAAATGGGTTTAGACTATGTTTTGGAGAGATTGAGGTACAGAATCTAGCATAACCTGTACAGCCTAAAGTTTCTGGGCTTCCATTTTTCAATTAAATCTTATATTGAAAATATAAAAACTTATTAAGACTGGAAACAATTACATTTATGAAATAGTGATGTTGAATTGTAGATTGAATAGCTTAAAACCAGTAAATGATACAAAGTCATTTAAAAAGTTAAAATGAAACACTACTAAGAATCAACAACTTTCAAAATTACTGGCACCCCTGACTGGCACAAACAATCCAAAAATATACATATATAAACAAAAATATTATCGAGAAATGAAATATACCGACGTGTTAAATACTTTTTTTAAAATTGATGTTTCGATGGAAACAGCCAAAATCATACAATCATTTAATGCAAAGTAAATTGCAACAAAATCTTGGTTTCTTTATAATTGGCACCCTTCATTTAGAACACAGTGCGACCACCTCTGGCAAGGATAATGACATGGACTCTTTTCCTGTTATTTTTGACAATGTGAAGTCACACATTTGGGGGAAATTTGGACCATTCCTCTAACCAGATCCTTCACATTCTTTGGTTTGCATTTATCATCTGCACTCTTCAACTCAGCCCACAGGTTTTCAATTGGATTGAGGTCTGTGGACTGATATGGCCATTGCAGAATGTTGATTTTGTTGTAACAGAGCCATTTTTGTGTGGATCTTGAGTTATGCTTTGGGCCATTATCTTGTTGGAAAGTCCATCTACGAACAAGTTCCAGCCTTCTGGCCGAGGTAACTAGATTATGGCTAAAATATCCTGATACTTGGTGGAATTCATTATGCCAATAATCTTAACCAGTGCCCCTGATCCTCCATTTCACCATTTCACCGTGGGTGTGAGGTTCTTCTTTTTGTATGCCTCTCTGCTTCAACACCTAACATGCCAAGGCTTTATCTGACCGAAACATGCAATTTTCATCTCATCTGACCAAAGCATGTTGTTTCAGTCATTATTAAAGTGATGTTCGACAAACTCCTAGCGCTTACATCTGTGTCAACCGGTCAGAAAAGGCTTTTTTCAGGCAACCCTTCCAAAAAGCATGAGGCTGTGGAGTTGGTGCCTGATGGTGCTTTTTGAAGCCTGGCGACCCTAAGATGCCACCAAGCCTGCAATTCATTCACAGTGATTCTTGGGGATTTTGTTGCTTCACTAACCATTCCCCTCAGTATCCTGGGGGGCAAAATGCAGTTGCATCCTCTACCTTTGCAGTTTTCAACAGTTTCCTATCTTTTGAATTTTTCAAATAATTGCCCTGACAGCACTCAGTGGCATATTCAATTGTTTGTGAATCTTCCTTTAGCCAGTACATTTTTAAAAAGGTCTGTGACCATCTGACTCTTTTGAACTGACAGTTGTTTTATTTTCTTCATGATGCTGGATGACAAAGGTATATTACATTCGTGTTTCCTCATTTTTATTCCTTTGTCAAACAGGAAGTGATGTAATGGCTCAATATAGTTCCTTAACACTAAGATATAACTTAAATAGTGGAACCTTGTTGAATTTTGTTCGATGTTATTTACAATAATCTTGAAGGCTGACATTAATTGCGGAACCTTGATTTGGAGGGAATTTATTTTTTATTAAATCAATAAATGAGTTTGGTTCCATTAGAAAATTAATATTGTACAGTATTTCTCATGCTATTTAGATTTTCTGCGTAGGTATATATTTTAGAATTTTCAGCTAACCGGCCCTTTTGGGCCGATAAGCTATTTTCGTGGTCTGGCGTCCGTCGTCCGGAATATTTTTGTCTTATTTTCGGCCTGATGAATTTTCCTGTAAATTTGTTATAACATACTACAGTAAGTAAACCAATAACAATATATGTTATATATATAACAATATTTTTGTGTGAACAGAAATAATAGTATCTATCTGAGAGAAAAAGTCAGTATCTAGTGTGGCCATCCTCTGCTTTGATAACAGCATTTAATCTTTCAAAGTTTTCACACACACATTTATTTATTTATTTCTCACTTGCTAAACTATTCCATATGGTTTGATGTTCATTGCAAAGAGATCATTTCAATATTACAAGTCACAACAGATTTGTTTCTCTCGGCAATAAGAAAATCTTAGATTTGCTCGACCAAATTAAGGTCTGGAGCAGGTCAAGACATAACTTTAATGCCACCAGATGATTCTTTCCATCTGAGATCATTCTTGTACAACTTAGAAGAGTGTTTATGGTCATTATTGAGTTGAAAATAAAATCCCAGACTTATCAGTATCTTCTCAGATGGCAAAGCATGCTTCACGAGGATGCTGTGATACTTCTTTTGATCCGTGATTCTGTCAATTTTTATGAGATTACTGGCTCCTTTCGAGCAGAATGAACCCCAAACCGTAATATTACCAGTCCATGTTTTACTGAAGGGGTTAAACAGTCGGTTTTGAATTTGAAATGTTCTCCAGCTCGACTACGGCACTCAGAAGTTCTGCGACTGGATGAGAAAATTTTGAATTATTGATTCATCGGTCAGAAAGACTTGTTCCCAGACCGTTGGTGCCCAATCCTTGTCTTGAGTATCTTGGGGAATTCAGGTCTTCCTTTGATCTCCCAGCTCTAAGAAGTGTTTTGTGGCAACAGACCATTTTCAAGCAAGTGTCTGGAAATGGTTGATACTTTCATCTCTTTACTGCTGGTACTATTAATGTCATCACGGAGTTGTTGTACTGTCAACCGCCATTTTCTTTTTCTACTTGTCATACATGGACAATGAACATGAGAGGCACTTAATCTCTGTTTTGAACCTGTATTGCCACTACTTTTCAGTGAACCAGTCTCTTTGAAACACATTATGGTGTTTCTTAGAGTGCCATGGCAGCATTTAATGTCTTCAGAAATTTTTCTAAAAAACCAACCAGCAACATAAAAGGCCAGAATTTGGCTACAAACAATCCCTGAGAGCTGTTTCCGTCGTGCCATCATATGAATAACACTGTGACTGCTCAAAGTTCATGTCACCTGATATACTGGAACTACTGACCATTGGAGGAAATTCTGCAGAATATTGTTTCCTCAATCAGTTTAAACACATTTTTAGCATGAATGATCATGGAATGAGCCTTCAAACATGCATTCACGCTGTGCAAGAGTCGAAAAAAAAAAAAATTGCAACACTATTCAGTTGTTATGAAAAAAATCAATGTTGTCAATGTTTTAGTTTATTACCCATATTTTTTAGTACATTTATAGGATTGACTTTTTTTAGTTCTCATTGCCCGTATTGCCCATATTTTTCAATGTATTTTCACCAAGAAATTATCAAAAGGTTTTATTTGGACTTCTTTTAGACAAAAGTGGTGGTGCATATTCATTACTGCACACTTTTCCAGTGGTATAACTATGACGTTGCTGTGAAGTTGTATTTAAAGATGATGTGCTAATATTCACATTGTTATCCTCTTTTCGAGCATAATGCTCCGACTAGAGACTATGTTTTGCCCTCTTAATATTGCCTCACCAGTTCCCACTGACTTCTTTTTCCGTCATTGCACGCTCTATTTTAAACACGTAGTGATTCAGTCCTTTTTAAAAAAAATCCACCCTCTATCCAAAAATTATATCTAATTTAAGACCAGTCTCCAAACTGCCGTTTTTATTTCTAATTCTGGAAAAAGCTGTTTTTCGACAAATTACGCAATTTTTAAGAAAAAAAAAGTAATTTATTTGAAACAATCCGATCTGGTATAAGAGAACTCATAGCACTGAGACGGCTCATGAAAAGTTCTTCATGAATTGTCTATAGCAGCTGACCATGGGGACTGTAGCATCTTTATTGTTTTGACCAGAGCGCCACATTCAACTTGGTTCACGAGAAGTTGCTCATTACCAGGTTCAAAGACTGGGTTGGGATACAAGGGACTGCTCTTACCCCGTTCAATTTTTATTTTGAAAACAGAACGTTTAATATGACCGAGCAAAATACTTCCTTGGCCTCCCTTCCGTATGGTGTCCCTAAGGGCTCAGTTTGAGCACCTCTCTTATTCTCATTGTACATGCTGCCGCTGGGTGTTCTTATTTAGAAATACGGCCTATCCGTCTTTTATTTTGCTAATGATAGGAAAATATAGCTTCCCCTTAAATGCTACAGCCCTCAGCCTTTACAGCCATTCCTCAACTACTTCCAGAACATGAAAGAATGGATGGTACAAAACTTTTTAAAACTTAACAAAAAACTGAAGTCGTTCTCTTTGGCCCCCCTGACTACACCAATTTATTCATAAATTTGGCTTGCTGTCTTCCTGTGTAAAATCCTTCGGCAAAATGTGTGCTTTAATTTTTGATTCCTCCTTCAAATTAGCCAAACAAATAAACTCGTACCTGGACTACTGTGACGCTCTTTAAATGTGGGCCCCAGTCTATTCTTCTTCTTTTTCTTGCTCGACTTAAGATCTACATTTAATCATTTACCTACGTCAAGGACGAGAAAAAAACCCCTAATGCTCTCCAACCTTGTCCTGTAAATCTCAGTCCATCTCAGCCTCCTTAACTTCTTCCTCAGATCCTATTTAAGAGCCCCGTGTCCCTCAAGTAATGTAACCTCTGACCTGTGCTCTCTTACCCATCTCAACACGCCTTTTAATGTGAATTCCTGCACCCTGAACTCCCTCAAGTTACTCCTCATTACCTCTCTCTCTGTCTCATACCTCCTACAGTTCAGAATTACATTATTCACTGACTCCTCTTCCTGATATTCCTCACACAAACCTGTCTTGTGCTTCCCTAACAATCTCAGTACTTTATTTAATGCATAATGCCTCAGCCTCATCCTTGCCATCACCATTTCCTCTTGCCTATATCCTCTTCCTACTCTTGTTATTTTGATACCCCATTGAATTTGGTACAAATGTCTCCCCTTCTGCTCTCCATTCCAACTTTCTTGCCCCATTTGATGCACTTTCCTCCACAGTAGATTTTTAACCTCTGCTTTACTGATCCTGCTTTGCATGTCTATATTTCCTTTCTTTAAAGCCCTCTTTGCCAACTCATCCACCATCTCATTCCCCTTCACCCCTACATGCCTTGGACCCACAGAAAGTTTATCTTCCCTCCCTGATTTGCTATTCATGTCTTGATTGTAGAACTTTGTATAGTATATCTATTGACAGCTGTCAGAATGAAAGGATCTAAGAATTACAAACACTGAGGATGAATATGAACAAATTGGCACTTTCCTAGTTTTTTCACCTATCTTGGAGCAACCAACACTGCAACCATCTCCACTGTGTGGACTCCTTACCCATTAGATGTTCTTCTGTTGATTCCGCTTTCTTTTCCTGGTGTGGCCACCCCAAATCCTGTTTCTCCTGTCAGGTTTATTTATTTAGTTATTTATTTATTTAATCATTCATTTATTTATTGACTTATTCATGTAAATACCCACTAATTGCAATGAAATACCCCAGAAACCCCAACATAATCCGGAAACATATTTTTATTCTTCCATTTTGATGTTAAAAAAGTGTAAGATTGAGAGCCCTGCCTCCATTCATTCATACAAGCATTATAATTCAGCATCAGCATTAGCATTTAATACCCTCTGCGGTATTTTTGTCCGGTTGGTTGAAAATGTTTTCAAAAAATTATTACAGGCAACCAAAACTTTTTCTCAAAGATGTTAGGGACATTGTATGTTATTTAGACCCTTCGAAGGAATGTCAGATGAAAAATTCATACCAAACTCTAAAACTGTCTCCAGTGAGGGAATCTAAAACAACAGTGTTTTAGCATTGTAGATCTTCTTCGTTGGTAGGTAATTAGCAAGCTGTACTGCACGACCACAGTGCCATTTAGTGGAGTTTTTATGTATTAAATTAATAATTAATACATATTAAAAGCTTCCAGCCCTTTCCAACTCACTACCATACATGTTCAGCTTGATTTCTTCTTCCATTCTTTTTCTGGAGAAAAAGATTGTTTGTGTTTTTTCCACTGGAAGCCTACATGCCCAATCATACCCCCACTCCATAACCTCATCAGTTGCTCTATGTACTTTGGTAATTGTACGTTCCGTGTTCCTGCCTTTCTTCCACAATGCCCCAAACTTTGAATTATATCATCTGGCCAATTAGCTCAAATATGTCATAAAATGGCTCAATCCCAGCAAATTACATTCCTTATGTCTCAAAACCTAGCAGGCACTTTGTAACGAAATGCACTTACAGCAGACTTCATTTATCACATTTATCAGCTAAACCATCAAGCAGCATCACGGTTTTCCAAACATTGCCATGGCCTCAACGCTGACAACTTGGTGGGAAAAACTTCAACTCACCAACTTCAAAGTTGCACCATCCCTCCACTCACCATTTTGGAATAAACCTGACTTCACCGTTAATTTAAAAACATGACATTTTCCTGCCTGGAAGGATAAATGAATTACCCATCTTAGCCATCTCATTCAGAATGGTACCTCAGTTTCTGGAGTATTTCCAATTAAAATCTATTGTCCTCTGAAGTCCAAGTAGAGAATTTGTTGAAACTGTCAGGTTCAGAGAAATTCCTGTGGATGACATATGCCTGGAAAAAAATGACCACCTCTGTAAATCGCAAGACATCCAATTTCAATAAAACCTGGATACAGTTATAACGACATTAACCTCTCTTATTTCCTGTCCTCCAATCCACAATTCAAGTATTAGTACATAGAAACCTTCAATAAGCCTTAGATTTAGAAAGTAAAAAAAGTCCAAATCAAATGCAATGACAAATACGCACACACACAACCACACCTTAACTTTGTCCATACGCTCACATACACACAAATTCAAATTCACCCCCCCCCCCCCCCCCCCCCATTCATACCCTCCACATACTGCAGTCCATCTATGTGCAACCAGAACGGTGTTATTGTTCTCAACTGATTTTTTTAATGGAACCTGTGTAATTATTCCAATTATAAGTTTTCTCTTGTTGTTGTTGTTGTTATTATTATAATTACTATTATTATTATTTCACATGTATGTGTGTATAGGTGCATGTATACTGTTGTGGTCAAAAGTTTGCATACCCCCTTAAAAGCACCAACTCACTTAATTTATTCAAATCTCTGCTCAAGACACACCTTTTTTTCCTTGGGCTTCAAATTATTTTAAACCGTCTTTGATTTGCCTTTATGTAACGTTATTCAATGTTTGGTGTTTCCTTTATTGCCCCTGTTAACTGTGTTATTCTTATTACTGTAATGTGTGCACGTACATATACATTTATATGTGCATTTGTATGCATATATACGCGCGCGTGAGTGTGTGTGTGTCTGTATGTCCATGTATATATAGTAAGCATTTGTATATACTGTCTGTGAAGCACGTTGGTCAGCTCATGTCGTTTTTAAATGTGCTGTGTAAATAAATTTGACTTCACTTCACTTGAGCAGTTTTTTTGATCTGTGTAACTGAAATACGCTCTCTTTTTGTGGTGTAAAATCTAATTTATGTTAGCTCTGCAGAAATGGTACACAGAACATGAATAAATTTTTTACTGGTTAAATTCTAAACGGCAATTTATTGATTACTGATTGATCATTAGCATCCCTATTGGGATATATATAATTTCATTTGGAAAATTTCTGCCCATTCCAGGATTCTTTTCATATCATTCTGAATGATCTTGGCAAAATATGCAGTTGGCTAAACCTTCCAATTTAGTGTTTGCAAATTTAACCAAGTTACTTTCAATGTTCTTGTTAAGGTCATTCATGTATCATTGTAGTATCCTTATGATCATACAGCAATGATCATTCCTTATACACCTATGCTATTTTTTTACTTTCGTTTTTTTTAGCATCACCATCGAGCCAGAAAAAAATTTTAAGATTAGTTTAAGTATCGTCAGCAATTTTCACATTCTTTAAGCTACTTTAAGCTCTTTTTCCACATATGAAATTCAAGTGTAATAATCTAATTACTGTGATTTTAGCATATTCTATCAGAAGTATACCTTTCTCTCAAACTCTTCCAAATAGTTGGAATTATCCATTGCGGTGCCTGCTCTTTCAACTAATTTTACATTTGGAATGAATTTACACTGCAATACAAGTATAACTCCACTGAACCTGTCCCACATGTCAGTCAGTCTTGCAATCAAGAAGATTCAGGGATCTTTTGTCCTAAAATTTATGCTCATCTTGTTAAAGTAGGAAAGACAAATTCCAGCCTTTGAGGAGAGTTTTCTTTAAATTTGTGAAGATACATCAAATCTAACAGGGCACAATTACTAGTCCCCAGTAGTTCCATTTCCTCAATGTTGAAAATGTCTCTCTTCTCACCATCTAACACAAAGTAGGACTTAGATAATCGGCACAAGCAATCAAGCATCAATACTTTCGGTCTAAAGAAAGCGGGGATTGAAGAGTAGGATTATTGCAAGCAAGAATAGGGAGCACTGTAATTGTTCGTAGATTCACACACTTTGGATGTACATGCCCACAAGTTAAAGCTGAAAGTCTGCACATTGAGCTCATTTTAAATTTATAATAATGTGGGATATCGAAAATAACCCATCACTGCCCAAATATTTAGCAACCTGAGGGACTATATTAACCTGTTTGCATAGAGGTGCAGATTGTAGAGGCTAGCATCTATGGAACTGCTCAAATGATGCAGTACAAATGCACTGCTCAGTTTCAGTATCCTATCAATATGTCATACACCCAAAATGTAGATTGAATATTCACGAGGAAGAGGTACCTGAAAACGATTTAGAACATGGATGAATTAAGTCCCAATACTGTTTTGCAGGAATAGTAAGAATTCAGCTCCTAAACGAAACCTGATCTGCAAACATCCTCACATACACTGCCCATCAAAAAAATAATAAATAAATAAATAAGTTGCACACTATAATTTTTTTGGGCCACTTTTAGCTTTGATCACGCCATACATTCATTGTGGTATTGTTTCGGCAGTCTTATACAATGTAACAAAATTATTTCCTGACTATATTTGCATTTATATTTAGCAGAGATATAGTATTAACAATGGGTGAGTCAAACCACTCTCTTAAACCTTCTCCAGCACATCCCAGACTTTCAATTGGTTAAGGTCCAGAATCAGAGGTAGCTAATTCATGTGTGAAAATGATTCCTCATGCTCAGTGAACCGCTCTTTTACAATTTGAGCCCAATTAATTTTGACATTTTCACCCTAAAATATGCTGGCTCCATCAGAGATTAAAAAGTCCATTGATGGGCAACTGGTCATTCAGAATAATCAGGTTGTCTGCTGAATTTATTCAACTGCTGTAGAACAGTGCTGAACCAAGGCCTAACCAAATAAAGCAACCCCAGATGATCATGATCATGCCTTCGGAGACTTGTGCAGTAGGCACAATGCATGATGAATGCATTTATTTTATTTTTATGTTAATTTTGTCAGTGTATTTTGCCAAGTATGGCATCTTCAATTAAGAAAAATATATATGATACCATTCGCAAAGAAGTAAATTATTATTTTTAACTTTTTACTATTTACAAAAGCTTTTGTACTTGTATTTCACCAAAAACAGAGACCTGTAAAAGAAGAGAAGTGATTATAGAGAAAACATCGAGCAGTGGTGAAACTTCCTGGAAATGTCCCCCCTCCCCCTCCAACATTCCATCAAGAGAGCATTGAAGACTCACCCAAGAGGTTATTAAAGAACCCAGATAATTAAGGACCTGCGGGCCTTGCTTGCTTCATAGAAAGTCATCAGTATTCTTTGAAACCTTTTTAATAACCAGGGAAAGTTCAATTGAGAACGTTTCTCTTTTTCAAAGACACCAAGCAGTTGCAATTGCCGACAAAGTGATGGAGAAAAAACAGGATAAAGCCCCCGGAGCAGTTTTGGGAGCTTTACTCAAGTGCTTTATGTCACAGTCCTTCCCAATTTCATGTCTCCTGATCAAGTCAGAATCCAAAGCCCCACTTGTGGCTTGAACTAGGAACACCTTGCTTTGGTTATTAATCAAATGACCTACCTTAAGGTTACCCTGTTAACAGTCATGATTACTTTATTAGATGGACTGGCCAAAAATGTTATCTTAAGGAGGGTTGCAAAGATGCAAAATACTGCAAAGACAAATGTAGGCTAAAGGAGAATGTCCATGCATCACAGGCCATCATGTCCTGCAATACTGAATACTGAAGCACCGGAGCAAGTCCATTTCACAGAAACAGAATTATAATTTGAGTGGCCTAGTCAAAAATCAGTAGAGGGGATAAATACCAGATGATGTCACTGTAAATCTAAGAAGGTCCTCTCATCTACATACAATTCAAAAACTACTTTCCCTCTCAGCCAGTGGTACACTAAGGAACCCACTCCATATGCATCATGGAACACAGGCAAGACAAATTAGTCCAACTTTAAGTGCTTACTGTGTGCAATCTATTGTTTCCTAAAATTCTGTGAGAACTGAAGATTTTGATGCTCAGTAGTGTTTTGTGGCAAGAGGAGGGGCTAAAAAGAGTGGGGAGAATTTCCTCTTAAATCTACATAGAGGAAGTCAAAGTTAAAGTCAGTGTTTCAAACATTTATCATGGTGTTGTGCTGGTTATTCCTTCTGTTTTCAACAATGGTGGGTAAGTTGAATTATGCACTCGGTTCTTTCATCATCCTGGTTGGCTTGTTGAAATGTCAAGCTGCTAAGCTCAAAAAGACAAATAATGAAAAGCACAATAATTTCAACTGCAATCCTATGTGGTATTTGAAGTTGAATAAGCTCCACCAATATTTTGCAAAGGGTGGTGAGTTTTTTTATTTTATTTTTTTAGTTAAATGATGTGTCATGTGTGAATTGTGTGCTATTTTTTTTTCAGGTGACAGTTTTCAAGACTCAGTGACTACATTAAAGACACAGTACATGCTATGGAGGACACCGATGTCTCTTTTTCATGTACCTATTCTGGCACTGCAGGCTTAAAAAAGTACCTGCACTGGCATCGCCAATACCCCTTATCCAAACCAGAATTCCTCATCTTAATAGCAGATACCAGTATGGGTGAGACTAAAAAAAAAGTTGGACAATATAATGTTGAACTTGACAAACAGAACAGCCGTGTGCATCTGGAGATCTCCTCTGCTGAAGTGACAGACTCCCCTCTGTACTACTGCGCCCTGCAGCCCACAGTGACAGGAAACACATAAACTCTGTGCAATAACCTGACAATACCTAAGCCTAGAAGTAACATATATAAAAAAAGAGATCATAATGAAGAAGACATAATAATAAAAATGAATAAATTCAGCTCTCTTCACTTGCCCCTCTCACAAATTGCATGCTTAGAGGCACATTTTTTATGGTTTTTTAAAAAAAATTTTGTTTTCTTTTCATGCATTAAATCTCTTTTAAGAATTTTAATTCTTATGAACAATACATTTATTTACTGTATGCATGATCATACTACCATAAGAATCTATTTCGACAATTTCAAAACAATTTCAAACCTGAATCCAAATTTCATTTTTGGGGGGGATGTGTTTCTGTGGTTCAATATTTTCACTGTGTCGTGGAAAAGTATTTGCCCCTTCTGGATTTCTTCTTTTTCTGCATATTGTCACACATAAATGTTTCAGATCAAAGTAATTTTACAAATATACAAAGATAACCTGAGTGAACACTAAATATAGTTTTTGAATGATGAGTTTATATACGAAAGGAAGAAAGCTATCCAACCCTACCTGGCCCAATGTGACAAAGTAATTCCCAAATTCCCCCATCAGGCAATACAAAGTATGCAGAGCAATCTATAGAAATTCAGGAGAAGATGAGATACAAAATTATTGACATCAATTGGTCTGCAAAGGGTTGTTAAGCCCCCTCTAAGGCTCTGGGGCTGCAGCAAACCATGATGTGAACCACGATGCAGGAAAAAAAATGGATGGATGGTAAACCTTCTCAGGAGAGGCCAAACTAAATTCCTCCAAAAGTGCATCAACGACACCTTCTGGAAAAGAGCCCAGACTAACATGTAAAGAACTGCAGGCATCACCTGCCTCAATTCAGGTCAATTTTTGGGATTCAACAAAAAGACAGATTCTGGGGAAAAAATGCCATCCACTGAAGAGCTGCAATGCAAAAACCACTGCTGACCAAAAAAAAACAAAAAAAACAGAAAAACTCAAGTCAAATTTTGATGACCCCAATACATTTGAGACAATATTCTGTGGACAGATGAATCAAAAGTAGAACTTTTTCGAAGACATGGATTTCCATACATTTGGCGTGACATAACAGTCCATGATTTGAAATTCATAACCAACAGTCAAACAATGTGGTAGTAATGTGATGGTCTGGGGCTGCTTTGCTGCTTTAGGACCAGGTTGACTTGCCAGAATAGATGGAAGCATGGATTCTGCCCCCTGCCAGAAAATCCTGAAAGAGAATGTCTAGTTTGAGACGTAAACTTCAATTGCAGTTGGCTTATGCAGCTGGACAATGATTCAAAGCACACAAGTTAGTTCACCTCTGAATGGCTCAGAGGAAAAAAAATGAAGGTGTTGGGTGATCTAGTCCTGAATTGAGTCCAGCTGATGCTGTGGCATGACTTTAAACAGCCAGTTCATGCTTGAAAACCCTCAAGTGTGGCTGAATTGAAATAAGAGTGGCCAATGAGAGTTGGCAAAAATTCCCCCATGGTTGTGAAAGAAGACCATGCCTTGTCGACCCTCCCGTTTTTCCCAGGATTCTCCCTTATTTTACCCGTCTTTCCCACTGTCTTCCCGCTCAAATATTTTCCTGTAAATTTCCTGTATTTTTAACCTTAAAAAAAAGGCTGACTTGGACTGCAGTAGGTGTAACACCACCTATCTAATGTGGTTGATAAATTCCTGTCTGATAAAGCAGGGGGCAGTATGTAGCCCAACATCTAGTCACAGAAGTCATTCAATCAAGAAGATGAAGAAGAAACGCAGCGGCGCAGGATCATATATGTATATACAGTATAATAGACTGTATAAAAAGATAGATGCAGCGCCCAGGTCAGAAAAGTGAAGCCAATGTGGAAATCTCTAAAAATTGCATTTTATTTAATGGCTAGTAGATGGTGATGTCAGTGGTTGCAGAAAGAAGTTCAATGCTATATAAGTTTTTGAGAAAATGACCCTACTTTCCCCTGATTTATTATTTTCATAATGATTTTCCACATTATTTTATGGTATCTATCAAAGGTTTCAAGTCTCCTACCCTATCACTCTTTATTTGAAGTGTTGCTCATAAGGGCTTTATACAGGATGTATAAAGCCTTCATAAATGAGACATAATGTCTTCATAAATCATACATAAGCAAATGTCATACTTTGTAAATGATACGGGACCAGTTAGACACCAGATGCGAGGATGGAGGAATAAGGTTTATTGAAAAAATAAAGAAAATCAGGCACAAGGACCAACAAAAAACTTCGCCCAAGGGGTTGCAAAATACAAACTAAAGAGAGCTTCACAGAGCTAGAACAAAGGAATCCAAAAATGGCAAAAACAAAAAATCACTGGAAACTCCAGGCAGAAATAGCAATAAACAGAAAAGAATACCAGATCTCGAACAGGACAAAAAGCACAAAGGCTATAAATATATACAAAAATAACAAGGCTGTGAACACTAGACTTGACCATGAACTAGGAATGAAACTTGGAAAGGACTTGAGACTCAGTCTGCCAGCCAACTTCCACCGCATCCAGATAAAGGGTAAGAAATCAGAACACATGAGGGGCAACACCTGGAGAAGGAGAACAAGAGGCATGGCAAGATCATAACATGGACAGAGATTGGATGACAAGACTTGCTCATTAAGAGAATGAGCGTGCTCAGCTTAAGTACCAATTAAGTATGCAGTTTGAATCCAGCATGAATGTTCAGAACAGAAAAGCACAGCAAGACTTGATATAGCAAAGCAGGAATCATGACAACAAACTCCCTGTCTAAATTAGTAGTATTAGTAATGTGCCTATCTAAGAATTACACCACCCAGTGAATGTTAGTAAATGTTAGTAACTTAAAAACAGTTAATTGTCAATTAAGCTTAGACAGCCCCGAATCCAGCACAGAAGGAAGGGGGAAATACCAAAGCCAACCAGAGCTCTGAAATGTGCAACAACGAAGGCACGGGGTGGAACGCAGACAAGCGGTGGAGTGGCTGGGCAGACCTGGCAAGAGACAAAACCCGGAAAAGAAAAAACATGGACAACAAACATAAATTATGAAATGAGTAATCCTAATACAAGAAACTGTTAAAACTGAGACATGAACTGAGGCTATAAAACCAAGAAAGGCCAGAACCCCAGAACACAACAGTAAAGGTTGAAATAACACATCCTTCTTCAGCATGTGACGCCAGCTGTGATATAACTGACAGTCTCAATTAGTTAGTGGCTAAATGCATTATACATGCTGTATAAAGCCTTTATGAGCAACACTTCAAATAAAGTGTGACCAATCATTATGTTCATTTTTGTAAATTATGGTCCCAAATTGACTTGAATAAAGGAAAAAGCCAGATATGCCTTGGTGGTGTGGCTATCCTCTGCTCGTCAGATACGGTCAGATCCACCCATAGACAAGTTCAAAATGTATTTTAATTAACTGATTTAATATTTTCTAATACTTGAGAATCCAGTATAGATATGATTTTAATAAACCTGAAGGAGGGGGTTTAGTGGTTTATGTAAACAGTGGGACAGTCTGAAGCACGGTGCCGGAAAATTTCCCTTATGTTCAAATCTTAATGTTGATATTACTAGTTATTGCAAACTTCTGGTCACAGCACAACGATCTGTCATGTTTTGGGGTCAGTTATTTTTTCACATGGATGATATAGGTTTTGAATAACTTTTCACCTTCAGTAAATGAAACAAACTGCATTTTACATTTACTCATTTACATTGTCTCCTAATGTAAGTTGGTTGGATGACCTGATCTGAAACATTCAAATATGACAAGTGAGTAAAAAAAGAGTAGAAATTGGGCATGGATCAGATACTTCTTCATAGCACTGTACAGTCCCTGTGCAAATATTTAAAGTAATGGATAGAGTTACAGTACGCTAGCTGAGATTTTGCAGGCTCACTATGCAAAATGAAACAATGCTCTGTGGTCAGTGATTGCAGTGCTGTGGACAGTTGCATAAGACATCTTTATGGGATATTTCCCTCAGATATTCCCATAAAATTCCATTACATGTGCATTTAATTAATATACACTGATATGCAGCAAAGTGCTAAATAAACACTCTCACCTTTGGAAAACATTTGAGGGGTTTTATGCGGTGTCTATGGACGATTCCTTTACTAAACTTATGGAATTTAAAAGAATTGACCACTGCACTTCAACCTGTTGGCATTGTTTGAAGCTCTGTTATCAGTATCAGGTTGAAAAACAGAATGCAAATCTTTCCCTACACTTGTCATAACACTAGAAATAAGTAGTTTAAACACTGAGAAGTGCACCTATACACACTGTATTTAGCAGTTTTAGAGTATTTGAAAAAGTTGTTCATGTTATATAATGTTCATTGGCAAGTGAAAGCACTCAGATGTGAAGCCTCACTCATTGAGTGTGGCAGGTTAGAAAAAAAAAACACACAAAATCCAAAAAGACTCGTGTAGTGCCTTCAAGTTGCCACAAGATGACATTCTTTGACTGGGTCGTATTTTTCCAAAAAAATACTGTGTTTCTTGTAATGCGACCATGTCAAAGTCACAATCCACAGTGGACCAGGACAGCTGGGACTTTACATCATTTGGCATTCTGAATATGAAGTTTGACATGATGCACAGTCACCAAATTCGATGTTATGTTAAATGTGACTGAACAGTTTGGTTGATAATGTTGCTACATGAAATTGTTATTAGAAGAAATTTAAAGTAGGTGAAGGCCATGTAGCTTCCATGTCATCCAACTTGATTATGCAGTGAGTTCACCTTATGAATTTGACATGGCTACACCAAAAAATGTCATGGTAGTGCAAAGGCGTAATGAAAGTAACACTGTTCAGAAACAATGTGACCTTTTGACCCCATTAACCAGGTCAAGGTCATCCACCTTTAATGTTCTACAAGCTGATGATCCAGAACATACATGCTGTAAATTTTAAGTGGCGACAACAAAAATAGTGGATGTAATCAGGGAAACAGTGTTTACAAAGAATGTGACCTTCTGACCCCTTAAAGTAGGTCAAGGTTACCTATCTTCAAACTTGTCCAAGCTATATGTCCCAAGAACAGTCCCAATGAATTTCATTTAACTAAGATTAATAGGAAAGGAGTTATTGTCTCCAAAGATGGACAGACAGACGGACGCAAGGCCTTTGCAGTACTCGATGGCCATACTTTGGCTTCGGGTAATAAATGGGAATCAGTAGTGTAGATGTACAAGATCAGGAGTCCCCAATCTTTCCAACAAAGGGCCGGTGTGGGTGCAGGCTTTCATTGC
The DNA here is from genome assembly GCA_029721435.1 of Gymnothorax reevesii. Lineage (NCBI taxonomy): Eukaryota > Metazoa > Chordata > Actinopteri > Anguilliformes > Muraenidae > Gymnothorax > Gymnothorax reevesii. The sequence continues at coordinate 76,386,461 of CM056576.1, read as the reverse complement.
AACCAAGCAGCTATGCACCTGATGCTACTAATCAAGCTTATTCGTAAGCAGTCCAGGGGTTGATTAGTAGCATCAGGTGTGTAAATGCTTAGTTGCAATGAAAGCCTGCTCCCACACCGGCCCTTTCTGGGAAAGATTGAGGACCCCCGATGTAGATGGTTTTGGAACTGTGGTTCAGACACTTTGTTGTAAAAGCCATTTTTCACGGGCGCATCTGATATCTGGCCGCCTCCTGTATTCGTTTAGAATGAGACAAATTTACCAAAATTGAAACCTTTGGTCCAAGACTAACGTAAGCTCCTCCTCTTGAAGCCTAACACTATGGTACCAGTCAACTGAAACCAGAGAAATCCTCTGCAGTCTCAATAGTTCATTGCTTCATGCCTCATTCTCAAAGTCTTTCTTGCTTTTCGTTGGATTATACTTGTTCACATCATTAATTCAACTTATTTTGGAGTGTTGCAATGGACATTGAGATCCATATTCTTTTTATCATTGGTATCTTCAGCTTTTATAAGATTTTATATTTGTTTATTTTATTCATTCATTCATTCATCCCATTCAAGTGATGTTTGTTTTGTGCTATGAAAATTTCTGAATTCTTCTTTTTTTCAGAATGCAGAGCTGAAGACACCGTGACACAGTCCAACAGAGATAAGATTGGTCTTGAAAGAGAGTCAGTGACACTTGACTGCAAATATAGCACAAGCAGTGCACAGCCATTTCTATTTTGGTACATACAGTAACCAAATGGATTCCCTAAGTTCATGTTGAGACAAGATCTACAGTATATGGCTCAAAAAACAATGCACCAGAATTCAAGGAGAGATTTGATGCTCATCTCAACAAAACCTCAAGCACTGTACCTTTAACAATACAGAGGGTGCCGCTGTCTGACTCTGCTGTGTATTACTGTGCTCTGAGGCCTACAGTGATGATGAACTGTTCACTTCCATACAAAAACAGTGAGTGCAATGGGCACATATTAAAATAACAGATTTGCTTTGTGGGTTGTGCAATAATATCCTGGTACTGGGAAGGAGAAATTAAGTGAAATAAAACTGTGAAGAAATATAGAACATTTTTGCTATGCCACGTCCTTATAGTTTCAATTATAAACAAATTATAGTTTCTGTTCTCTGAAAATGACCCAATTCAGCTCTGTATACAGTCCAACTTCAGCTGAAAGTGATGCAATTGTTATTAGCTTCACAGAGGATAAAAAAGTACATTTTTTTATCTGTCTTATTTTCTGCTGGAAAAATTTTAACCATCCTCTGGTACTCTTCAGATTGATGTAAAACCTACTCATTGCAAAACTTCGCCATAGTAGAAAGAGAATAGAAAAAGGTGCATACTGAAAGGAACGGACTTCGACTCCAAATGCAGTTCAGCCTCGGTAGGGCGTTTATTAGGATTAGCGAAGCTCATGGTTAAATACAGAAACAGATTGATAGCCAGGCAAACAGGGTAATGCAGAATAGTCAGAATCAGAGTCAGGGGACAAGCAGAAATATTCGGTAACCTGGAAATCAATCCGCACAAAGACAGTAACAAAAGGGGTAGATCTAAGGGTATGGAAGGGGAAGGAAAAGGGAGTTGGATTGGATCAGGGAGAAACACGGGAGAATCTAAACAGATGGGTACAAAATCTGAATAAGGGAAAACGAAGTATGACTCACTCAACTTGCAATCAAACAATGTAATACAAACAATCAATAACAAAACTTACAGGAAAATACACAAGAAACAAGAAATCAGCAATCAAAAGCAGAAAACGCAGAAACGAGACTTAACCAAAGCAAGCTTAAGGGAAGAAACCAGTCGACAAGAAGCTGTGGAAAAAGTAGGTCTTCTAAACATAAATTAATTAAGTGGAATCCCAGCAAAACACAGGACAGCCGTAGAGAGAAACTTGCGAAAAATCGTCCAAGCAACAGAGTCTGACATTTTCCTTAAGTTCAAGGAGACTGTCAGACTGAAACAGTATGTCTGTGAGGACCCAATTGTGAGTGAGCAGTCTTGTTCGATTTCTGAGGAGTTTGGTGCTCACATGTCTGATAGGTCTGAGTTTGCTGGTCCAGTTTTGTGTGATTATCCTTGCACAGACGCTGATGTGCTTGCTGGTCCTGTTCCTGATGAGTTAGGACTTATTGTTTCTGAAATTCCAGGATCCCAGATTGCTGATGTCATTGGTTTAAATTCAAGCCCAATAGGGAGTCCTCACTTATCAGCAGATAGTGAGTCAGATGAGTGTGGAAGTGATAGTGATGATACTCCAACGCATGATTTTCTTGTACGGAGTTTGACCTTCTCAGTGTCACTTATTGCATTTACAGCCCTTCTGAGTATTCTGAGAGTTTTTCACCCCCAGCTCCCAAAAGATGCAAGGACAGTGCTTAGGACTCAAGTTGATGTGCCTATCACCAAAATGGATGGAGGGGAATACTACCTCTTTGGCTTGGCTAAGGGATTGCTGTCCCGTTTGAAATGCTTGGCCTTGCCAGCAGATTTGCATTCATTGAAGCTTCAATTCAATATTGATGGTCTTCCTCTTTTTAGAAGTTCAAAACTTCAGTTTTGGCCAATTCTTGCTTTAGTCAATTGTGACTACAGTAAGTCCCCATTCATTGTTGGTCTGTTTTGTGGCATTAGCAAGCCAAAGTGCGTGTTTGAATACTTAAGCTTCTTTGTTAAAGACTTGACACATTTGCTGATGAATGATATCATTTACAATGGTAGAAAAATTGAGGTTCAAGTCTCGTCTTTTGTGTGTGACGCACCTGCTCGTGCCTTTGTGAAGAATACAAAGTCTCACAATGGTTATTCTGGTTGTGACAAATGCTGGCAGGTAGGGGAGTGGAATAACAAGATGACTTTCCCTGAAACAAACGTGAAACTACGAACTGATGCAGACTTTAATGCTATGCTTGATGATGAGCATCACTTGGGACAGAAGCTTTCCCCTTTAAGTGGCATTGTAAAAATGGTCTCAATGTTCCCAATAGACTACATGCACCTTTGCTGTTTAGGTGTCACTAGAAAGCTGCTGTACATATGGATAAGGGGAAAAGCACTGGCCACATGCTTATCTACTCAAACTATAAATGAAATCTCTGCCAAACTGCTGATGCTCCGTGCCTACACACCAGTCGAATTTAACCGTAAGCCCAGAGCACTGACAGAGATCGATCGTTGGAAAGCCACTGAGCTGCGCACATTCATGTTGTATACGGGTCCCATTGTACTCAGGAACAGCATTCCCAGGGAGCTGTATGATAATTTCATGTTGTTTTCTGTTGGGATGAACTTGCTTCTCTCTCCTGGCATTTCAGATGACATGGTTGACTTGGGAAATACTATGCTAGTCTCGTTCGTAAGCCATTTTGGAGATCTATATGGCAGAAATGAAATTGTGTTCAGCATACACCAAGTAATACACCTTGCAGATGAGTATAAGCATTTTGGGCCTCTGGATAATGTGCCAGGATTCCCTTTTGAGAATTATTTGGGACAAATCAAACGTCTTTTGCGTATGCCACATTTGCCTTTGCAACAAATAGTGAAACAGATATCTGAAGTACCATTTATGCAGGTGCCAGTGTCATTGAAAGAGTGCATTTTACATGGCCTCCATTTTGAGGGTCCATGACCACCTCAATTTGGCACAGCTGAACAATATAGAAACGTTACTACGTACATTTATGTGTTATCCACTGAAGCTGGAGATAACTGCATACTGGTCAGAGATGAAATTGCTGTTGTTAAGAACATAATCAAGGTGGATGAACAAATATTCGTATTATATCAGAAATTCAAACGAAAGGAGTCATACTTTTCATATCCTTGCATGTCTTCCATCATTGGCTGTTACAAAGTGTGGCAGATGCACGACAAGCTTGGTTTAAGCAAAATGGCACACATTAGTAATAAGTGTGTCCTCTACCCTGATAAAAATGGCTTCATTGCCATACCTATGCTTCATATGAAGTGAGGAAGAGATTTCATTGTTGTATTTTCTATATAATCGATGAATGGACTTCTCATTTCACTCCTTTTTAATTTTATCTGAATTTTCCAAAATAGACCAGATTTTACAGAATTGGGGTTGAATAGATTTCCATCTCCCTCCATTATAACTGTCTTTCTCGTCATGGGCTCTGATGAATAAGTGGATTACATGACATTGAAATGTGTTGGTAGTTGAACTATACTAGCTCGCAATGATGGGTTTACTGCTGCAAATGACTGGGGTGGATGAGTCAGACTGATGTTAGGCCGCCAAGTTCTCATTTTTAAGTCCTCTATCTTTGTTTTCATCCAGGGTCTATTCTTTTTTCTGTCCAGGTATAAAAATGGAAGATGAAAAGAGGCAATGGTGCATTGTTCAGTTTAAAAATGGTGGCACTGAAATAGTCCCTTCCAGCTGGCTACATGGAGACAAATTATCATGGCCTCCTTTTAATGCCAAAGACAGATTGAAAATTCATTCTGCTGTAAAAAATAACCTCCAGCCAGGTCACGGATGGATTGTTTATGAGCCAGTGAGACATCTGATTAGTCGTGGGAAGTAAAAAAACTGATCTGAAATTGGGTAATCTGAAAACATTTCTGAAACAGAAAATTAACCAAGCATTTGCTGAAAAATTAATAAAGAAAATGTTCTCAGAGAGTAATTACAGCCCCATTTCAAAAAAAAAAGTTGGGACGCCTTGTAAAATGTAAATCAAAACAGGAGGTAATGATTTGCAAATCTTTTTTTTATATTTTGCAAGGCATCCCAACTTTTTTGGAAATGAGGTTGTAGATTCCAATAAAATCTGAAGTTAGAAATAAAGCATACACTAGAAAAGGCTACATTTTCAGTAGAAATTTTTGTGTTTGTTTCAGGCGGAAAAAAGCAGTGTTGAAGTTGTTAAAACAGTAATTGAAAAAAAGTGGCACAATAGTTGAAGTAGTCCTTGGAGTTGGCTGAAGCAGCAGCAGATGAAGTAGTAATTGTAGCAGTTTAAGTATTTGAAGCAGGTTCTGCTCTGAGGCAGTAGCTGGTAAAGTCGATTTAAGCTGTATTGTAAACCAATAATAGGTGTTTTCCGCAATCTGATTGGTTAATTACCCTTGTCGAATAGTGTTCGACATCCCTGAAATGACAGGACCTTTTCACCTGCTCATGAATACATTAGCATGCAGAGGTGTATAATCCAGGGGTCAGAAAGTAAAAATCCTACCATGTTTTCATTCCAACCGTAAACTCCTGTCAGCAGATTTGACTTGTTAGTTTTACCACCCAGCTGAAGAATAGTGTCAGCTGCCAGGTCTTTTGTGGCTGGAACAATATCCTGGGATGGACTTTTACTTTCTGAACCTGGATTATACACCTCTGTTAGCATGAAAACGGACCTACTTTCGAGCGAATCAGCAGCCCATCAGTTCAACTTGACAGGTTGCGGAATTCTAGCGCGTGACTCGATGACCTAATTGTGACGGATCACGTCGCCATACGAAAGAGTCCGTGCAAAAAACGTTTCTTTCTCGCTTATGGTTTACAATATCGATAAATAGTTACGTTTGTGAAATTAATGGTTTACAATTTGATAAATAGTTACGTTTCTGAAATTTCCTGGTATTCATTGGAATTCAACGCCCGCAAATTTAAAGTTTTAAGATCGCCGACTAACGTCGTCGGTTTTAAACTAAATTTGCGGGCGTTGAATTCCAATGAATCCCGGAAATTTCAAAACGTAACTAATTATCTTTATAATGAATTCCCCCGAACAATATTGTAATTGTGACTTCAAATGCTGGCAGACACTTATGAAGAAGCTCAGAGAAGCCTGCAGAGATATCTAAAAGAGAACTGCAACACAACTGATATGCAGGCAGATGAAGAGTTTGATGATCGCCCAAAACGGAAGTCAAAGTAAAAAAGTAAAGTTATTGTAATTGATAAAGTAAAAGTGAAAAAATGTGTCATTTTCCTCATCGTGCTAATTTTTTTTTTAATTTATTTATTATTTTTTTTACTTTTAAGACCAAATCTCATGTACAGTCAGGATGTTGACTCAGAGGAGGAAGACACGAAAGTGAAAAGGAGAAAATTTGCTCCGGCTCCAAGAATACTGCTACCAGGTATCCTGTCTGTATGTTTTTCTCCCCCCCCCCTTGGATGTTAAGGTCTGAAGGCACAGTGTTGAAAAGGATGCTGGTCAAACTGTAGAAGTAGAGGGATGCTACACAATGGTGGAAATCGCACTGTCCCAACTTTTTTGGGATGCGTTGCTCCCGTCAAATTCAAAATGAGACAATAATTTTCATGAAATGGTGAAATGTCTCACTTTCAACATCTGATGGGTTGTCTATGTTCTTCTGTGAACAAAATGTGGGTTTATGAGATTTGCACATCATTGCATTCTTTTTATTTACATTTTACACAGCATCCCAACTTTTTTGGAATTGGGGTTGTATGTAGCTCTTGCCTTTGTCACATGATTATACATTATGCTGTTGCCCTTTTTAATTTTTAAAAAAATTTATTTTATTTACTCTGGCTCTGGCCAGAGTAAAAACTCAGGCAATATTTTATTAGTTTCCTCAAATTGGTGCTCATTCTGAATAATTTCCAATTCTTAACAAATCTGTAAATTTGTAATTTAACTCAGGAGTTATGGTGCCGGTGTCTGTCCAAGCTTCAGCTGACTTGTACTCCTTTTGCAACAGAAGGACCAAGAACTGACAATGTGGCCACCTCCAGCAGTGGTGTGGGGAAATCCTCAAACGGTAGGCCAACTCATTTCAAGATGTTTTAAAGCATTTGAAAATGTGTGTTATATTTTGTTTTGTTGCTATATTTTCCCTATAAAGTACTGTTTCAACTAGCTGATGTTTAGAAGCCAGTCATGGTTTTAGTACCGGTACATCTCATTGAGACATTGATACATGCCTAAGTTCTGAGACCTTCTGCTGCTGGTGCTGATTCTAGCCTCCTTGTTCCAGATGCAGGAACTGCCCTCAGGACAAAGACATGTCCCTCCTTGAGCCGCGTTTTCAACAACTTTTACCCGCTGGTTGGGCTCATAACTATGACGACGGAAACAATTGACTTGACAATGAACTTTAACTTGAAATTTGAGCAAAATGATATGGCGTAACAAAAACATCAGCTAGATTTGGGCTCTTTTACTTAGAATGGCAGTGATGGACACTGCACGAGTGACGAGCCACTGACTGGACAAAATTATTCTTCAATAATCTTGGCAACGATTGGTTGTGTTACCTGTTTTTACTTATTCAGTGAAATTATAAGACCAATCTTTTTTCACAGTACATGTGCCAGGCAGTGCCTGCTTTGGTAATGCAAGCCATGGTACTTCATGGAATGCCAGACAGGGTACTGATTCACCTTTCAACACCTTTGCAGATCAGTCTTTTGAATTCTGTTGTGTAACATCCAAGTGTGTTTTACAGTGATTATTACGAGTGTTCTGTCAACAGATTTATCAGGGTATAATGCAGAAGGGAATGCTGCCACCACGCAAAGACTAAGTGGATATGGTATGTGTGTTTCACATTTCCACCTCTTTCGGAAATGGTGTTTTATCTTAGTATGGCTGGCTATGCTCTATTTTCTACTAAATCTGCAAATTTTTCTATGCGAGCAATACAGCTGTGATTGCCAACTGTAACCATGTCTGGTTTTAGTTCATATTGTTTACATAAAATAATGCAGTATTTTTCCTAAAATCTGAATGATACATCAAGTAGCTGGTTAATGTTTGCAATGTGGTCCACTCCTTTCCACAACCTGCTCTCTGTCCATTTTCTTGCCAGTTATGTGCATTCACGTCTTTCAAGATATGGCCTCGGGGGGGGGACTGAAAGAAGGGGGAATTTTTTCTGCTGGCTACTTTTGAAATCTGCCTTGCTCTTGAATTGCAGAATTGCCTATGCTACCTTTAATGTCTCCTTTCTGCAGATGAGCAAGTTACTTTCAAGACTGTCAATGGGATGTCACAAAATGGAAGAAATGGTATGTATGTTTACCTTTTGCTCGCTTGGCACCCTTTCAAAGTAACAGTAATTTTACCCAGCTCTCATTTACATGCCTTTGTGAAATAAATTATATTACTTTTCTGTTATTGTCCTCCACTCTGTGTTCCTCTTTTCAGTGGGACCTTCTCACAGCATGGGAGGATATTACAGTATACACTGCCCTCCATAATTATTGGCACCCCTGATTAAGATGTGTATTTACTTATTAGAAGATTAGCTTCTAATAAATTAAGTTTTTTTTTCTGAATAATATAGGATCACAATGAAAAAAAGAGGAAAATCCAGCCTTTAATTCACGTGCATTTATTCAGTGGGAAAAAAAATCCCACATTAAGAAATAATTGTTTTACATCAAAACATGTGTGCCAGAGTTATTAGCACCCCTGATGTTAATACTTTGTACAACCCCCTTTTGCCAACAAAACAGCACCTAATCTTATCCCATAATGTTTCACAAGATGGGAGAATACAGAAAGAGGGATCTTCGACCATTCCTCTTTGCACAATCTCTCTAAATCATCCAGTGACCTGGATCCTCTCCTCTGCACGCTCCTCTTCAACTCCCTCCTCAGGTTTTCAATGGGGTTGAGGTCTGGGGACTGAGATGGCCATGGGAGGAGCTTGATTCTGTGTCTGGTGAACCATTTCTGTGTAGATTTGGCCACATGTTTAGGGTCATTATCCTGCTGAAAGATCCAGTGACGACCCATCTTCAGCTTTCGGGCAGAGGCCACCAGATTTTGATTTTAAATGTCCTGGTATTTCAAAGCATTCATGATGCCATGCACCCTAACAAGGTTCCCAGGGCCTCTGGAAGAGAAACAGGCCCACAGCATCACCGATCCTCCCCCATACTTCACAGTGGGCATGAGGTGCTTTTCTGCATACTCATCTTTTGTGTTCCGCCAGACCCACTTAGAGTGTTTTTTGCCGAAAAGCTCCATTTTGGTCTCATCTGACCAAAGCACACGGTCCCAGTTGAAGTCCCAGTACCGCTTAGCGAGCTCCAGACGTTTGCTTTTATGATTGTGAGTGAGAAAAGGTTTTTTCCGCGCATGCCTCCCAAACAGCTTGTTGGGATGTGGATAGCACCTGATGGTTGTTTTGGAGACTTTGTGACCCCAAGATGCTACCATTTGTTGCAATTCTTTAGCAGTGAGCTTTGGAGAACTTTCTATTACTCTTACCATCCTCCTCACTGTGTATGGTGGCTAAATAACCTTTCGTCCTCGTCCAGGCTTGTTTACCACAAGTTCCAGTTGTTTTAAACTTCTTAATGATTCCTCTGACAGTAGATGTGGGCAGGTGCAGGCGAGTGGCTATTTTCTTGTAGCCATTGCCTGACTTGTGAAGGTTGACACACATCTGCCTTACTAGAATGGTTTGTTCCTTTGTCTTTCCCATGTTGAAGAGTGGATAAGAGAAATGGCCTCTGTGTCACGTCATATTTATACCCCAGGGAAACAGGAAGTAATGAATTACTAATTAAATGTTCTTAGATACTCTGTTCAACTTTGTAAACTACTGTAGAAATGACAGAAATACTTCAATTACATTTATTTCCTAGGTATTGTTAGGGGTGGCAATAACTGTGGAACAGGTGATTTTATGAAAAATAACCATTTCTTAGGGATTTTTTTTCCCCTTAAAATTCACTTGAGTTGAAGGTTACATTTTTCTACAATTTTCAGTGTGAGAACATCCTGCTACAAAAATATTTTATTCATTTTAAGGCTTTTAACACATCTTAACCATATGTGCCAATAATTATGGAGGGCGCTGTATATAATAGTAATGATAAATTTAAAAGACGATGTTCAATGCACAGATTCAAGCAGTTCGTTTTTCAGCCATTATTTGTTTTTGCCTTTAGATCCTTTGTATGAAGCTCAGAATACCTTTTATGGTAAGTCAAAACAAAAGGGTAATATTCCGCATCGCAAATACCTGGAAATGGATATGGCCATTAATAACAGGGCTTGAAGTTCTCCGGCACTCGCTGGATTTCCGGCGTAAGGAGATATTTCAGCGCGAGCCCATCAGGCTTTTTTTTTTTTTTTTTTTTAATGTGAGCCGAGTTTTCGATGTGTAACCGTTTATCCAATCACATTAAACGCTGTTTAGAGGCTGAAAAAACTGATGTAATTCTAAACCAATAGAATCTGAGTATTGCACGTTACTAGGCAATAGAGGCAAAGCGGGGTGCATAATTTTTTTCCAGGCGAGTACAGGGCTAATTATGATAAATAGATGTGTCTATTGAGCTGACACTTGTTGCGCTTGTGCGATATAGTCGTCGGTCTCACACATGGACTGTATTTAAATTATATACAGTTCATTGTCTCTCATGCTTACATGCTGAACATCCAGATGGGGGACAGATATAAGTATAGGAAAGGATAATACATCCTCAGAGAGCTCGGACACAGCCCAACTCTTAGCATTCCATCCATGTTTTTGCCATTTTGGGCAGGCGTAGACCTACATGACGACTCTGCAAAACTCGGGATCTCCCATCTTGCCACAGCAGGAACATTCACATCATCTTAAGCTATACAGTTCGAATTAGAAAAAAGGGGAGGGAATATTGGCTGAAGATACTTTTTTTTAAACAATCTAATTCATTACCAGGTACTTTTATGGCTCAATCGCGCCTTTAAAAGCAGAAACAGATTTTCGCAAACCAAGGCTAAATCCCGATTGAGTAATACTGAACCGCTGAGGCAATAATTTTATTACAAGAGAAACACTCTCGCAAAATAATAAACAGCAAATACGAGTACTGGACACATCTGTCATAATGCTAAACGCTTTCGTACTGGCGAGACGAGCGTGCGCGACTTGTTTCCAGTCCGGGGATGTGAAAGTGATTTTCAGTGTTCCCAAGAAATGAAAGTAGCAGGTTAATTTAAAAAAGTAGCCAGTCAAGAATTACATTGTGGTGCCACACTATTACTCTGCCTGTAAGGAGGGTCCTTAGGTATGCTTATTTGTTTTATTCTTTTTTTTTTAAAGGCTCTTTCTGCTGCACTTTAGACTGCCTAATGCAAGTATTTTCTGGCCAAATTTCAGTTTTCTTTAAGTTGAATCTCCACAATCAATTAAGCAACATGCCTCTATTTCAATCACAATACTAACTAGCGCCATAAACACCCTAACATTTAGTACTATAAGCAAGCATAAACTAGGCTTATGCCGTCGGAAGCGACGGCTGAGGGTATATCCCCGAACGCCTCCAATCCTCCAATTCCCCAATCCTTGAATAGACCTTGAATAGACTTTCATTTGAACTTAATTTCAGGTCAATCGGACAAATGATTCTGAAGATATGGCCAAAATGGGAGTTTTTCTATCACAAAGCTCCACCTGGTGGCAAAATATTGAACCATACAGGTATGATGTCATCATGTGACACGCTGTGAGGTCATGACCTTGCAGTTGCATATAGTTTCATGTCAATTGGACAAATAGTTTCAAAGATATGGCAAAAATGGTGAATTTTATGTGACAAAGCTCCACCTTGTGTCAAAATTTTGAACCAAACAGGTATAATGTCATCGTGGGACACATCCTCAGGTCATGACCTTTCATTTGCACTTGATTTGAGGTGAATCAGAAAAATATTTCCAGAGATATGATAAAAACAGTGATTTTTTTCAGTTTTTGGCCCCTGGTGGCCAATCTAGAAATTGTAAATTGTCCAAAATCAAATCAGTTCTTCCTCTTTATGATACTAACTTATATGCGAAACTTGGAATTTCTAACTGAAATATTACTGAAGTTATCGCGTTAACACGTAAATCAGTTTTTGGCCCCTGGTGGCCGATCTAGAAATCGTAAATTGTCCAAAATCAAATCAGTTCTTCCTCTTTATGATACTAACTTATATGCAAAACTTAAAATTTCTAATTGAAACATTACTGAAGTTATCGCGTTAACACGTAGGGCGGCGCGGCGGCAGTCGGACCAATACATAATGTCCCCGCAACGCCATTCGGCGTTCGGGGATATAATTAACTTGAACATCACATCAATTATTTCTTTGAAGCATTTATTCCCAGGGTTCCCGCGGGGTCTTAAAAAGCCTTGAAGGCATTGAATTCGAGAATTTGGAAATAATACCTTAAAAAGCCTTGAAAAGCCTTGAATTTTCATGTGTAGGTCTTAAATTTGGATACCGAATATAAATTGTCATTTTTGCATTGTTCATTACTCAACAGTCGTTATTTTTATGATCTTAAATTGTTTTAGTAAACATTGTACGAGTGGCCAAGTAAATGGTGGAACTGGAGTTGTGGGCGGAACCATCGCGCGCGCACACACCGAGGTTAATTCTATGAACACATACCATGAGGTAGCTGCTGCTAGGTTAATAGTTTATGGCGATAGAAGAAAAATCGGAAAGTCAGGTGAGGTGAACGAAGGCTAAAATGGGCAAATGTAGGTTTAGCCAGGCATGGCTACACCATAATTCATTTCGTGAATGGGTGAAAGAAGTGAATGGTGACGAATTTGCAGCGTTTTGTTCACTTTGTAAGCGGACGTTTAAATTGGGCACAATGGGCGTCAAGGCGCTGGAGTCCCACGCGAAGTCGTCGAAACACATGTCGTGTATCAACTACAAACAGCAAACTCCGTCTGTGTCATCTGTGTTTAGGGCACCTAGTACTAGCCAACAACAACCTAACACTGCTAATGATGCCCCGTCTGTTGCCGCTAGTACTACTGTAGTTCCCAGAGTAGATCTGCGAACAACACTCGGTTCAACACCAACCATGAAGGCCGAGGCGTTGTGGACGCTACATACAGTAGCGCAACATCAGTCCTACAATGGCAATGATGGTGTGTCTGAGCTATTCAAATTAATGTTCCCCGACTCTGAAATTGCCCGGAGCTTCAGGTGCGGTGCGGACAAAACTGCCTACATTGCCAAGTTTGGGCTGGCTATTCACATCAAGGACGAGCTGGTGTCGAAAATCAACCAATCGCCGTTCGTTTTGATGTTTGACGAGGGCATGAACGTCACAACCAAAACAAAGCAGCTGGACGTCCATGTGCGGTTTTGGGAAGAAGGACAGGTTAGGTCCAGATATTTTGGTTCCCAGTTCATGGGTCATTCCACCGCCAAAGACCTCCTTTCACACTTGAAAGTAAGCACAAACTATTATTATTATTATTATTATTATTATTATTATGCATGTGCTTTTACATGTTTCTCAATTTATATTGATAAACTCCATTTATCATGCAGCAACACTAGGACAAATTACAGTATGTAATTAATCATATGTGCACTTGAACAATTCCCCTGTCTTGAATAATGTAATCAAACAAAATTGTATTTTATCTCAGGAATGTACGGACAAACTGGACCTCAAAAACTTGGTGTCCATCTCAATGGACGGGCCCAGTGTTAACTGGAAACTGTTTGAACTTTTCCAGAAAGATCAAGGAGAGCAGTATGGAAGTAAGGGGATAAGAATAACCTACTGTTACAGGTGATGTGTACTTGCCATGAATAGACTAACACTTGTAATAAGTAATATTTACACATTAACAAATGAACAGATTGAACTTCTTGTTTGCATACACTGTAAGACACAATCATTTTTATTGGCAAGATGACATTGCATCGGATGGAAATACTCTTTATCTCATTACTCTGGTATACAGCATCTTGTGTGGGTAATCCAGATGGAATTTCTGGAATATCAGAGAATTTCAGTAAAGCTTTTTCTAGTCATGGAATTGTACCATTTTGCATGCACAGTCATGCACTTTTAAATACACATTCAATAATAAAGTGACAGAACATTGCTACAGTGATTTTTGTTACTGATATATGGGTTGTAAATGTCCTCTTCAGGTGTCCAACTCATCTGTGTGGGGAGCTGTGGCCTACACACCCTCCATAATTCCTTCAAGTGTGGGTTTGGTGCATGGCAGGTGGATAAGTTGCTGAGATCAATACACACATTATTCCACAATGTGCCAGCCAGGAGGGAGGATTATGTCACAGTCACCAGGTCCAATGTTTTCCCGCTGCCCTTTTGTGCTCATCGCTGGGTTGAGAACCTTCCAGTCATAGAGAGAGCACTCGAAGTCTGGCCGTCACTTCTGCTTTACTTAGAAGCTGTTAAGACGAAGAAAGTCTCCAACCCTGGAACAGGTAGGTCCTGAAATGCTGAGAACAAGACTGATGCCCTGGAGATGTGACCTTAATGTGTTGTAGTCAGGGATCTAAACTAACACCAGCCAACCGGCCAAATGCTGGTGAAATTTCCATTTGGCTGCTAGAAAAGATGAACTTACTCACTTTGATCCATTAGTGAGTATATGTTTGACTTGTAAGATTAACTAGCCATTTTTTTGGAAAATGTTAATTTAGGGCCCTGGCTATACCTTTTGAATGCTGTGTATCTTGCCTCTTTGTCTGACTGTTTGTCTGGCTCTGTGTCTCAGCGTCTTTCGACACCCTCACAGCTGCTGTGAAGGATCCACTCATCTTGGCCAAACTGCATTTCTACGCATCACTGGCAAGGACCTTCTCGCCTATAATGACAAAGTACCAGACAGATGAGCCAGTTCTTCCCTTTTTCTCCAAGGACTTGGCCGAATTGATGATGGTAGTAAGTTCATGTGCTGTACTCTGCCACCTCTAATATGCACAAGTGATTAGTTTCAACTGATATATTTTGTTTGTATATGGGGTTTGTAATGGGATATAAATATTTAATGGTATACAGATGTTGCATTATAATTGGACATTTGGTGGTAGCGATTAATATGCTGCACTAGACATTTTTTGTGTGTTGATTCTTGACAGAGTCTTCTGCGGAGGTTTGTGAAAGGAGAAGTCCTTCAGGACCTTACTCCACTGCAGCTCACCAGACTGGACGTGACTGATAAGGCCATACAGCTCAGCTCGCAAAAAATCAACATTGGCCTCGGTGCCGAGTCCGTCCTCAAGGTTGTGTGACATTTAAAAAGAATACCTGTGTAGGTTGCATCACCGAAGGCATGTTTTGAAGTCATTGATATTTTTTCATGACTATTTTCTTCTCTAGAGTGTCAGAGGGGCAGAGCTCAGGATCCAAGAATTCAAGAGGGAGTGCATTCAGGCTTTTTGCAACATAATCCAAAAAGTGCAGGACAAGAGCCCACTGAAATACCGGACGGTCAGGCAGATGGTGTGCTTGGATCCTGTAAGGATGTTTAGGCACCCAGATCAGAGCAGGGAGGAAATGAAAGGGCTCGTTCAGAGATTTCTTGAGGACAAGCAGCTGCCTGACACTTCTGCTGGTAGGAATAAGTGAGGGACATAATAGGTTACAGATAAGGTCTCTGTTTTTTTCTCCCTTTTTCTTCATCTGTTTTGTCATAGGAGATGTCATACTTCAACAATTCGACTGTGTGTTGTCCACGGAGAGCCGTAGTGAGGACTTCCTGGCGTTTACACCCATTAAGCAGAGGCTGGATGTCTTTCTCAGCCGTGCGATGGAGCCATATGCAGAACTGTGGGGATTTTGCAGAAAGCTCCTTGTCCTCTCTCACGGCCAAGCCACAGTTGGGCGGGGATTCTCCGTGAATAAAGAGGTGGAGTCGGACAACCTGCACGAGGACACAGTAGTGACAAGGAGGCTGGTGTGCGATTTCATTTCTCAGTACGGAGGTGTTACGCAGGTGAAATGACCCCTGCACACACTAAGACATTTACTGAAAAATGTTAAATGAAAATACACAGCCTGGCCAAAAAAATCACACGCTATAGTTGTTGCACCACCTTTATCTTTGGTTTAGGATGTACACATTTGGTGTTGTGTTGCTTCAATAAAACCTTTGCAATGTTTGGATTATTTCCATCCAGTTTTCACCAATATCTTGTATTCTTGATGGTAGAGCTTGTATACTGTGCAAAGCAGTCATACAAAATATTAGTGTGACCTTTCTTTGTCTTGGGGAGGAGTTGGCCTGGTCACTTAGTCACCGGTAATTAATCTCTTGAATTTGCTAGTGAGTTTGTCACTGATTCTCTTTTCCCTAACCCTATGCCCAGGTTCCACTCAGCAAGCAGTTACTGGAGAATGTGGCTAAAGCACGCACCAGATATCGTTTCCACCTTGAGAGTCAACGAAAGGAGAGGGAGGCCAAAGATGCAGCACTTAAAAGGAAAGAGGCAGAGGACAACTTGCACGAACTAAAACTGAAGAGGAGACAGGTACTGGAGGTGTGCGAGGGTTTGGCTAGAGATGCAGACAGGCTGGCTGAGGAGGCAGAGGCGAAGGCAGGGAGCAAGATGGCCACTTTGATTGCCAGGTCCAACATATTGCGAAGAGGCCACAAAGAGAAGTTGGCAGAACTGGCTGTCCTGGATGAGTGTATCGCTGCCAAGACTGCAGAACTAAGAAATTGACTGCCTGTGTATGTGTGTCTGCCTGAGTAGTGGGTACACTGCATTCATGCTCATAAGATTTGAGATTGTTCATTAAATATATTGGTATGTTACAGTTTAACAGTACAACAAGTTTAAGTGCAAATTGAGGGTTTTTTTTTGTGTTAATATGCTTCAGAAGTTGAGATATACAATAGGGTCACGTGAAATGACCCTATAGACTTGAAGTACCTATTGCCCAATAATGGTTCTGGCATTTAGCAAGTGTTTTTTTTTTATGGTGCTTTAGGCAGAAATGGGTGAAAAGGCATAGCTCTTGTGATAAGTCACTGTTTGTTAATAACTGTAGTTAATAATTTTAATAAATATATCTGTTAATGGTAAACTGGTAAATGTGTTTTCATTCACAGAATTGTAAGTGAAGCCTATGCAATGTATTGTCAGTGACGCCCAATATCCAGAATCTGTGAACATCAACTTAGACAGAACTTAGAGACAAAAATTAATTCAGCAAGGTGACAAGTTATCACACAAAAGGACATCCTCCAGTGACCCCGAAAATAAATAACAGTCCCTTAATTAAGCATTGTCTTCTGAACGTTACATGATTTTGCATTGTGGTGGTGTTCGGTGAGTACTCTGTACATCATCCTTTGCACATTTTCACATTTTTCTGAGAAACCAGTACACACAACTTAAAAGATGTTTGTTTCCCGGTGAATTCTGGTGAACTGCGATAAAGGTCTTAAATTTGTGGATAAATGGTCTTAAAAAGTCTTGAAAAAGCCTTGAATTTGACTTGAAGAAACTTGTAGGAACCCTGGATAACTTTTTCTAGATTTTGGATTATTGCTGCATCTGTGTTTTTGACCCTTTTCTGCCCGACTACGAATTCTGTGATTGCTGCCCTGGTTATGGTTTGGATTACGCCCGCTGGATTTTGGCTTTGCTTCTCTGACATACCTGTGCCTGTGTACCAAACCTATCTTTGCCCGACCACGAGCACTGTGATTGCTGCCCTGGTTTTCGTCTCTGTTTTTGCCCAACTGGATTGTGATTTTTGGATACTGGAGTTTGTACCTTTGCCTTCTTCCCTGCGGGGGGTTTCCCCCTTCATCAACAAAATCAGATCTACTGCATTGCTTGGTTCTTGCGACTGGTTCTTGAGCATATCATCACAATAAAATCAAAATGCAATAACTTCCAGATCACGTGAGCCAATATGTCATTTACAATAGAACATAGATCACATTTCAAATGTGGAAACTGAGAAATTTTACATTTTTATCCACAAAATGAGTTCATTCCAAATTTTCTGGCTGCAACAGGTCTCAAAAAGTTGGGACACAGGCAAAAAAAGGCTGAAAAAGCTATTAATATCAAAGAAAATCAGCTGAAAGAACATTTAGCAAGTAATTAAGTTAACTGGCATCTGGTGTGTGACATGATTGGCTATAAAAGGGATGTCTTAGAGAGGCTGTTGAGGAAAATGTTGAGGATTTTATTTCAGCATTGTTTGTTATATTCAATAATATTGATTATAGATATATTTTATCATTTGCTCATACTAATAATCAATAATTATATTATGCAGGCAGCAGAAAGACACACACACACACACGCACACACACTCACGCACACACGCATACATACAAGTAATTCATATACTGCAGTGCAAACACAGACAAATATACAAACAGGGCAATTCAGTTCACACTTGCATGAGCAGTACACACACATAAGCAGGCTTTTTGCTTATTTGATTCAATCACCATAATCATAAGATGTATTTGATTTCTGCAGCTTTGATCAATATTTGTTCAGCAAAATCATTATTTGCTACTGTAAACATACTCAATTGAATTATTTGTTTTTAATTTGATATGCATCAAATTCATCCACTGGTATCTTTTTCTTTTGGCTGTATTTTCTGTCTTTGTATCTCTGATCTCTGTATATTTTCCATCTGGGTGAGACAGTAAGTGTCCATTGTAATGCGCATGCATCTCCTGCGTGATTCATGCGTGACATCAAATTCAGAAGGATTACCTAATTGCAATCTCAAGTTACTTGACCAATTGTAATGAGGGGAGGGACCATATTTTCCTGTATAAAAACTGTATGCCATAGCTCAGTTGGGGAGTTTTTTACGGGGTTAAAGAAAATTGGGAGTGCTACGGACTGTTCGTGAGGGACCAGATCGGGAGAGGAGGAACCCAGCTTTGCATTTTTCATCATGACACAATAAAGCCTAAGTTTGTACTTTTTAAGAATCTGTCTCTCTCCAGTTGCTGGACAGGGGAATTTCTCAATATGTTGCAGAAATTCCACAACATATTTGGCGAGCCAGCGGCAGGAGTCAACAAAGGTTGGGTACACTCGTTCTGGTGCTCGGAGATGAGGAACAGAGAGCACAAACACACCCTAAGATGCCGGCAAACTAAAAGATAAGGTGAGCAATTTTGATAGATAAGTCAGGGTGTTGTTTTGTTTTGTCCTTGTCTGGAACACAGGAGATGAGAAACCTTTCGACTAAAAGAATCTAGACACTAAATTCGGAAAATTAAAAGGAGAGAGACAGAGTCTGCAGAATTGGTATGTAACTACTAACCACTAACAAATGAATTTGCAACAAGTTACTGTGAGTGTTTGAAATCAGAGCGCGTTCAGTAGCTTTTTTGTTGTGCGAATGTTTTGTTATATGTGAGGCCTGTGCTGTAGACCCTAATGCGAGGGAATTAACCTGCAGGCCTCCCCGCTTGAGGTTGGAATACGGCCCACCTAAGAAGAGGTGCTGGGAGCCGTTTTTATGGTTTTAGGATCGATCCGTTGTTGTAGGGGATCCATGTTAGAGGGATAGTGGATCCGTTTTTTATGCAATATTGTTTGTCTTGTCTTGAATGGGCTTAAATGTGGATAGGAACAGTGGTCTTGTTGTGTGTTTCCTAAGTTGGGAGTGTTAATAGTGCACTAAATATAAATAAATTAAATAACCCCTAGTTTACATGCAGTCAGTTCAAATTAATATTAATGGTCATCACTATTTGGCAGAATAAAAGAAGTAGTAAATTGCATGTATTAAAAGATGTTTATTTTAGCATTATTTTGATTGGTGTAATATCATCGTTGAATAGGTGAGGGGAAAAAAATGTACTGAAATTTGGATTAAAAGATTTACAATGACGAATACTGCAAAGCTGGCAGATAGAGGAAAAAAAGAAGAAAAAAAAAAGAAAAAAAGGCAAAAGCAAATTCCTATGTTTGAATGAAAGAAAAAAATCGATAAAAAAGAGAAAGAGAACTAAAGAAGAAAAAGCATTGATAAGACAACTAAATCGTAATAAACTAAACATAACACTGGTTTAGGAATGTATAACAAAATACGATCGGAGTGAAAAGGGAGATAAACTAAACATAACACTGGTTTAGGAATGCGTAACAAGATACGGTCAGAGTGAAAAGGGAGAGGAGAAATCACATTAGTGTGTTTTTATATTATAAACTATTTACTGTCCGTATTGAGCAGTGTAACTGTTAAAATAGACATATTGCAATTTAATATGTGGAGAAAGATAATACGGCTAAGTAGTAGTAACAATTAAAAGTTAAATTCATTCATAGATAACAAGTGAACGCCTGGGGAGGAATAAAGAGAGCAATTTCTTACCTTTGAGAGTGATATAAAAAAATAGTCCAATAACTGAGCAAAATATTTTCCTTTAGAAGTAAAAACAGATTAACAGAGTAGCGAAAAGAAGGGAAAATTTGATTCGCAATACGTGAAAAAAATAAAAATAATGGGTATAATGACAAATTTGGCTTCGGTTGCAAAGAAAGGATTGGAAAAGAGTAAACTGAGCTGGCGGTGCTGGAATTGTTTGGAGAAAGAGCAATGTTTTTGGAACATCGGGATCAGGATAATGTTGAACAAAATGGCGCTGGCCCTCGCCCTTCGAAAAAAATTCAGGGACATTCCATAATTCAGAGAGGGGGATGTAAAACAAAATGGCGGATCAGGAGAATGTAAAACAAAATGGCGCCGTGCCTCGTCCACACCGTCTGTTTAAAGGACAGAGAGAGAGAGAGAGGGAGTTGAGCGGCTGCAGAAGGTCGTGATCTAGGAGAAGCAGAGAGAAAGAGAGAGGGGGGGGCAGACAAAACCATAGCAAATCAGAGAGGAAAAAAAGTGAATTGGCAAATATTTAAACCGATAGCAAATCAGAAAAGAAAAATTGAATAAGCAAATGTTTTTTGGTTTGGGGATATAGTAGACCAAATTAAAGAACAAGTTTGGGAGTAACCTAGGGAAAGTACTGTATGTAGAGGCCAAAATACCCCAGGTGAGGAAACAATGATCAAGATTATTACTCACTGTCAATTAATTATTAGACCGTGAATGCAGCAATTGGAAAGCATAAAAGGGAGGAGGAGTTAGATGAAAGATTGACGTACCGAAGTCAGAGAGAAAAAGAAAAAAGTGTCTAAGCAATACGATTTTATGTGAAGTTTTCTTAAGCTGTTTAACAAGAGTTAGTTCTGTCCAGAAAATGAGTCATGTAAAGGATCAAATTTCATAACAAGTGTGTCATTTAAAAATGTGATTGAAAGTTTTCCTAACCAAAAAAAATTTAATGAATAAATTCATGATTTTTTTCTCTGTTTTTTAAACAGGAGTGGACCAACAATACAAGAAGACGAAATGACTAATAAATTTTCCTTGATTTTTAACGTTGACAGGGAAAGAGCCAAGCCCAAGCAAGAGGAAAAGCAGAAAAACCATGATGACTGAGTTTTGTTCATTGCTGTCTGCATCTAACACATTCTGTTGAGGCTTTTCCACAGACAGTGTACTCCAGAAGAGGGGGGAGTAGGACGACCTTGAGTGAGAAGATAAAGCTGGCCAGCTGGGGATTCAACTGATGGGGTTGCAACTTATTAAATATAATATCTTATTAAATAAAATTTGGGGAAATAAATTTGGAGTATTAACACAAGTGAAGAGTAAATTCAAATGGTGCACCATATAATTAGAAAAGTCGACTAATAATGTGATCACATTCTAAATTTATTCTGATTTGGCTGACAAAATATTTTCCATAGGGAGGGGATTTACAAGTGGTGAGAAAGACGGGGACTTTCAAATAAAAAGTGACTGACAGAAACGAAGTTGTGAGAAAGACGGGGACTTTCAAATAAAAAGTGACTGACAGAAATGGACTGAACTGACTAACTCTAACTGACTAATGATTGTTTTCCTTTATTTGCTGGGATCCCAATGAAAAAACTATATTACAGTTGAATATTCAATATATGCCCGTTTTGGTGAATTGTCTGGAAAGAAAAAAAAATAAAATAAAAAACTGCAAATTGTAACACATGGTTTATGGTCTAAAGCAATTACACCCCGGTTCTGCTGAGGATATGGGGAGTTGTCATGGCTGGGACTAATAAGTCCTAACTGTGTAGCTCTTCCATACTGTTAGAGGAACCCTAGACTGTGGTGGGTTTCTAAATCAAAATGAATTGGGAAAAAATACACTGGGAAAAGATATTATTGTTCCTGCCCTATCTTTTGACCCAGAATACACTGAAACATAAAATTATGGTTACACACATTATGGGGAAAAAAATATTGATTTAAAGTTGACAGGAGTTCAGAAATGAGGATGAGCAATGTGGGTAATTATGAATTTTTGAATAATATTAATTTATCAGGATGGCACATTGACAACTCATTGTATTCCATATAATTAAAGTGACATTGAAGATTTTGTGAAGCACATTCAGACCGAGGGAAAAAATACACAAGACAAATTCTTGAATTGGGACTTATTTGATTTGGTTGGTTAGAATCGGACTGTCAGAACTATAATTGCAGCATCTGTTTCAAATTGTTTTTGATGAGTTTTTACTTTAAATGTTTCATCTATTATTCCAACAAAGTGGCTGCAATAGCCCCAGTTCAACTGGAATGATCTCATTACTGTCCCATTATGAGGGGTGAGGAAACCTGCCCCAGCATGAATACAGAGCTCAGTGCAGAGCTCCTGCGTGTGTGCGACTCACTCCAGAGACGGGTAAGATCTCCTATCGAGGAGACAACCTAAGGCAGGGGTGAGTCGACTCCCAGGTGATTGTTGAAATCAAAATCTTTTTGGAGATTATTATTATGGGCTATTGCATGAAGGCGCTATGACATTCCAAATGTAGGTCCTTGAAAAGGCCTGGATGAAACAGTTTTAAAAAAAAAATGTTCTGGCAAAAATTTCTGCACAGTCTTTACAGCAAAAGTAAACATTCTAAAATTTGGTACGTCTAAGACTTAAAATGAAATTATGCAGGTGTAAATGACCCTCGTTCTGTATGTGCTGCATAGTGAATCTGCATGTGCATATGCCTGCCTGCCTTTGTATTTTATTTTCTCACTCCAGTGATGGAAAGTGGCAGTTTAACAGCCCAGCCGGTCAAGGCCGCTCCTTCCTGGAGCCTCCTTAAAGTTTGAACAAATATGCTGGGACAGCGATTCCAGTCATGAAGGCCCGTTCACCAAAACAATCAGAGAGAAAAATCGCAAATCAATGTTGAATATGGACATGGACAATGGACTTGAACTTTGGACTGAAAACCTGCAATAAGCAGCATTACTGGATTCAAGTGAGACATTAAACTGGGACTTTATTCACCACAGCAACAAAAGACCTTGAGGCCTGGTAGCAACTAAAAACAACTGGAGTTCACATACTGTAAACATGACAGACTGTTTTTACTCAAAATGTTACTGTCAAAAAGGACCAACAACTGATTTTATGTTTGGGCTTGTAAGAAATTCACTTGTGTGTAGTATGGTGGCGGGGGTAAACAATGCTGTGCCATTTTTTCGACCGTGGTTAATGTGAGGCCATGATTGAATGGCCTCAAAGGGAGGAATGTTGAGGATTTTATTTCAGCATTGTTTGTTATATTCGATAATATTGATTATAGATATATTTTATCATTTGCTCATACTAATAATCAATAATTATATTATGCAGGCAGCAGAAAGACACACACATACACGCATACATACAAGTAATTCATATACTGCAGTGCAAACAGACAAATATACAAACAGGGCAATTCAGTTCACACTTGCATGAGCAGTACACACACATAAGCAGGCTTTTTGCTTATTTGATTCAAAAACCATAATCATAAGATGTATTTGATTTCTGCAGCTTTGATCAATATTTGTTCAGCAAAATCATTATTTGCTACTGAAAACATACTCAATTGAATTATTTTTTTAATTTGATATGCATCAAATTCATCCACTGGTATCTTTTTCTTTTGGCTGTATTTTCTGTCTTTGTATCTCTGATCTCTGTATATTTTCCATCTGGGTGAGACAGTAAGTGTCCATTGTAATGCGCATGCATCTCCTGCGTGATTCATGCGTGACATCAAATTCAGAAGGATTACCTAATTGCAATCTCAAGTTACTTGACCAATTGTAATGAGGGGAGGGACCATATTTTCCTGTATAAAAACTGTATGCCATAGCTCAGTTGGGGAGTTTTTTACAGGGTTAAAGAAAATTGGGAGTGCTACGGACGGTTCGTGAGGGACCAGATCGGGAGAGGAGGAACCCAGCTTTGCATTTTTCATCATGACACAATAAAGCCTAAGTTTTTACTTTTTAAGAATCTGTCTCTCTCCAGTTGCTGGACGGGGGAATTTCTCAATATGTTGAAGAAATTCCACAACAAGGCTGAGACTCTCAGAAGTAAAGATGACCAGAGGCTCTACAACCTGTGAAGACTTGGGTAAAAATATTGTGGAATACTTTAAAAACAATGTTCCTCAACGTCAAATTGCAAAGGCTTTGAAGGTCTCATCATCGACAGAGCATAACACCATCAAAGGATTCAGAGAAACTGGAAAAATCTCTATGCGTAAGGGACAAGGCTGAAGACCTTTAATGGATGCCGTGATCCTCGGGCCCTGAGATACCACTGCCTCATTCATTGGCATAATTCTGGCATTGACCCTAATAAATTGTTTACTGTCTGTAAACATAGTCTGCCATGTCATCCACAGATGCCACCTAAAACTCTATCATGCAAAAAGGAAGTCATTGTTGAGCATGATCCAGAAGCGCCGCCGTGTTCTGTGGGCTAATGTTCTTTTAAAATGAACTGTAGCAAAGTAGCAAAGTGTCCTGGGGTCAGACGAGTCCAAATTTGACATTCTTGTTGGAAATCATGGGTGTTGTGTCCTCTGGGCTTAAGAGGAGAAGAACCACCCCTCCTGTTATCAGCGTTCAGTTCAAAAGCCAGCATCTCTGATGGTATGGGGATAAATTAGTCCATATAGTGTGGGACACTTGTTTTAAAAAGCACCATGAATGCTGAAAGGTATATAAAGGTTTTAGAGCAACATATGCTCCCCTCCAGACGACATCTATTCCAGGGAAGGCCTTGTGTATTTCAGCAGGTCAATGCAAAACCACATACTGCAGCTATTACAACAGCATGGCTTCGTATTATAAGAGTCCGTGTGCTGAACTGGCTTGCCTGCAGTCCTGATCTTTCACCGTTTCAGAACATTTGGCGCATAATTAAACGAAAAGTCCGTCAAAGGAGACCCAAAACTCTCCAGCTGCTGGAAGCCTGTATTAAACAAAAGTGGGATCAATTTGCAAAGGCTAAACTCAAGAAACTTGTCTCCTCAATGCCCAGACGCCTTCACTCTGTGTTAAAAAGAAGAGGGGATGCTACACCATGGTAAACAGGCCCCTGTACCAACTTTTTTGAGACCCGTTGCAGCCATCAAATTTGAAATGAGCTAATTTTGTGGATAAAATTGTAAAATTTCTCAGTTTCAACATTTTCTATGTTATCTCTGATCTATTGTGAATAAAATACTGGCTGGTGTGATATGAAAGTCATTGTGTTTTGATTTTATTCACAATTTACACTTTGTCCAAACTATTTCAGAATTGGTGTTGTAACACAAGCATTCTGATCATAATTGCTGCATATAAGTTATCAAGGAACATTTTTAATTAGCAAAGCACACAAACTTACATACAGTTGTGGATAAGCGGTCATGACTTTGAATGTAATCTGTTGCGCAAAAAATTAGTGTCGCGTCCGGTGTGAAAGCTGCTTAACGTGGCCATAACACATGTATTCGCGTCTTTGCATTGACTTTCAATGTAACCTGTCCTGCGAAAAATTAGTTTCACTTCCGGTGTGAAAGCAGCTTGACGTGCCCATAACGTGAGTATTCGCATCTTCGCATTGATTTTTAATGTAATCAGCTGTGTGAAAAATTTGTTTGGCGTCTGGTGTGAAAGCTGCTTAAGGCAAATCGATCACTTCTACAGGAAAGAATTTCCCAATTAATCTCTGTCTTTTTCAGCTTTTTGTAAGCCACAACAATTTCTAAAGGGGAATGAAATTATGTCAAGGTAGTGCGGAGAAATAATTTGTTATACCAGACACGGAAGAGCTTCTGCATTTCGCATTGCTTTCAAGGTAGCACCAGAGACCTTGCCCAGACATTTGTGAAGTTTCCAGCTGATCCCAGTCATGGATAAGTCAAGCAATCACTATAGTGGCTACAAACGGGCAAAGTTATGATGAAACTGCCACATTGATGCTTACCGAAGTAACACAAGCATACCAATCAGAATTAATGCATATAAGTTAACCAGGAGCATTTTTAATTAGCACGGCACACAAACTAACATGCAGTAGCTGGTCACCGAGTGGTCATAACCACAGAGACAAACCCTTGCAATGCAGGTTTTACTGACAGCAAGTTCCATTACCGTGGGCAGTTGTACCAAGCATCCAAATTACAAACAAGTATTAAAAGTTAGCTTCAAATGAGATTTATGTTCACACACCTCCTGTAGAATTTCCCCTGATATTACTCTTGCATATTTAGGACACAAACATTAGCAACAGTAACTGTCTACGTTAGCCGTAGTGCTACAGCCATAATCAACTGGCTATCACGTCAGGTTGCTTTATGCAGTAAAAGCAACTTATAGCTTCTGTGTCTGTGAGTCACAGACAGTCACGACCAATACAGGCTTTATCTTTAGATATTTTACAAAGCCTGCGTTTGAGGCCAGCTGCTATATTGTTACTTACAGCTTGTGGGTCCGAGTGCTTGATCGATGCAGCTGCTTCAGGTTTGAGAAGCAGCTGAAACGCTTATTCTGTGTCGAATTATCCTTTATTAACAAAGCTGTCTTTGGTGAAATGCTGAGCGCAAGTGACTAACATTCCTTTTGGCCATGGCTGTTTGCTGCCAGCAAACAAAAAAAGCTACCCACTGATTTCTGGTGGCATCATCTTTTGGAAGAGAAGTAGGTGTTTTTCTTTGCGTCCAAAAGTAAACGGACAAGGAGCTTTGGGAGAGATACTGACAAAACTGCACCTCAAATGATCTGCGGTTCTTATGTATTTCCAAAAATGTAGACGCTACAAAGGCATAGTATGATCTGCCGTTGTTAGTGCCTGATAGAATAGTTTCCGGTGTGGGCAGGTCCAGCGCCGTCATTGGCTCTGGCTAGGTCTGTACTAATTGGACAGCACAACCTGACGTCAGGTTTTGCCCAGATCTCGCGAAGATCTCAGGAGGAGCTGTTCAGAGAGGAAATCACGTTCACGAAATCACGTATGTGGATTATGGCAAAACCTCTGTATCTTATGTTGAGAAACTTTTCAGAGTATGGACAACCATTATAACATTAATATGTATTAAAAGAAAGATCAGCATAATAGGTCCCCTTTAACAAAGAGCCAGTAAAGTCAATACATGGTTAAAATGTAACAAATTATCCCTACATATAAAGAAGACTTATTATATTTCATTTCGCTCCAATAGAAATCACTTGAATGACTTGCGAATTAGTCTTAGCATTAATGAGCATATTGAAAGAGTTTACTCCACCAAATTCCTGGGGATCCATATCGATGAATTTTTAACTATTGATTCAGTAACAAGGGATCAGTCTAAATATGTCACACTTGCTGACAGTCTGTGCACTACTTACCTTGTACAAAACTTTATTTGAACCTCATATAAATTACTGCAATATCATATGGAGTAACACCTTTCTGGTCACCTTCAGAAATTATTTGTTCTCCAAAAGAAAGTCCTACGCGCATTAACATGGTCACATTTTCTTGCACCCACGAAACCTCTTTTTTCTGCTCAGTTTATTGAGACTTGCTGAAAATAACATCTTCTATAATGCATGTACAAATGTATGAGGTAATTAATGGATTAAATAGTCAAATTTCTGACCTGGTTCCAAAATGCCGCCCACACACATGGCACCAGGAAAAATAATTTTATTTTTGGTAAGAAACGCTGGCTAAAACAAATTAGTCTGAGTGTCCGGTGCAGGGTTCCACAGATTTGGAATGAGCTTGATGACAAAATTAAAATGTCACAATCATTCTCTACTATTGAGAAAAGGTTAAAATAACATCTTCTCTTGTTGTATAAAGAAGATGGGTTATTGATTCATGCTGCTGCTCATTGCACTGTAGTAGGCTACCCTATCTTCTGTTGGCTTTGATGCTTTCACTTCAATATTTTTTTTTACTTCAATATTTTTTTTGTGTGTGTGTGTGTGTGTGTGTGTGTTTTTCTATGGTCTCCGGTCTACATGTGGGTATGTCGACCCTTTCTACAAATGTGTCTGTATGTAGTGGATTCTAGCTTTCCCTGCATCCTAGCTATAGAATAGAAAAACCGCTGTACTTACCACTGTTGCTGTAGCAAACTGTAGCCCATCGCAAATTTTAGCTTCAGTTGCGAGACTTTTGCACTGCGTCCTCCACTTTTGCCGCTGCATTTATTAGAACGAGTTCATTTCTTTAGATCTATATTAAAGTATAGTGTTAGATTGCGGAATTTGCCTACCGATGCCTTATCAGATGGCAGATGTGTCTCACGTTTCACTCTGGGGAGTCGGACCCAGAAAACTGCGTTCTGCAGCCTCGTCATTCCCAACTCCGCCCTCCACAGAGCTGGACAGTCAGAAGAAAGTGGGCACACAGGGAGTGGGGGCCATAGTGGAAGAACCACCCACAATGGGCTCTAATTTCGTAGACCAGGCGCAGGCGAGGTGCAGGCGCGGCGAATGGGGGGTGCGCTGCGCCAACGGAGTGTGTCCAGACGTATGTTGCAATTTCCTGCCCGGCGTAGCCTGGCACAAGTACTCCTGGTCCCGCCTCTGCCCCGCCTTCCGGCGCAAGTTGGCAAAGAAGGTGTGTTTGGGTATGACACAGCCGAGTCAAATATTGCTCATTGGCAAGAGAAACGATGGATAGCGTGTTCTTATTATTACAGCCTGTTGCTGCTTTAAATTTTGGGATTAACATGCATGGACAACAATGCAAGATACGTTACACATTTATTTCCAATATGTGATCTTAACTCGGTACGAAATCATAGCAATCAGGCTGTATTCCTTTCCCCCACTAAAAACGATAAAACCTAAGTGACAATAATAGTAGCCTTGTATTAAGCCGCTTGCACACTGGACGCGAAACAAATTTTTCGCTCAACAGATTGCGTTGAAAGCAGTGTCTTGTGTCCGAAAGTCTGACAGGGTTTTAATATATCTCCGCTGCCGACAGTCTATTATTGTTTTAAACTCCTTCAAATCAACTGACCCTATAAGCAATCTAGTGTTCTATATATTTATGATAAAACAACGTGAGCTCAAGCGAGAACAGAACAGACCTAATTGAGTGCTTTGAACAAATAATCATTTCATGATGGTCTTCGTCAGTCGTTCATCATCTATTCTTCATTAACAGGGCTCTCAAGTTTTGAATGCAGATTTTAGATGTTTTTTTTTTAAACCGGAACGTTTACTTTACGACATTTAAAAGATAAAAAGTACACTTTCACTTCGTTACTTTGACACAGGCAACATTTTTATTCGTTTCAAATTAAAATATCAATTTAATTCATCATTTACGGATAATCGGGATTTGGCGTTTTCAAGAAGAACAACGGTGCATCTTTGTGCAGATGTGTCCGCCAGTGGACGTGGTGCTGCAAATTTATGCAAGCAGTTACAATATGCTATCACTAGATGACAGACCAGGATCAAACTATTTCGCAAAATAAATTATTTAATTGCGACTCAGTCATCGCCGCATAACTATATACGTCTGCAAAGTGAAGGCCAATAGGCAAACTGAAAAGCGTTTATCAAAATAAAACGCGTCTAAACTCGCCTAAAAACTTGTAAATTTGCGGGAAAGTAGCCGGAGGTAGAGGCCAGAGTAGTCAGCGAAATCGCTGACGTGAACGTTAATCAGGTCACTATTCTCATCGGCCGAAGCTCATACCTTTAGTGAATGTTTTTTTTTCTTTTTAAACAAATGTCAGGCAATGTCAATGTGTTAGAAGCTCATGTATTTTGATTCTATGTGGGCCTATTTCTACTTTATGACGGACAGGCTACTATCACAAAGTACCTTCATATAGCAGACCAACATTGAGTCATCAGTGATTCAATGTTGACACCTCAATGCAAAAATCATTGAATGTTGAAATTTTACAATGATTTTACATCAGGTTTGCACCCAGATATAATGTTATTTCAACATTAAACTAGATCAAGACTGACAGAAAATCTATGCTGATTCAACTTAAACTCAATCATCGATTTCGTATCAAATCAACATTGAAACAATATAGAATCAATCTTGCTTTATGTACAGCAAGATTCAGTGCAACTTGACAATAAAACATGTCAGTTTTGACTCTTCAATTAGTGGACATCAAAAGGTGCAAAGAACAGTTTTTTACCAGAAAGTGTTAAAATAAATAAATAAATAAAGTGTTCATCATCCGCATATTAGTTAAAATGTAATTTTATTGATACAGCTGCTGGTGGACTCCAGAGTTACTGACAACTGCACTCAAAATGCTCAAGAATTAAATAACAATTCTCAATGTAAAAAACCACAAAGAACTGAGGCGATTTCATCGTTTACAATACATATTAAAAGATTCAGAGAATCCAGAAAAATATTTACAAAGGACAAGGCCAAAAAACAATACTAAACAGCATTACCTAGCCACTCAGTAGGGAGTGCGTTAAAAACAAATGAATCACTGCATGGGCTCAGGTACATTTCTGAAAACCATTCTCACTGAACAGTCTGCTGCTGCATCTACAAATGGAATTTAAAACTCAACCATGTGAAGACAAAACTTTTTATGCACAAAATCCAGAAATTCTGCCTTCTCAGGGCCTCAGATCATTTAAGATTGGTTGATGCGATTAGGGGAGGGGTCTGACCAATCAAAATATAAAATTATTTTTTCGGAAATCATGGATGCCGCATCCTCCAGGCAAAACAAAAGAAGGACCTATAACAGTTTGAATAGAGCTTCTTTCTCGGTGTCACACTTTGATAACACAAAAGCAATGGTTTTTCCCTCATTAATTAGAAAAATCTAAATTTGTCTGAATTCCATCCCTCATATTCACTTTTTTTTTCCCCGCTGAAACTTCTATTGAATGCAACACAAGTCGTAGGCTACCGCTTTAAGAAAAGTCAAGCTTGTAAACACAAATCTGTGGCGCTTCAGAAATGCAATCTAGCAAACTTAACATAAATTGTGCAGTCGTCTTTCCAATAACTCATTCGGTTAGCTCTGAGAGCATAGACTTTCAGTGATGTAGCTAGCCAGAACTGAAAATTGGTGATACCCCAGTTACCAATTACAATAGTAATCAATAGGCAACTGAAGTCTATCAGTGACCAAATAATTGGTTAAATTCAGAACAGAAAAATGATTTACTCAAAAATAAGCTTATGTTTTATGAAGCAAACTGCTCTGAAACCTCCGCACAACCTTCTCCAAACACCGCAAAACAATGCATTGTTTTTTTTTTTTTTTTTGCATTTCACAATGCATCCCAACTGTTCTAAAAACACGGCTGTATAGGAGCAAGCATTTGGAATTTGTAAGAGGTCAGACATGCTGTGATGAGGGGTTTCCACCACGAGTGATGCCGCCAAGCCGTTCAGGGGCATAACGGAGCCATTTCTGGACTGTGGCAGCAAAGATAAACTCGGAGACTTCCTTCTTTTCTGCCTTCATTTGTTGTTGTAAGGCGTCTGGGGAATGAAATGAGGACAAATCGGAAGTTAGAACTGGACAATACATATGCTGCGAGTCAGATGCAGAGAATTATTAGTGCCTGAATATCTCAGGAAATACTTGAAGCAGGATACAATAAAATTCATTCAGAATTCGATTTCTTTTCCCCCTCATGTCATACATTCATTTTCATTTCACATTGCTAAATGGTTTTAATCCCATTATGTTAACAATAGTAACCTCTGACACCGAAGGGAAAATTGGGTGAAATTCCAACTGTTCTGATCACCATTAAAAAAAAGCTCAGTATCTCAAAAACTAAATGCCGGACATATGGTGCAATGCTTTTTTAAACTTGTGACGTACACCTTTACCACAAAATGGTTAATGTTATTCGAAGTCCTAATTCCAGAAACGTGTCCAATGGGGAAAAAAACAAAATCAAAAAACCATGACTAAAAAATGACTTTGTCTGTACAGAAGTAAAGCAAAATGAGTCGGCAAAAAAAATGTTTGATATAAAGACAATCAAACTAACAAACCAAGATGCAAATATAGATTGCTTTGGGCACTATTCTGCTGTGATTTCGCTGTATTTAAACAGACTGAAACATACAGGCATAGTGTTAGCCAGAATGGACTCTCAGCGTGTCTCACCCCAGCGACCAGGCCAAGCTGGCAAAGACGAAATCACGTACGGTAGTGGTTCATCCCATCGAACCAGCTTGTTGCAAACAAAAGAAATAACTGAGGGGTATTTTGTGCCATTGACACAGAAGAATGAGTTGAAGACACCACTTCAATTGAGGGTATCGCCAATACATAAAAAATGCCTGGATGTTGCATTCGTGCCCGTTTCAGATGCATTATGGGATAGTTCGGTGAACTAATCAGTGCAAGGCAGAGCATTTTGAATCACATAAGTGAATAAAATGCTCTTTGACATCTACGCTATCAAAAAAATTTCTGACCTATCTCAAAAGCAACTTTATTCAACTCTTGTAGAAGTGGACAAATGCCCAGTTGGCCACACACGTTATGGCGCTGTGCATAGATAATAAGACAGAAGTGCGCGGATTGGTCATGTGTTAATAAGTTTACAATTGAGCCCCATTTCGCATGCAGCCAACGGCACTTCAGTTCACTAAAGAATTAAAGTCAAATCGACTGTGCAGATTTTCGGGATGACCATTGTTATCGATACGAATGCTCGTCCGTCTCACATATAGGCAATTTAATGCTGGAAACAGCCGGACCCGTCTCAGTTAAACATTGCCCGTCTCAAAGACAGGGAGACGGGCAGCTGGCTAACATTATGCATTCATGTCACCATGCCATGCCAGGTGGGGAAGTAGGCTCATTTTCTCATAGACTTCTATTTGATTGAACTTCTTTCTGCAACCACCGACTTTGCCATCTGGTGGCAATTAAATAGAATGCAAATTTTGGAAATTTCCGCATTGGCCTCAGTTTTCAGACCCGAGTGCTGCATCCATCTTTTTATACAGTCTATGCCACCAACTAGATTTGGAGACACACAACTCTAGACCCTCACTGCTGACAGACTGACATTGTGACGTATAGGGTGCCGCTTTCTTGCAGATTAAAAATAGTCAAAAATAGTATTGAAAGGATGGAAAACATTAAAAAAAAAATCTCAGAAATCCCTCTATAATGTCCCTAAGACTGCTTTTCTCCATTCTCTACTGACCGTAACTTACCAAACATGCACATCTTGAGCCTGGTGTCTCTGAATGCAGTTTTTCTTTTATTCACATCCTTCAGTTTCCTCCCTGCCCAGTTCATCTGAGAGGCAAGTTCATTGGTAAAAGTACAAGCCAACATTCATCGGATACGTGCCTCAACTGATGCTCCTCCCACAATGGCAAAACGGCCAACCTATGAGGGAATCGGGGACATATTTGCATTGAATGTGGATAGGTTACCCAAAAATGCCTAGTGGGAGCACGGGAACAGGTTTTTCCTGCAAGGCAGCATCTAAAACAGTATTTGTCCAGTAAATACAGTGAGCTCCATAATTCACAAGACAGCAAAACATTTTTTGTACATCCAGTATTCAAGTTTGGATGGATACGATAAGTTTGAAATGCAGACTATCAGTTCTAGTTCGAAGCATCTTCAACCATGTTGGATGAATTGTGAATAAATGACAGCAACTTTTGCACATGGTCCCTCCATTTTAATATGCTCCAAGTATTTAAATTGAGTTCATGTAACTTTTAATTTTGTTGACAATAACAATAACAAGAGTTGTCAGAAAGACAACAAAGCTCGTCGGGGCAAGGGTAAAGTTTTTCTGCACACGGACGGACGCGGACGCCAGGGGTACGACAATAGCTCCCCGGACGTTATTCGTCCCGGCGAGCTAAAAATTGTTCATCCACAAATTTTTTTTCCTGTGACAAAAATGATGACAATATAAAAAAATTATAGCAGAGAAACTAAAAAAAGTATATTTCACATAGGAATAAAAAAGACGAAAATGCCTGTATAGTGTACATTACAGTACAGGTCCATTTCTCTGGCCCGACATTTCTTTTCTCCTTTTCACCTCTTAATGAAAACACAGAAACTTATCTTCAATTATTAACTATGCATAATGATTTAAGTTACTACTACTTAACAGATATGATTTGTTAGGTTGGTGTATTTTGTGTCACTAAAGGTCGAAGAGAGCTGTTGACATCTAGATGTCATCCTTCACTTTGCGATATCCTTTAAAAATTGCTGTTGGGGTGTGACGGCAGCAGTGTTCATGAAAACAAGTGTTTGCTACTAAAAGTGGCCATGTCCCCCGCCGCTTCATTAAATACCGCTTTAGTAAATACCATACTTCAATGTATTAACAAGAGTTTGAAAAGTTGTCAAAGAGGTGACCTTGAAAATAAGGTCAAGGTCACCCATATCGACTGGTGTCTGCGTAATGCCCCAATGAAGGCTGATACCACATTTGAAGACTAGGTGCAACGGTTCACGAGATATTGCGTAAGCAAGAGTTGGAAAAGCAGTCAAAGTGTCGGAATGACCTTGAAAATAAGGTCAAGGTCACCCATATCGACTGGTGTCTGTGTAATGCCCCAATGTAGGCTGATGTCAAACTTGAAGACTCTAGGTGCAGCGGTTCATGAGATATCGCGTTAACAAGAGTTACAAAAGCGGTCAAAGTGTTATAGTGTCCTTGAAAATAAGGTCAGGGTCACCCATATCGACTGGTGTTTGCATGATGCCCCAATGTACGCTGATACCAAATTTGAAGACTCTAGGTGCAACTGTTCATGAGATATCGCATTT
Source organism: Gymnothorax reevesii (assembly GCA_029721435.1). Taxonomy (NCBI): domain Eukaryota; kingdom Metazoa; phylum Chordata; class Actinopteri; order Anguilliformes; family Muraenidae; genus Gymnothorax; species Gymnothorax reevesii. Next base: position 76,351,570 of record CM056576.1, on the reverse strand, counting down.
ACAAGAAACGGGACGTACTACGGACGCTGCTGAATACATAATCCCACATTCCGCGCTGCGGCAGGGGACAGTTAAGGTGGCTGTCATAAGCTGAGAAATGAAAATATATCTGTAGGGAAAACTACGGTGGCCCTGAAGTGCAAATCACAACGGCAAATCACAAAACACAACGGCAAAAGAGAAAACACAACAGCAAAAGAGAAAACACAACAGCAAATCACAAAACACAACGGCAAAAGAGAAAACACAACAGCAAATCACAAAACACAACGACAAAAGAGAAAACACAACAGCAAAAGAGAAAACACAACAGCAAATCACAAAACACAACGGCAAAAGAGAAAAGACAACAGCAAATCAGAAAACACAACGGCAAAAGAGAAAACACAACGGAAAACCACAAAACACAACGGCAAATGAAAAAACACAACGGCAAAAGAGAAAACACAACGGCAAATCACAAAACACAACAACATTGACCAAAACGGAAAAGGTAGGCACCCTCGGTGGACAAGAATCGTGGCTGATTGGACGAAGGAACTGGTCCGTCCTTTGAACCGGAAAGAGGGGGTTTGTTTACGTTTCCAAAATATGAGCGCCACAAACGAGGAGGTACGTGCTGCTATTAAACAATACTTTGATGCCGGACATGGATATGACGTGACACTGGACATGCTGTCGACATTTCACAATGTAAACATGAGTCTGCGTACGCTGAAGACGCTTTTAAAAGAAGCAGGACTGCACAGAAGACTCCACTATTCCCCACTCCCTGAGGTGAGGCGAGCCATTCTGACCGAGCTGGAAGGACCAGGGAAACTCTTCGGTTATCGGACTATGTGGCAAGTTCTCCAACAAAAACACAGGCTTCGCGTTAAACGTGATGTCGTAATGAGGCTACTTAAACAACTTAATCCACGAGGGACAGCTTTGAGAACACGTAGGAGGTTTACAAGACGCACGTATCACTCCATGGGTCCAAACTACATATGGCATGTGGATGGATATGACAAACTAAAGCCATTTGGCCTGGCACTCTCAGGATGTATAGATGGCTTTTCAAGAAAAATAATTGTTTGTGGACCAACGAACAATAATCCATCTGTCATCGCTTACAATTATATTAATTGTGCCAAGAGTGTTGGTGTGGTTCCAATGAGACTGAGAACTGACCTCGGAACAGAAAATGGGATCATGGCAGCAATACAATGTACCCTCCGTCACGCGCATACGGACCACTATGCAGGCTCGTCCAGCCACAGTTACGGCTCATCGGTGTCGAATCAGCGCATCGAGTCATGGTGGTCTTTTTTCAGAAGAGGGAGGTTAGTAAATCTGTGTTGTTTGATGGATGAAAAGTACAGTGGAAGCTGTGTAGTGATTACCTTTGTTTCTATTACACTGATCAGTGTTTATTATTAAAATCTCCGTATTTGTCATTGTGATTATTATTAATGTTCTTGTTTAACTCAGGCCACTTCAACACTAAGTGATAGCCTAATAATAAACATAGGAAACCATATCTTTCCCAAGGTTATTGAATCACTACTGTTGTGATAATCATATGGTATACATTATGATTTCTCTGTGATGCTTTTGTTAAGCCGAATCCACATTTAAACAGTGTTATTCGTTTGTAAGCCTCTTTGAGCACTTGTAAAAGCGCCTTATAAATAAAAATGAATTATTATTTATTATAATGCATCCGCAGGTCTCAGTTTTGAATGGACTTGTTTGGAGACCTAAGAGACTCCGGACTCTTCAATGGCAGCCACGAACACCAGTGCTTACTGAGATTTTGCTTCAGTAATGTTCTGCAGCAAGACCTGGATGAGTGTATCGACCTATGGAACAAGCACCGGATTCGACCAAGCAGACATGCATCATGTCCAGGAGGGATTCCGAATGAACTGTATCTCTTGCCTCACAGGTAGTAATTATCATACACAGTACAAAAAAATGCAAGGTGTTGTGGCATAGCCTAAACTGGGATACATTTGGACAATTGTACATGTTGGTATAATCCATTCTCGAATTTAGATGCTATCTGTCTCAACCATTGTTTACAAATTTCTGTTCATCAACAAGCAAACAAATCTAACAATGACCATTTCAAACCTTGTCCTTTATATCATTGTATCATCTAATTTTGCAGATTTCGTTCAAGGGACTGTGGGTTCGCCATTGAAGACAGGGAACTGGATGGGTTTCCTGAGGCAAGGCAAGTGATTGATTTAAGCGGTGATCCAGAAATCGAGGAATACCTACAACAGGCAGTGGAACAACACGGACTACAACAGCCACAAGACTGGAAGACAGCCTCAGAACTGTACATCACTCTGAAGGAAATAGCTGGGTTATAGATATGGACTATTGGATCCCCTGTTTCTACCTTTCTTAGGTATCCCACATTAACATGGACAAAAGACAATATTTTCCTTTTTTCCTTATTTAGTGTTCTGCTTTAATGCATCTTAATGCTTATCAGTAAATGACTGGTGGACTATACATGCCTGAGTTTTGAAAAACACTTCCCATTCATAAATGTGATCTGACATTTAAAAATAGCTTCCAGCGATAAATTACAGGATAATATCCCAAAAGTGGTTATTTTTTTGGTTTTATTTTTTTTTATTCTGATTCAATGTTCATGTAAACATCAGTTACTTACAAAAGCATTTGTTCTGATTTTACATTGTTTTTTGAAATATATGCAGTGCTGTAAAAAACAGGAATCAGCAAAAATAAACAAAAATCAGGACACCGCTCTGAGATATTTATTGATAAGATATCCAAGTAGGTATGCACGTAGCTAACTGCACAGATTTGAACAACGTACAGAAGAAGTCACACGGGTGAACAATTACTTTAATACATGACACGTCCCAAAAGGCCTTTTAACAAGAGAGGCAGTACTGTAACTGATACTAACAAGCAAACATGGACTTGTAAGGTATTATTCTGACCAGAGAGTTGAGAAAAATAAAAGACCAAAAATAAATAAAACGGAGCCAAAATCTAGCCATAGCTCAAACCACTTTTAATAAAGTGATTATACATCCAAGTCCCTTTGGCAACTAAAAACACCCAAAGCCTGTCGCATTTTGGATGCCGAACTCCATATTCGTCTTAAAGACACTGTAGGAGTCAAGTAGTGGGAGCTTGAGTGTGTTTGAACATGTGGTTGCCATTGGAAACGGCGAATCACTTAAAAACTCTATACTTGGAGGGGGTGTTATTCCCACTGGTGGCAGTGCTGACAATCCAGTGGCAAACATCAGCACATCTGGGAGGGACACAGCCATCACTTTTTCTAAAAAGAGAAAGTCAACATTGTAGTAGTGCATTGACACTGCATTATCCAAAAACATAAAGTGACTCATTAGCTCTATATTTCATTAATAAACTAAAACTTACAAATATGACTGCACTTTACAGTTCATATACTGTACAGTCGTGGGAAAAAATAAGAGACCACTTGAAAACGATGAGTTTCTCTGGTTTTACAATTTATAGGTAGGTGTTTGACTGAAATGAACATTTGTTTTATTCTATGAACTACTGACAACATTTCACCCAAAATTTAAATGAAAATACTGTCATTTAGAGCATTTATTGGCAGAAAATGACAAATAGTCAAAATAACCAAAAACATTAAGTCTTTTCAGAACTTGAATATGGGAAAGACAACATATTCATATTCATTCCTAAACAACACAACATAAATATTTTAACTTAGGGGTTTATACATCAACTTCAGTGGGATGATGTTTAATCCCAGCAGTGGTTTTCATGATCTTCCTATAAAACCAGATGTGTTTCAGGCGATCACCTAATCAGCGTCTTAAGTAGAATGCCTTGTGTTTGTGTTGGCATTTAAAAAAAATCTGGAATGAAATGAGAACCGTACATGTAGAGATGCTTTTAAAGAAACATTAGTAAAAGTGGTCTCTTAAATGTTTTCCGCCACTGTATATCTAACAAAAAAGCCATGACAAACCTTCACAGTCCAGCAGAAAATCAGCCCAAAATCCGATCACTTTGGTCTCTCTCAGTCACCTGTTGCTTCCCTTTGTGCTGAAGTCTGGCTTGAACAGGTTTTCTATTTCTGCAGCAGTCAGGGCCTTGGCAGAATAGCACAGGAGAGGAGCAAGCACACCAGGATGCTGCTGGAGTGAAGCCAAAAACTGCAGAGTAGCCAGTCCATCTTTGAATCTATTAAGGACAATTATTGTGTTAAGACATAGGTGTGGTTTATCAGGTCTGACAGAAAACAATACTACCAAACATATAGCAACAATGTATGCAAATATACCTACAGATAAGACTTTTAATTGAATATATTTTTAAAAAACAAAAACAGAAACTGCATACTCACAATGCTGTACACTTGTTGTGTATGCCTGAAGGAGGTCACAGACCGAAAGCTTGCAGAAATAAATGAATGATTGCACAGCACTGAGTGTGTGGTTGCTGTTTTTGTTTTTTAATGTTAAAGTTCAGCTCAGAAGAATCTTGCCCAGAGATGAGCGGTGGCTTTTTTTCACAATTGAATATATTTTGACATAAATTCTGACTGTATAATCTCATGCCTATAGGTAAAGTAGATTGTTTATATGGGATCATACAGACAACATTTCATAGTGTACAGAAATTAGTTGTGATGTCAAAAAAGGAGAGATCATCATGATTTGGACTTCTCCCCTAAAAATCTTGCTTTCACATTGTAAGAAACAGAAATGTGCTAAACAAAGCACAATCAGTTATTTGAGCACTCAGTACTCAAAGGAAAAATGGACGGATACGCCAGATGGTATTTGAGGGTCAAAGCTGAGCTGATAATTACTGAACCTTTATGGTTTCAAACAGCTGATTAGTTTCATTAGTACTAGCTGGTTTCTCTAGGTAATTATGTATGATGAATAGAAATAAACCAGGGGAGCTCAAATATGTTTCGCCATGTCAAAAGATACATAAGACAGAACTTTCAATAGAATCTCATGGACATGCACATTTAAAAGTTAAATATTTGTCTAACAAAGTTTAGTCAGTGTCAGACCTAAAATTAGCTAGTATTGTTCAATACATTAAAATGTTTTGTCCAGCATTTCCCTGAAGGGGACAAAAAGAGGACATTGCAACAAAAGAATGCCCTTTTACAATCTAATCCAGTAAGAATACTCCTCAGTCCTGCTATTTCAGTCACTGTGTGTCAGTGGCTCCAGTGATATGCAATTGGTAATACTGATTAGTTTTTAACTAATCAAACTTTCAAACTGTTGCATTTTTGGATCATTGTTGCCAAAAAAAAAAGGGTTTTAAATATTACCGTTGAATGGCAATGTGGTTGCGGTCTATAATGTACCATTTGAGGTACTCCTCCACGAGTGTATGCTTCTCACAAACTTTGACATGTCGGAAGCTTCTAGCTGTTTGGAACATTGTGCTGTTTTGCAAAATTAGATTTTGCAAAGACTCCTCCGATTCTGCTTCCTGGACCTGTTTAAAAGACATTAATTATAAGGCCAACCCCAAAACATCCATGCTTGTTTACTCTTCTCCTTGATGAATACAAATCTAGCATAAAAAAAAAGATGAAATGGCTTTTAGATCTCGTTGAAAGTGGAAATAAGCGGAAGTGGAAATCTGTCCCTTTACATAAGTACAACTTATCATCTCTTGAGTCTAGTCTTACTTTAAATTAAAGAAATAATTTTCAGGTGTCCTCTAAATTCCTTCCTTGAGTCAAAATAATTTTCTACCTGATGTAGAGCTCTCCCTATTTCCTCATCTTTTACATCTTCCACAGTGGCGCTGAAACTTGGCTTCCCTATTATGTGGTTGACAAGGTCCTCAGAGAGGAAATGTGGTGCTGGTCCTCCATGTATGATGGATACAGCAATCATCTTGCCTGCAAGATAATACTCATCTTCCCTGACAGCTGTTATAGAGAGTACAGAATTATCATACATAATTACCGTCTATATCAGTGGAGGATTAAAAAAAAAAAAAGAAGAAAAAAAATTATCTGAAACTTATCATTTTAAAATAATGACAAAAAACCCACCTGTGGGATTGTACACAAGATAGCGTCTTTCTGGAGATCCATCGAAGATGGGACGATTTCTCAGGTGATTTATTAGAAGTGTGAGGAATTCCCGCCTCGGCCCACCTGTGTCCAACCCTTCTTCAAAGGACCCTGCATCATCTGTGAACTTCACAAAGATGTCACTGTTTTCAGAGTATGAGCTGCGTCGAAAGCCTCTTACGGCTCCATCCCATACATCAGATCTCGATATATTGAACCTGCTGACTTTCTTGTGGTCAATTGCAAGTGCCAAATTTGCAATTATTTCAGAGGCCTGCACACTTGTGGGTCTAGAAAAAAGGGAGAAACATATTTTAGACATAAAAAATAGATTCAAAGCACAGTAGCTACTTTACTAAACAAAAATCTTTAATTCCGTATTCACAGACTATATCCTGACATGTAATTGACACGAGAGACACTGATAAGTCAATCTCTAAAAGAATGAGCAAGTTTTTTATTCTTATTATCTTAATTCCAATGGACTCTCTTCAAACACACATCTCAACATTTGGACCTGATTCAAGTAGTTACAGGCAGAGAATGTCAGATTGGTTTTCGTTTTAATGAGTCCTCACATTTGTATAATTCAATTTTGAACAGAGTAGAGAGCTCGTTAATTTTCTACTTGTGTCTATGTGACTCACTCTGATTCTTTTGATGACATGTCCTTTGTTTCCTCAAGAGCGACAACTTCATCTTCATCATCGTCAATGACGATAGGTGCAAAGAGGTCGGTGTACTTCCTGCAAAAGAAAGACATTATGTGCACATAATGTAATTATAGACACACAAATGCATATCCAATCAAATCAAACCAATCAAATTGTTTACAAGCTCTTCCAGTTTAAACTCAATATCTAACCTTTGTCAGGAGAGAAATGTGTTTACCCCTCAATAATGTTTCTGATATTTTGTCTACCAATCTATATAATTACACAAAACACACCTGTAACAGGAGCTCTCGCCGTCAAGACATCTGGAGGTTCTTGGATAAGTATGCTCCTCATTCAAGTGTATAGTCTGAACGTTAAGAAATGTAGAAACAGGATATTCAATAAAATGACAACATAATTATGTGACAAACTCTATGGATTACTTAAAGGGGATAGTTCAACATTTTGGCAAAGTTGTCTATTGCAATAATAATGAGTAGGTATATTACCAGTGCCTGTTGTTCTGAGAGTCATGAAGCACAGATGCGAGCTGCTCAGTGAATACAATGGAGTTGTACAGTATAGGTCACTCTAGACTAATCAAATACACAATCAAATGATTCCAAAATGCTCTTATGGACAAGGTGTGTTCACAAAGCACTGTGCATCTCTGCCTCCAGGCTCTCAAAACAAAAGGCACTGATATTTACAGGGAATGTACCAGCTTATATGACTAATGATGATTCATGCGATAAGCAAAATTGCCAAAATATTCAACTATCCCTTTAAGGAGGTGAGATAATGAAAAACAGGAGATGATGTTCAGTGGACACACTTTCACATTCACATTTCCCTGTTTACTTTTATTCTTGCTAATTTAAGTGAAATGTGGTACAATTGCCAATTCAAAAAACTGCATGATGCAAATATATGGCATGATTTACACAATTGACAAGAAAGAAAAAAAATCAACATGCTAAAGTACTGATTTTACTTTTGTCATATGTGCTTCTGTGCTTGAAGAGGATATCTGAAGCGATCTTTGATGCATCTACGATCATCTAACTCTCCATATACCCTTTCCATTTCTTAAGTCTGGCACATTCACAAAAGGCTTGTAGTTAACAGTCCATCTGAAGTGGCTTTATATTCCCCCTGAATGAAAAGCAAAGCTTAGAAACACACTACTGCAATAAACATAACAATATGAGTTTCCTTCAATAGACTGTGGCCTAAAGGTGTAAATGTAATCATATCATCAAAAACAGATGGTGGACGATGGCTCCTCTCTCTTTACTGCAGGATGGAGAGATATAGAGGATATTTTGTACCGACAGCCATCAGACTTTGTAATTCTTCACTGAATGGTAGATGAGCTGCCAGAAGTGAATTTCCCATAGAGGATCAATTAAGTTATTGTTATCTTATTAGACCATATAATAGTTACATTTATGGTGTCTATGTAAACATTTAGCTATTGTTTTGTTTCATACCTAAAGTCATGGAACAGTGAGGAAGATAGAGATTCTATGTAACTAATACTCCATTACCTGATGTACTTCAGTAGAGAGTGACAACCCCCCAGCACCATTCCTGAGAGGTCAAAAAAGCATAAATCACAGTGTACTCCAAAATATATTGGTGACATTGCAAAACCAGACAAACATCGATTTATTGAAATAGCAATGCATTTGCATATATTAAACGTTACAAGAACAACAAATTACAAAGCTATGTCAATAGTGAATAAATATGTATGCAAATGCAGTAAAATCTAAATTTTCAATGGCAAGCGCACACACACCAACTACTTACACCTTGTCAGGCTCTTTGTGTACAGGACTGCTTTTGTGGTGAGGTTCAAATGGCTGTAGTAAAGACATAATTTAATTCACACAGGGGCAGTTTAATCACAAAAATGATCACTCAAATATGTTTTAAATAACACTCACCAATGTATCAGCGAGATCAAACTCTCTTGATGTTGTTTTTATCACAATCTCAGGGTCGGAGTCAGATGTGGCTGGCAATTCTCCAACTGAAAAACATGAAAATAAGCTCACCTCAATTAATCTTTCCCAACGTTCTCTTATGTAAACTGTTCTTTTTTTGTGGTTGCTGTGTTCTCTCAACATCACTCTAAATAAGGTCTTTTCCTCAATGTTCCTCGAGAAAAAAAATAAAGGTCATAATAATTGCTCGAACACCTAGAGAACGTGCTTACATAACTACAAGCTGGTCAACAGAATACGAACAAGAAGGGGCCTTTTTCAAAAAACAGTTTGCATATCGATCCTAAATTGAGGGAAAGTCTGCTTTTTTTCTGTTTCAGAAAGGGAAGTAAACCCTCTTAAAAGTTAGTTCATTAAAGAATAATATTCACTTTGAAATGAAGGCCTTGTGTGTCAACATTCCAAACACAAACAAAAGCCATAAAACATCTTATCTTTTGCAAAAGCAAGCTCTTCATCAAAGTCTATATAAGCTCTTCAAAAATGATTCCAGACTCCGAATCTGGAACACTTTACAAATTGCTTTTGTAATGATTTATGCTAAATATAATTACATTACCGATACATATTTCAGACATTTTTCATTTGTGAATTCAGAGGCATTTCAGTGTCCTTGCGAAGCAAGTCAAACTACACAGGCTTTAAGTCTAATCTAGAGGATTGTTTGGCATTATACATAATACTAGGTGTAGTGTTTTGTTAAAACTGAAGCAAAAAATGTGTAGTATAATTCTTTGAATGATGACTGACCAACATAGCATTATAGCAAGTCAAGGCATCTTTGCACTGGACACAACTAGGTCATAACAACACAGTTTACCTTCCCCAAAGTCTTTTTTCTGGCAGATAAAAATGGTGATCCTCCGATATGACTTGCCAATTGCCTCCTTGTATGCTTTTAGAGTAAATGGTCTTTGTGTCCCAGGGATATTAATGACTTCAGAGCCATCTGGATAAAGGAGGAGGAAAGGTCCTTCATCCAGGTCTTTGTTGAAGTCCCTCATTTTCCTCACTGCCTCAGTAAGCAGATCTAGGGCAGTGATGTCCGGATGTGTAGAAAGGCAAACAGTTTTCCCACGCTGCGGCTTGAGAACACCACCCTTCCCAATGGTCATCAAACCAATATTTATCTGCAAAATAAATAAATAAAAATGGACTGTAAGTGGGTAATGTTTAAAGATCAATGTTTACTTAAAATGGTCAATAATGCTATGTTACGTCACACTTGGATACAAAATGGACAATTATTAACTCAAAATATCACTCAAAACAGAGTGACCCACCCTTCATGTTGAAGTGGCCTTTGTTGTCATTATACAGTGAATTGTACAACTGAATTATGAGGTTAGAATGGAGGGTTAGTCGTGAGCTGCTGTGGGCAAACATAATTTTAAGTGCCCATCAAGCATGTCAAAAACCCAGTCAACAGCAGATTACTTTTCGATAAGTAATTGGTAATACAATGATTTGCATGTCACAGTTGCATATTCATCATAATAAGAAACTAGCAAATATGAACAAAAGTGTAAACATGACAGTATCATTATCTGAGCATGGCACAGAAGCCCATTATGCAAAAATATACTGGTCACCATAAAAATGACCCTATCATCAGGCTTACTTTTAAAGGACTGAGATGATGGAATAATGTCAACAGCTAGTTAACAGTTGTTCATTCTCACTCTGAGCTATAACCAACTTACCAGGACTTTACATATTTTCTTTGCCTTCATTTTCCCACATGAAAAGTTTTGCCTCTCTTCTGCTTTTCTCTTTCTGTACTCTAAAAAGGTCTCTCGAGTAGGGGTTTTAGTCTGTGATTCTACATGGTAGCAAAGGAAAAATGTGTTACATTAGACAGACACATAAATACAGCAGTAGTCTAATGTTTTAAAGCACACAAGAAACACATTTTGACAACACATTATCTTTTGTAAAATAGGGGTGCAGTTTTGGTGACACAGACAAACTGAAGCAAAAAAAAGTGAACAAATCTAAAAACAACACACACAATCTTTTCTTTCTGGCCTGCAAATTTCTAAACTAAACCCTGAAGATGCTTCATCTATCTTCAGTTTCACTGCCTACTGTATAATCTGCATCAATACATCTTTCACTCCAAACGGCAAGATTCAAGAAACACCTGTTGCTCCCCACCCCTAGGTGACAAAACATGTCTCATCGTGTCTTTTATTTATATGCACAAACACAGACTGTCCCGTCAAAGAGAAACTGTGCAGGATTTTTCCCATGGCTATGCTATATTTTTTACCTTAATTAAAAGCTCCAGAGCAGTTGTGATACCGGTAGTTAACGTGTGACTTGTTACAGTAAGATTAGAGGCTCTCTGCCTTCCACCTGGCGTCTCATGGCTGAAAACCAACCTGTCAACATCAGTGTAGGACTGCGAGACAAACGCAGTCCGTAACACGCAATCTTTTGTTTATGATTTTTAAGACTAACGTTACACAAATACACACGTCGTATCATAGTATATGTTGCGCTATATAATATTATCCACCGCAACATGTATTGATTTTTCGCCGGCTTCGTTGTAAATAAATGCACATAGACGGAAAAGCGACCAGACTTGCATAGTTTCCCTTTAACAAGTCGACCATAACCGTATTACAGTTATATGTGTAGGCTATGTACTGTAACTTGCTCTGGTAAGCTAACGTTACACCATCCAAAAGTAGCCAAACATAAACATTAACATTACATCCGTTTACTTACTTGAAGGTCGCGCGTGAGCGTCGCCACCGTCTTCCTGCAGCTTTTTCCCACATTCACTGCAGAAGTTAAGGTTTTTTTCAAACTCTTTGCCACAATTTTGGCAAAACATAGCAGCATGTTCCCCTGTATTGCCGCTTGTCTGTCGGTGATGTCTCTCCGGTTCAAAGGACGGACCAGTCGTTTCGTCCAATCAGCGACGACTCTTGTCCCCCGAAGGTACCTACCTTTTCCGTTTTGGATGATGTCGTTGTGTTTTCTCTTTTGCCGTTGTGTTTTATGATTTGCCGTTGTGTTTTCTCTTTTGCCGTTGTGTTTTGTGATTTGCTGTTGTGTTTTCTCTTTTGCTGTTGTGTTTTTTCTTTTGCCGTTGTGTTTTGTGATTTGCCGTTGTTTTCTCTTTTGCCGTTGTGTTTTGTGATTTGCCGTTGTGTTTTCTCTTTTGCCGTTGTGTTTTGTGATTTGCCGTTGTGTTTTCTCTTTTGCCTTTGTGTTTTCTCTTTCGCCTTTGTGTTTTGTGATTTGCCGTTGTGTTTTCTCTTTTGTCGTTGTGTTTTGTGATTTGCCGTTGTGTTTTCTCTTTTGCCTTTGTGTTTTCTCTTTCGCCTTTGTGTTTTGTGATTTGCCGTTGTGTTTTCTCTTTTGTCGTTGTGTTTTGTGATTTGCTGTTGTGTTTTCTCTTTTGCTGTTGTGTTTTTTCTTTTGCCGTTGTGTTTTGTGATTTGCCGTTGTGATTTGCACTTCAGGGCCACCGTAGAAAACTGCTCATACCCCGAGCCAGTAAACATGTGACTTGAGAAAAAGAAAACAGCCAAACGGAATTATATCATAAAATATACATATAGAGGATACACATAATATTAAAAATGATTGGTGTTATCTCCATAATGTTATACTGTCCAATACCTTTTTGATGCACCTTTCATTTCTATACTGTTCATCCGGTATGGATGAAAATGCCCTCAAATCAAAGCTGATAGTCTTCAAACTCAGTCATTTTATCCTTTGAAACTAAAATTGATCAAAATTACAAGAACTGCGTCACTCTCCAATGAAATATGGTGGTTTCTGTATGTATGGTAGATTGAAAATTAGCTTTTCAGGGAGATCCTAAGATTTACATTACCATCACACGTCTGGCATCTTCACTTTCAAGAGTCTTCTCAGCTTCCTCTAACTGGGTCAGGTCTTTTAGAGGAAGTGAGACAGGTAATGGTGGACTTATTGGTAGCTGCCGTCTGATGAGACCATGGAGCTCCTGACGGAGTTCCTTGATTTCAGATGCTAGTTCAGCCACTGTTTCAATCAGTTTGGAGAAAGTAATGTCTTGGAAGGGAAAAGAGATGGAAAAAAGGAACACAGTGAGAACCTTTCGTGAATGTTACTTTTCACCCTTGGATCAGATTTCCTGAGTTCAATTTACAAAAAAACAAATTTCATATGAACTTTCATATGATACACATTTACCAAATTCCTGGAATACTTGCCTATGATCATTTGCCTTGATTCGGGAGATTCCAGTCCCCCTCCTATAATAAAAGAAAAGTCAGCAATATTCAACAGCAATTGCAGGCACAAGTTGGCAGAAATTCTTTCTTACCATATGTGAGTGAATCTGAGAAATGTCCATCTGATGGGCCTACAAGTATGTAAAAAAAAGAAATGAAGAAAGAAACACGGCACACAGTCAATGCTATGAGGTTTTTAGTCGCTTCTGATACAAAACCTTGGTTGCAATTGCAGCGGTTAATTGACTCAAAGAGCATCTCAGAAGTACTATAATTCAACAAACACTAATCTATAAAATTGGTAACAATATATTAAAAACAAGTGAAAAAGTGAGCACAGCTCACTAATACCCCTGACCCTTGTGCACTGAAGAGATTATGGTAAATTTTCACATAATTTCGTTTAATTGGCACTGCACCTCTGCATGAAGTACGGAATGCATGACTGAAATTTGAAAACAATTTTATAAACATTTTGAGAATTCGGCTGGAAAACATTTGCAGTGGTAAATTTTTTAAGTTCAAACTATGGAAAACAAAAGTAATTTTTGAAAACATAATTTTCAAGAAACTTAGCACTGCACCTCTCCACAAAGTCTAGAATGCATGACTGCAATTTGAAAACAATCTGATGAGCAGTTTCCGAGAAATTGGTCGGACAAACTGGTGCGGACGGACGGACAGAATTCTTTGGTGTATACTATATGGGTCCTGGGTTTAATAGTGCCATGGGCACTGCAGCTCACTTGGTTTATTTCAGGCGTGAGTGTTATGTGAGCTCTCAAGTGGTGGTATTTTTTATGCTTGACAACATTCAGACAACACCTTTTGTAATTTACGTAGGAGGAAAAAAATAAAAAGCTAAAAACAGTAACTATTGGGTCCAAGCAACATGAGGTAATCATCTGCAATGAAGCAGTGAGGACACAAATTGTACAAGTTTTTTAAACATTTTCAAGTTCATGGAAAATAATTGCATGGTGTGCTTTGCCCCGCAAATTCTACATTGATTAGTCAGACTCACAACCATATCTTTGAAATAGCAGCGGTAACGCGATTGACAAATATCAGACATTAAGATTTATTTTGCTCATCGGAAGACTATTTGATCCTCATCCAGAGATGTAATATACAAAATTAGAGCCGTTGACTCAAATGGTTGAAAATAAATATGCAATTTTACTTTGTTTTTCTTACTACAGCACCACATCTAAATCAATTGGAATCAAATTTTCTGTACCTCTCTATAGTGCTACCATTTGGCCAATCGGTTTGTGTGTCTGCTTCTCAGCGCGATTACGGAAAACCTACAGACCCGATTTTCATGAAACTGGATGGAAGGGTGTAGCATGGGCCAAGGAAGAATCCATACAATTTTGGAGCGAATCCAAATCACAAGGCAAATATGCAATTTTTGTTTTTTTTTTAGATTGCAAGACACCGCCTTTGACTTTTGTAGAATTGATTTCAAATCATTTTCAGTTATTACATGGCTTAAAGCCAGAAAAATTGCCATTCCGGAAAATGAAATTACCGGGGGGGGGGGTCCTAAATTGAGTTGCAAACATACTTTGCGATTGTAGCCTGTCCATCACAATACAGAAAGAGGTCCACAAGAAATCAAAAAACAAGAGCTTCTAACACATTGACACTGCCTGACATTTGCTTTATAAAAAACATTCACAAAGGCATGAGCTTCGGCCGATGAAAGGGGTAACCTGATTAAAGCTCACGTCAGCAATTTCGCCGACTACTCTGCCCTCTTTCGCCGGCTCCTTTCCCGATGTTTTTAGGCGAGTTTTGATGCGTTTTATCTTGATAAACGCTTTTCAGTTTGACTACTGACTTTCTCTTTGCTGACGTATTGAAACGCCGGGCTGTGATTACTCAAGAACAATTACAACATCCAATAACATTGCGCATGTCTTATGACCTCCAATAATTCTACCTCCATCCTCTTTGCATAATATTGTTGGATTTTCTGAAAATATTCTAATTTCATCAGGTAGCTGGTCGAAACATGCCGCCCTTGAAGGAGAAGGGGGCGTCTATCGGGCAAAAATTGCTTATATCCTTTGTAAAGAAAGATAATTTCAACGTTAAAAATTGATGAGATTTCATTCTGGTGAGAGGTTGGCCTATTTGCGATGATAAAGTAAATGCCTGTATATTTATTTAGAACACTAGCCTTCTACCATATTGATTCCCCATTGTAGGACACTTAAAGCCACTATTCGATCATTTCTTGATGAGATAGGTTACCATTGTAAGATTAAGAATAAATAATAATAAAATGGGATAAATGCTTCAAAGAAATAATTGATGTGATGTTCAAGTTAATTATATCCCCGAACACCGAATGGCGTTGCGGGGACATTATGTATTGGTCCGACTGCCGCCGCGCCGCCCTACGTGTTAACGCGATAACTTCAGTAATATTTCAATTAGAAATTCCAAGTTTTGCATATAAGTTAGTATCATAAAGAGGAAGAACTGATTTGATTTTGGACAATTTACAATTTCTAGATTGGCCACCAGGGGCCAAAAACTGAAAAAAATCACTGTTTTTATCATATCTCTGGAAATATTTTTCTGATTCACCTCAAATCAAGTGCAAATGAAAGGTCATGACCTGAGGATGTGTCCCACGATGACATTATACCTGTTTGGTTCAAAATTTTGACACAAGGTGGAGCTTTGTCACATAAAATTCACCATTTTTGCCATATCTTTGAAACTATTTGTCTAATTGACATGAAACTATATGCAACTGCAAGGTCATGACCTCACAGCGTTTCACATGATGACATCATACCTGTATGGTTCAATATTTTGCCACCAGGTGGAGCTTTGTGATGGAAAAACTCCCATTTTGGCCATATCTTCAGAATCATTTGTCCGATTGACCTGAAATTAAGTTCAAATGAAAGTCTATTCAAGGTCTATTCAAGGATTGGGGAATTGGAGGACTGGAGGCGTTCGGGGATATACCCTCAGCCGTCGCTTCCGACGGCATAAGCCTAGTTTATGCTTGCTAATAGTACTAAATGTTAGGGTGTTTATGGCGCTAGTTAGTATTGTGATTGAAATAGAGGCATGTTGCTTAATTGATTGTGGAGATTCAACTTAAAGAAAACTGAAATTTGGCCAGAAAATACTTGCATTAGGCAGTCTATAGTGCAGCAGAATGAGCCTTTAAAAAAAAAAAGAATAAAAAAAATAAGCATACCTAAGGACCCTCCTTACAGGCAGAGTAATAGTGTGGCACCACATGTAATTCTTGACTGGCTACTTTTTTAAATTAACCTGCTACTTTCATTTCTTGGGAACACTGAAAATCACATTCACATCCCCGGCCTGGAAACAAGTCGCGCACGCTCGTCTCGCCAGTACGAAAGCGTTTAGCATTATGACAGATGTGTCCAGTACTCGTATTTGCTGTTAATTATTTTGCGAGAGTGTTTCTCTTGTAATAAAATTATTGCCTCAGCGGTTCAGTATTACTCAATCGGGATTTAGCCTTGGTTTGCGAAAATCTGTTTCTGCTTTTAAAGGCGCGATTGAGCCATAAAAGTACCTGGTAATGAATTAGATTGTTTAAAAAAAAGTATCTTCAGCCAATATTCCCTCCCCTTTTTTCTAATTCGAACTGTATAGCTTAAGATGATGTGAATGTTCCTGCTCTGTGGCAAGATGGGAGATCCCGAGTTTTGCAAAGTCGTCATGTAGGTCTACGCCTGCCCAAAATGGCAAAAACATGGATGGAATGCTAAGAGTTGGGCTGTGTCCGAGCTCTCTGAGGATGTATTATCCTTTCCTATACTTATATCTGTCCCCCATCTGGATGTTCAGCATGTAAGCATGAGAGACAATGAACTGTATATAATTTAAATACAGTCCATGTGTGAGACCGACGACTATATCGCACACGCGCAACAAGCGTCAGCTCAATAGACACATCTATTTATCATAATTAGCCCTGTACTCGCCTGGAAAAAAATTATGCACCCCGCTTTGCCTCTATTGCCTATTAACGTGCAATACTCAGATGCTATTGGTTTAGATTTACATCAGTTTTTTCAGCCTCTAAACAGCGTTTAATGTGATTGGATAAACGGTTACACATCGAAAACTCGGCTCACATTAAAAAAAAAAAAAAAAAAAAAAAGCCTGATGGGCTCGCGCTGAAATATCTCCTTACGCCGGAAATCCAGCAGAGTGCCGGAGAACTTCAAGCCCTGTTATTAATGGCCATATACATTTCCAGGTATTTGCGATGCGGAATATTACCCTTTTGTTTTAACTTACCATAAAAGGTATTCTGACCTTCATACAAAGGATCTAAAGGCAAAAACAAATAACGGCTGAAGAACGAACTGCTTGAATCTGTGCATTGAACATCGTCTTTTAAATTTATCATTACTATTATATACAGCGCCCTCCATAATTATTGGCACATATGGTTAAGATGTGTTGAAAGCCTTAAAATGAATTAAATATTTTTGTGGCAGGATGTTGTCACACTGAAAATTGTAGAAAAATGTAACCTTCAACTCAAGTGAATTTTAAGGGGAAAAAAAATCCCTGACTAAGAAATAGTTATTTTTCATAAAATCACCTGTTCCACAGTTATTGCAACCCCTAACAATACCTAGGAAATAAATGTAATTGAAGTATTTCTGTCATTTCTACAGTAGTTTACAAAGTTGAACAGAGTATCTAAGAACATTTAATTAGTAATTCATTACTTCCTGTTTCCCTGGGGTATAAATATGACGTGACACAGAGGCCATTTCTCTTATCCACTCTTCAACATGGGAAAGACAAAGGAACAAACCATTCAAGTAGGGCAGATGTGTGTCAACCTTCACAAGTCAGGCAATGGCTACAAGAAAATAGCCACTCGCCTGCACCTGCCCATATCTACTGTCAGAGGAATCATTAAGAAGTTTAAAACAACTGGAACTTGTGGTAAACAAGCCTGGACGAGGACGCAAGGTTATTTAGCCACCATACACAGTAAGGAGGACGGTAAGAGTAATAGAAAGTTCTCCAAAGCTCACTGCTAAAGAATTGCAACAAATGGTAGCATCTTGGGGTCACAAAGTCCCCAAAACAACCATCAGGTGCTATCCACGTCCCAACAAGCTGTTTGGGAGGCATGCACGGAAAAAACCTTTTCTCACTCACAATCATAAACGCAAACGTCTGGAGCTCGCTAAGCGGTACTGGGACTTCAACTGGGACCGTGTGCTTTGGTCAGATGAGACCAAGATGGAGCTTTTTGGCAAAAAACACTCTAAGTGGGTCTGGCGGAACACAAAAGATGAGTATGCAGAAAAGCACCTCATGCCCACTGTGAAGTATGGGGGAGGATCGGTGATGCTGTGGGCCTGTTTCTCTTCCAGAGGCCCTGGGAACCTTGTTAGGGTGCATGGCATCATGAATGCTTTGAAATACCAGGACATTTTAAATCAAAATCTGGTGGCCTCTGCCTGAAAGCTGAAGATGGGTCGTCACTGGATCATTTAGCAGGATAATGACCCTAAACATGTGGCCAAATCTACACAGAAATGGTTCACCAGACACAGAATCAAGCTCCTCCCACGGCCATCTCAGTCCCCAGACCTCAACCCCATTGAAAACCTGTGGAGGGAGTTGAAGAGGAGCGTGCAGAGGAGAGGATCCAGGTCACTGGATGATTTAGAGAGATTGTGCAAAGAGGAATGGAAGATCCCTCTTTCTGTATTCTCCCATCTTGTGAAACATTATGGGATAAGATTAGGTGCTGTTTTGTTGGCAAAAGGGGGTTCTACAAAGTATTAACATCAGGGGTGCTAATAACTCTGGCACACATGTTTTGATGTAAAAGAATTATTTCTTAATGTGGGATTTTTTTCCCCACTGAATAAATGCACGTGAATTAAAGGCTGGATTTTCCTCTTTTTTTCATTGTGATCCTATATTATTTGGAAAAAAAAAATTAATTTATTAGAGGCTAATCTTCTAATAAGTAAATACACATCTTAATCAGGGGTGCCAATAATTATGGAGGGCAGTGTATACTGTAATATCCTCCCATGCTGTGAGAAGGTCCCACTAAAAAGAGGAACACAGAGTGGAGGACAATAACAGAAAAGTAATATAATTTATTTAACAAAGGCATGTAAATGAGAGCTGGGTAAAATTACTGTTACTTTGAAAGGGTGCCAAGCGAGCAAACGGTAAACATACATACCATTTCTTCCATTTTGTGACATCCCATTGACAGTCTTGAAAGTAACTTGCACATATGCTGAAAGGAGACATTAAAGGTAGCATAGGCAATTCTGCAATTCAAGAGCAAGGCAGATTTCAAAAGTAGCCAGCAGAAAAAATTCCCCCTTCTTTCAGTCCCCCCCCCCCCCGAGGCCATATCTTGAAAGACGTGAATGCACATAACTGGCAAGAAAATGGACAGAGAGCAGGTTGTGGAAAGGAGTGGACCACATTGCAAACATTAACCAGCTACTTGATGTATCATTCAGATTTTAGGAAAAATACTGCATTATTTTATGTAAACAATATGAACTAAAACCAGACATGGTTACAGTTGGCAATCACAGCTGTATTGCTCGCATAGAAAAATTTGCAGATTTAGTAGAAAATAGAGCATAGCCAGCCATACTAAGATAAAACACCATTTCCGAAAGAGGTGGAAATGTGAAACACACATACCATATCCACTTAATCTTTGCGTGGTGGCAGCATTCCCTTCTGCATTATACCCTGATAAATCTGTTGACAGAACATTTGTAATAATCACTGTAAAACACACTTGGATGTTACACAACAGAATTCAAAAGACTGATCTGCAAAGGTGTTAAAAGGTGAATCAGTACCCTGTCTGGCATTCCATGAAGTACCATGGCTTGCATTACCAAAGCAGGCACTGCCAGGCACGTGTACTGTGAAAAAAGATTGGTCTTATAATTTCACTGAATAAGTAAAAACAGGTAACACAACCAATCGTTGCCAAGATTATTGAAGTATAATTTTGTCCAGTCAGTGGCTTGTCACTCGTGCAGTGTCCATCACTGCCATTCTAAGTACAAGAGCCCAAATCTAGCTGATGTTTTTGTTAAGCCATATCATTTTGCTCAAATTTCAAGTTAAAGTTCATTGTCAAGTCAATTGTTTCCGTCGTCATAGTTATGAGCCCTACCAGCGGGTAAAAGTTGTTGAAAACGCGGCTCAAGGAGGGACATGTCTTTGTCCTGGCTGAGGGCAGTTCCTGCATCTGGAACAAGGAGGCTAGAATCAGCACCAGCAGCAGAAGGTCTCAGAACTTAGGCATGTATCAATGTCTCAATGAGATGTACCGGTACTAAAACCATGACTGGCTTCTAAACATCAGCTAGTTTAAACAGTACTTTATAGGGAAAATATAGGAACAAAACAAAATATAATACACATTTTCAAATGCTTTAAAACATCTTGAAATGAGTTGGCCTACCGTTTGAGGATTTCCCCACACCACTGCTGGAGGTGGCCACATTGTCAGTTCTTGGTCCTTCTGTTGCAAAAGGAGTACAAGTCAGCTGAAGCTTGGACAGACACCAGCACCATAACTCCTGAGTTAAATTACAAATTTACAGATTTGTTAAGAATTGGAAATTATTCAGAATGAGCATCAATTTGAGGAAACTAATAAAATATTGCCTGAGTTTTTACTCTGGCCAGAGCCAGAGTAAATAAAATAAAATTTTTTAAAAATTAAAAAGGGCAACAGCATAATGTATAATCATGTGACAAAGGCAAGAGCTACATACAACCCCAATTCCAAAAAAGTTGGGAAGCTGAGTAAAATGTAAATAAAAAGAATGCAATGATGTGCAAATCTCATAAACCCACATTTTGTTCACAGAAGAACATAGACAACCCATCAGATGTTGAAAGTGAGACATTTCACCATTTCATGAAAATTATTGTCTCATTTTGAATTTGACGGGAGCAACGCATCCCAAAAAAGTTGGGACAGTGCGATTTCCGCCATTGTGTAGCATCCCTCTACTTCTACAGTTTGACCAGCATCCTTTTCAACACTGTGCCTTCAGACCTTAACATCCAAGGGGGGGGGAAGAAAAACATACAGACAGGATACCTGGTAGCAGTATTCTTGGAGCCTGAGCAAATTTTCTCCTTTTCACTTTCATGTCTTCCTCCTCTGAGTCAACATCCTGACTGTACATAAGATTTGGTCTTAAAAGTAAAAATAATAATAAATAAATAAAAAAAAAATTAGCAGGATGAGGAAAATGACACATTTTTTCACTTTTACTTTATCAATTACAATAACTTTACTTCTTTACTTTGACTTCTGTTTTGGGCGATCATCAAACTCTTCATCTGACTGCATATCAGTTGTG